>CP099846.1:16645116-17245116 GCA_030062745.1 Capitulum mitella
TGACCAAGGTCAGGTCAAACAGACCTATGTCCAAAAAAGTTTAGCGTCCTCTAACTTTTTTGCAAAACAAGATATCTCAATAATACTTTCAGGGATTAGTGATCGTGATAGATGCAACAAATCTGCCATCTCAGATTTTTTTTGGAATTTTCCGGGTCATTGACCTAAGTTCAAGCCCATTTTTAAGAGATATCGTCGTTTTTTCGGAAATTGACGGGATAATTCATAAACTTTTTAGTGGAGCCAAGCAGACATCTAGTTACCGTCATTGGGCAAAGTATCAATGACTTCCAGACATTGACCTGAGGTCAGGTCACGAATAACTGTAGTGAGCCAATATGTACCACCGTCAAAATCGGCGATGAATTACTGAGAATGGGTAGAAAATGGCAGAACTAGCTTGCACAGACGTAAATAATACCAGGAATCTCAAAAAGTTTGGAAAAGTAGCATATTTTGGAAAAAACGGGCACTCGCGAATAAAGCTCCGCCAATTGTGTAGATTGGTGGCTAATGAATTTTTCTACAATTTAAGCATGAAAAACCATTACAAGAACCTCTAAGATCAATAAGACTTACACAGATAGGCTTTTTTTCGTGAAAATAAAGAAACGCTAAAATTGTTTCCCGTCAATTTGGTACCGCATACGGCAGCGGGCGCACACCGACAACTGGCGGGAGAATTGCCGTGTCTTTAACTCAACGTTTCGGCGTATATATTGAACAAACCTGAGGAAGTCAGACGTGTATCGGCATCCGCGGACCTTTACTTGTGCGCTGGTGCCTTTACTTAGGCGTTATTATTCACAGACCTTGAGATTCAGGCCATTTCTCGGTCTCATGCAATCGGCTTTGAGAAAAAATATATAGGGCGTAAATTGCTTACATATTATCAAAACTAAAAAAAAATGAGACCAGTTTCGAGCTCTACTCGTCACAAGCTTTGCAACGGTATGCTTATTTTTATCGTGCGACCAACCGTTCGTGAGTTAGAGGGGGGCGGCCAACAGCCCCCCCCCCAGTAGCCGATGTTCGAAACGGACCGACGGTCGTGCTCGGGTTAATATAACGTTGGATGCAACTCAGGCCAGAGACTAGCCAAACCGGAGAAAAGTACGTGATTATTGGAAACGTAGAAGCAAAGCGTCAACCCTGTTCCCGGAGGGCTTGACGGTATCCCGATTCTGAATTTGAATTCGAATCCGTCCCCCCCCCCCTGGGCGGATTCGGCCCTGTGAGATCTCGAGAACTACACATCGAATTTCATCGCAACAAACGGCAATCGATTTGCCATGGCGTAAACCACATTTTTATAAAAAAAAAGTCTTCAAAATTCTGAAAGGAGTGGATACGAGGTGGGGAAAGTCAAAATTGGGGGTAGTTTTGGGCTTGTTATAACTCTGTTGTTTATGAACCCATTTTGATGAAACTGGCATGAATCGAGAAATCATGAATGAGACTTTTACTATTGCTCCATACATTTGAAACTCTGAGAAAATTTATAGTTCACAGGGTTTCGAAAATAGGAGGATTAGTTTTTTTTTCAAAAATTGAATTAACAAGAAAAGTTAAAAAAAAAACTTTCTTGGATTTCACCAGTCAAGTTTTGCTGAAGAAGTGCAAATCGTATCACAATGTGTTAGCATAGGTGGTGCCAGGGACATGAAAAAGGGAGCGATCATGGTCACATGTTCTTCAGATCAACTTACGATCTTTGATTTTAAATGACCTCCAATGGCTTTGAAGTCACTTGGAATGTTCTTGTGTGCAATTTATATTATTTGAAGACGTTTCCAATCATTTGAATCCACTCTATTTCAAAATTTCATTTTACAGCCGTTGTGATATAGGGTACGCGCACTGACATTTTAGGTCATAGCTCCGTGACCAAACCTGATATCAAGATAAAACTTGGTGCACAAGTAGAGGACACCCTTCTACGTCATACGTATTTCGGGCTTGGCATTTGAAAAAATAGCGCGAAAATTACTAATATGAAGCCAAATTTTAAAATTTGACCTTGACCTGAACATGTGAAATGATCTCAGATGAACAAAATCCTATCTGTATATTGTCCAACTATTTATTTTTGCATTGATATAAAGATTTATGTTCTATCTTAAGAATGCTATTTTTGGCATATATTTTCATTTACCACCAACAGGGCCAAAAATGGCGTGAGTTGTCTCCCAAAAACGTTGCCTGGTTCTGCCCTTGAGCAAAATAGAATTACGAAATTTTGTTACGGACGAAGAACGTAGAAAGAACAGTTAGAAAAAATGACCAAGTTCCGTGAAATTGCGTGGGAAATGCTGGAACTGCCAAGCAAAAAATCCGAGGGGCAGCGGATACTGCACCCCTTTATCGGGAACAGGGTTAAGAGAGACCCAAGAGTTTAACCTCATTGGCATGCGGCGTAGTCAGAACTCATGTGTTAAATTACGTTTATCCATGATTTAAAGAGGGGGCTGAACTAAATCGAGGCTGGACTATTTTTCTTATCAGAAGATGTATGTCTGTATCAAACACCTTTTGATTCTAACATAATGACTCTTCTAACAAACCGCTGCGCGGTGCAGCTTTAGGTCAATTCAGCCTGTTAGAAATGGGTCGAAGGAGCTGGTAGTCTCATAGCAGCCTGTTATCCGATGAGAGCTTCGTTACTGAATTAAATGCATTCATTTGTGAAGTTTTAGCCCTGTTCCCGGCGGGGGAGCTACATCCCCCCTCAGGTTTTTTGTTTGCCAATTCCAGGCTTTTTGACGCATCTCCACGAAAATTGGTGAATTTTGCTAGCTATTTCTTCTACGTACATTGACAAAATTTTAAAGTCTTTTTTTGCTCAGGTGTGGAGCCAGGCATCGTTTTTAAGAGGCACCTCAGGAAGTTTTTGGCCCTGTTCAGGGTAAAAGGAAAATGACTACCAAAAACACCGTTTTCAAGATAGAACTTAAAACTTTTATATTGGCGTATAGGACGGGAAACGGGAAACAATTGTTGGCGTACAAACAATATTGGCGTCCAAACACATACAGTGGCGCAAAGATCGTAGATCGTAGATCCCAGATCCCTGAGAAACTCGCCATAGTAGTTCATCAGTCCTAGCCAAGGTCTGAGCTTACTCGCGGAATCAGGCTCAGGTGCTCTCAGAAGGCCCACACTTTGTCCTGGGTAGGTTCCACTCCCCTTGAGCTCACTTTGTAACCAAGATAAGTATCCTCGGCCAAACGAAACTGGCACTTCTCCCAGTTCACACGCAGGCCAGAGGACTCGGCGACTGAGGACGGCCCTTAGCATTGCGTTGTGAGAGTCAACGTCCACCCCCGACACGACGACATCGTTCAGGAAAACACCAACACCAGGCATGCCGGCCAGAAGAGTCTCAAGGGTCCTCTGAAACAGAGCCGGGGCAGATGAATACCCAAAACTAAGGCGAGTCGATTTCAGGAGACCCCGATGGGTGTTGACATTGAGGTATTTTCTAGACACTTCATCTAGCGGTAGATGGATATAGGCGCATTTCAAATTAATCTCACTAAAGACAGAAGCGTTAGTCAGTTTGGACAAGAGCTCCTGAATACGAGGCAACGGATACTGACATGGGATGGCCAGTGTTAATCGTTAACCGATAGTCGTCACTAATCCGAAGAGAACCGTTGGCTTTCGGCGCAGTCACAAGCGGCACCGCCCACGGGCTGTAAACGACTGATTCCCAGAGTCCCTCACCATTTTGTTTGTCCGCGTCCACTTGTGCCCCATACGTCAACGGGACAGTCGTAGCCTTAAGGAACCGGAGTCCATTGGACTCAGCTGGATGTCTGAGTCCACGCCAGTGCGGACGGGGTCGCCTCGGTAGCAACCCATAACGTCCTGGAACACCTCCGGAAATTCGGCGAGAATCGGCTCCACCTGAAAATGAGCTCCCACGCGGCAAATGGCTGGTCAGTCCAACTTGATGGCCTCAAGCCAGTTGCGGCCAAACAGGCAAAAGCCACCACCGCCAACAACTACCACGGCAGACGGGCCACCTGTTGTTGATACTGCAACCGAACAGAAACTTGCCCACACACGGGCAACACTTGCCCGCTATACGTCTTGAGGCTATGGCTGGTTAACAGGCCACCGCCACCGGAAAATGCGTTCACCGCAGACTGGCAGGGACGCCCTGGTATCCACCTCCATGGCCACGGGTCTGCCATCGAGCTGGACATCCACCTTGATAGGTGTCCGCCGATTACCCGAGCAGCGGAACAGCGAGTACAGGTCCTCTTCCACCTCGACCGCGCTCGCTGATTCGCCGGCGGAGGAACCCATCTCGGCGCGCGCGGGACCACCGGCTGACGGCGCGACTGCCGCCGGCGGCGCGCCGGTGGTTAGCACCTCTACCGCGTCACACTGCTCTGGGCCAATACCACGGTGCTTAGCCTCACACACGGCACGAGTGTGTCCGATCTTTCCACACGAGAAGCACACTCACATGCGAAAAGGGCACTTGTCGGACGAATGGTTCAGTCCCAGGCATCGAGAGCATGGAACGACTTGTCTTTCTCGGGTAGGTGGCTGGGTGACCGCCGCTGGCCGATCCTTGCCAGCGATGCGGCGGACGGCGAGCTCATCCGGCGGGCTCACCCGGCTCCTGGAGATCTCGTCGGCCTGGCAGGCTGCAAACTCGCGAGCCGTCACGATCGAAATTGCAGAACTCAGTCAGCTGCCTCTCGCTGAGCAGTCGGGACTGCAGGCGCTCGTCACGAATGCCGCTAACGAGCCGATCGCGCAGCATTTCGTTCAGTATACCAGCACAGTAGGTGAACTGGCACGGCTGGGCCAGGCGGCGAAGCCGTGGCAGAAAGGCAGACACCGTCTCAGTGTCCTGAACTGTACTATATATCTATAGGATATATATATATATATATATATATATATATATATATATATATATATATATATATATATATATATATATATATATATATAGTTTTCACGTTTTACAGCGCCCAAACCGTGTAACTGGGTGCATTATAACGATACAACTTTAGCGCGGACAGTTGACATAAAACTTACCTTGGGGAAAAAAAAACTTCATCCAAGGTCAATGATCTCGCCTCATTTCTTTCAACCTTGCGGAGGTTAGTAAACGTTAAAAATGATTAAATGTAACGATACTGGCTACCTTCTCTGAAAATACGCCAAAAGGTGCGTGTAGCTCCCTTATTTACACTTAAGCTATCACGTGTTGCTCAAAATCTGGTTTGCAAAAGACAAAAAATGACGCCACAGGTCAGTGACCTGACATGACCTCGACCCGAAATCCTCATTTAAGACAACAAATGAGGGGGATTTGTTGTATTACACATTTCAACGCTCCAACACCCGTTCCCCGTTTCGTTCGAAAAGTCGTACGGAATGGCCTGTACAGCCCAAGAAAATATCTAAAGTTGACCTTTTTGACTCCATTTGACCTTGAAGATATTGACTTAGGGTGGTAAAAATTGCACGCAATGTAAATCGTTATGCCACCATTCTATTGTGTGTATAGTGCATCAAATTTCATATCTCTAGCTGTCTCCGTTTCCGAGATTGCAGGGGTAAGCACTTCTGTGCACCTCTTCCAGTTTTATTGATTGATTGATTGATTGATTTATTTATTTGTTTATTTATTTATTCATTTACTTATAATGAAAACTACGGAAGTCTCACAAGAAGTGTAGGCATTAGGGGAATGATTCACAAACTGTTAACATTTCTTTATACAATATTTTCCAGTGTTTCAGGTCTTTCCTTTCTTTTTCAGTTCAGTCTTTTCCGCTTCATTTCTGAGGAAAACAGTGTATGAGAATAGACAAGCATAATGTCCGGTGTCCGGCCGGATATCCGGCGCCCCGATCCGGCATATTCGGTATCCGGCCGGATAACAAAAATCCTGGCCTGGTGCATTTCTAATTGAGATCAAGGTTGTGTGAGCCTGGCCATCTCCCAGTCTGATGTACGAGTTTATCAGATATCTTACTGACCATCTGCCCACAGTTTTTGTATCACGCACAACCCTTTCAGGGCTCTGAGCACAAATCTGGAGACTACTCGGTCTCATTTGTTTTACTTAGTCGCAATCATTTTCCAAAACCATTATTGGCAATGAACCTGTGGTACATAAGTTGCTAAAACAAGCTATCCAGATAGATACTTAAAGAAATGGGGGCTGTCAAAGTTCCAGACATGCAGAGTATGTAACTAGCAATGTTATTTCAAAGCAAATGTCCTGGAACTGTCTTACACTCAAATTGCTAGCCATGACAACGCTTCAGGCACATGGTATGTGACTATGGCTACATTATCAGTACGCTTATTTCACGGAACTAGTAGCGCTATGTCAAGGGTGGGTCCAAAACGCCGGTTTGGGGGGCAACGCCGGTTAAGGGGGGTTGAATTCTTTATTAGCATTAACCCGCCCCCGACTGGGGAAGGGGCAATTGGCTGCCCCCCCCCCCCCTTAAGTCTTTCTAGGATTGCGAGAGAACGAACTAACACAGAGTCACGAAACTTTGTGTACTTTTTGCTTCATCAATTTTACATCTCGTGTCAAAATTTTGACCTGAGGTCTGGTCAGGTGCATGACTTAGGTCAGGTCAAACAGACCTATGTCCAAAAAAGTTAAGCGCCCTGTAACTTTTTTGCAAAACAAGGTATTTCAATAATATTTTCACGGATTAGTGATCCTGATAGATGCAACAAATCTGCTATTTCAGATTTTTCGGGACTTTACGGGTCATTGACCTCAACTCAAGCCCATTCTTAAGACGTGTCGTCGTTTTTTCGGAAACTGACGGAATATTTTATAACATTTCTAGTCTGGAGTGAAGAAGACATCTAGTTACCGTCATTGGACAAAGTATCAATGACTTCCAGTCATTCACCTGAGGTCAGGTCACGAATAACTACAGTGAGCCAAAATGTACCACCGTCAAAATCGGCGATGAATTACTCAGGATGGGTAGAGATTGTCAGAACTAGCATGCACAGACGTAAGTAATACCAGGAACCTCAAAAAAGTTCAAAGAAATAGCATATTTTGGAAATAAACAGGCTCTCGCGATAATAGCTCCCCCAGTTGTGTAGACTGGCAACTAATGAATTTTTCCAAAATTTAAGCATGAAAAACCATGACAAGAACCATTACAATCAATAAAATTTATATAGATAGTCTTTTTCGCGAAAATAAAGAAACGTTAAAATTAGCTCCCGTCACTTTGTTACTGCATACGGCAGCAGAGCACGCCTACAGCTGGCGCGAGAATTGCCGTGTCATTAACTCTACGTTTCGGCGTATATATTGAACAAATCTGGGAAATTGGGCGCGTATCGACATCCGGGGACATTCACCTGTGCTCTCGTGCCTTTACCTATGCGTTATTAGTCACAGCCCTTGAGACTGAGGCCATTTCTCGGTCTCCTGCAGTCGGCTATGAGAAAACATATATAGGGTGCAGATTGCTTACATATTATCTAAAACTAAAAATGAGACCAGTTTCGAGCTCTACTCGTCACAAGCTTTCCAACGGTATGCTTATTTTTATCGTGCGACGAACCGTTCGTGAATAGAGGGGGGCCGCCAACTGCCCCCCCCCCCAGTTGCGCATATTCGAAACCGACCGATGGTCGTGCGCGGGTTAAAACCAATAACAGGAATTTCGGCCTGCCGGGCAATATCTAATGAAATGTAATAAAACGCAAGACAGTCGAATCACTCAGATGCAGCACCGACACATACGTCTTCAATTTTGTTTATTCTAAAATTGAGTTTATCGCATTTATTGCATTTAGTTTATTTTAAATTGACACTGTGAGCCGCCGTGGCCTCTCGGCGGCGGTCGTCGGGCTGTGCCACCGGGGCGGTCGATTACGTGATTGGCTGGCCGGCTCACAGGTGCCCCCGGGCGGCCTTCACTGAATACAGCGAGTCGAGTACCAGATCTCATTGCGTTTCATTGGCGACGAGTGCGGATCCCACGATGGCGTTGATCTGAGCCGCGCCTATGTTTAGATTTTCCGAGGAGTGGTTGAGTGCGCATGTGAGGTGCCTGGAGCAGTTTTTTTACGAACGACTTATAGTTCTCGGGAACACTAAGGCGGTTTCTGCCCTGGAAGCCAAGAAAGGCGCCGTGCTCCTCACTTCTGTGGGACCAGAGACGTTCGCTCTGCTGGAGGATCCGATAGCCCCGGCGGGAGTGGCAGAGGTGGGCCATGCCCAGCTCGTCGACGTGCTTACCAACCGTCTGGAACCTAGTGAGTCCGTGATTCTGTCACGGCACCGGTTCCATACGTGCTGCCGTGATGAGGACATTGAGACGGTGTCTGCCTTCCTGTCACGGCTTCGCCGCCTGCCCCGACCATGCCAGTTCACCTGCAGTGCTGGTATCCTGGACGAAATGCTGCGCGATCAGCTCTTTAGCGGCATTCGTAATGAGGGTCTGTAGTCCCGACTGCTCAGCGAGAGGCAGCTGACTCTGAGCTCTGCAATTTCGATCGTGACAGCTCGCGAGCTTGCAGCCCGCCAGGCCGACGAGATCTCCAGGAGCCGGGTGAGCCCGCCGGATGAGCTCGCCGTCCGCCGCATCGCTGGCAAGGATCGGCCAGCGGCGGTCACCCAGCCACCTGCCCGAGAAAGACAAGTCGTTCCATGCTCTCGATGTCTGGGACTGAACCATTCGTCCGACAAGTGCCCTTTTGTGTGCTTCTCGTGTGGAAAGATCGGACACACTCGTGCCGTGTGTGAGGCTAAGCACCGTGGTATTGGCCGAATGCAGTGTGACGCGGTAGAGGTGCTAACCACCAGCGCGCGGCCGGCGGCAGTCGCGCCGTCAGCCGGTGGTCCCGCGCGCGCTGAGAAGAGTTCCTCCGCCGGCGAATCAGCGAGCGCGGTCGAGGTGGAAGAGGACCTATACTCGCTGTTCCGCTGCTCGGGTAATCGGCGGACATCTATCAAGATGGATGTCCAGCTCGATGGCCGACCCGTGGCCATGGAGGTGGATACCAGGGCGTCCCTGCCAGTCTGTGGTGAACGCATTTTCCGGTGGCGGTGGCCTGTTAACCCGCCAGTGCTGAGCCACTGTTGGTATAGCCTCAAGACGTATAGCGGGGAAGTGCTGCCCGTGTGTGGGCAAGTTTCTGTTCAGTTGCAGTATCAACAACAGGTGACCCGTCTGCCGTTGATAATTGTTGGCGGTGATGGCCCTTGCCTGTTTGGCCGCAACTGGCTTCAGGCTATTAAGTTGGACTGACCAGCCATTTGTCGCGTGAGAGCTCATTCTCAGGTGAAGCCGGTTCTCGCCGAATTTCCGGAGGTGTTCCAGGACGTCAATGCCAACACCCACCGGGGCCTCCTGAAATCGACTCGCCTTAGTTTTGGGCACTCACCGGCCCGGCTCTGTTTGAGAGGACCCTTGAGACTCTTCTGGCCGGCATGCCTGGTGTTGGTGTTTTCCTGGACGATGTCGTCGTGTCGGGGGTGGACGTTGACTCTCACAACGCAATGCTGAGGGCCGTCCTCAGTCGCCGTGAGTCCTCCGGCCTGCGTGTTAACCGGGAGAAGTGCCAGTTTCGTTTGGCCGAGGATACTTATCTTGGTTACAAAGTAAGTTCAAGGGGAGTGGAAACTACCCAGGACAAAGTGCGGGCCGTCTGAGAGCACCTGAGCCCGATTCCGTGAGTAGGCTCAGACCTTGGCTAGGACTGATTAACTACTATGGCGAGTTTCTCAGGGATTCTGAGATCTACGATCTACGATCCTTGCGCCAATGTATATGTTTGTGCGCCAGAACCAGCCATGGCGCTGGGATGATGCTAAGCGAAGTGCATTCGAGGCAAGAAAACGCTTGTTGTTAAAACCGTTCGTGTTGGCTCATTTTGACCCAAAATATGAGGTGCTGATGCTAGCCCCATTTGTGTAGGGTGTGTGCTCAGTCAAATAACACCAAGCGGTGAGAAACGTGTAGCCTTCTTTTCGCGCACCCTGAATGAAACAGAACGTCGTTATTCCCAGACAGATAGAGAGGCTTTGGCAGTAGTAGCTGGCGTGAAGATATTTCATTGCTGTGTGGCGAGTAGACCATTCCGGATTAGGACCGACCGCAGGCCTCTACCAGGTTTGATCGGTGACCAGAAGCCGCTTCCAGTCATGGTGTCACCGCGAGTAGTGCGCTGCGCCATGCTGCTGTCAACCTATAACTATCGGTTGGAATACCGTGCAGGTAGTTTGCGGGGCCACTGTGATGCGCTCAGCAGGCTGCCGCTGCCAGACGTGCCTGCTGACGTCAGCAGTCCCATGCCCGCCGAGTTGGCCCACATGCTGGGATTCCTGGACTCCAGTCCCGTGACAGCGCAGCAGATTCGTCAGTGGACGGCTCGGGATTCGCTGCTATCGGCTGTTCAGGAGGGCTGGCCCTCTAGTGGGGTGCCATTGTTATCCGATTTTGGCCCATATCAATGCCGTGAGTCGAAACTTAGTTCCCAGGAGGCTGCATTTTCTGGGGCTCGCGCATGACTGTTCCATCCCAAGGTCGCGCAGCCGTCCTGCGCCTCCTGCACAGTGGTCACTGTGGAGAGAACAGGACAAAATCGTTCGCGAGACGTTACGTTTGGTGGCCATACATGAATCGTGACATTTCAGAAATGGTCTCCAAATGCTCCTCTTGTCAAGAGTGGCGCAAAAGCCTACCTGAGACGCCCATCCATCCCTGGGAGTGGCCTTCTGGGCCTTGGCAGCGAGTGCGCGTGGACTTTTGTGGGCCCTTCCATGGAAGCATGTTTCTTATTACAATAGACGTCCATTCTAAATGTATGGATGTTTTTCCTTGCCGGCTCGCTACGTCCAACGACAACAGAAAAACTGAGGTGTTCGCTCGCGTGTTGGGGAGTCTCTTACACACTTGTGTATGACAACGTGCAGTGTTTTGTATCCCCGGAGTTCGAGCGTTTTGCCGGGTTAACGGTATCTGACACCTCACTTCTCCCCCATTTTCTCCCAAGTCGAATGGGTAATTAGAGAGGTGCTTGCAGACCTTCACAAAGTTCCAATAAGCAGGACAGAGGTTCAGTGATAACAAAAGTATCCCGGTTTTTGCTCCGTTATCGTACTGCCGACCATGGCGCCACACACACGTCCCCAGCAGAGCTGATGTTCGGTCGGCGGTTACGGACTCCGTCGGATGTCGACCTGGGAAAGGCGGCGAGAGGTGAGCAAGCCAAACAGAAATGGTACGGGGACCGCGGTTGTCGACAAGAGGGTCCAACCACTCTGCGCATGGGTGACACAGTTTACGTTTCAGCTGCCGGTCAGCTGCAGGGGTCGCAGGGCAGATATTGGCTCCAAGATGTACTGATCGGTAGAAATGGTGTGAATTTGACAGTGCGCTTTAGGGATGATCAAGTCTTGGTGCGACATGCGAATCGTGTGCGCCCGTGTCTCAGCGCTGTGATGAATCTCGGGCAGGACTTTAATCCCTGCCCTGCTGGTATGGCGGGACCGGTGCCTGAGGTGAACAAGGGTGAACTGTTACCGGCTCGAACTTGTGCCCCCTCACCTACGGGTGATACTGGAGCCACCGAGCCGGGTCTGGGTAACGCGCCCTGTTCTCTGGCACGAGCAGTCCCTGCGGTGCCAAATGTGTCTAGCGCTCCATCCCTGTTGCCCGGGTTACGCCTGTGGCACCGGGTGAGATGGATCAAGTCCTGTGTCCCCGGCCCATTAACCGCCCGGACCATCTGAGTTTTGGTTAGTTTTCGTGTTAGTGTGCGTTGCGGCACTGAAATGATTATCCTAGCGGGTGCTACTGTGTTTTAAGTGTCATGCTGGTTGATGGTTGTGTTGAATCCAGTGTGGAAAGATGAGATACTGTGAGCCGCCGGGCTGTGGCCCGGGGCGACCGGTCACGTGACTGACCGGCCCGCTCACAGGTGATCCCGAGCGGCCTCCATTGACTACAGCGAGTCGAGTACCATACCTCACTGCGTTTCATTCTTGATTCAAGGATTTGCAAGATTCGAATCTTTTTGAGTCTATTCGAATCTTACGAATCCGAATCCTCTGCTTTCGTCTCCATAATCGTTGTAGATTCTCTTCATTCTACGTATGTAAATTCTGTGTTCTACAATTTAACCCATCATTGCTTTATCATCAAAATAATATTTTGAGCTCCATGATGTGAAGTGGTCAACGTTCAAGAAGGAAAATCCTGCAAAGGGGAAGGGGAACAGGTTGACTTTTGGCAAAATTTTGCCCTCGATGGATATTCAGCCGGACAGATTTCCGTGCACTTATTGGATGTGGGTCGTCGCACGCGTAATAAAAACGAAATCAGCACAGTGTCCGACCAGCTTTCATCGTACCACATTTATGAATAGATATGCACCGGACCGGAATTTTTGTAATCCTGCGGGGCGCCGCACATGCCGTATCGGGATGCCGTATACCGGATATTATGCTTCTCTACATTTATTTGCTATTTTTACTCTTAAATGCAACGAAAAGACCAAACTGAAAAACTGAAATATGAAAAACCAGAAAATGTTCAATGAAATGTTAACAGAGTGAATCATTCGCCCCAGTGTCAATCTTCTTACGAGGAACCCATAGATTTCCTTGTTAAAAAATGAATAAATGAATTAAGAACACAACAATTTTAGCGGAGCTCACCATATCTCACTACATCCGAAGGCATTGATGTAACCACGGTTCAGACATGGGGGGGGGGGCAAGCTGTCTGCAATCCACCAAGAATATGTGGGAGGGGTTGAAATCACCTTTTACGGTCGTTATATAACAACGTACGGATGGAATTCCTTTGCTGGAATTCAAAGTCCAAGAAACTGTGTCGCAAATGGGAAGTATCTAGCTGGTGCTTCTAAAATTAGAGGACCAATCACCACTGCTGAAAAGCCACGTGGGACATGCCCCCCTCAGCCCACGCAGAGATTACTCCCATGACAAAAGCTCCACAATACGCAGAATGCCATTATAGTGTGCTGGTAAAACCATTATATGCCATTATAGTGCCTCGGTAAATCTCATGAATCCGAATCCTTGGCTCTCGTCTCCATAATACAGTATATATTGTATTATGCCTACTTTACTTCTCATACACATCACGGAACTGTTGTGTGCTAACCAGACTAGAAAAGCCTTCACCCCGGGCGAAGAACAAAAACGTCAGCTCGGTTTCCACGTTCCCTATGTTTATTGGTTATTTTGTAAGCGTTCCATTCCTTCATTCAAATTTGAGGGCAATTTTACGCTCGGGTCTTTCAAGTCGGTTGTCGAGAAGACCAAATGCCGCTATTAACCCTATTTCGTACTCCTGCTCGGTACGAACGATTCCGTACGAAGGGCAGATTCTGACCCCCCATCTTCGAAACGCAGTCGCCATTTCCTAGCGGAGAACGGCATTTAATGGCCTGTAGCGAGATCTACATGACCAGAAAAGAAATAATAAAAATTTTGAAAGCGGCTGATCGGGGTTCAAAACGACAGTAGAAATGGAGGTTCAGTTACAGGAGCTTTCTGACTACATTTTATGGCTCATTTTGTTCTACTTCATGGCATTTTTCCGGTAGTTGGTAGGTCTATCATGTATGTTTCAATAAGGTCGACTTTCAAAATTCATAGGCTTATCCAGGGTACGTAAAAGGAATACACATTTCTGAGAAACTGTTAATTTATTCCACAAGTTATTTTGAGTCCGGTGATATTATTTTTGCACGGAAAACATTCCATATGTGTCGCCTACCATATTATGTACATGTGAGAAATGCCCAAAGGCAGACCCGGCTAACACAGAACAGAAAAAGTGGGGGAACTTTCTACGTATTGATCAATGGCTACCATATTGAAACATGTTGTGAATGCTATTTTGTATCGAGATTTAAGTTCGCATTTTGGGATCATAAACGTATAACGCTTTGAAATAGTAGAGTCATTGGCGCATCCAGAGCACATCAGAGAGCATTTCGTTTGAAAAAATGTGGAGTTTTTTTGTCATATATTCCGAATCCTGCGAGATTATGTATGTCAAGAAATATTTCCATATTTTCACGTGCCACATTATGCACACATTGCAAGTGCTCATAGGCGGATCCAGGTGCTGGAAAAATGGGTCAAAAGTTATATGATGAAAGCTGTTGAATCATGGTTCCTCAAAATTAAAAAAAAAGTGAAAAACCCTTTTACATTACCATGGAGCCGCCACATGTGGCATATTGTATAGCGCAATATACCGTATAAGTTCTCAGAAAAAAAGAAAACAATAAAATACCTTTTACATTACTCTGGAGCCGCCATATGTGGGACATGGTGTATCCTAATATATGTGGAACTAACAAAACCAATCATACAAATCCAGACGTCTATTAGATTCACTGAACATGCTATTGGACAAAATTATGCACCCAAAAACCGATGCCTGGAGACGCCCCTGGAAGTCGATAAAGGGTGTATATGTATATATATATATATATACATATATATATGTATGTATATATATGTATATATATTTATATATATATAAATATATATACAGGGTGTACAAATATATGTATATACATTTTTTCTTGAAAATGCTTGGAAATATGCAAGCTGCAAACATTGCGATCATCTAAATTGTTCGTGGCATCAGCAACATCAGAATACTACATGATCATGATGGAGTGCTGAATCTCCAGAGAGCGCAATATTAGTCAAACATGCCTTCAAAAAACGTGGCCTGAAACCATCTCTGGAGAAAGAAAACATTTTACGTTCTGTCAACATATGTGAAAAACATATTTATCAAAAGTCACCAAGTTTGCTGAAGCAGTTCCCGAAAACCTACGAACGGCAAGCGAAAAAATGGATGGGACCAAACTTTGCCTTCCCTTTTCCACCAACACAAAACAGGGTAATCGGTCTCAAGCATAAGACCCCTCGGCCACAAGGCGATTACACTACCTACTACATCATCACTCCGTTTATTGTTCTGGCCACTGAGTATGTTTTAATATTGGACAACCTTACAACCGAGCATAACTGGCACTGGGCACGGTACTCCCAAAACCTGACAAGAAAAGAAAAACGTTGCATCGCTCTCTGAACAGTGAGGGTAAAGGTATGTCCAGCCCCTGATATCCAGTCGTGACCTCTGTCACCAGGCATGTCTCCTCGTGCATAGACTTCTGTCAGTCTCCACCGCGCGAAACGTAAAAGAAGTGTACCTCCTTGAACAGAACTTGGGAATATATAGCAAAATGTCACAGTGATTCATGAAAATCTGGCTGCCAACTTCTCTCATGGGACCACGGCGAGTTGAGAGATGTTCTGTTATCTTACGAGGTAAACGTGAAGTAATGAATTGCTGCGTTAATGTTGCTGCTAACGCAGTAACCTTATAAGTGCTCTGACGCGACATGTACCTTCATGAGACGTGCACGTAGGCATCAGATTCACACGTGAAAATGCAGTGGTAACAGACACAGCAGCCGTTGACGGTGCAGCAGAACAAGGAAAACAAGGGACCTCGCCATTCATGATCTCGTTTGTGGTGAGGACTTCGTCTTCAGGCCTGGCGTGCGTCCTCCGCACCCCTCGGTCTGCCGTAACGGACCCTACTTCGCCCACGAGTGCACCAGCGAGGCTTAGGCGTGTTGTTTGGCGTGCAGAGCGGAGGCGGCCGGACACGGCAGCCGGTGCCGCCTCTGCGCGGCCACCAGTCGGGACCAGGCGCACTCGGCCAGGAACAGGCCCGCGCTGACGGCAGTGGCCAGCGGTACGATGATCAGCACGGCCAGCAGGTCGCCGAGCGACAGCTCCTTGAAGCCGGACGCCGACTCGCACTTGCACTGGCCGGTGACCAGCCACTGCTTCCGCAGTCGCGACATGGAACCGGCCTGGTTCATCTTGCGCATCACCTGGTTGATGGCAGCGCGCATCTCGTCCAAGCCCCGGCGGATGCCAATAAAGTTAAGTGACTTGGTCGGTGGCTCTTCCAGCAGCGGCACCAGATGGCAGGCGTCCGGGCCCAATGAGTAAAACAGCCGTTTATTGTCGATGAAGGTGACCACGTTGGGCTCCATGATGCGCTTGACGCTCGCACTGGACAGGTTCAGTTCGAGGTAGCCAGTCTTGCGCACATAGCGCTGGATCAGATCGCGCTCGTATTTGTTGCTGCTCACCTTCCAGTCGTTCATGTTGCCGATTCCCGGCTCTATAGCAAGGGTCCAGCCGGACTGTTCGGACATCTCGCGCAGACTGCTTATCGGTTTGTCAACAGTGACGACTGTGAGATAGGAAATCAAATTCGCTGTGTAGTTGACGTTGATGAGGATGCCCAGTATCCAGCTTGAGATGGTGACAGTGCGGGCTGCCATAGAGTCAGGCGTTCTCGCCCAGCCCTGCCCCACCATCGACATGAAGCTGGAGAGCAGGCACGAGCCCCAGGTCATCTCGTTTACCGTCTGCCGACTCTCGGCCCTCACGTGGTTGAAGCGGAGGTGAGACACGCAACACGACGGACAGCACGAAGAGGGAGACGAACAGCATCCACCACACGTCCATATGCAGTGGCTTCAGCAAGGAATTGAACATGCTTGGCGTGACGCGGGGAACGCCAACGGAGCCCTGGCGTACCCAGAACGTGTACTGATCCTCATCCACGGACACCGCGTCAATGAAGTCGATCACCGCCTCACGGTCCTTCCTGATCGTCAGCCAACTCAATGCTATGTCGGCGCGCCTGTAAGCCAGCTCGCCCACCATGCCATTCCACGTACCATTTTCGTCCACATGGCCGTAGGCGCCGGCGAGAAGAGGCATTATGCGGTATGTGAGGTGAAGCTCTCGTGCTATGATTTGCCATATGTCGTACAGATAGCCATCGTAAGTGTAGGAGCCGTCTGGCTGAGGGCAGATATAGAAGTAGGGCGGGTCGTGGATGGCTGTCACGCGCAGCTCCTGTTCCAGCGCCTTGCCGTTGAGGGGCACCTCCGACCAGTTGGCTCCGACCGACAGCAGGCTGCCGAATTGCTGCATGGCTGCGGGAGGTGGCGCGCCGCGGTGTCACTAGGCCGGCGGTGTCCGTAGCTGCCGCAGACGACCACGAAAAATCTCAGCTGTTTATCTACTGCAGAACTACTCTGCCGCTGGACTTGCAGGAGGCTCCAGCTACTCACTGATATTTCTGCTTCGGTGCACCGTTACAATTTGACGTCTTCAGGCGGAATTCACGCTGCTACAGTGTGACGTTCTCGGACGGAGATCAGCACACTGTTACAGTCTGACGTCTTCAGACGGAAATCATACGGTAAAAGTCGGACGTTTTTAGGCAGAGGGCACACACCGCTACAGTCTGACGTCTTTGGATCACGGCCACACAGTGTAACGGTTTGATGTCTTCACAAGGCAAACTGTAAGCGTCTGACGTCTTCAGGTGGCGAACTGCAGTTGTCAGACGGCGTCGGACGGTGGTCACACACTGCCCCGGTCTGAGGGCCTCCGACTGCAGTTTCGTGGCGGCCCCCAGACGGCCACTGCTGCGACGGCAACCGGTCACGATGAGCCCCATTACTGCATACAATGATCTGGCAGCTAACAATCAGTAGAGAAATAACGACCCTCGTACTCATTCCGGAAGAAGCTCACGACTCCTCCTCACATCAAACCGCCATCAGGCTCGCCTCTCTTCGCATGCGGGAAACTCATGCAAAGGTATTCATAGTGCACGTCACTCAAAGAGGAGGACGTCATGCGCCGCGTGGTGCAATCAGGTAGCAAAGAAGTGTTCTGATGCTCGCCTGAACACGATTTGCCGATGGCGATGCTTCAAAGCGTTATATTCGTCATAAAATATTATTACTTTTTAACGACGGTTAGCTTGGAGCCAGAGTCTTTTCGGAGAGGTTATGAGCCTTCATCAAGCTTTTGTGAAGTCTTACGAGCTTCTATGAAGCCGTCATAAAGCTTTTATGCAGTTTTATGAGCTTTTATGAATCCTTTTTGAGACTTTAGCCTTTATGAGAGGCACGATACTGCCCTGTATAGACAACCATGAGGACTGTTAAGATATGTAATTTACGGTCGTGTCTGGAAACTTTCGTGTGGGCTCTCTTAGATCTTTTGCACGGCCTCGCATCTTTATAATGTCCCATCAAGGCTATCAGAACTCCAAAAGAGCCAGAGGTCAAAAAAAGTCGTGTCAGTCTCCCTCAAAATGCATTTGGCCCCATGTGTTCTCCTGAAGATCATAGCATCGTACTTAATCTAAATGTCTGTTATCTAAATGTCTGGGTGAAGAATGACAGATCAAGATTCTAGCCAAAAGGGCAGATCAATACTAGTTAATTTTGCTGCTCGTCTTGAAAAACCAAGGGGTTGGAATCAACAAATATCCGGATTCTGTGCTGTTCTCCAACCTTGGGTAGACTTCCAGGAAGGCCTCTATTTTAACCCGCGCACGACCGTCGGTCGGTTTCGAATATCGGCGACTGCGGGGGCAGTTGGCCGCCCCCCTCTAACTCACGAACGGCTGGTCGCACGATAAAAATAAGCATACCGTTGGAAAGCCTGTGACGAGTAGAGCTCGAAACTGGTCTCATTTTTTTTAGTTTTGATAATATGTAAGCAACTTACGCCCTATATATTTTTTCTCAAAGCCGATTGCATGAGACCGAGAAATGGCCTGCATCTCAAGGTCTGTGACTAATAACGCCTAAGTAAAGGCACCAGCGCACAAGTAAAGGTCCACGGATGTCGATACACGTCTAATTTCCCAGATTTGTTCAATATATACCCCGAAACGTTGAGTTCAAGACAGGGCAATTCTGGCGCCGGCTGTAGGCGTGCGCCGCTGCCGTATGCGGTACCAAATTGACGGGAACTAATTTTAGCGTTCCTCTATTTTTGCGAAAAAAGACGAGCTATGTAAATTTATTGATCTTAGTGAATCTTGTGATGCTATTTCATGCTTAAATTTTGGAAAAATTCATTAGTTACCAATCTACACAATTGGCGGAGCTTTCTTCGCGAGAGCCTGTTTATTTTCCAAATGTGCTACTTTTTCAAACTTTTTGAGGTTCCTGGTATTACTTACGTCTGTGCAAGCTAGTTCTGCCATTTTCTACCCATTCTGAGTAATTCATCGTCGATTTTGACGGTGGTACATTTTGGCTCATTACAGTTATTCTTGACCTGATTTCAGGTCGATGTCTGGAAGTCATTGATACTTTGCCTAATGATGGTAACTAGATGTCTGCTTCACTCCATACTAAAAAGTTTATGAAATATCCCATCCATTTCCGAAAAAAACAACGACATGCCCTAAAAATGGGCTTGACCATAGGTCAATGACCCGGAAAATTCCGAAAAATCTGAGATAGTAGATTTGTTGCATCTATCATGATCACTAATCCCGGAAAGTATTATTGAGATATCTCGTTTTCCGGAAAAGTTACAGGGCGCTAAACTGTTTTGGACATAGGTCTGTTTGACATGACCTAGGTCAGGCACCTGACCTGACCTGAGGTCAAAATTTCGACACCAGATGTAAAATTGATGAAGCAAAAGGTACAAAAAGTTTCGCGACTTTGTGTTTGTTCGTTCTCTCGCAATCCCAGAAAAACCTCAGGGGGGGTAATCAACTGCCCCTCCCCCAGTCGGGGACTGGTTAAAGTATGCTTTGTTGGCATACCTCAACTAAGGTAGGTATTCACCTCTCAGCCAATATTCCCACTTGCCTCCGTCGCCAAAACTTAAGTTTTTTGCTGAATAGGCAGACAGACATCCTTCGCCTTCATGTGCCTTTCCAGATTTCTCTACTCGCCATTGAATGCACATCCATCGTATCCACACAACACCTTGCGGCGGGAAACGGGATGAAATGGTCATGACTGCAATATGTTATATACAGATAAGACCAAATTTTCATGGCCTCTGCTGCTCAACACTTGCACGCACAAAAAACCAATGCGACCGATCGCCATTGCCTAACGCAATTATGGCACATTTCAAGGCAGTGCTGCGCTACTTTGGCAAAGACGAAGCTAGACAGGATGATTTTGATGACAGTGATAATTTTTATTTTACATTACATTTGCATTTTTAACGTTACATACCATATTCATTAGAAACATACACATAATTGTTCATACAAAGAGTATAAAACAAATAATTGTTCAAACAAGGGTGAACTTATATTTGATGTTTGCTTAAGGCGTACGTGACGTCATATATAAGGATTCTATAGATTGGTTTATCCGACCAGTGGGCGATCAAATTTTTTCGCGTCGAGGAGAAAGTGCATTAAGGGTGAGGAGCATATGGAAAACTGGATCAAACAGACCAATCATAAAAACTATGAGACTCGAAGTGGGCCCACAAATCACCCACAAACTGCCTCCTTACAGCATTGTCGAAGAAAACTAGATCACTAAATCCTATTTGAGTCTCCCACGCGCGTGGGCAAGTGGGCACTTTTTTGACCACTGAAAAAACCTTAAATTTTCCAATGCTCCTCCAGTATTCAAAAAGGGCGTACCACCCGTGTCCATGGTCCTCTGATTTTCATAGGAACATCTTCCGACTTGCATATTTTTTCGCAGCATTCTTGGCGTATTACAAGGTTTTTTGTGATCGATATTCGGACAAAAAGTCAAAAGCCCAAAAGTCAAAGGACATAAAGTCAGATGGACGAAACGTCAACAGGGTTAAAAGTCAAAATGTTAAAAAGTCAAAAAGGCAAAAGTACAGAGGAAAAATTCAAATGGATACAAGTCAAAAGAGCAAAAAGAAACTGAAATTATCAAAAGTAAAAACGACGCAGTCAAAAGGACAAAAGGTGTGTGGGAGAAGGCCAACATAGATGGAAATCAAAAGGACAACAAGATAAAAAGACGAGAATTAAAACGGACGAAAGTCAGAAGAACATAAGATGATATGGTGAAAAATCAATAAGAGTAAACGTCTAAACTCCGAAAGTCACATAAACAAAAAATAAAAGGGGATGAAAGTAAAGGGACGAAAATCAAATGGTGAAAAGTTCGACCTACATGTCGAAGGCTAACGGTATGAGACAAGCTGTAAAATTCGCACGGCCACTGGTGAGAAGGTAACACTGGCAATGGCGTTGGTGTCAACCCCTTCTTTTAAGCGCCTGCAACGGGAGGGGGAGGGCATCAGTCATTTGTCTCCCTGGTATCTTCGAGTTTGGTAATACTAGAAAAAATCGAACGACGTTTCCTGTGTCTTAACGTCACCGGAAAAGTGATGAAAGCGGCTTACAGGGGCGACGGAATCCCACGAAAATGGGGAAAATGGGAAGGCGGAAGTAGGACCACTATTTTTCATTGCGCCAATGGTTAAGAACGAGAAAAGACGGAGCCATGGTCTATGGTAGCTAACCTACGCTAACTGCAACAGCGATTCGTATCTTAAACTTGTCTTAATCACTAGAAATTTAGGGAAAAGCTGAAAATATAATACACCTTTACATGCCAGCGCGCTGCCAGTCATGAGATCTCGTGAAGGGCATAAAACATGGTCTTTGGGTAACTGGTTTACCATTCATGTCAGGCCAAAAAAAAAACACACAAAGGTCTCTGATTTTTTAGTTCAATCGCAGTCGGTGCAAATATTTTTCGTTGCACAGACGTTTAACCCGCGAACGACCGTCGGTCCGTCCCGAACATCGGCGACTGGGGGGGGACAGTTGACTACCCCCCTCTAACTCACGAACGGTTGGTCGCACGATAAAAATAAGCATACCGTTGGAAAGCCTGTGACGAGAAGAGCTCGAAACTGGTCTCATTTTTGTTTTAGATAATATGTAAGCCAATTTACGCTCTAGATATGTTTTCTCATAGCCGACTGCATGAGACCGAGAAATGGCCTGAATCTCAAGGGCTGTGACTAATAACGCATAGGTAAAGACACCAGCGCACAAGTAAATGTCCGCGGATGCCGATACACGTCTAATTTCCTCAGATTTGTTCAATATATACGCCGAAACGTTGAGTTAAAGACACCGTCATTCTCCCGGCCGGCCGTCAGTGTGCGCCGCTGCCGTATGCGGTACCAAATTGAGGGGAACTAATTTTGGCGTTCCTTTATTTTCGCGAAAAAGGACAATCTATGTGAATTTTATTGATCTTTGTGGTTCTTGTGATGGTTTCTCATGCTTAAATTTTGGGAAAATTGATTAGTTGCCAATCTACAAAGTTGGCGGAGCTTTATTCGCGAGAGCCTGTTAATTTCCAAAATATGCTACTTTTTCAAACTTTTTGAGGTTCTTGGTATTAATTACGTCTGTGCAAGCTAGTTCTGCCATTTTCTACCCATTCTGAGTAGTTCATCGTCGATTTTGACGGTGGTACATTTTGGCTCACTACAGTTATTCGTGACCTGACCTCAGGTCAATGGCTGGAGGTCACTGATACTTTGTCCAATGACGGCAACTACATGTCTGCTTCACTCCACACTAAAAATGTTATGGAATATTCCGTCAATTTCCGAAAAAACGGCGATATGTCTTAAAAATAAGCTTGACCTTAGGTCAATGACCCGGAAAATTCCGAAAAATCTGGGATAGCAGATTTGTTGCATCTATCACGATCACTAATCGCTGAAAGGATTATTGAGATATCTTGTTTTGCGAAAAAGTTAGAGGGCGCTAAACTTTTTTTGACATAGGTCTGTTTGACCTGACCTAGGTCAGGCATCTGACCTGACCTGAGGTCAAAATTGCGACACGAGACGTAAAATTGATGGAACAAAAGGTACACAAAGTTTCGTGACTCTCTGTTTGTTGGTTCTCTTGCAATCCCAGAAAAACCTCACGGGGGGGCAGTCAACTGCCCCCCCAGTCGGGGACGGGTTAATGCTTATTAGAGTGTCCCTTCGTTTGCAAAGTTAATTGTGTTGAAGTGTGAGTCTCCTAGTCTCTTGTAGTCCTGAAAGTTTGAACTGGTTAAGCGTTCTAGCCCCTCCAAATATATGGAGAGTTGTATCCCTGGTCACAGGGTCGTTGATTTGTATACTTTTCAGGAGCAATTCCCTCCCTCCTGCTGATTTTCCCTAATGATCCATTCAGTCCTTGTTAATAATTTTGCATTGTGCTGCAAACCAAAGACCTTACCTCAACACCCACTAAAGAGCACAGACGCCTCCTCCACAGCAGGACGCTTTTTCAAATAGTGCTCAGTGACACACCTTGCCAGCCTGTTACTTTAATTGCCCTCAGCTCGTCTAGAAATGAAAACTTTGTTCGACACCCTTCCTGTGCTTTTTCCGACAGTCCGTTCTAGGTGCAATAGTCGAGCGGGTTTAAAACTAGCGAAGTGGGAGGCCATCTTTCGTGACAAGTAGTGGGCAGTGCTTTGTCAGTTGAAATTGTGTGACACGACTTCGGTGAGAGTGGACATCGTCTTTCCGGAACATAAAGTCGTCAACGTGGTTCAATAGATGGCACGCCGGGAGAAGGTGTCCGTCCAGTAGCTGGATGTACGGCTCCGAAATGACTTTGACACATTCGGTGTCCAGGAAGAAAACGTCTGCTTGTCCTCTCCGTGATATCCCCGCACCCCGCTGATTACGACTTTTCAAAATTTCCGTTTCGCACCAAAAAATTCAGATTTTTTTAGTAGAGAATCGTTATCGGTGTCGAGATATCATGCAATTGAAAAAAGGACGCAGCCTCCCTGGACATCCCTGAACATTTTTGTTCCTTTTGAATTTTCGTCCTTTTGTTTTTTTGCTTTTTATGTTTTATCCTTGTTGAGCTTTCCAATTTGAATTCTGTGTCCTTTTGACTTTAGTTCGTTTGCTTTCTGTCCTGACTTTTTGTCTTTTTGACTTTTATCCATTTGACTTTTATCATGTCGACCTTTTGCCTTTGGACTCTTTATGTTCCGATTTTCTGTCTTTTGACTTTTGTCCTGCAATCTTCCATTTATATTGGAACTACATAGGAATACTGAGCCGCCATGAATCACCTTTATAACAACTGAGAGAATACCAAACGTTCAAAAGAATCATCAGATATTTTCAAGTGTCCTCGGATCTCCTCGAGGACCTGCTCTGATCTGTGTTACCGTCATTGGATATAGGGCTATTACACGACAATTCACCAAGGCATGTTCACCATGACCTCTTTGATTGGGATCACACTTCATGCACGAGTTTATTTACGTCCTATGCCATTTTCAAGCGAATTTTAGTTTTCTTGGCCACATGGGTCACGAGACACGAGAGTGACACACAGGTCACGAGAGTGGTGAACTTTTAGTACACGAGACACGAATGAGGTCATGAGGTCGCGGATTTTCGAGGTCATCTGGAAAGTTGGACTAGAACATAAGTTTTGGTATGTGCAGTGACTCCTTGGATTTCAGCAAACCTGCAAATCACTTCAAAGCTGATAGTGTGCTCTATCCACTAAATATGCAAATTATCACTTCCGGGCGTTTTTTGACCTCGTGACCCCGTCACTTTCTGTTTTAGCCGCAACCATTTACTATTGCCAGATTTTCAAGAAGATGTCCAATACAATGTCCGAGTGATGACATCACGGTTTGTTTGCACATTTAACTTCCATTCTGTGACGTGTCAGTGAGGTCATGACACGGCCTTTAAATTGTTGGTGTATGTGGCGCGCAGCATATCCGATACGGGTATCATATGAAGCTCCTCGTCCAGTCAATGCTTTGGTGATAGTTTGAAGCATGTGAGAGGTCACGCAGGCCACATGACAGTCAGTGACCGGACCTGGAGCAGTGATTACAGGTGAGACTTTCGGTCAGTGTACATAGGTATCATTTAAAACCCCTTCGGGCATAAAATGATGGGCTCAGGATCGGGCAATCAAAAGGTCGCAAATGTACAGCCGACTACATGGCAGTGCGGATGCTATGTAGTCTGTTGGCTGTTGTAGTATGCTGTGAACACAAAAGGCTATGTAGACTGTTGGCCCATGTTGAATGATGTGAGTGTTGCGTCTGTGTAGTCAGCTTTACAAAGTGTGCCAATGGTATAGCTGTTCCTGCAAAACAAACTATCTTACAGTGACTCAACTGGCACACGTGATACAATACATTGCACTGAATACCCAAACGCAGGAAATCTTTGCATATATTTGGCGCATAATTACATATGTAAGCTTCGCAAGCACCTCTAGCTGAAACACCACTATAGACATATGGCGTCAGCTGCACACATGGCGCAAACAGTGACTTGCAGATGCCGATACCTCGTGCGCCGCTACGTTGTAGTCACCGACCGGAACAAAGAGGTGGAACGTTTCGAACGAACAACGCACCGTGCATTGCGAAAACGTGCATTTACCTTCTCCGCAATTTTTCGAATTTCTTTTTCACATCGACACAAAATGGTTTTCTTTATCTCCACACCCAGGTTTGTTCCGGAGTAATCGAAGAAGACGACGGCGCTCAGTCTTTGGTTTTCTATCGGCCGCTTAAAGATAGCACGGTATGCTGCTCGCTTGACAGATTCACCAATGCCGTCACATTCATGTTTGCCATACGATGTAGCAAAGAAACGACACTCAGATTAGATTCCGAAATCATTCTCATAATGACAAATGTCTGCGAAGTTAAATTTGGTCTTGTATCATATGTAATATCATATCATATCATATGTAATATCATATCATAATCATAGTGCATCTTCTCCGGACCTGGATACACGTTACGCACGTGTGGTACTGAAACAGACTGCAACGGTTAAAAAGGGTGGCGGCTAATAACGCACTGTGCTCTTTCAAGTGATATGCAGGTTTGATGAGATCCAAGGAACCATTACGTAGATGAAATTGCTTTCCAGTCCAGTTTTTCAGATGAAGTCGAAAACTGCGTGACCTATGTCTCGTGACCCATGTTATCTAAAAATCTAAGTACCGCTCGGATGTGATATGTGATGTCTTAAGTTCCTTCCGACACAGAGGAAGCCATTTTTGCAAAGCATTTGCATAAAAAAGATGGCACGTTGCGCACGCAAAAACCATTATCAGTTCTTGCGTTGGCCTTTTTGGTTCTCGGCTAAACTCGGCAACCAATAGTTCGACACCTTTGAAACGTGCTCCGTAAGTTGTATGGGATTCAAAACATGGCAATGCACGTCACAGATGCGATGTACAAGCGCTGCGTCCATGGGCACGACCAGGCCACCCGCCTTCGTCGCACTCGAATGGTCCTTTGGGGTTGTGTTCGCACTCCCTGAGATGGCTCTCCAGCCGGTCCAGGTTCACCACCACGTCGCAGCCGTACTGCTGGTTGTCGCAAACGATCAATGGTCCGTCCAACAGAGGCGCGTCCGACGTGAGGCCACCGCCGTCCGCGTCCGACCGTCAAATTCCACACCGGTCAACAGCCGAGCCGTAATCTCACCATCCGACCGTCAAACTCCACACCGGTCAACAGCCGAGCCGTAATCTCGCCATCGAACCAGGAAACTCCACACCGGTAAACAACAGATCTGTAATCTTACCGTCACTGCACAACGTCGCGGCGCTCACAAAAAAAAAAAAAAACGGCGAGATTGGTTTTACACTACAAGCATTTAGTTCACCGGTTTGTGACCTCTAATACATTACCACTGCATGTGTCGCCGCTATAAGTTTTGTCAAGCATTCTGTTGACGATCTCTCCAGCAGCAGGACCCAAACAAAGGCGGTTATTTCCAACTCAAAGAGACGCCGTTTTCATAAATTTTGTAAGCAGCCTCAGAAACAGAATTCCGAACCTGTTATCCGGGCTGCATCCTGGTGCAGTGCGCCTAGACAGTGGACAGGCAACATTCAATGGAGCTATTTAAATAGCACAAACGGTCTCGAGATGTGAAAGCTTGAAAAGAGTTTGTTAGTAATACCAAGAGCGGTGCGCTTTAAACGAGATGTTTTTTGTGCATGGACCGGACTAACTGATGACATTGCTGTAAGCACACTAGTTAAAATACTTTGTAAATGTTGACATGTTTTATCCGTGACGACTGGTGGTCCACAAGGTCAGAACTGTACTTAGAACTTAGAACTGTCTGTACTGTACTTAGTAGAACTTTACAATGGTTTGTGCTTAAGAGAAGAGGTACGTGAGAAATCGCTACGGAAGGTGATTCCGACTGAAAGGGAAAGAAAACGATCACCTGTTCCTGAGTGAGACACTCACGAAGGCAAAGATCGAGATCTATTCAAAACTGATCGAGTTAAAGAACATAAAAAATCGTCTGTCTATGGCCGTAACGGAATTCGAGGGCTCAAGTGGACGAGAGACCTGCCCTCAGTCTGGGTGTTCTGCCTGGACACCATGCGCCGGCTCATGTGAGCTGGAGCCGCGTCTGGTGGACCGCGTGGGCACCAATCTTAGGCACCTGCCAGTACCCTCTCCTCCCCGAGATCAGCCAGTGACCTTTGCCCCAGACGGCAGAGGATGCACCTGTCGGCGGGGCGGCGGGGGTTGCGTCGCCGGCTTCAGGGTCAAGGTCGGTCGAGACAGACCGGGGCGAGAGCAACGACACCTATGCAGCTTACCTCCAAACGACAGCATCGTCTTCCGTACGAGCTTTCGTCCGGTGCGGAGGCGATGTGAATGATCGGCACGGTTGACTGAACATCTGTGAAGGACGGTGTATTGGACTTTTTCTGTGTTTTCTTTCGTCACAGAGCTCAGTGTAAGTTCTCAAGAAGCTATGGATAGGTATAGTTTCGCCGCGTGGCCGAGATTTTTGCTCGTTTCTTGCTCAGTCGTAGCCGTACTGGTTAATACGTTGTCCATTTCTTGGCTCAAAACCCAGATCCAGGTTGTGCTTGGTAAAATAATTAGCCCCCCAAAAAAGACTATGGAAACTTGCAAATCGCCCTTCTTCCGTCCCAGTTTCTGCTCTTTGGTTCATGAATTGCAACTAAGCTTCATCCATCTTGTTGTACGTGTTTGCGCAGCTTTCCTCTTGCGCTTGCGTGCGTTGTCTTTTGCTTGTTAGTTTCTGCTTGTTTGTTGTCATGTGTGATATAAAGGGTGATGAGTCGTATGAGCAGTGTAGCTGGTATAAAATATTGGTACCGTTGATCGTCGTGAATAATTTGTCGGCGTGTGGAGTGCTTGATTGTTGTCATGAGCAATGTCCGAAGCTGAATTCAAAGTCCATCGTCACTCGTCACTCGTTTTTAGAAGTCCCACTATACTGTTTAATGCAGCATATATCTGCACGGGAATGGGAAGGTGACTGCTATTTTCCGAACAGGATCAGTGATGGTTGTCGCCACGGTTCAGATATTGGAGGGACAAGATGACTGCAATCCACCAAGAATAGATAAGGTGGGGGTTAAAATCTCCCATTTCGGCCGTGGAATGACAAACTACGTTTAAAGTCTCTTTTGTTACAGTCCAAAGTTCAAGAAATTGGAACGCCAAAGGGAAACATCTTTTTGATACCTTAACCCGAGCCCAACTGGCATTCGGCGCCAACCACGCACGATGGGGCAGTTGACCGTCCTCTAACTCAAGAACGGTTTGTCGCACGATAAAAATAGCACACTGTTGTAAGTACAGCTCGAATGACAAGTAGAACCTGAAACTGGCCTCATTTTTCGTTTTGGATAATATGTAAGCCATGTACGCCATATATCTGTTTTGTCCTAGCCGATTGCATGAAACCGAAAAACGGCCTGCATCTTGAGCATTGTGATTGATAAGGGCTAAGTAAAGGCACCAACGAAAGTTAAAAGCCTGGAGATGCCGATGCACGTCTAATTCCCCCGATTTGTTAAACGTGTACCCGGAAATGTTGAATTAAGGACACAGGGCTTTTCGCGCCACTGCACGGCAGGCACCTTTGCCAAGTGCGGGATGGAATGAAATAAATTAAAAATAATAATTATCGAACGGGAACTAATTTTAGCGTTCTTCTCTTTTGGCCAAACACACCTTGCTATGTGGCGTTTCATGATGATAATGATTTTTGTGATGGTTTCCAATGCTTAAATTTGGAAACAATTCAGAAATTATCGATCTACACAAATGGTGGAGTTGATTCGTGAAAGCCCCGTTGTTTCAAAAATACGCAGTTTTTTCAAATTTTTCTAACTTCTTGGCATCATTTACATCTGTCAGAGTTAGTTCTACCGTCTACGCGTTCCATTGCTTTTGTCCTCGAATTTGACGGTGGTGCAATTTGCCTCATACCAGTTTTTCCTAAACTGACCTCAGGTCAATGTTTGGAAGTAACTGATACTTCGCCCATTGACGATAATTGGACGTTTGCATCACCACACATTCAGAAAGCTGTTAGAAATTCCGTCAATTTCCGAAAAAACGGCATGTCTTGAAAATTGACTTAACCTTAGGTGAAAGTGCCGAAAGTTTCTGAAAAAATCTAAGACTGTAGATTTGTTACATCTATCAGATCTCCAAGCTACGAAAAGTTAATTGTGAGGTAATATTTTCTATAAAACTTACAGGACGCTAAGCGTTTATGGACATAGGTTCTCTTTACTTGACCTAGGTCAAACGCCTGACTCGACCTCCGGTCAAAACTTTGACACAAGATGTAAAAATGATTAAACAAATGGTACACAAAATTTCGTGTCGTTGCGTTTGTTTGTTCTCTCGCAGTATTGGGAAAATCTCATGGGGGCGGACAGCCAGCCCCCAGTCGGAGCCGGGCTAAAAAAATACTGGGGGACAAATATCGATTTCTGGAATACTGTTGGATGAGAGTTGCGTAGAGCTATGGAAGAGACAGAATAATAGAGAGGCTTAAGGTAAACACGCTGCGCTGGATTGTCTACAGCAAGTTCACGCGCAATTCCAAGTACCTACCTAGTAAGCCCCTCGTCAGCCACAGGCGTGCTTTCTGACAAGGTAGATCAGATTTTGAGAGAGTGCTCCGTCTTCTGTGCTAAACTTTACAACCAGGTACAGCGAGAGGTGTCTGAAGCTGATAGTGTTTGGGATCGGGAGAAAAAAACCATGGTACATGGTGCGAGGAATGCGAATTTTAAATTACATCTACACGTGTTTTCATAGTCCCGTTGTTGAAGTTTCCCAGGAAACTTCAGCTATATATGTGAAAATGCGTACAATGGGCGGAGAGGAGTCCTCTTCGCCGTTCCAGGGCTATCTTCGTCATACCTCCCCGCAGGGGTCGGACCGTGTTTCGTGTACAAACAGGTTCCAGATTAGACAACTGCTGGGCTCAGACGCGGTCCCGTTTTTTCAGTACTGTATTTCTTCTGATCAATGACAAAGAATCGCAGTGTGCTAACCGGACTAGCCAAACCTTTACCACGACCAAATAACGGGGATGGCTCCTGAGTTTTAACGTTCCCTATCTTTGATACTGTTTTACTATGTGATGTATCGATTCATTCAGATCTGAGGGCAATGTTGCACTCTAATCTTTCAAGTCGGTTGTCGTGGAGAACACTAAATGCCTATTATTTCGTGCTCATGCCCAGTAAGAACGATTCCATGCGAGGCGGTGGCATATTCTGTCCCTCCGATCTTGAAAATTGTAGGCCCGTTTCCTAGCGGAGAACGGCGTTCGATATCCTACAATGAGATCTGCATTTCGAAAAAAGGAATGCTGAAAATTTTGCAAGTGGGCAATAAGAACTCCAACATCCGATACAAGTGAAAGTATACCTACAGAAACTTTCTGACTACATTTTATGACTGACTTTGCTCTACTTCATGTCAAGATCCCAACAGTTTATAGCTTTACCACCTGCGTCAGTAAGACGTCCACTTTCAATACTCCTAGGCGTATCCAGGGCACATATTGATAAACATACGTCTTTGGCGGAATGTCTACTCATTACAGGAACAATCTGGAGTCTGTCGATCACACTTGTACCAAAAGGCATTTCCATATTCCGTATCATATAAATATGGCAATGCCTATAAGCAGATCTAGCTACCAGTTTATGACATAGTTTTCCACGTCGTTAACTATTGGTAGTTGACTGTCATATTGAAACACGTTGCGAGTGTTTTTTTGTATTGAGCTTATAGCTGGCATTTTTAGACCAAAAGCGCACAACATTTTAAAATAACAAAAATATAAGCGTTTACCACACATAGCTGGGCACAAAAGGAAGGTTCTGTTTGGAAAATGTGAAGTTTTTGTCGTATATTCTGAATATGGAGAGATTACGTAAAAAAACATACGTAACACATGCTACATTACTTACACATTGCAGGTGCTCTTATCCTCATGCTCATCAAGCCGGATACAGATACCAGAAAAATGGGTCACGAACTACATGGTGATGGCTTTGTCATGTTCTGCAAGTCGAGTCATAATTTCTCAGAAAATAAGAATGAAATACTCCTTCAACATTACCCCAGGGCCACCTGTGATCCGTATTTTCAATGAAATAAATGGTATTGTATTCAGACGTGCAATATGTGACACTAAAAAATCTAGATGTCACACAGACACAAGTCTATATGTCTCTTAGACCTACTAAACATGTTGCTGGGTGAAATATGTAAACCGATGCCTGGAGATGCCCAAGGCACTACACATAGACGAATGGCATGCATAATTACGATAAAAATATCTCCATCACACGTCAGGTTTCTTTTAATTCTAAAGTGTGCCACAGATCCTTTTCAACCAGACAATAGAAACGCCCCGTTTTATCTTCCTGTGCATCCGCCATTGAACACCACTTTCCTTTAAAATACACGAAAGCATGCAGGTTACAAATCTTTCGACCATGTCAATTCCTTGCCGCGTTAAAAAGGACATCCAAATGATACATGGTCACGCTGAAGTGTGCCAGCTGCAGAAAGACCGATATTGCTCAAACATGCCGCATGGGGCAGAATCTGCCCATCCCCCCCCCAAAAAAAAACGGAATAGGGTAACCGCACTCAAGCAACCTTTCGGCCACCGGGCGATCACGCTAATACGTCATCATACTACATTTGCCGTTCTGGCCACTGAGTATGTTTTGGTATTAGGCCACCTTCCAGACGAAAGTAATGGGAACTGGGCACGGTAGTCTCAAAACCTAAGGGGAGAACAAAAACGCTGCCCTGCTGTCTGAGCAGTGACAGTGAATGTATACCTAACCCCGGAAGTTTAATCGTGACCTTTGTGTTCAGGAACGTCTCGCCGTGCAAAGACTCCCATCTGTCTGTCCCACCGCGAGGAACGTAAAAGGAGTGAGGCGTCTTCAAAAGAATGTGGGAACGTTTAGCAACACCTTACAGCGATTCACGACAACTAGACACGTGTAGTTTCCTACTTCTCTGATGGGTCCCACAGCGAGCAGGGAGGTGTAGGGAGGTATTCTGTTGTCTTAAGAGGTAAAAGCGAAGGAATGGATCGCTGCATTAACGGTACTACTCAGTGACCTTATAAGTACTCCGACGCGTCGTGCACCTTCATCAGACGGGCACGTAGACATCAAATGAACACGTGAAAATGCAACGGTAACGGACACAGCAGCCGTTGACGATGCAGCAGAACAAGGGACCTCGCCATTCATGATCTCGTTTGTGGTGAGGACTTCGTCTTCAGGCCTGGTGTGCGTCCTCCGCGCCCCTCGGTCTGGAGTAACGGACCCAAAGTCGCCCACGAGTGCACGAGCGAGGCTTAGGCGTGTTGTTTGGCGTGCAGAGCGGAGGCGGCCGGGCACGGCAGCCGGTGCTGCCTCTGCGCGGCCACCAGTCGGGACCAGGCGCACTCGGCCAGGAACAGGCCCACGCTGACGGCAGTGGCCAGCGGTACGATGATCAGCACGGCCAGCAGGTCGCCGAGCGACAGCTCCTTGAAGCCGGACGCCGACTCGCACTTGCCCTGGCCGGTGGCCAGCCACTGCTTACGCAATCGCAACATGGAACCGGCCTGGTTCATCTTGAGCATCATTTGGTTAATGGCAGCGCGCATCTCGTGCAGGCCTAGGCGGATGGCCATGAAAGTGCGCGACTTAGCCGGTAGCTCGTCAAGCAGCGGCACCAGATGGCAGGCGTCCGTGCCCAGTGAGTAGAACAGCTGTTTAATGTCAATGAAGGTGACCACGTTGGGTTCGATGGTGCGTTTGACGCTAGCACTGGACAGGCTCAGTTCGAGGTAGCCAGTCTTGCGCACAGAGCGCTGGAACAGCTCGCGCTCGTATTTGTTGTTGCTCACCTTCCAGTCGTTCATGTCGCCGATTCCCGACTCGACAGCGAAGGTCCAGCCGGACTGTTCGTAAAACTCGCGCAGGCTGCTTATCGGTTTGTCAACAGTGACGACCGTGAGGTCGGAAATCAGATTCGCTGTGTAGTTGACGTAGATGAGGATGCCCAGTATCCAGCTTGAGATGGTGACAGTGCGGGCTGCCATAGAGTCAGGCGTTCTCGCCCAGCCCTGCCCCACCATCGATATGAAGCTGGAGAGCAGGCACGAGCACCAGGTCATCTCGTTTACCGTCTGCCGACTCTCAGCCCTCACGTGGTTGAAGCGGAGGGAGACGCGCAGCACCACGGATAGCACGAAGAGGGAGACTAGCAGCATCCACCACACGTCCATGTGCAGAGGCTTCAGCAAGGAATTGAATATGTCTAACGTGACGCGGGGAATGCCTCCGGAACCCCGGCGTACGTGGAACGTGTAATGTTCTTCTTCCACGGGCAAAGCGGCAATGTAGTCGATCACCGCCTCGCGGTCTTTCCTCATGGTCATACGAGTCAACGCTATGTCGGCCCGCCTGTAGGCCAGCTCGCCCACCATGCCACTCCACGTGCCGTTGTCGTCCACAGTGCCGAAGCCGCCGACGACAAGAGGCCTTATGCGGTACGTGAGGTGAAGCTCTCGTGCTATGATTTGCCATATGTCGTACAGATAGCCGTCGTAAGTGTAGGAGCCGTCTGACTGAGGGCAGATATAGAAGTAGTGCGGGTCGTGGATGGCTGTCACGCGCAGCTCCTGTTCCAGCGCCTTGCCGGTGAAGGGCACCTCCGACCAGTTGGCTCCGACCGACAGCAGTCTGCCGAATTGCTGCATGGCTGCGGGAGGTGGCGCGCCGTCGGGTCACCACACTTCCGGTGTCCGTAGCTGCCGCAGACGACCACGAAAAATCTCAGCTGTTTATCTACTGCAGAACTACTCTGCCGCTGGACTTGCAGAAGGCTCCAGAAACTCACCGATATTTCTGCTTCAGACGTGGCGACGCACCGTTACAGTTTGACGCGTTCAGACGGAAGCCATACACTGTTACAGTGTGGCATTCTCAGACGGAGATCAGCATACTGTTACAGTTTGACGTCTTCAAATGTTAATCACGCACTGTTGCAGTCTGGCGTTTTCAGACAGAAGTCACACACCGCTACAGTCTGACGTTTTCAGACCACGGCCACACAATGTAACCATCTGATGTCTTCAGACGGTGAACTGTAACTGTCTGATGTCTTCAGGCGGCGAACGGCTGCCGTCTGACGGCTTCAGGCGGTGGTTACACACTGCCCCAGTCTGAAGGCTTCTGATTCTGATTTCTGAAGGCTTCGACTGCGTCTGAGCTACATGCCGTAGCGGCCTCTAGACGGCCACTGCTGCGGCGGCTACCGGTCACGACGAGCCCCAGTACTGCGCACAATGGTTTGGTAGCCGTCAACCAATGGGGAAATAAAGACCCTCGTTTTCACTCCGGAAGAAGCTCACGACTCCTCCTCACACCAAGCCGCCATCAGGGTTGCCACTCTTCGCATGCGGGACGTCTAGAAATGAAAACTTTGCTCGACACCCTTGGTGTGCCTTTTCCGACAGGCCGTTCTAGGTGCATAAGTAGAGCGGGTTTAAAACGGCGAAGTGGGAGGCCACTAATCTTTCGTGACAAGTAGTGGGCAGTGCTTTGTCAGTTGAGTTTGTGTGAAACGACTTCGGTGAGAGTGGACATCGTATTTGAGGAACACAAATTCGTCAACTCGGTTCAATGGAGGTATGCCGGGAGAAGGTTTCATTCATACATCCAGAAGAAGAAGGTCCAGTAGCTGGATGTACGACTCCGAAATAACTTTGGCACATTCGGTGTCCAGGAAGAAAACGTCTGCTTTTCCGCTCCGTGATATCCCGCACCCCGCTGATTACGACTTTTCAAAATTTCGGCTTCGCAACAAAAAATCCAGATTTTCAGAAGAGAATCGTCATCGGTGTCGGGATATCATGCAATTGAAAAACGGTCGCAATCTCCCTGGACATCCCTGAACATTTTTGTTCCTTTCGGATTTTTGTCCTTTTGATTTTTGGCCCTTCTTGTTTTATCCTTGTTGAGCTTTCCAATTTGAATTTTGTATCCTTCTGACTTTAGTTCATTTGCTTTCTGTCCTGACTTTTGTCCTTTTGACTTTTGTCCCTGTTGACTTTTATCCATTTGACTTTTATCCTGTCGACTTTTTGCCTTTTGACTTTTTATGTTCTGATTTTCTGTCTTTTGACTTTTGTCCTGCAATCTTCCATTTATATTGGAACTACATAGGAATACTGAGCCGCCATGAATCACCTTTATAACAACTGAGAGAATACCAAACGTTCAAAAGAATCATCAGATATTTTCAAGTGTCCTCGGATCTCCTCGAGGACCTGCTCTGATCTGTGTTACTGTCATTGGATGTAGGACTATTACACGACAATTCACCAAGGCATGTTCACCATTACCTCTTTGATTGAGATCACACTTCATGCACTAGTTTATTTACGTCCTATGCCATTTTCAAGCGAATTTTAGTTTTCTTGGGTCATGAGACACGAGAGTGACACACAGGTCACGAGAGTGGTGAACTTATAGGACACGAGGCACGAATGAGATCATGAGGTCGCAGATTTTTCGGGGTCATCTGGAAAGTTGGACTAGAACATACGTTTTGATATATGCAATGGCTCCTTGGATCTCATCAAACCTGTAAATCACTTCAAAGCCGATAGTGTGCCCTATCCACTAAATATGCAAATTATCGCTTCCGGGCGTTTTTTGACCCCGTGACCCCTTCACTTTTTGATTTAGCCGCAACCATTTACTATTGCCAGATTTTCAAGATGTCCAATATAATGTCCGGGTGATGACATCAAGATTTGTTTGCACATTTAACTTCCATTCTGTGACGTGTCAGTGAGGTCATGACACGGCCTTTAAATTGTTGGTGTATGTGGCGCGCAGCATATCCGATACGGGTATCATATGAAGCTCCTCGTCCAGTCAATACTTTGGTGATGGTTTGAAGCATGTGAGAGGTCACGCAGGCAACATGACAGTCAGTGACCTGACCTGGAGCAGTGATTACAGGTGAGACTTTCGGTCAGTGTACATAGGCATCATTTAAAACCTTTATTGAGCATAAAATGATGGGCTCAGAACCGGTCAATCCAAAGGCCGCAAATGTACAGCCGACTACATGGCAGTGTGGATGCTGTTGGCTGTTATAGTATGTTGTGAACACAAAAGGCTATGTAGACTGTTGGCCCACGTTGAGTGATGTGAGTGTTGCGTTTGTGTAGTCAGCTTTACAAAGTGTGCTAATGGTATGGTCTCTGCATACCTGGTCCTGCAAAACAAACTATCTTATTGTGAGTCAGTCGTCACACGCGATACAGTACATTGCACTGAATACGCAAACGCAGAAAACCTTTGCATATATTTGGCGACGACGCATAATTACACATGTAAGGTTCGTAAACACCTGTAGCAGGGACACGACTACAGACGTATGGCGTCAGCTGCACACATGGCGCAAACAGTGACTCGCAGATGCCGATACCTCGTGCGCCGCTACGTTGTAGTCATCGACCAGAACAAAGAGGTATCGAGGTATACAAAGAGGTGGAACGATTTGAACAAACAATGCACCGTGTATTTCGAAAAAGTGCATTTACTTTCTCCGTAATTTTCCGATTTTTTTCACATCGACACGAAAAGATCTTTTATCTCCACACCCAGGTTTGTTCTGGAGTAATCGAAGAAGGCCACAGGGCTCAGTATTTGGCTTTCTATCGGCCGCTTAAAGCTAGCACAATATACTGTTCGCTTGACAGATTCACCATGCCGTCACATTCATGTTTGCCATACGATGTAGCAGAAAAATGGCACTCACACTAGATTCCGAAATCTTTCTCATAATGACAAATGTCTGCGAAGTTAAATCTGGTCTTGTACTGCCTTGTACAACCGCATGAAACATAGCGCATCTTTCACAGACTTGGATACACGTTACGCACGTGCGGTACTGAAACAGACTGCAGCGGTTAAAAGAGTGGCGGCTAATAACGCGCTGTGCTCGTGTGAACGACCCGGTCGGGTCGCAGGACATGGAGATCATCCGCTTGACAACTTCTTGTAGAGATCGGTAGTGATCATTCGTATATTTAGTGGATACAGCAGACCATCTGCTTTCAAGTGATATGCAGGTTTGATGAGATCCAAGGAACCATTACATAGATGAAATTGCTTTCTAGTCCAGTTTTTCAGATGAACTCGAAAATTGCGTGACCTATACCTCATGACCCATGCCATCTAAAAATCTGAGTACCACACGGATGTGATGTGTTAAGCCTGTGTGCCAAACTGAATCCAAATCGAAGGGGACATGATGAACAATTTGAGTCTACCTTGATGATTTGTCCCGGAACTGCTCTGGCATACCCAACACCATTGAAGGGTCTTCTAAATCATTTACATCTACGGCCCATCAGAGCTTTGCGCGGGTCGAAGGCACTTAAAAGAACTCTTATAACTCATGCAGGTTCCCTCCGACACAGAGGGAGTCATTTTTCAAAACATTTGCATAGAAAAGATGAGGACGTTGCGCAAGCAAAAACCATTGTCAGTTCTTGCGCTGGCATTTTTGGTTCTCGGCTAAACTCTGCAACCAATAATTCGACACGTTTGAAACGTGCTCCGGAGCAATAAGAACTGAACAGGAAGTTGCATGGGATCCAAAACATGGCAATGCACGCCATAGATGCGATGTGCAAGCGCTGCGTCCATGGGCACGACCAGGCCGCAGCCCTCGTTGCACTCGAATGGCCCTTTGGGGTTGTGCTCGAACTCCCTGAGATGGCTCTCTAGCCGGTCCAGATTCACCACCACGTCGCAGCCGTAGTGCTGGTTGTCGCAAACGATCAACGGTCCGTCCAACAGAGGCGCGTCCGACGTGAGGCCACCGCCGTCCGCGTCCGACCGTCAAATTCCACACCGGTCAACAGCCGAGCCGTAATCTCACCATCCGACCGTCAAATTCCACACCGGTCAACAGCCGAGCCGTAATCTCACCATCCGACCGTTAAACTCCACACCGGTCAACAGCCGAGCCGTAACCTCACCATCCGACCGTCAAACTCCACACCGGTCAACAGCCAAGACGTCATCTCACCATCCGACCCGGAAACTCCACACCGGTAAACAGGAGATCCGTAATCTTACCGTCACTGCACAATGTCGCGGCGCTTAGAAAAAAAACGTCGAGATCTGTTTACACAACAAGCATGTAGTTTAGTGGTTTGTGACCTCTAATCCATTACCACTGCATGTGTCGCCGCTATAAGTTTTGTCAAGCATGCTGTTGACGATCTCTCCAGCAGCAGGACTCAAACAAAGGCGTTTACTTCTAACTCAATGAGACGCTGTTTTCATAAATTATATAAGCAGCCTCAGGCATAGAATTCCGGACCTGTTATACAGTCGGCATCCTGGTGCAGTGCGGCTAGACAGGTAGTCTGTATCCTGGCGTGCCGGGCTTAGCTGGAAAGGCAGTATTCAATGGAGCTCTTTAAATAGCACAAACGGTCCCGAGATGTGAAAGCCTGAAAAGAGTTTGTTAGTAATAGCAAGAGCGGTGCGCTTTAAACGAGATGTTTTTTGTGCATGGACCGGACTAATTGATGACATTGCTGTAAGTAGACTAGTTAAAATACTTCGTAAATGTCGACATTTCGAACGATGCAATGGATCCCGTTTCATAAATATGGAGATATTTTAGACAAAAGAGTAAGCTGTTTAATCCGTGACGCCAAGTGGTCGACAAGGTCGGAGCCTGCACTGTACATAGTAGAACTTTACAATGGTTTGTGCTTCAGAGAACATTCAATGGCGTTGGATGTACATTCAATGACGGGCACAGAAATCTTAAAAGGCACATGAAAGGAAAGCATGTCTGTCTGCCTGTTCGGCAAAAATACTAAAATTTTGGCTCCGGAGGCAAGTCGGAATTGGCTGAGAGGTGAGTACCTACCTTAGCTGAGGTATGTCAACAAAGCATACTTTAAAATAGAGACGTGCCTGGAATTCTACATAAGGTTGGAGAACAGCAGAGAATCCGGATATTTGTTGATTCCATACCTTTGATTTTTCATGACGAGCAGGAAAATTAACTAGTATTGATCTGCCCTATTGGCTATAATCTTTATCTATCATTGTTCACCCAGACATTTAGATTAAGAAACAGACACTAAGATTAAGTACGATGCTTTGATCTTCAGGAGACACATGGGACCAAATGCATTTCGAGGGAGACCAACACGACTTTTTTGACCTCTGGTTCTTTTGTAGGTCTGAAAACCCTGATGAGACATTATAAAGATTCGACACCGTGAAAAAGATCTAAGAGAGCCCACACGAAAGTTTCCAGACACGACCGTAAATTACATACTCGTATCTTGACCGTTCTCATGGTTGTGTAAACAGGACAGTATCATGCCTCTCATAAAGGCTAAAGTCTGATAAAGGCTTCATAAAAGCTCATAAACCTGCATAAAAGCCTCATAACGGTTTCATAAAGGCTCGTAAGGCTTCGCAAAAGCTTCATGAAGGCTCATAACCTCTCCGAAAAGACTCTGGCTCCAAGCTAAGCGTCGTTAAAACGTAATAACATTTCACCATAGGTATAACTCTTTGAAGCATCGCCATCGGCAAGTCGTTTTCAGGCGAGCATCAGAACACTTCTTCGCTACCTGATTGGACCACGCGGCGCATGACATCCTCTTCTTGAGTGACGTGCACTGTGAATACCTTTGCATGAGTTTCCCGCATGCGAAGAGAGGCGAGCCTGAGGGCAGTTTGGTGTGAGGAGGAGTCGTGAGCTTCTTCCGGAATGAGAACGTTTTCTCTACTGATTGTTAACTGCCAGTTCACTGTGTGTAGTAATGGGGCTCATCGTGACCGGTTGCCGTCGCAGCAGTGGCCGTCTGGAGGCCGCCACGAAACTGCAGTCGGAGGCCCTCAGACCGGGGCAGTGTGTGACCACCGTCCGACGCCGTCTGACAACTGCAGTTCGCCACCTGAAGACGTCAGACGCTTACAGTTTACCTTGTGAAGACATCAAACCGTTACACTGTGTGGCCGTGATCCAAAGACGTCAGACTGTAGCGGTGTGTGACCTCTGCCTAAAAACGTCCGACTTTTACCGTATGATTTCCGTCTGAAGACGTCAGACTGTAACAGTGTGCTGATCTCCGTCCGAGAACGTCACACTGTAACAGCGTGAATTCCGCCTGAAGACGTCAAACTGCAACGGTGAACCGAAGCAGAAATATCAGTGAGTAGCTGGAGCCTCCTGCAAGTCCAGCGACAGAGTAGTTCTACAGTAGATAAACAGCTGGGATTTTTCGTGGTCGTCTGCGGCAGCTACGGACGCCGCCGGCCTAGTGACACGGCGGCGCGCCACCTCCCGCAGCCATGCAGCAATTCGGCAGCCTGCTGTCGGTCGGAGCCAACTGGTCGGAGGTGCCCCTCAACGGCAAGGCGTTGGAACAGGAGCTGCGCGTGACAGCCATCCACGATCCGCCCTACTTTTACATCTTCCCGCAGCCAGACGGCTCCTATACTTACGACGGCTATCTATACGACATATGGCGAATCATAGCACGAGAGCTTCACCTCACATACCGAATAATGCCTCTTCTCGCCGGTGGCTACGGCCATGTGGACGACAACGGCACGTGGAGTGGCATGGTGGGCGAGCTGGCTTACAGGCGGGCCGACATAGCATTGAGTTGGATCACCATGAGGAAGGACAGTGAGGCTGTGATCGACTTCATTGACGCGGTGTCCGTGGAGTATCATCAGTACACGTTCTGGGTACGCCAGGGCTCCGTTGGCGTTCCTCGCGTCACGCTAAGCATGCTCAATTCCTTGCTGAAGCCGCTGCACATGGACGTGTGGTGGATGCTGCTCGTCTCCCTCTTCGTGCTATCCGTGGTGCTGCGCGTCTCCCTCCGCTTCAACCACGTGAGGGCCGAGAGCCGGCAGACGGTGAACGAGATGACCTGGTGCTCGTGCCTGCTCTCCAGCTTCATGTCGGTGGTGGGGCAGGGCTGGGAGAGCACGCCTGACTCTATGGCAGCCCGCACAGTCACCATCTCAAGCTGGATACTGGGCATCCTCATCTACGTCAACTACACAGCGAATCTGATTTCCTACCTCACGGTCGTCACTGTTGACAAACCCATAACCAGTCTGCGCGAGATGTCCGAACAGTCCGGCTGGATCCTTGCTATAGAGCCGGGAGTCGTCTACATGAACGACTGGAAAGAAAGCAACAACATATACGAGTACGAGCTGTTTCAGCGCTCTGTGCGCAAGACTGGCTACCTCGAACTGAACCTGTCCAGTGCGAACGTCAAACGCACCATCGAGCCCAATGTGGTCACCTTCATCGACATTAAACGGCTGTTCTACTCATTGGGCCCGGACGCCTGCCATCTGGTGCCGCTGCTGGACGAGCTACCGGCCAAGTCGAGCACCTTCATGGCCATCCGCCTAGGCCTGCACGAGATGCGCGCTGCCATTAATCAAATGGTGCTCAAGATGAACCAGGCCGGTTCCATGTTGCGATTGCAGAGGCAGTGGCTGGCCACCGGGAAGGACATGTGCGAGCCGGCGTCCGGCTTCAAGGAGCTGTCGCTCGGCGATCTGCTGGCCGTGCTGATCATCGTACCGCTGGCCACAGCCGTCAGCGTGGGCCTGTTCCTGGCCGAGTGCGCCTGGTCCCGACTGGTGGCCGCGCAGAGGCGGCGCCGGCTGCCGTGCCCGGCCGCCTCCGTCCTGCACGCCAAACAGCACGCCTAAGCCTCGCTCGTGCACTTGTGGACGACGTAGCGTCCGTTACTCCAGACCGAGGCGTGCGGAGGACGCACACCAGGCCTGAAGACGAAGTCTTCACTACAAACAAGATCATGAATGGCGAGGTCCCTTGTTTTGCTGCACCGTCAACGGCTGCTTTGTCCGTTACCGTTGCATTTTCACGTGTGAATTTGATGTCTATGTGCCCGTCTCATGAAGGTACACGACGCGTCAGAGCACTTAGAAGGTCACTGAGTAGTACCGTTAATGCAGCGATCCATTCTTTCGCTTTTACTTCTTAAGACCATAGAATACCTCCCTACACCTCCCTAGGTAAAAGAAGGCAAAACGGGGCGTTTCTGTTGTCTTGCTGAAAATGATCCATAGCACACTTTAGAATTAAAAGAAACCTGACGTTTAATGGAGATATTTTTATCATAATTCATGCATGCTATTCGTCTAAGTGAAGTGCCAGGGGCATCGGTTTTCATATTTCCCCCAGTAACATGTTTAGTAGGTCTAAGAGACATCTGGACTCGTGTCTGTGTGACATCTGGATTTTTTGGTGTCACATATTTTACGAATGAATACCATTTATTTCAGTGAATATACGGATCACATGTGACCCTGGGGTTATGCTGAAGGAGTATTTCTTATTCTCTGGGAAATTCCAGAACATAACAGCCATCACCATGTAGTTCGTGACCCATTTTTCTGGTATCTGTATTCGGCTTGATGAGCATGAGCATAAGAGCACCTGCAATGTGTAAGTAATGTTGCATGTGGCACGTATGTTTTTTTACGTAATCTCTCCAGATTCAGAATATACGACAAAAACTTCACATTTTCCAAACAGAGCATTCCTTTTTGTGTCCTGCTATGTTTGGTAAACGCTTATATTTTTCTTATTTTAAAATGTGGTGCGCTTATGGTCTAAAAATGTCAGCTATAAGCTCAATACAACAAAGAACTCCCAACATGTTTCAATATGGCAGTCAACTACCAATAGTTAACGACGCGGAAAACTACGTCATAAACTGGTAGCTGGATCTGCTTATAGGCATTGCCATATTTATATGATACGGCATATGGAAATGCCTTTTGGTACAAGTGTGATCGACAGACTCCAGATTGTTTCTATACTGAATAAATATTCTTCCAAAGACCTATGTTTATCAGTATGTGCCCTGGATACGCTTAGGAGTATTGAAAGTGGACGTCTTTCTGACGTAGGTGGTAAAGCTATAAACTGTTGGGAAAATGACATGAAGTAGAGCAAAGCCAGGCATAAAATGTTCTTATAACATTTTATGTATAAACAAAAAATTTATATAAACAAAAAGTTTTATAAATATTTTATATAAACAAAAAGTTCTATAAACATTTTATATAAACAAAAAGTTCCTATAAATAAACTTTCACTTGTATCGGATGTTTGATTTCTTATTGCCCACTTGCAAAATTTTCAACATTTCTTTTTTCGAAATGCAGATCTCATTGCAGGCTATCGAACGCCGTTCTCCGCTATGAAATGGGCCTACAGTTTTCAAGATCGGAGGGACAGAATATGCCACCGGCTCGCATGAAATCGTTTTTACTGGGCCTGAGCACGAAATAATAGGCATTTAGTGTTCTCCACGACAACTGACTTGAAAGATTGGGGCGCAACATTGCCCTCAGATCTGAATGAATCGATGCAACACTTAGCAAATCAGTCACAAAGAGAGGGAACGTTAAAACTGAGCAGATATTCCTGTTATTTGGTCGTGGTAAAAGTCTGGCTAGTCCGGTTAGCACACTGTGATTCTGTGTCATTGATCAGAAGAAATACAGTACTGAAAACACTGAACCGCATTTGAGCCCAGCAGCTGTCTAATATGGAATAAAATACTTGAAATACTTTGTAATTAAAAATACATAAAATACTTTGTAGATCCTTAACATCAAAGGGTATTGAATGCACATGTACATTTGTATCCACAAAACACCTTGCGCCGGGAAACAGGCGATGAAAGGGCCATGACTGCAATATCTTGTATACAAATAAGACCAAATTTTTACGGTCTCTCCTGCTCAACACTCGCAGGCACAAGAAAACCGATGCTACCGATCGCCAATGCCTAACGCAATCATGCCGTATTTCAAGGCAGTGCCTCGTCACCTCGGCAAGGACAAAGCTAGTTAGGATGGTCTTGATGACATTGATAATTTTTGTTTTACAATGCATTTGCATTTTTTAACGTTACATGTCATATTAATTAGAAACATACATAAAATTGTTCATACAAAGAGTAAAAAACAAATAATTGTTCAAACAAGAGTGAACTTATACTTGACATTTGCTTAAGGCGTACGTGACGTAACATTTAAGGATTTTATAGAATGGTTTATCCCACCACTGAGCGATGAAACTGTTCGCGTCGAGGAGACAGTGTATTAAGGGTGAGGAGTATACTGAAAACTGAACGAAACTTACAAAAACTAGGAGACTCGAAGCGGGCTCACAAATCGCCCCCAAATTGTCTCCCTACAGCATTGTCGAAGAGTAACTAGATCACTAAATCCTATTTCATTCGCTCAGAGTTGTAATCCGTGTGAGTCTCCCACGCGCGTGGGCAAATGGGCACTTTTTTGACCACTGAAAAGAAACCTAAAATTTTTTCCGTGCTCCTCAAGGAGTCAAAGGGAGTGTGCGACCCGTGTCCATGTTCCTCTGATTTTCATGGGACATCCTCAGACCTGAATATTTTTTTTAGGCATTCTTGGCGTTTTACAAGGTTTTTTGTGGTCGGTCTACGGACAAAAATCCAAAAGCCGGAAAGTCAAAGGAGATAGAGTCAGATGGAAAAAACGTCAACAGGGTTAAAAGTCAAAGCGTTAAAAAGTCAAAAAGGCAAAAGTAGACAGGAAAAATTCAAATGGATACAAGTCAAAAGAGCGAAAAATGAAATTATAAAAAATAAAATGGAGGCAGTGAAAAGGACAAAAGGTGTATGGGGAAATGCCAACGGAAATAGAAATAAAAAGGTCAAAAAGATAAAAAGACAAGAATTCAAACGGACGAAAGTCAGAAGGACATAAAATGATATGGCGAAAAATCATTAAGGGTAAAAGTCTAAACAACGAACGTCGCATGAACAAAAAAATAAACGGGGATGAAAGTAAAGGGAGGAAAATCAAATGGTGAAAAGTTCGGCCTACATATCGAAGGCCAACGGTACGAGACAAGCTGTAAAATTCGCACGGCCACTGGTGAGAAGGTAACACTGGCAATGGCGTTGGTGCCAACCCCTTCTTTTAAGTGCCGGCAACGGGAGGGGAGGCGTTCAGTCATTTGTCTGCCTGGTACCTTCGAGTTGGGTAATACTAGAAAAAATCGAGTAACGTTTCTGTGTCATAACATCACTGGAAAACTGATGAAATCGGCTTACAGGGGTGAAGGAATTCCACGAAAATGGGGAAAATGGGAAAGCGGAAGAAGGACCACTATTTTTTCATTGCGCCAATGGATAAGAACGAGAAAAGAGGGGGCCATGGTCTATGGCAGCTGAGCTACGCTAGCTGCAACAGCGATTCTTGTCTTAAGCGCTGGAAATTTAGGAAAAAGCTCAAAGTATAATACACAAAGTATAATACAGCGCGCTGCCAACCATGAGATCTCGTGAAGGGCGAAAATCATGGTCTTTTGGGTGACTGATTTACTCGTCACGTCAGGCCAAAAAGAAAAAAACACAAATGACCCCGATTTTTTTAGTTCAATCGCAATCGGTGCAAATATTTTTCGTTGCACAGACGTTTAATGCTTATTAGAGTGTCCCTTCGTCTCCAACGTTAGTTATGTTGAAGTGTTAGTCTTTTAGTCTATTGTAATGCTGAAGGTTTGAACTGGTTAAGCGTTCTATCACCTCCAAATATATGGAGAGCTCTATCCCTGGTCACAGGGGCATTGATTTGTATACTTTTCAGGAGCAATTCCCTCCCTCCTGCTGAATTTCCCTAATGATCCATCCAGTCCTTGTTAATAATTTTGTATTGTGCTGCAAACCAAAGGCCTTACCTCAACACCCACTAAAGCGTGCGGACGCCTCTTTCACAGCAGGACGCTTTTTCAAACAGTGCTCAGTGACACATCTTGCCACCCTGTTACTTTAGTTGCCTTCAGCTCGTCTAGAAATGAAAACTTTACTCGACACCCTTGGTGTGCCTTTTCCGACAGGCCGTTCTAGGTGCAGAAGTAGATAGATTTTAAAACATATAAAGATGAGTGGCCTCCTACTTCGCGAAGTAGGAGGCCACTCATCTTTCGCGACAAGGAGTGGGCAGTGCTTTGTCAGTTGAGTTTGTGTGAAACGATTTCGGTGAGAGTGGACATTGTTTTTCAGGAACATAAAGTCGTCAACGTGGTTCAATAGATGGCACGCCGGGAGAAGGTGTTTGTCCAGTAGCTGGATGTACGACTCCGAAATGACTTTGGCACATCTGTGTCCAGGAAGAAAACGTCTGCTTTTCCGCTCCGTTTTATCCCGCACCCCGCTGACTACGACTTTTCAAAATTTAGGCTTCGCAACAAAAAATCCAGATTTTTAGAAGAGAATCGTCATCGGTGTAGGGATATCATGCAACTGAAAAACGGTCGTAATCTCCCTGGACATACCTGAACATTTTTGTTCCTTTCGGATTTTCGTCCTTTCGATTTTTGGCCCTTCTTGTTTTATCCTTGTTGAGATTTCCAATTTGAATTTTGTATCCTTTTGACTTTAGTTCATCTGCTTTCTGTCCTGGCTTTTTGTCCTTTTGACTTTTGTCCTTGTTGACTTTTATCCATTTGGCTTTTATCCTGTCGACCTTTTACCTTTTGACTTTTTATGTTCTGACTTTTTGACTTTTGACTTTTGTCCTGGAATCTTCTATTCATATTGGAACTATATAGGAATATTGAAAGGTGCATGAATCACCTTCAGAACACTTGAGAGCCTACCAAATATTCAAAAGAATCATCAGGTATTTTTAAGTGTCCTCGGATCTCCTCGAGGGCCTGCTCTGATCTGTGTTACCGTCATTGGAGGTAGGGCTATTCCACGACAAATCACCAACGTATGTCCACCATGACCTCTTGGATTGGGGTCACACTTCATGCACGAGTTTATTTATGTCCCAGCCATTTCCAAGAGATTTTGTTTTCTTGCCCACATGGGTCACGAGAGAGGTGAACTTTTAGGACACGAGACACGAGTGAGGTCATGAGGTCGCGGATTTTCGAGGTCATCTGGAAAGTTGGACTAGAACATAAGTCTGAATATATGCAATAGCTCCTTGGATCTGATTAAACCTGCAAATCATTTCAAAGTGGATGGTGTGCTCTATCCACTAAATATGCAAATTATCACTTCCGGGCGTTTGCTGACCCCGTGACCCCGTCACTTTTTGTTTTAGCCGCGACCATTCACAACTGCCAAATTTTCATGGCAGATGTTCAATACCATGTCGAAGTGATGACATGAAGATTTGTTTGCACATTTAACTTCCATTCTGTGACGTGTCATTTCTACGTCTGACGACATAACATTCTACGTCGTTGACTATTGGCAGTTGGCTGTCATATTGAAACATGTTGCGAGTGTTTTATTTTTTTGTATTGAGCTTATAGCTGGCATTTTTGGACCAAAAGCGCACATTTTAAAATAACGGAAATATAGACGTTTACCAGATATACCAGGGCACAAAAAGGGACGTTCTGTTTGGAAAATGTGGAGTTTTTGTCGTATGTTTTGAATCTGGAGAGATTACGTAAAAAAAACATACGTGCCACATGCCACATGACTTACTTTGCAAGTGCCCTTATGCTCATGCTCATCAAGCCGGATACAGATACCAGAAAAATGGGTTACGAACTACATGGTGATAACTTTGTTTTGTTCTGTAAGTCGAGTCATAATTTCTCAGAAAATAAGAATGAAATACTCCTTCAACATTACCCCAGGGCCACATGTGATCCGTGTTTTCACTGAAATATATGGTATTTAGCCGTACAATATATGAAACTAAAAAATCCAGATGTCACACACACAAGTCTAGATGTCTCTTAATCTACTGAACATGTTACTGGGCGAAATATGCAAACCAATGCCCGGAGATGCCCCTGGCACTACACATAGGTCAATGGCATGCATAAATTAGGATAAAGATATCTACGTCATACGTCAGGTTTCTTTCAATTCTACAGTGTGCCATGGATCCTTTTCAACAAGGCAATAGAGACGCTCCGTTTTGCATTCCCCTGTATCCGCCATTGAACAGCACTTTCCTTCAAAATACACGAAAGCATGCAGGTTACAAATCTTTCGACCATGTCAATTCCTTGCCGCGTTAAAAAGGACATCCAAATGATACATGGTCACGCTGAAGTGCACCATCTGCAGAAAGACCGATATTGCTCAAACATGCCGCATGGGGCAGAATCTGCCCCCCCCCAAAAAAAAACGGAATAGGGTAAACGCACTCAAGCAACCTTTCGGCCACCGGGTGATCACGCTAATACGTCATCATACTAAATTTGCCGTTCTGGCCACTGAGTATGTTTTGGTATTAGGCCACCTTCCAAACGAAAGTAATGGGCACTGAGCACGATAGTCTCAAAACCTAAGGGGAGAACAAAAATGCTGCACTGCTCTCTGAGCCGTGAGAGTGAACTGTGTGAATTTTTGCAGCCTTGCCCTGGACGTTTAATCGTGACCTTTGTGTTCAGGAACATCTCGCCGTGCAAAGACTCCCATCTGTCTGTCCCCACCGCGAGGAACGTAAAAGGAGTGAGGCGTCTTCAAAAGAATGTGGAAATATTTAGCAAAACCTTACAGCGATTCACGAGAACTAGACACGTGTAGTTGCCTACTTCTCTGATGGGTCCCACAGCGAGAAGGGAGGTGTAGGGAGGTATTCTATTATCTTAAGAGGTAAAAGCGAAGGAATAGATCGCTGCATTAACGTTACCACTCAGTGACCTTCGCGTCATGTACCTTCATGAGTCGGGCACGTAGGCATCAAATTCACACGTGAAAATGCAACGGTAACGGACACGGCAGCCGTTGACGGTGCAGCAGAACAAGGAAAACAAGGGACCTCGCCATTCATGATGTCGTTTGTGGTGAGGACTTCGTCTTCAGGCCTGGTGTGCGTCCTCCGCGCCCCTCGGCCTGCAGTAACGGACCCTACGTCGCCCACGAGTGCACGAGCGAGGCTTAGGCGTGCTGTTTGGCGTGCAGAACGGAGGCGGCCGGGCACGGCAGCCGGCGCCGCCGCTGCGCGGCCACCAGTCGGGACCAGGCGCACTCGGCCAGGAACAGGCCCACGCTGACGGCAGTGGCCAGCGGTACGATGATCAGCACGGCCAGCAGGTCGCCGAGCGACAGCTCCTTGAAGCCGGACGCCGACTCGCACATGTCCTGGCCGGTGGTCAGCCACTGCCTCTGCAATCGCAACATGGAACCGGTCTGGCTCATCTTGAGCACCATTTGGTTAATGGCAGCGCGCATCTCGTGCAGGCCTAGGCGGATGGCCATGAAGGTGCTCGACTTGGCCGGTAGCTCGTCCAGCAGCGGCACCAGATGGCAGGCGTCTGGGCCCAATGAGTAGAACAGCCGGTTGATGTCGATGAAGGTGACCACGTTGGGCTCGATGGTGCGTTTGACGTTTTCTCCAGACGGATTCAGTTCGAGGTAGCCAGCCTTGCGTACAGAGCGCTGGAACAGATTGCGCTCGTATTTGTTGCTGCTCACTTTCCAGTCGTTCATGTTGCCGAGTCCCGGCTCTATAGCAAGGGTCCAGCCGGACTGTTCGGACATCTCGCGCAGACTGCTTATCGGTTTGTCAACAGTGACGACTGTGAGATAGGAAATCAAATTCGCTGTGTAGTTGACGTAGATGAGGATGCTCAGTATCCAGCTTGAGATGGTGACTGTGCGGGCTGCCATAGAGTCAGGCGTTCTCGCCCAGCCCTGCCCCACCATCGACATGAAGCTGGAGAGCAGGCACGAGCCCCAGGTCATCTCGTTTACCGTCTGCCGACTCTCGGCCCTCACGTGGTTGAAGCGGAGTGAGCCACGCAACACGACGGACAGCACGAAGAGGGAGACGAGCAGCATCCACCACACGTCCATGTGCAGTGGCTTCAGCAAGGAATTGAACATGCTTAGCGTGACGCGGGGAACGCCAACGGAGCCCTGGCGTACCCAGAACGTGTACTGATCCTCATCCACGGACACCGCGTCAATGAAGTCGATCACCGCCTCGCGGTCTTTCCTTATGCTCATACGAGTCAACGCTACGTCGGCCCGCCTGTAGGCCAGCTCGCCCACCATGCCACTCAACGTGCCGTTGTCGTCCACAGTGCCGAAGCCGCCGGCGAGAAGAGGCATTATGCGGTAGGTGAGGTGTAGTTTTCGTGCTATGATTTGCCATATGTCGTACAGGTAACCGTCGTAGGTGAAGGAGCCGTCTGGCTGCGGGGAGATGTAAAAGTAGGGCGGGTCGTGGATGGCTGTCACGCGCAGCTCCTGTTCCAGCGCTATGCCGGTGAAGGGCACCTCCGACCAGTTGGCTCCGACCGACAACAGGCTGCCGAAGCGCTGCATGGCTGCGGGAGGTGGCGCGCCGCCGTGTCACTAGGCCGGCGGTGTCCGTAACTGCCGCAGACGACCACGAAAAAATCTCAGCTGTTTATCTACTGCAGAACTACTCTGCCGCTGGACTTGCAGGAGGCTCCAGAAACTCACTGATATTTCTGCTTCAGACGTGGCGACGCACCGTTACAGTTTGACGCCTTCAGACGGAAGCCATACACTGTTACAGTGTGACATTCTAAGACGGAGATCAGCATACTGTTACAGTCTGACGTCCTTAAATGTTAATCACGCACTGTTACAGTCTGGCGTTTTCAGACAGAGGTCACACACTGCTACAGTCTGACGTCTTCAGACCACGACCACACAGTGTAACCGTCTGATGTCTTCGGACGGTGAACTGTAACTTTCTGACGTCTTCAGGCGGCGAACGGCTGCCGTCTGGCGGCTTCAGGCGGCGGTTACACACTGCCCCAGCCTGAGGGCTTCCGACTGCGGCTGAGCTACATGCCGTGGCGGCCTCCAGCCGGCCATTGCTGCGACAGTTACCGGTCACGACGAGCCCCACCTCTGCAAACAATAGTCTGGCAGCCGCCAGTCAATGGGGAAATAAAGACCCTCGTTTTCACTCCGGAAGAAGTTCACGACTCCTCCTCACACCAAACCGCCATCAGGATTGCCACTCTTCGCATGCGGGAAATACATGCGAAGGTGCGCCCGGTGTACGTTTGTCAAGAGGAGGATATCATGTCTCACATAGTGCAGGCAGGCACCCCGGAAATGGTCTGATACTTGCCCGAAAATTATTTGTCGATGGCAATGCTTTTTACGGCCTTCTTTGCTGCCCGGCAATCCAAAGGTCACAGATGTACAGTCGACTACATAGCAGTGCGGGTGCTATGTAGTCTGTTGGCTGTTATCGTATGTTGTGGGTACAACAGGCTATGTAGACTGTTGGCCCATCTTGCGTGATGGGAGTGTTCTGTTTTTGTAGTCAGCTTTACAAAGTTTGCCAATGGTATGGTCTCTGCATACGTGTTCCTGTAAAACAAACTATCTTATAGTGACTCAGCTGGCATACGTGATACAACACATTGCACTGAATACCCAAACGCAGGAAATCTTTGCATATACTGGACGCATCATTAAACTTGGAAGTTTCGCAAGCACCTGTAGCTGGAACACGCCTGCAGACATATGGCGTCAGCTGCACACATGGCGCGAACAGTGACTCGCAGATGCCGATAACTCGTGCGCCGCTATGTTATGGTCATCGACCGGAACAGAGAGGTAGAACGTTTTGAACGAACGACGCACCGTGCATTGCGAAAACGTGCATTTACTCCTCGGCCATTTTCCGATATTTTTAACACCGACACAAAAAAGGTTTTTCTTTATCTTCGGACTCAGGTTTGTTTCGCAGTAATCGGAGAAGGCGACTGGGCTCAGTATTTGGTTTTCTAACGGCCAATTAAGGCTAGCACGGTACACTACTCGCTTGACAGAAATACCCACGCCATCACATTCATTTTTGCCATGCGATGTAGCAAAGAAATGACACTCACTTTAGATTCCGAAATCTTTCTCATAATGACAAATGTCTGCGAATTTATATCTGTTCTTGTACTGCTCTTTATAACTGTACAAAAAGTAACGCGGCTTGTGTGGCACTGGATATACGTTTCCCACGTGCGATACTGAAAGACTGAAATCCTTAACCCTATTCCCGTCGGGAGCATTGAATCCGTCCCTTGGGTTTTTTCCTTTCCAATTCCAGGTTTTTTGACGCAGCTTCACGAAACGTAATCACTTGTCCTAGCTATTCTTTCTACGTACTGTGACAAAATTTCGGAATTCTATTTTAATCAGGGACGGAGCCAGGCAACGTTTTTGGAAGGCACTTCAGGCCATTTTTGGCCTGGTTGGGGGTAAAAGGGAAATGACTGCCAAAATACCGTTTTTAAGATAGAACTTGAAACTTTATATGGATGTATAGCTAAATAGTTGGGCAACACATGGATGTAATTTTGTTCATCTCAAATCCCTTGAAAAAGTCAGATCAAGGTCAAAATCCAAAATTTAGTTTTATGGTGATAATTTTGACGCCTTTTTTACATGCCACACCCGGAATATACATACATCAGTGCCCTCTACTTGTGTACCACTTTTCAGCTTGATATCAGGTCGGGTCACGGAGCTATGATCGAAAATGTCAGTGCGCGTACCGTATACCACAACAGCCGAAAAATGGAATTTTTGAAAGAGAATGGATTGAAAACATTGAAGTTTTTCAGATGGTTTTATGGTAAATGCACACGAGATCATTTCACGTGGCTCCAAGGTCACTGGAGGTCATTTAAGGTCAAAGGTCATAAGATGATCTGAGGAACATTTGACAATGACAGTTCCCCTTTTCATGTCCCTGGCACCGCCTATGCTACCATTATACCAACATTGTAATACGATTTTACTTTTCAGCATAAAGCGCCTAGCAGAAGCCAAAAAAGTGCTGTTGACTTTTTGTCCATTCAGTTGTTGAAAACCCAGTCCTCCAATTTTTGAAACCCGGTGAACGCCCATGAATTTTCTCAAAATTTGAAATGTGTGTATCAATGGTAATAGCCCCATCCATAATCTCTCGATTCAGGCCAGTTTCATCAAAATTGGTCCATAAAGAACGGAGTTATAAGAAGTCCAAACATCCGCCTTTTCAGAATTCCGAAAACTTCTTTTGGTCGAAATGTGTTTTACGTCATGGCAAATCGATTGCCTCTTGTTACGATGAAATCGGACGTGCAGTTCTCAAGATCTCAGGGGGACCCAATTCCCCCAACCCTGTCGGGAATTCGCCATACCGTCTAGCCCTCCGGGAATAGGGTTAAAAGGGTGGCGGCTAATATGCGCTGTGTTCGTGTGAACGACCCGGTGGGGACGCAGGACATGGAGATCGTCCGCTTGACAACCTCCTGTAGAGATCGGTAGTGATCATTTGTATATTTAGTGGATGCAGCAGACCATCTGCTTTCAAGTGATACGCAGGTTTGATGAGATCCAAAGAACCATTACATAGCCGAAATTGTTTTCTAGTCCAGCTTTCCAGATAACCTCGAAAATTGCGTGACCTTATATCTCGTGACCCATGTGATCTAGAACTCAAAATATCGTACGGATGTGAAATGTGATGTGTGAAGCCTGTATGCAAAATTGAATCCAAATCGAAGGAATCATGGTGAACAATTTGAGGTCTACCTTGATGATCTGTCCCGGAACTGCTCTGGCATACCCAAGCCCATTGAAGAGTCTTCTAAATCATTTATACCTACGGCCCATCAGAGCTTTGTGCGAGCCGAGAGCACTTCAGGGATTCTTACAATGCATCCAGTCCTGCAGTGTATCACAGGGCTATAGGCATCTGACCTACAATTGATGCGTTCTGTGTCCCGAAGTCGGACAATCCACGTGTTTCGGATGTCTGGAGCGATTGCATTGTGACACTGAAAAGGAGACGACCTCGCGATAAAAACATTATCCCTCCGTGTCGCCTGATCATTAGAGTCCAAAATCAGCCAGCAACGGTTACGTCTTATGGTTCAGTTCCACACCGTCTGACAAGCGTTCGGCGGCCACCGCCAGATTATTAGAGGGGTCCGGCCCACGGATTTCATAAGTCATCAGTTACATATACGCCACTGGGGCCTCATCAGCAACAGGCCAGCCAAGACACCCTTCAACCAACCCAGTTAACGTAATCGACGTTCAGCCCCAGTGTGGAATCATGGAATCACCCTCAGCGAAGCAGGCAGTAAGCACTGCTTTATATACTTTTCTCCAGCGTTCCCTACCCACAAACAATGGGGCGTCACAATACGGTCGGTCGACCACCGTCAGCCACCAACCAGACCCAGACTGCTGGTCGATGGCCGCCAACCACCTACCCGACCCCGGCCGGCCGGTGGTGCTGACAGCATACGTCCGCGGACGCCGCCGGTCTCCGCGCGCCGCTACCTTGAGCACGGCGTCCGGCGTAGAGATTATGCCGCCCCAGCGTGTGACGCGGGCCCGGGGCGGGAAGCCGGCCCACCGCACCACCTCGCCCTGCTCCATCCGGTCAGCCAGCATGCGCATGCGCGGGTCGCTGCCGCGCATGGCGTGCACGAAGTTTTATCAAAGCCGGGAAAAGTAGCATTTTAAAACGCGTCGTTGAAAGGGATCGCACGCTAACGTGAACTTTTGTACCCCCCTTTCCAATCTCGGAAACGGGAAAATGAAGAAACACGAAATTTTAAAAGTAGGGTAGGACCATAACTAGTCACAATGTGTGCCACTTTCATGATCTTATGTTAATATCTCCAAGGTCAAATGGGTCGAAAAAGTCAACTTTGGGGATTTTCGCTCCGTACAAGCCATTCCATGCGCTTTTTTTAAACGAAACGGAACAAAGGCGCGTGTTAGATCGTTAAAGCGTCAAATACGACTATTGCCATTCAACTGACGCTTTGGGTGAAGATGAAGCGCCCACCCGTGGCCTGAGACCTAGGCCGGCTGGTAGATAGTGCGGGCGCCAATCTCCGGCACCTGTTCGTACCCGTCCCCACCCGAGACCAGCCGGTGACCCTTGCCCCAGACGGCAGGGAGATGCACCTGTCGGCGGGGCGGCGCGGGTGACTGCAAGTTTAACCCTATTCCCGGAGGGCTGGACGGTATGGCCGATTCCCGGCAGGGGGGCGGATTCGGCCCCCCCCCCGAGATCTCGAGAACTGCTTGTCCGATTTCATCGCAACAAACGGCAATCGATTTGCCGTAACGTGAACTACATTCTTACAAAAAGAAATTTTCAAAATTTTGAAATTTGTGGATACAGGGGGGCAAAAATGTCAAAATGGGGGGTACTTTTGGACTTCTTATAACTCTATTGTTTATCGACCGATTTCCATGAAACTGGCATGAATCGAGAGATTATGGATAGGGCTTTTACCATGGATCCACAAATCTGAAATTTTGAGAAAATTCATGGGCGTTCACAGGGTTTCAAAAAACAGGAGGATTAGTTTTCTAACAACTGGATGAACAAAAGAGGTAAACACCCTTTTTTGGCTTCTGCTAGTCATGTTATACTAAAGAAGTACAAATCGCATTACAATGTTTGTATAATGTTAGCATAGGCGGTGCCAGGGACATGACAAAGGGGGAACTGTCACGGTCACACGTTTCTCAGATCAACTTGTGACCTTTGACCTTAAATGACCTACTGTGACCTTGGGGTCACTTGGAATGATCTCCTGTGCATTTAATATTATATTTAAACGTTTTCAATCATTTGAATTCACTCTGTTTCAAAAATTTCATTTTATGGCTATTGCGATATAGGGTACGCGCACTAACATTTTAGGTCATAGCTCCGTGACCCGACCTGATATCAAGCTAAAACTTGGCACACAAGTAGAAGGCAGCCTTCTACGTCATATGTATTCCGGGTTTGGCATTTGAAAAACGGCGCCGAAATTATTGCAAAAAACAAATTTTGACTTTTGACCTTGACCTGACATTGTAAAATGATCTCAGGTGAACAAAACTACATCTGCACATTGCCCAACTATTTAGCTATACATTCATATAAAGTTCTATCTTAAAAACTCTGTTTTTGGCAGACATTTTCCTTTACCCTTAACATGGCCAAAAATGGCATGAGATGCCTCCCAAAAACGTTGCCTGGCTCCGCCCCTGAGCAAAATAGAATTTTGAAATTTTGTCACAGCATGTAGAAAGAATAGCTAGGAAAAATGACGAAGTTTCGTGAAGCTGCGTTAAAAAGCCTAAAATTGGCAAGTAAAAAACCCGAGGGGGGGCGGGTTCAGCCCCCGTGCCGGGAATATGGTTAAGGTCGGTCGAGACAGACCAGGGCGAGAGCAGCGACACCTATGCTGCTTGCCTCCAAACGACAGCGTCGTCTACCGGACCTTTCGTCCGGTGTGGAGGGCGATGTGAGCCAGCGAGACGGTCGACTGAACATCTGTGAATAACGGTGTACTGGGCTTTTTCTGTATTTTCTTTGCTCACAAAGCTCAGCGGAAGTTTTCAGAAAGTTACGGATAGGCATAGTTTCGAGGTGCTGCTGTGATTTTTTGCTCGATTTTTGCTCAGTCGTAGCCGTACCAGTTTATAAGTTTATCCATTTCTTGGCACAAACCCAGATCCAGGATTGTGCTTGGCAAAATAATTAAGACAAAAAATACCGTGGAAACCTGTACATCGCTGCTTTTCCGCCCCAGTTTTCGTTTTCCGGTTCAGGAATCGCTATTAAGCTTCATGTATCTTGTATACGCTTGCGTAGCATTCCTTTGCGCCTGCATGCGTTCTCCTTAGTTTGTTAGTTTCTGCTTGTTTGTTCTCATGTACGATATGAAACGTGATGAACTGTATGAACAGCCTAGCTGAAATAGAACGGTTTGCCACTGATCCTCGTGAAAGATTTGTTGACGTGTGCAATGGCTGATTGTTGTTATGAGCAGGGGCGTCGATTTCTGTAAATGTTTGGGTGGGCCGAGACGTGACCCCGACAACCTAACCTCCCGCAAATGTCGGTTTCTCAATGGATTTAGCCCACTTTATTTTGATTAATGGAAAATTTTTGGGTTTTTGTTACTATATATATATATATATATATATATATATATATATATATATATACACACATATGTATAAGATAGAAACCTAGATAGATATATCACTTTATGCCTTATTCTATACTTTCCGCTTATCTTTTATCTATTGCGGCCGTTTCTTCTGTTATTTTTGTCCAGTTCCCTTTAGCTGGCAGTAAATATTGGAAGGGCCCAAAGCAACATTGGAGGGGCCCGAATTAACATTGGGCGGGCCAGGACCCCCTCGAAAGAATACAAATCGACACCCCTGGTTACGAGCAATGTCCAAAGCTGAATCCAAAGTTCACCGTCCCTCGTTGCTGACGGTCTGGCCAGCAATGAGGGGCGGGTTCCAAAAATGGGAATCTGTTTGTATGGTTGATGGCTGATCATTGCGATGATGCTTTTTGATTAATCCCACTATACTGCTTAATGCAACATATATTTGCACGCGAATGAGTAGGTGACTGGTATTTTATGAACGGGATTAGTGATGGTTGTCGCCACGGTTCAGAAATTCGAGAGACAAGCTGACTGCAATCCACCAAGAACAGGTAAAGCAGGGGTAAAAATCACTTGTTTCGTCTGTTGCATGATAACCTACGTCTAAAGTTCCTTTTGTTACAATGCAAAGTTCAAGAAATTGTACCACCAAGGGAAAATATCTTTTTGATGCCTTAACTGAACCACACTGGCAGTCGGCGCCAACCACGCACGATGGGGGAGTTCACCGGCCTCCTCCAACTCAAGAAAGGTTTGTCGCACTATAAAAAGAAGTACACCGTTGGAAGTAGAGCTCGAATGACAAGTAGAGCTTGAAACTGGCTTCATTTTTAGTTTTGGATAATACGTAAGCCATTTACGCCCTATATATGTTTTGTCAAAGCTGATTCCATGAAATCCAGAAACGGCCTGCATCTTAAGCACTGTGATTGATAAGGGCAAGGTCAAGGTACCAACGAAAAAGTAAAAATCTGGAGATGCCGATGAACGTCTAATTTCCCCGATTTGTTAAACATATACCCGGAAACGTTGAGTTAAAGACACAGGGATTTTCGCGCCACTCCACGGCGGGCACCTGTGCCAAACGCGGGATGGAATTACGGGAACTAATTTTAGTGTTCTTCTCTTTAAGCCAAACACAACTTGTTAAGTGGTGTCTGATGATGATAATGGTTCTTGTGATGGTTTCCATTGCTTAACCCTATTCCCGGAGGGCTAGACGGTATGGTCGATTCCCGGCAGGGGGGGGGGCGGATTCGGTCCACCCCCTGACATCTCGAGAACTACTTGTCCGATTTTATCGCAACAAACGGCAATCGATTTTCCGTGACGTGAACTACATTTTTGCAAAAGAAATTCTCAAAATTTTGACATTTGTGGATACAGGGGGGCAAAAATGTCAAAATGGGGGGGTACTTTTGGACTTCTTATAACTCCGTTGTTTATCGACCGATTTCGATGGAACTGGCATAAATCGAGAGACTATGAACAGGGCTTTTACCATGGGTCCGCAAATCTGAAATTTTGAGGAAATTCATGGGCTTCCACAGGGTTTCGAAAATGGGAGGATTAGTTTTCTAATAACTGAATGAACAAGAGCGGCAAACACCCTTTTTAAGGTTCTGCTAGTCACGTTATGCCAAAGAAGTACAAATCGCATTGCAATGTTTGTATAATGTTAGCATAGGCGGTGCCAGGGACATGAAAAAGGGGGAACTGTCATGGTTACACGTTCTTCACATCAACTTGTGACCTTTGACCTTAAATGACCTCCAGTGACCTTCGGGTCACTTGGAATGATTTCGTGTGCATTTGGTATTATCTGTAAACGTTTTCAATCATTTGAATTCACTCTATTTCAAAAATTTGATTTTAAGGCTGTTTCGATATAGGGTACGCGCACTGACATTTTAGGTCATAACTCCGTGACCCGACATGATATCAAGCTGAAACCTGGTACACAAGTAGAAGGCACCCTTCTACGTCATATGTATTCCGGGTTTGGCATTTGAAAAAACGGCGCCAAAATTAACGCAAAAAAACAAATTTTTGACCTTTGACCTTGATCTGACCTTGTAAAGTGATCTCAGATAAACGGAATTTTGTGTGCACACTGCCCAACTATTAAGCTATACATACATATAAAGTTTTAAGTTCTGTCTTTAAAACTCTGTTTTTGGCAGACATTTTCTTTTTACCCTCAACATAACCAAAAATGGCATGAGGTGTGTCCCTAAAACGTTGCCTGACTCCGCCCCTGAGCAAAATAGGATTTTGAAATTTCGTCACGGCACGTAGAAAGAATAGCTAGAAGAAGTCACGAAGTTTCGTAAAGCTGCGTTAAAAAGCCTGGAATTGCCAAGCAAAAAACCCGAGAGGGGGGCGGATTCAGCTCCCCTGCCGGGAATAGGGTTAAATTTGGAAACAATTCAACAATTACCAATCTACGCAACTGGCGGGCTTTATTCGCGAAAGCCTGTTTGCTTAAAAATAAGCATTTTTCAAATATTTTTGATTTTTTGGTATTTTTTATAGCTGTGAGTGTCACTTCCGGCGTCTATGCATTCCAATGCATTTATCCCTGATTCTGATGGCGGTGCATTTTGGCTCATAACAGTTTTTTTCGTAAACTGGCCTCAGGTCAATGTTTGGAGGTAACTGGTACTTCGCCCATTGATGGTAATTGGATGTCTGTGTCACCCCACACTCAAAACGGTGTTAGAAATTCCGTCAGTTTCCAAAAAAACGAAAAAACGAAAAACATGTTTTGAGAATGGGCTTGACCTTAGCTGAAACAGCCGCAAGTTTCTGAAAAATCTAAGACTGCGGATTTGTTACATCTATCAGATCTCTAAGCTCCGAAAATTTGAAGCTCTGAAAAAAAGATCTTCCGTAAAATTTACAGGACGCTAAACGTATATGGACATAGGTCTACTTGACCTGACCTGGATCAGACGTCTGACTCGACCTCCGGTCAAAACTCTGACACAAGATGTAAAAACGATTAAGCAAAAGGTACACTGAATTTCGTGGCGTTGCATTTGTTCGTTCTCTCGCAGTACCGGAAAAATCTCGTGGGGGCGGTCAACCGCCTCCCAGTCGGAACCGGGTTAAAAAATATTGGGGGACAAATCACCACTTTCGTAATGCTGGTAGATAACAGTTGCGTAGTGCTAGGGAAGAGATAGACAGTATAACAGAGATCAGAACTCAAGAAAACATGCTCCGCTGGTATGTCCCCAACAGGTTCACGCGCTATTGAAGTACGTTTTTTTAAACATCTCTTCAGCCACGGGCGTGTATTCTGACAAGACAGATCAGATTCTGAGAGAGAGTGTACCGCCTTCTATGCTAAATTTTACAACCAGGCCCCGCGAGAGGTGTCTGAAGCTAATAGTGTTTGGAATCGGCAGAGAAAACCACCTGTGCACGGTGCGAGGAATGCGAGTTTGAAATTACATCTCCACATGTTTTCACAGCCCCGTTCTTGGGGTCTCCTAGGAAACTTGAACTATATATGTAAAAATAACTGCAATCGGCGGAGAGGAATCTCCTCCACTGCTCCAGGGTTATCATCGTCTTGCTTCCAGCAGAGGCCGGACCGTGTTTCATGTGCAAATAGGTTTCAGATTAGACAACCGCTGGGCTCAGACTCGGTCCAGTCGTCTGGCCAGAATCCTGAATGGCAGCAGGGTCTCAAGAGCGAAGTTGTAGCACGGCACGGCGTGGTCGGTTTCGGCGATTTTCAGGATATAAGTACACAACACGGTCTTCGTTCAGCTCTCGTCGTCCTACTCGCCGGCCAGCCGCTGCGTGAGCGGTCGCGAGTCTGGGAGCCGCTGCGCGTGCCGCCGCTGCGGTGGCCGGTGCTTGCCGAACGGCTTGGTTTCGCTGAAATGTCCTCCGACCCGCCGACCGCCCACGGAAACTATGTACAGACTGCTGAGGCGATTAATTCTGGTCGTGCATATAGACAGTGAATGACGCGTACTGAGACGAAAACATATGAGAAGGAAGGAGGTATTCTTGGGGATAGCTTTGCAACGCCAATATCCTTTTTTATTTTACTAAACCTCCCCCCTCTCGGTTATCTATACCGCCTCACGTTGCCCCCCCAAAAAAACATGTTTGGTCGTCAGGCAGACAATGTGTCTAAGCCATTTAATTTAATTGTAGGTCTGCACAGACTGCGTACTGGTTTGCTTTAAAATGACGTAACTAAATTGCAGTACTCCGCGACGAATGCAAATTCGATGTAACGCACGTTCGCTAATTCTCCATTGGTCCTCAATAACCTTCACCAGTCTCACCCGCATGCCCTTTTCTGGTGACGAAATTCACTAACCCCTCTTGATCTCTCCTCCCAGCTCCAGTGACGTGTGTTTCCAACACCCGTGGCGTAAGGTCTGCGTGTGAGACTGTTTCGTCTGTAAGCCAAACTTTTCTCTCGTCAAATTTAATTCAGCCTTGGCGGCCTTTTCACCAGGCCAAATGATCCAGTATCATGTCGGTGGCTGTCGGGGTCCTCCCGGGCTACCAGTGAGCCTGGAACCCTTAGGGCTACTCGCCCGTGACTCCTTTTTCTGGGCTGCCGTGATTGCGGCCAGTCCACTCCTTGCCCCGGGACTTTTGGCTATCGATCAATTCGGTCCGAGTCTTTCGACCTACCGGCCTATGTCCTGGTCTTACAGCCGTTCATGACCCATGCGCCCAGGTCCGGGCAGCTGCCTGGCACTCCGGTCACTTGCGCAGAGAAAACATTTAACAAAACATACGTTAAATAACAGTTCCTTACGTCAGCATCGCCGGGGTCCCGGACCTCCGATGACTTTTGTTCCGGCGAACGTCAGATTTCAAATCCGGGCCTTACAGAACGTGTGCCATACTCCGCCACATTGAATCGGACCGCCGCGTCCCATCATATTTGACAGAAATTCCTGATCGCCAATAACTCCTTAACTTCGTTCGTTGGCGTTTTTATGACGTGCTTTCGCGCCGGTCGCCCACGACTTGGCTCTACCTTTCCGGCGAAACGGTGATGACTGACCCCCATGGCCCTTTTCATTGTACAGGCGTGCACCTAGAGGCAACATTAGCCGTTGGCAACTTCTAACGCCACGCTATCGGCCCATCGGTCTGTAGGTAATGCGGGCCGGACTGGAGTTTGCGGACTGACCCATGGGCTGCCGTTAGCAGACGGGCGCCGGTACGGAGCACGCCCGACCGCATACCCACAGGCGAGCCGCAGTAGATTGACTTTGGTCTTAGATTTCCTAGTCGTGAGATCTTCCCCTGATACAAAGTCGGATCTGCACGTCTCGGGCGATTCACCGGCCTCCCCTCCGCAAACGACTGGTTCAAGGGGCGCCTCGTATTCGCCTGTCACTATATACGAGTCACATATCCACGAATACGGCCCGGCTTTAACCCCCACAGAACTAGCCACAGAAAACGTTACATTTACTAGCCACAGAAAACGTTACATTGCGGATGACGTAGGGCGTACACGCCGGATAGGGGAGAGAGGGACAGGGCCACGTCTGCCGCCGTGCCACTCACTTTTTCTCTCTGTCGTCAGTAGTTCTCTGTCTCCCGTCGCAGAAAGGCTCTTCCCCTTCGTCCGTCTTAGTGACGCTTCCGTGATATCCTCCGCAGAGTCTCTCCAGTCTCTTGCTTTGTTCCTTTTTCTTGACTTTCTTCATCTCGGTCCCTCCCTGTCATCGTCCTACTGGGCCTATGTCCCAGCCCGCTGCTACTCATTGGCCTGTCTCCTCCTTCTCGAAATCCGTCCCGCCTCCGGCCACTGCCTCCAGCCGGTTCCTGCTCCAAATTTCGAGGAAATCGTCACGTCCCTTGCCGCTGCCCCTCACTAGAATTTGCTCTGATATTCGAAGTCAGTCCTCGCCGGTTTCCGGCCGGTAACAGTTTTGCTTGGTTGTCATCGAGGTATCCCGCCGCGAGCTTTCGCCGGGGAGCGAAGACAAAAGGCGGCCATCTACGCGCCGGCCCGGCTTGAAACAGAGGCGTCAGCGTCATAGTGATGTTGCATTTGTTTCAGATGTCGGCGCTGATCTTCGAAGGTCCTCGACCCGTAATGGTCTTGTTTGGTTGGTGTTGGCATCTAGGTGTAGTGCGTTAGAGCTGGACCTTTTGCGCTGTGGTGCAGGCAGGAGACGCGGGGGAAAATGAGCTGGTTTTCGGAAAGCCACGATGGAAAAAGTAAATGGGTAAATACAAAATGTGATTTTAAAAAATGTGAAGATGTGACCTAGGTACACTTTCAACCACCTTTTTTGTGAGTCAAGTCCCGTAACAGAAGAATTTCCACGCTGAGTAACTGATATCAATGAACGCTAAAACGAAACGTAACCTCGTTACAAAGTCCGCCGTCGCACCAAAGTGCTCCGATGACCGGTTGACCGGTGATTTTACGGGTTCATGCTGCGTGAGTACACGCAATGAAAATGTAAAGATGGGGAAGATAAGGCGTTTCCTTCGCCTACTGTATTTCTTCTGATAAATATAGCAGAATGGCGGTGTGCTAACCGAATTAGCAAAATCCTTACCACGGTCGGACAATAGGAATGTCTGCTCAGTTTCAACGTCCTCTTTGTTTGTTACTTATTTAATAAGCGTTGTATCGATTCATTCAAATCCGAGGATAATGTTGCGCCCAAATCTTTCAAGTCGGTTGTCGTGGAGAAGAGCAAATACTGTTTATCTCGTGCTACTGCCATGTACGTGTGATTCCGTGCGGGGGAACGGATTCTGCCCCCCCTCCCCCCGATCTTGAAAACTGTAGGCCCATTTCCCAGCGGAGAACAGTGCTTGATAGCCTGGAACGAGATCTGCATTTCGAAAAACAAACGCTGAAAATTTTGCAACTGGGCGATAGGGAATCAAACCTCCGATATAAGTGAACATTTACCTATAGGAGTTTTCTGACTGTATTTTACGTCTGCTTTTATTCCACTTCATGTCGTTTTCCCGACAATTTATAGATTCACCACCTATGTTAGAAAGAGGTCGATTTTTAAAACTCAGAAGTATCCAAGGCACACACTGATGAGCACATGTGTTTGATGGAATATCAACTCATTACAGAAACAATTTGTAGTCTGGCGACCAGATTTGTACCAAGAAACATTTTCAGGTGTGTCATATCCGATATCGTATAAATATGGCAAACACCCATAGGCGGATTCAGCTACCAGAAAAAGTGACGTAACTTTCGACGTCGTTAACTATTGGTAACTGGCTGTCATATTGAAGCATATTGCGAATGCTTTGTTGTATTGAGCTTATAGTTCGCATTTTCAGACCAAAAGCGCATCACATTTTGAAATAACACAGATATAGGCGTTTACCTGATATACCCGGGCACAAAAGGGGCGTGTTGTCTGAAGCTTTTTTGTTATATATTTTGAATCTGGTGAGATTATGTAAAAAATCCTCGTGTGTCACATTCCACATTACTTACACCTTGCAGGTGCTCATGCGCTCATGCTCATCAAGGCGAACACAAGTAGCAAAAATGGGTCACGAACTCCATGGTGATAACGGTGTTCTGTTCTGTAGTCGTCATAGTTTCTAAAAAAAAATAAGAAGAAATTAAATGCTCCTTTAACACTACCCCAGGGCCGCACGTGATCTCTGTTTTCACTGAAATATATGGTATTTAGCCGTACTATACGTGAAACTGAAAAATCAGCCATACAAGTCTAGACGTCTCTTAGACCCACCGAAATGTTACTGGACGAAATATGCAAACCGATCCTGGAGATGCCCTTGGCAATACATATCGGTGAATGGCAGGCGTAAATTAGGATAAAGACATCTATAAAGACACGTTAGGTTTCCTTTATTTTTATTGTGTCGTGGAATTTTGCAAAAGAATAGAGATACCCCTTTTACATTCCCCTTGATCCGCCATCGACGAGCAATTTTCTCAAAAATACGCAAAAATATGTAGGTTACAAATATTTCGATCATTTGAATCCCTAATCGTGTTTAAAAAAAAAAAAACATCAAAATAGTACATGACCACGCTGAAATTCGCGATCCCCAGAAAGTGCGATATTACTCAAACGTGCCGGATGGGGCACAATCTGCCCCCCCCCCTCCCTCCCCCAACACGGAATGGGGTAACCGGACTCAAGCATGAGACCCTTCGGCCACTAGGCGATCACGCTAATACATCATCATACTAAATTGCTGTTCTTGCCACTGAGTATGTTTTGGTATTAGGCAACCCTTCAACTGAAAGTAATGGGCACTGGGCACGGTAGTCTCAAAACCTAAGGGGAGAACAAAAACGCTACACCTCCTTCTGAGCAGTGACAGTGAATGTATACCTAACCATGGAAGTTTAATCCTGACCTTTGTGTTCAGGAACGTCTCGCCGTGCAAAGGCTCCCATCTGTCTGTCCCATTGCGAGAAACGTAGAAGAAATGAAACGCGTTCAATGGAATGTGGAAATGTTTAACCAAGTCTCACAGTGATTTGTGAGTTTGTAATCACCTAGCTTTCTGATGGGTCCCAAGGCGAGCAGGCAGGTGTAGGGAGGTGTTCTGTTATCTTACGAGGTAAACGCGAAGAAATGGATCGCTGCATTAAGGTCACCCCTCAGTGGCCTTATGAGCGCTCCGACGCGTCGTGCACCATTCTGAAACGGGCACGTAGGCATCAAATTCACATCTGAAAATGCAGTGGTAACAGACACAGCAGCCGTTGACGGTGCAGCAGAACAAGGGACCTTGCCATTTATGATCTCCTTTGTGGTGAGGACTTCGACTTGGTGAAGACGTTCGTTTCACGCCTGGCGTGCGTCCTCCGCACGCCTCGGTCTGACGTCACGGGCCCTACTTCGCCCACGAGTGCACGAGTGAGCCCTTGCCGTGCTGTTTGCCTTGCGGGGCAGAGGCGCCCCAGCATGGCTGCCGGCGCCGCCGCTGCGCGGCCACCAGTCGGGACCAGGCGCACTCGGCCAGGAACAGGCCCACGCTGACGGCAGTGGCCAGCGGTACGATGATCAGCACGGCCAGCAGGTCGCCGAGCGACAGTTCCTTGAAGCCAGACGCCGACTCGCACTTGCCCTGACCGGTGACCAGCCACTGCCTCCGCAGTCGCGACATGGAACCGGCCTGGTTCATCTTGCGCATCACCTGGTTGATCGCAGCACGCATCTTGTCCAAGCCCCGGCCGATGGCCATGAAGTTGTGCGACTTGGCCGGTAGCTCGTCCAGCAGCGGCACCAGATGGCAGGCGTCCGGGCCCAGTGAGTAGAAAAGCCGGTTGATGTCGATGAAAGTGACCACGTTGGACTCAATGATGCGCTTGGCGCTCGCACTGGACAGGTTCAGTTCGAGGTAGCCAGTCTTGCGCACAGAGCGCTGGAACAGATCGCGCTCGTATTTGTTGTTGCTCACTTTCCAGTCGTTCATGTCGGCGATTCCCGGCTCGACAGCGAAGGTCCAGCCGGGCCGTTCTGAAAACTCGCGCAAACTGCTTATCGGTTTGTCAACAGTGACGACCGTAAGGTAGGAAATCAGATTCGCTGTGTAGTTGACGTAGATGAGGATGCCCAGTATCCAGCTTGAGATGGTGACAGTGCGGGCTGCCATAGAGTCAGGCGTGCTCGCCCAGCCCTGCCCCACCACCGACATGAAGCTGGAGAGCAGGCACGAGCCCCAGGTCATCTCGTTCACCGTCTGCCGACTCTCGGCCCTCACGTGGTTGAAGCGGAGGGACATGCGCAGCACCACGGATAGCACGAAGAGGGAGACGAGCAGCATCCACCACACGTCCATGTGCAGCGGCTTCAGCAAGGAATTGAACATGCTCAGCGTGACGCGGGGAATGCCTCCGGAACCCTGGCGTACGTAGAACGTGTACTGATGATTCTCCACGGGTACAGCGTCAAGATAGTCGATCACCGCCTCACGGTCCTTCCTGATGGTCATCCAGGTCAACGCTATGTCGGCCCGGCTGTAGGCTAGCTCGCCCACCATACCATTCCAAGTACCATTTTCGTCCACATTGCCGTAGCCGCCGGCGAGAAGAGGCATTATGCGGTACGTGAGGTGAAGCTCTCTTGCTATGATTTGCCATATATCGTACAGGTAACCGTCGTAGGTAAAGGAGCCGTCTGGCTGCGGGTAGATGTTGAAGTAGGGCGGGTCGTGGAAGGCTGTCACGCGCAACTCCTTTTCCAGCGCCTCGCCGGTGAAGGGCACCTCCGACCAGTTGGCTCCGACCGACAGCAGTCTGCCGAAGCGTTGCATGGCTGCGGGAGGTGGCGCGCCGCGGTGTCACCACACTTCCGGTGTCCGTAGCTGCCGCAGACGACCACGAAAAGAATCTCAACTGTTTATCTGCTGCAGAACTACTCTGTCGCTAGGCTTGCATTTGGCTCCAGTTATTCACTGATATTTCCGTTCCAGACGTGGGGGCGCACCGTGGCAGTTTCACGCCTTCAGTCGGAAGTCATACACCGTAACAGTCTGACATCCTCAGACGGAGATGAGCGTCCTGTTACAGTCTGACGTCTTCAGATGTAAATCACGCACTGTTACAGTCTGGCGTTTTCAGACAGAGCTCACACACTGCTACAGTGTGACGTCCTCAGACCACGGCCAAACAGCGTAACCGTCTTCAGACGGCGAACGGCTGCCGTCTGGTGGCTTCAGGCGGTGGTCACACACTACCCCAGCCTGAGGGCTTCCGACTGCGGCTGAGCTACATTCCTTGGCGGCATCCAGCCGGCCATTGCTGTGGCGGCTACCGCTCGCGACGACCCCCACTGCTGCACACAGTGGTCTGGCAGCCGCAAATCAATGGAGAAATAACAGTCTTCGTTCTCCCTCCGGAAGGACCTTACGGCTGTTTGTCGCGCCAAGCCGCCGTCAGGCTCGCCACACTTGGTCCATGAATGCATGCCAAGGCACCAGGGACGTACCCAAGGGGCCATGGGGGCCACGGCCCCATCCCCCCCCCCCTGAGCCAGCGGTCTACACTAGATATATAGTGATTTTGCAGGAATACGAAATGGTGGTCATACATATGTTGCAAAGGCAAACATTATTGTTTGTGTGCGTTAAGTATGAGGTGTTCGTGTGCGTTAAATATGAGGCAAATTACGTGAAATTACTGCCTCATCGTATAAATTTAGTCATATGCCAAAGGCATATCACGAAATTCGACATTTATCCTACCCCCTCTGAGGAAAATCCTGGCTAAGCGCTTGGAAGGTATTCACGGTGTTATTTATTCACGAGAGATATCATGCGTCGCATGGTCCAGTCAGGTTGGCCATGACCTGATTCTAGCCTGAAAATTATTTGCCGATGGCAGTGCTTCAAAGACCCGTATTTGTCGTGAAATTTTCTTGTTTTTTTAAGACTTTTATCTTGGAGTCAAAGAGTCTTTTCGGAGTGTTTAGGAGCCATAATGAATCCTTGTGAAGTCTTCGTGAGCCTTTAGCCTTTATGACAGGTACGCCATTGTTCTGAATAGACAACTACGAGAACGATCAAAATATATAGGTTACAGCATTTCATAAACTCTCATGAGGGCTCTCTTAGAACTTTTTGACGACCCTGCGTCTTCATGAGGTCCCGTTATGACCTTCAGACGTTCATGAGAACCCTACGTTTTTTCGAGTGCTCCTCAGGCAGCCAGAGGGGTCTTGTACGACCCGTATCCAAGTTCCACTGATTTCCGTGGGACCTCTTCAGGCGTTTATGACTTTTTACAGCAGGGAGCCTATAGTGGCTCCCTGCTGGCCTACGGGGGGCGCCCTCCCGGGCTGTAGGGCCCCCTGCCGGCCTGTGGAGGGGCTCGCTTACGGCCCGTAGAGAGGCCCCTGGCGTGTAGAGGAGCCCCTGACGGTCTGATGACGGACCCCTGACAGATGTGGAGGCCAACAGCAAAAAAATATTTTGGACATGATCATCGTCAGTCAGAGAAGAGCCAGTTGGTTGCAACTGATAACGTTTAGGAACTGCAGGTGTCCATTGTCATATAATTTCCATTAGCTGTTTTCATCCAGGGGGCCCACACATAGGGTACGGGGTCACCATTGGTCACGCACCCCCACCCCCGAAATTTCGGGCCGTTGTTACCCCTCTGCGTGTCTCTTGTGAAATGTTATCAAAATATTTTTTCCAGGGTGCCCACATGAAATAAGGAGACCCACCGCAGGGCGGGGACCCCCAAAATTCTTGGTTGGCTGCGCCCCTGCGCCCCGAGTGTGTTAGGCAGGTTTCTGGCACAGAAAAGGTTTCACTGAGATTGCCAGGGAAATCCCTGAAGTGCCAACAAAGACTCCTGAAACGACTAAAGGGGCCTTAAGACTACCAGATATACCCCATGTAAAAGAGGAAGACCCTTGATACAACTATGGAGACTACTGGAGAAGATCAGAGGGCCCATGACACTGTACAGGGGTCCTGAAACTCATAATACAAAATACAGATACATAATGCATACATATAAAAAATTCAAATACACAATAGATACAAATACATGGTAGATAATACAAAATTCAAAAGTCGAAAGGTCTTGAAACTGCCAGAGAGCTCCTCAAACGGCAAAAATGTTCCCAGAGACGACAAGAGGGGCACCAGGACCACGGGGGTCCAGTAAGACTGCCAGAAAGGGACTTCTGAGATTGCTAACTAGAACCTCTATCAACAGGGGCCCCTGGGACGGCCAGAGAGGACCCTGAAACTACTAAACCTTGAGACGTCCAGATAGTCTCTATAACGGTCAAGGGACCTAGAGGATTGTGAGAGGTTCCACTGTTAAGGCAGACACTTATAAAGCGCCCTTGTTACTGCCTGAGCAACCTCTAAGACGGCGAAAATTACCCAGGGATGACAAGAGGGAATCCGAGATAACTTAAATGTCCCTAAATCTTCCAGATGGCTCCATGGCACTGCCCGAGATGTCCCTGAAAGTGCCGAAGGAGCGCATGAGACGTCCTGAAGGATACGTGAAACTGCAAAAGGAACCTGAGACCATCAGAGGGCTCTAACACGGCAAACGGTCCGAAATCACAACAAAATAGCGAAAAAGTCTCCAGAAGCTACAAGGACGTGGGGGTTCTTGGACCAACGAAAGATACAGCATGTTTCAAGCAGAGGGAGGGAAGCAGCCGCCTTAAATCCCGCCGTAGGCACATCAGACACTTTGTAGGAGAACAAAGCGAAAATCTTCTCAAATGAGGTGACGCGATTGAATTTTTTGGGCTACTTTATATGGAGAAAACGCAAAATCGCACGAAATATTTCAGCATGGACCAGAGAAGCTGAACTTTTTTAATATCTTAAGAGAAAAAATGGGATCTGGCCGGGAGGGGACCTGCACTGGTCATCCTCCCCCCCCTTCGCGAAATCCTGGTCCGCCCCTAGCAAGGAGTTCGTTTGGACTGAAACGCCTTGGGTTCCACAACTGTGATCAATAGAGTGCTACAAAAATTCGGTCGTATGACCTGACTTTACGAATTTTAAGAAATACGAATTTTTAATAATAAAAAAACCTTACGAAGGATCGTGACCTGATTTGAAGCACGCTCGAGTTTCATCTTTTTATTTCAAGATCTGTCATTGGCTTGTGAAATAAACCAGAGGGATAAAGTCAGACATCTGGATATAAACTCAGCTTCCACCACGGTGACTTCTCATGACCTCGAGTCATATTCCATATATATTTTTCGCATTCCTTAGAGTAGACCGAATTGTATAGCATTTTCTAAACAGCAACTGGCGCACCATTTCATACTTCTCTTGCCTCAGTCGAGCCGGGTGCAGGGCAACGCTCAAACCAGCGCAGAACCGCTCACCGCTGCCTGACCTTGCCGACAGGGGGCGTATGAGGCGCGTCGTCTGCTCCGGACGGCAGTAGCCGGCCGGATCCCGCCGCGCTCGCGTGCGGACCTAGAGCGTGCCGCCACGGCGTGACATTCGACATGACGGCCGCCGTGCGCGCTGCTCTGCTGGTGTGCGCCTGCATCTCACTGGCGCTGGCCGACGTACCGTCGTTCCTCGACAACTTCAATCCTTTTAAGCTCGTGCCGAAACAGTGCATTAACACCAGAGGGTGCCTTCGGGACCGTCTTTCGACCGTGCTGAGCATCGTCAAGCCCATCTTCCGGCTCGGAATTCCGCACCAGCAGGGCAAGATTTCGATGGACCCGTTCCGGCTGCCGGACTTCCAAGACTGGGACTATGAGGTCGGCCATGGGCCGAGCTGGCGCATTTCGGGGATCGAGCTGGCCGGGCTGCTGGGAGTTACCATTGATCGGCTCCGCCTCAGGAGCACCAGTTTCCGTGTGAAAGTGAGCTTTCCCTTGCTCTCAGCGAAGGCCAGTTTAAAGCTGCCACTTATGAGGTTCCAGCCGGACGTAACAGTGGAGATAAACCGACCTAGTATGTTCCTCGGCGTCGACTGGGCCTTCAACCGTGGTAGCATCAGCCTCAGCAACATCGACCCGCAGTTCCTCAACGAGGGGCTGTCATTCACTTTGAAGAACACGTCGAAGCTGGCGACCTGGAATCCTTTGTGGGATGAGGATGAGTGAAAGTAAAGGCGAAGAACCGAATCGGCAGGGCAGGTTTCGAATGGGCTGAGGACCTCTACAAACTATGAAGCCGGTCGAAGAAAAAATGTGTTTTTTTATGAGAAGACCATTTTTCCCTTCTCTAGTTGTTCTTGTTATTGTTTTGAGTCACTATGGGCCGCGCACTTCTGTTTTCTGCTTCTCTGATTTGTGTTTGATGCTATTTATGCGATGTACAGCACTTTGAATGCCTTAATAAAACCTGGTGATACGTTTAAGATATATCATCGAGAAAATCTTTTACATTTCGACAGCATGCTCCCGGACGGAAGTGCGCGCTATGGGCTACGCAAAATCCTTTTCTATGAGCCATCACCGAAATGTGAATGGAGTGCCTGGATGTTTTGCGACTTCGCGAGAAATCACGCTTTTGGACGTAGTCAGCTGGAGCGTTTCGGACATTGACCATAAACGACATGACAATTGTGACTTACTACGGATGATACTAATAGCTTGAAATGGGACGGAAATACGAGGATGAGATGAGCACAATACTGAATAACGGCTGCTCAGCACATACTTTAAATTATGACAGTGAAATCATTTGCAAGATATTACCAGCAAAAGACCCACGGATCAAAATTTGATGATGTTTAGATACAATCCAAAACCCAAGCTATCCTACACTTCATACAAAGGTGCCGTTTTGTATAAATGATAAAGGCGGCCAATCCGACAGCCTGACAACCTAACCTTCCCGAAATTTGAGTTTCTCAACGAATTTAGTCTACTTAACCCGCACACCACCGTGTAAATGGAGATGTAACGACCGTCGGTCGGTTACGATCATGCGCCACTGGGGGGTGGGGGGCAGTTGGCCGCCCCCTCTAACTCACGAACGGTTGGTCGCATGATAAAAATAAGCATACCGTTGGAAAGCTTGTGACGAGTAAAGCTCGAAACTGGTCTCGTTTTTAGTTTTAGATAATACGTAAGCAATTTACACCCTACATATGTTTTCTCATAGCCGACTGCATGAGATCGAGAAATGGCCTGAATCTCAAGGGTTGTGACTAATAACGCATAGGTAAAGACACCAGTGCACAAGTAAAAGTCTGCAAATGCCGATGCACATCTAATTTCCCAGATTTGTTCAATATATACGCCGAAACATCGAGTTAAAGACATGGCAATTCTCGCACCGACTGTCGGCGTGCGCCGCAGCCGTATACAGTAACAAAGTGACGGGAACTAATGTTAGCGTTCCTTTATTTTCGCAAAAAAAACCATCCATGTAAACTTTATTGATCTTAGTGGTTCTTGTGATGGTTTCTCACGCTTAAATTCCGGAAAAATTCATTAGTTACCAATCTACACAATGAGCGGAGCTTTATTCACGAGAGCCTGTTTATTTCCAAAATATGCAATTTTCGAGCTTTTTGAGGTTCCTGGTACTGCTAACGTCTGTGCAAGCTAGTCCTGCCATTTTCCACCCATTCTGAGCAATTCATCGCTGATTTTGACGGTGGTACATTTTGGCCCACTACAGTTATTCGTGACCTGACCTCAGGCCAATAGCTGGAAGTCATTGATACTTTGCCCAATGACGGTAACTAGATGTCTGCTTCACTCCACACTAAAAATGTTATGAAATATTCCACCAATTTCCGAAAAAAACGGCATGTCTTAAAAATGGGCTCCACTTTAGGTCAATGACCCGGAAAATTCCGAAAAATCTGAGGTAACAGGTTTCTTGTATCTATCACGATCACTAATCCCTGAGAGCATTATTGAGATATCTTGTTTTGCGAAAAAGTTACAGGGCGCTAAACTTCTTTGAACATAGGTCTGTTTGACCCGACTTAGGTCAGGCACCGGGCCTGACCTGAGGTCAAAATTTTGACACGAGATGTAAAATTGATGAAGCAAAAGGTACACAAAGTTTTTCGTGACTGTGTGTTTGTTGGTTCTCTGGCAATCTCAGAAAAACCTCAGGGGGACGGTCAACTGCTCCCCCACCCAGTCGGGCGCGGCTTAATTTGATCGACAGCAATTATATGTTCCAGTTGTTAAAACTAGTGAAAAATATGGGTAGCAGAACCATTTTTAAATGGGCCATAGTTCCACTCTAGGGGGAAGGGGGAGGTGCATGGCCGCCGCAAAAGAATACAAATCAACTTTCCCAGACGCCATGTTTCAAAGTGGTCTAATTTGCGTTCTAGCTAACTTAGGCTTAATAGCGAAAGCTAAAGAGCTTGTTCTTTTTTTCCTTCACGATCTCTGTTCTTCATTTTATTTTCTTACTGATCTTTTTTCATTTTACGATGCCGAGAAGGGGTTGATAAGACCTGCCAGCTCACCAGCGTGTTGCGTTTTTGCTAGAACGAGAGTCCGCGAAATGACGCATCAGTTGGCTGATTTCAACAACACATCCCAAATGCCCGGGTTCACAACGCATGTCACCTTTGCTCACAACCAGAGCGCATCCAAAAAGACATTAGACCGCAGCGCGGCTCAGGAGGCCTGGCTGCCAGTCTGCTGCCTGACCTTGCCGACAGAGGGTGTATGAGGCGAGTTGGCTGCTCCGGACGGCAGTGGCCGGCCGGATCCCGCCGCGCTCGCGTGCGGACCTAGAGCGTGCCGCCACGGCGTGACATTCGACATGACGGCCGCCGTGCGCGCTGCTCTGCTGCTGTGCGCCTGCATCTCACTGGCGCTGGCCGACGCACCGTCATTTCTTGATAACTTCAATCCGTTCGACTTTGTGCCGAAGGAGTGCCTGAGCTCGAGCCAGGACGGTGACGTCGCCAGGTGCCTGCAGAACCGACTGCCGTCTGTGGTGGACGTCATCAGCCCCCTCCTGCGTGGCATCATCCCAAACCAGCAGGGCGAGGCTGCCGTGGAGCCACTGCGAGTGCCTGGCTCAAAGGAAAAGAGCAGCCAGGCCGGCCACGGGCTTAGCTCGCAGGTGTCGGGCATCAATGTGGGCGGACTGCTGGACTTTACCATCGATTCGATCCGCTTAACGGACACCAACGTCGGCGTGGTGGTGAGCTTCCCCTCGCTCACCGGTAAGGCCGATTTGAAGCTGCCAACAACGGGCCCCCGGCCGGAGGTGACCGTCGAAGTGAACGGACCTCGTATGCTCTTCAGCGCCGACTGGACCTACAGTGGCGGCAGCATCAGCCTCGGCAATATCAAACAACAGTTCCTAAACAAGGGGGTGGCATTCTCGTTCAAGAAAGAGACTCTGACATGACGTTCTTTGAGGGATAAAGACGGGCGACAGCAGAGCCTTCTGACCTACAATGGAGACTGTGAACGGTGTTTGGACGTTTGATCATGATCTTTGTTTTATGTCAGGTGTTCCTGGCTTTTTATGCGCAAGAGTGTTTGCTTATGTTGATGCACTGTTAAAACTCTGTGACGAAGCTTCTGAAGTAAATAAATGAAACCATGACTTGTGGTGTAAGGTTGCCTGGACGACGACTTGCAGAATTCTGCACATGTGGAGCCTGGGAAATTTCCAATGAAGTTCGACCTCGCGAGCATGTCGTTGTCGTTCCGGCTGGCCCCTACGGAACTGCCGACTTTTCAACGTCGTTTAACATTCGCAACAGAAAATGAGCCCCAGGGCAGCCTGAATGCGTCTGATGCATGGCTAGGGGTGACTTGGGTCCCTTGGCAGCACTGCAACTGCCAGACGCAGCTGTGGCCGCTCTCCTGAACCCATCTAAAAGAAGCTGTCGCCTGCAGCGAATGGGGTCCGGGGGTCTGCATACCGTACGTCCGCTATGATCAGTGTCTACCATGACCTGCCGTTTTTGAGGCCTAATCCCCGTCCGGTGGGGAGGGGAAAGGTGTCCTAAGACAGCCCACCACCTCCTAACCTTTCAACTTTGAGACTTTCAGTTCTGAGAGATCTTTCAACTTCGAGAGACAGAGCAACGGTCTAAAACCAGTGTGTTGCTTGTCCCGTAAGAAACTACATGAAATCCAGTTGTTTGGCTTCCGATCAAAAGGTGACCCCTAGGTAATGTTAACGGTAACCTAAAATAGCAGCAATGACCTCAAAGTGGCCATGACAAAATATGTCGAAGTTTTCTCAGCAATATAGTTTCCGAAGTTTTGAAAATAAGTTAATGCAGTAAGCGTGTTGGAAGTTGTCTAAGACATCGGCATTGCATAGGATTTTGAGTCTAGGTCAATGGGTGACCTTCCAGGTCACGAAAAAACCATAACAGCCGAACTTTGCAATGGGAGGCATGATGGTCCCACCACACTTTTGTCGGGTCACAGGTCAAACAAGCAGTGATATGCGTGTGAAATTTGGTACACCGGCTCTTCTTAAGGTTGGTAGGGGTCATCTATTTGGGGTCGCGACCGTCTTAGTTCCAAAGGTCACCGCCAGAGGCGCTCATGCCGTTTTACGGAAATAGTTCCTTGGCGAAAACCACTTTAGCTAGAGCCACGAAACTTGATGCCCAGGTAGGCTGGCACAAGATCTATTCTGGCATATCATTTTGGTGGATGCGATAGTTTCTCAAGGTCACCACTAGGGGTGCAATAGAATTTCAATTTTTCTAATGTCTCTCACCCAACGTGACCTTGACCTGCAAACTGACTTTACATCACGTCAAAAAATGTTCGTTGAAGTGATGTTGAAGTGGTGGACCGCAGTAAAGCATTCCTGCAATTGTAGGCATCATTTCTCCCGTGTACAAATCTACATTGGTGTTTAACGTCAATGTTTGTTATGCACATTTGACCTAGCTTAACCTCTGGTGACCTGACCATTCCCATACACTCAAATCAAGTAATTGACAACATTGATAAAAGAAACATGTAGCGCAACATTGCAGTTCCCAATCCCAAACAAATGGAATGCACCACTCGATTTGGACAAAAACATGATCGACCCAGCCTTGAGAAAAGTCACAGCTCACAACTTACAGCCTGCAAAACTGTGAAGATTTTGCTCGAGGTGTATAATTGTTACAAACCCATCTGCGAAAAACATCTCTATGTCATATCACGAAAAAGTTATTTAAGAAATAACGCAAGGGAGCCCCAAAGCGGCCCCCCCTACCGGGCGAGGGTTGAAATTCTGGCCGGTTGTATAGGCAATTTAGTACTCACGGAAAGGATTTGATACATTAAGAGTGATTGGGGGAATTCTGGGTGGCAAAGTGGATTGCCGGATGGGTTTCTCCGTCCTCCGCAGGCGTCCATTCACTTGGTGGTTGCAAACAGGAAGGGGTTAATGGGCCTTTCCACGATGTGGTTCAGAGAGAAAAATTTTGATCTTCCTTGTTAGTGCGTTCCATTTGTCGCGCCTTCTGATGCACTTTCCCAGAGACACATGACGCCACAAGAGGACAAGTAAAGGGTGTTTTCATTTTCAGCGAAGCTCTATGTACTCCTCCGAAACACCGTCCCTATTCGTTCCAGATGGGCTGAAAGTCTTCTGACGCCCCAGTAAGCATGCTTAAATCCGGTGGAAACTCGACTTATTTCGCATTAACTCCATGCAAACTCGAAGCGGACTCTGGCCGAACGCCGCGAAGACAGCACACTGACGCTGTTGCGCCTGTACCAACTCCATTCCGAAGGCAAAGTTCGTCAGTAATGACTCCGGTGTTCTTCTGTGCAAACTCCAATCGAACACCGCCGTTTTTCCGTACCGATGTCATTGCGATTCTGTCATCACTCTCTCCAGCAGCCTTCAAAATCTTGGTTACGCAATTTCTACAACATTTTTTGAAAAACACATTAGTGCAAAAAAAACAAAGTTCCTCCATGCGCTGGCGCGGAGGTCACTACTAGTGAACAGAAGAATGTCCAAGCACTGGGGAACGTGATACTCGACGAATTTCTAAACACTTTTTAAAATGAACATATCTGGAGCTGTCAGCAAACACAATGAGAACGCACGTCATCGCTTGTCACTGAACGATAACGAGCACCTCATCGAACCCAATTTTCGATCACGGCGTTCACATATATGGTCAAATTAACATCTAGGAACAGGAACCAACGGACCAGAAAGATGCCCAAATCATCTGTTGGCCCGTATTTCTTGAAGAAAATGAAAAGACACACCGCCTACGCCATCAGCGTCTCCTCTTCTCCGTCTTATTCCAGAACGGCTTGAAACTCAGTGGTAAATGCGCTGACATCCACGCAAGGCCACGCCACCTTTTCGTCCAAGAAAACGCGGCATCCAACCTTCACCTGCCATGACAGTGTTCTGGCTGCACGGTCTACAACAGAAATAGCAAGACAAGATAGTTAACCCGGCATTGCCCCTGGTGAGACTTTTTTCGTCGAACCCAAGGATATCTTACAATGTCTTACACAAAACAGGGTTCTGGGACCTATTCTTTTCTGCCAATGCCCATGCTCCCCCACACCGAATCTAACGAACTTTGGCAAGGGAGGAAGGGGGAGGGAGATGTATCCTTCAAAAGTACATAAGTCCCAGCTTTGGCTGCCACCATGTTGGCCGGCTGTCGATCATGTTATCTATAACATTGGGTGCTGGCTGACGGAAAACTGCAACATTTCGGAGCGGAAAAGCTGTCAGTAGTTGTGGTATTCACACTGGTTATGGACAAGAATCTTGCACAAACGTTAAAAGAGAATATGGCGTTATATTTATTGAAAAACAGATGACAATATTCAGCACCAGAAATCAATGAAATGCAGGCTGAACATTAAATTGAAATGAAATAGAGGTAGAAGTACGCACCAGACCATACAGGTATCCAGGATTTTCTTTGGGGGATGCAAATGTCAGACTTCGTCATATGCCACTAGCTGCATGGGAAAAATAAGCAGTTTTATGCAACTGACCTCATATTTAACCCACGAGAAAAGCTCATCATGTTTGCTTTTGAAGCATATGCATGGTCATTATTCCGTATTCCTGTGGAACTGCTAAATATCTAATGTAGACTGCTCGGCTCACAGAGAGAGCCATGGCCCCCCTGGCCTCTTAAGTTATTTCAGTTTCCTAACATAGTTATTCTACGACACGTTTCCTTCAATGTAATGCATTTTGTTTTAACCCTATTCCCGGCCGGCGGGGCTGAATCCGCCCCCCTCGGGTTTTTTGCTTCCCAATTCCAGACATTTTAACGCAGCTTTACGAAACTTAGTCACTTCTCCTAGCTATTCTTTCTACGTGCCGTGACAAAATTTCAAAATTCTATTTTGCTCAGGGGCGGAGCCAGGTAGCGTTTTTGGGAGGCACCTCATGCCATTTTTGGCCATGTTGAGGGTAAGAGGAAAATGTCTGCCAAAACAGAGTTTTAAAGATAGAACTTAAAACTTTAAATGGATGTATAGCTAAATAGTTGGGCAATGTGCAGATGTAATTTTGTTTACCTGAGGTCATTTTACATTTTAAAGTATCATTTTAAGGTCAGGCCAAGGTCAAAAGTCAAAATTTGTTTTTTGCAATAACTTCGGCGCCGTTTTTTGAAATGCCAAACCCGCAATATATATGACGTAGAAGGGTGCCTTCTACTTGTGTACCAAGTTTCAGCTTGATATCAGGTCGGGTCACGGAGTTATGACCTAAAATGTCCGTGCGCAATAGCCATAAAATGAAATTTTTGAAATAGAGTGAATTGAAATAACTGAAAACGTTTACAGATAATGTCAAATGCACACAAGATCATTCCAAGTGACCCCAAGGTCGCTGGAGGTCATTTAAGGTCACAGGTCACAAGTTGATCTGAGAAACGTGTGACCATGACAATTCCCCCTTTTTCATGTCCCTGGCACCGCCTATGCTAACATTATACAAATATTGTAATGCGATTTGTACTTCTTTAGTATAACATGACTAGCAGAAGCCAAAAGAGTGTTTGCCTCTTTTGTTCATTCAGTTGTTTGAAAACCAATCCTCCTATTTTTCAAACCCTGTGAACGCCCATGAATTTTCTCAAAATTTCAGATTTGCGGGCCCATGGAAAAAGCCCTATCTATAATCTCTCGATTCATGCCAGCTTCATCGAAATCGATTCATAAACAACGGAGTTATAAGAAGTCCAAAAGTACCCCCCATTTTGACATTTTTGCCCCCCTGTATTTACAAATTTCAAAATTTTGAAAATTTCTTTTTAAAAAATGTAGTTAACGTCACGGCAAATCGATTGCCGTTTGTTGCGATGAAATCGGACAAGTAGTTCTTGAGATCTCAGGGGGGGGGCCGTATCCGCCCCCTGCCGGGAATCGACCATACCGTCTAGCCCTCCGGGAATAGGGTTAAAGCATGCTTATATCACGCCCTTTCGTATCATTTTAATTAATCACATCCTTTTGCTATCGCTTTCTTTTCCTTCGACTTTTAACTATTTTTGCACTGACCGACATGCAATTGGCACTGGGGTTCGATGCAAATGAACATTTCTTGCATCAGCAGAAGTACGAAAAATGTGGGACCAAAATAAGGCATGGAAATAAACCATGAATGGAGATAAATGAAAAAGGAACAAAGAACCGTAACCAGGAAGTAACGTACAGGTAATTATGCAGCTTACGTAAACCGTAATAGAAGCAAAGCAAGCAGCCTAATAATATCAATGAAAATACGGCAAAAATTTGTGAATGAAATGGAACTAGGCAGCAGCGCGCAGAACATTGTAACCCAGTGTGCCAACCATGTCGCAGCGATCGATGAAATGTTTCAGGCATTCTCAGTCCTTCTCCGAATGTGACAGCAAGTTCCTTCACTTGCGAAAGAATGTATGGAGTCAACTTATCCATAACATTTCATATCTTTGCCACATTTAGGCCACATTTTTCTAATCCATAAAAACTACGCAACTTTATTTGCCACAGATTCCTCGCCAAAATCAGCAAATATCACGCACTTCAAACAAAAGCGCCACAGCGGCGCTGTTTCTGTCTTTTTTATTGACCTCGATACCTCACTAGATACCTTGACCACACTGACCCTAGTCTATACAAGCGTATCCATTCGTGCACACGTGCTTTTATTAGGGTCCTTGAATGCACATTGCATGAAAATCGACATGTCGCAAGGCAAATCTGGACCAGGTCACAAGATATGTCACCTTGATCTTTGATGACCTTGCCCTTCACTGATCCTCACGTATTCTCGAATGACGTCCCCTGATTGTGTTCAAGTGATAATCTTGGGCAGAACGCCAGTCCTTTCACAAAGTTCCCATTTGTCAGCGACAACAGTTGTTTTCGTCACGTTTGCTTGACTTTAGATGTTTGAAACTTTAGAAATTTTCGGTTTTTCCGAGTCAATCGACGAGTTATTCAGTTGTCATAAATGTCACAAAATAGCAGCAACCAGGTCCGATTCGTTCTCGGGATTTTCAGGAAAAATAAGTGGGGGCACAACAGAACCCCCTTCCATTGCGCGTGTTAAACACCGCAATTAGGCCCGGTTTATAAGAGCCCTGATACTTACCATTTATTTTGTGGAGACTTGTACATATTCGTTCAGTTGGGTTACACGGTCACCATACATCAGAGATTTGACGACCACGCATTAAAACTGTAACACACTTTTTTGCATAAGCTTTGTGTTCTGTCGTATCTGTAACACTCTAAACCAGTGAGACGATCTTTGTGGCGCACGACGAGCAAAACCTACTTCGTTATTGCTTGAATCATTACTTTCCCGTCATGCTTTTTGCATTACAAAAAGATATTCGTCAAAGTATTTCAGCATTTTGCATCGGAAAATTGCGAGTTTTAACATCACGCACGTTCATGGTACTGTTCACTGCCATCACTGAATGGTTCAAAACACTCCGGAAAAAAGATCTGAGAGCAGAAACCCTACCCCCATGATGGTTATTTGGCGAGAGGAGTTTGCAGCCTGGCGTACTGCAGATACAAATGCATGACATTTATGGAATTTGTGAAAGCACCACGATTCAGAATCAGATGGATGCTGGGTTATTGGACTCCAGAAAGTGTCACGGCCGGGCAGGTCAGGCCGCCAAGTTTGATTCGTTTTGAGTGTTGAAGTAAACCTCATTCGGTCTCGGCCTCGCTCGTAATCAACAGACAGACGCCTTGTGAGCAGCATGGCCAGTGAGGTATATTCCGTTACTGCTCACATTATTTATTTGACATTTGATAGTAGAAAAGAATACTTTTAGATCCGTTTCATTATTTTCTACCCAAAGATTCGTCCAAAGATTCCAAAAGTTCAAAGACTATTTTCCACCCAAAGATTTCGAAATCAAGCACCACCATGATATTTAATGTTCCCTTCCATTACTGAGCGTTTCAAAACACCTGTGGAAAAGTCTGAGAGCAAAAATATTTCCCTGGAATGGTTACGTGGAGGAAAGAACTAAAACAATGCAAAGACAAGACATTACAAATACAGATATGTACCAGTATTTGCAATGTCTTATCTTCACAGTGTGTTAGCTCCTTCTTCCACGGGATCATTCGAGGAACTATGTTTTTCATTGTAGACTTTTCCAGTTATGTTTTGAAACGCTCAGTAAATTTTCAAAAGCTGAGTCATTTTTTAGTCGGAGGTTCATGATGAGTGCCCAGCAGTTGTAAGGTCACCGCACCCCAGGGAGCACCATGGCCGGGCCGTGCAGGTCAGTTCCATGCTTCTGCCAGTCAAAGTGATGTTCATTCGTGCTCCGGCCTCGTTCGCAATTCTTTAGAGCGAAATTAGGGTGTGTCATCAGAGAGTGTAATGACGATGACATGACAGAGTCATCAGAGTGTCATCGTCCATGTTTTCTAATTCTGTAGTAAGGTTCGCAAAATATATTGATTCGTCGTTATTGGGATTATAAACCTGCACTAAAGCAAATGTGTTTAATGCCTTCTCAAATAAGATCATCACAGAGTACCTAGGTTCTGAGGAAAAGTGATACCTCTATAAATGATGTTAGGGGAATCTTCGCTCTGGAGAAATGATTTTAGGGGAATGAGAACTCCTCGGCTGCGTGATATAATGAATGAGTAAGAACCCCTTTCTATCCAAAAAGTCTTAAAAAAATGGGAGATTTTCGTTCGTCTGTTGTGTGTTCTGTAAACATGTAACGCTACGTGAAGTGTCTCTTGACGACCCGTCTTTTGTGCTGATTCCCAATGCCAATAATAATGACATTAGCCACTGCGTAATACCTGTTTCTATAGGTCCAAAACAAGTCGTCCTTACCACGATCTCGACACCACAATGATGTCGTCATTCTCATATCATGACATAACGTAAAAATGTAACCTGAAACAATACTGTGTACACCTTGCAAAAGCACGCGGGAACTGAGAAATCCAGGACTGAATGGATGGAACAAGAGAATATACCCACGCAATGAGCAATTTACACGTCACACATCAGCACACGTTCAGAAAACTTTCGGATATCTTATAACTCCCCCCCCCTTTTTAGTCCTCACGGACTCGGTGCAGCCTGAACGCACTGATCCCGACAAGGTGACAAGGAAGGATCATCATTATCGTGTAGTGCTCAAACATCTAACGCTAACGGTGAGCAATGTAGCCAATACGGCTAGGGAGTCGAATTCACAGAACTCGAATAGACGTGAATGTTGCGAATACTCGAGTCCTGAAAACGATGATTCGACCTCCGAAAATCAAGACTCAGATCCGAAAACCCCCAGTCGAATCCTGAAAACCGTCATATTTATAAGCAAATAAATTTTTTGAAATATGCTCTAGGTTTCATCTTCCTTCAAATAACCTAAATGTAACACTCATATGTCGGTGTTGCACCGGGCCACCACTGAACTTATTGACGCGCAGCCCGGCGCGTAGGAGGTGGCCAGTGGGGCCAGCCACAACCGGAGTAAACCTGTACCCATGTATAAAAGTTTTCCTCTGCAAGGATTTCACCTTCGGCACGATTACAGCTCGTTGATGGGTCATATATCTATTTTACGCAGGGCATTTGGGGGAAGGTCGCGGTGCCGTGCCCATATATACTTTACATTTATTACACACACACACACACACACACATACATATATAGATATATATATATATATATATATATATATATATATTACATTTATTAAAAATACATCTATTATACATATACGCGTATATTTGTCATATGCTTTCCTCATATCTCATCAAAAAACAAAACCTGGAAACATTCACAGAGTGGTACCAATGCCCCCCCCCCCCCGAAATGCACCACTGGCAGAAGCATTGAGAACATTCAGCTAGGAGCCAATGAAATCGGTTTAGAAGTCGGAACTTTACAACGACAAAACTTCGAAATTTTAATATAAAGGTTGGAATCCATTCGAATGTGTTCGAATCCCAAATACAAATCCGAATTCACGGAGCCTGGAATTCGAATCCCAGAATGCATTGGAATCCTCAGCTCTAGTGGCCAGATTTACATTTTTTGATGGAAAATGACACCTAACCACGAATACACACGAACAGACATATCCCAGTTGTGGAAATAATTACATATCGACATCATTTTGGCAGCAAATTGCAGATCTTGATGTTGCCTTTTTATAGTGCAAGATTCAGTTTTAATCCATCTTTCCTTCTAGAATTCTGACATCCTTTGGCAGTTTTTGCATGTGCGCACTAAATGTTTTCCTTTCTTCTTGAACATTGTGGCCTTTGGTAACCTTTATTTTTTGCATGGCAACTGAGATACATACATCTTTTGATTTTTTGTGCTACATCTTGACACCCAGAACAAAATGGATTTGGCTAAACTGTCGGTGAGCGTTCACTATCGGCACGTGTACTGTCTTTCCTCTGGTCTCTGCAATTCGTCACACCATCCGCGGTAAGAACACCAACTGTCGCAGAAGCGGCGCCACTGCCGTGACGCCAGCGGCGCCAGAGGTCGGCCTCTCGGTTTCAAACGTGGCCACTCCCCCCGCGACGGTGGCGCCGCCAGGCGGCAGGTTATGCGGTCGTCGGCGCGCGGCCCGTCGTCCGATCGACCGATGTGAAGCCTGACTGAGAACTGGTTTTGAAGAGAAATAACAAAAAAATAATCTGGAATCCCGATGACGGGGTACCAGCAGACGGCACCTAGCAGATCTGCCAATTCCCAAGGTGAAACACTACGTAAAGGCGCCATCATTGCTGACAGCGTGGAACACAAACCGCAACCAGGTTAGGAAACTGGTCCTGCTTAAAACAAGGAAAAGATGAGACATAGGAAACCAAGACTCGTAAAGACAAAAGCCCGGTGGCAACGTTTATCTGATAACCGGAACAACACCAGTTATCCCTGATGGGCACCGCAAACCATCCTATTGTTACCACAATCCAATTCCCCATGCGTGTGAGGAGTATATTTCGTGTCTTGTGTTAGTCCACCACTGATGTGATGTGGCGCAAGCATTTTACCTCGAATCGCCGGCTAAAACCTCAACTTTCAGCACACATTTCCCCGCAAATGATTATGAGTATGGTCACGGCTTTGTGCATATAGGTGCAGCCAATGCATACTGTATCCGTAAACTCAGAAAAAAATGCAGTCTTTTGGGTTTCACTCTTCTTCATCTTGCAGAACGGTCATTGAAATGTAAAGCAGACAAGCCTAATTTATGGTGCCCCATGATAAAGAGGAAAACTGACCTTATCTTTGTTGGACAGGAGGAAAGAACGATGCGCTCGTGGTACAAAACTCGTTGCAATAAATAACTGCGGTCTTTTTTCCAAGCGATCAAATTCTGCACAACCGCTCTCGTTTTTCCATACCATCGAATTTGGCACCGTTCCATCCATGGTTCACGGAAGTGATGTTCGGTTATGGAGACTGTCTGAACTGGTGTTAGGATATTGCGGTACGACAGAGATCGACAAAATACATTTGACATACAATAAATGGTTGATGAGAACCACCTCTCACTAGACCATACATGTTCCGTTTGAGAGATAGTTCTTGTCTTGTGCTGTCAGCGTGTCTGGATGCAAAACTGTCGTGGGGTATCCATGCATTACAGCATCAAACGTAAAGGGCATTTACGGCCTTTACCGTTTATCTTGCACCTTTCTCTTTTCACTTGGGTGATGATGAGCTGAAGATTATACACTTCAACTCATGAGAAACATTTAGAGTTTTAACTAGTCCCAAGATTGATAACCTTAGCCTTGTTCTCGTACCCTTAATGCAAAGACGCATTGCTGTGTGAGGGATGAGAGGGTATTCGTCCCCCTCTCTGATATCTCGGAAAACTACGAAGATTCGTCCAGCTTGATAACAAAAACCTACGAACCGTTTTCCACGAAGTAGATTACATTGCAAAATTGCAAAATCTTTATCGTACGTGGGCATACAGGGGAAAAATATACAAAGGACTGATCATTTTACTGGTTGAAACTAGTGGTGATATAGGATCGACTGCGATATAATTGGCAGAACTCGAGAGCTCTTCAATGAAGCTTGTCGCTTTGGCCTACATGTTGAGAATTTGGAAAAACGTGGGTTTTCGCAGGGTTTGGAAAACTTTATATTTCAAGTTTATATGTATATGTATGTTTATATATATATATATGTATATACCTTCCTGGTTAAATGCTGCCGCGGCTTTGTTCTTAATCAGTTTTCTTGTATTTTCAATGTTTCTGCTTCTGAATGCGACGATAAGATGCAGCCAAAACTCAGCAAAAGTAAGATATTATGAATTTTCAAAACACTGCATATATCATCTCAAAGTTTCGTCATTGTGTGTGGCAACTTCAGGAATTATCGCAGCAGTATATACAATTTGCCTGGTTATAGTTACATCGTAACAGTAATAAAATGACAGATACTGTTTTTCCACACGTAGTTATTACAAAAAATAACGTTGGATAACAGTCAAGTTCGGTGGGAACGAAACACTCTCCAGGGCAAGAATATCAAACGCCACAACACGCTTTGCTGTAGAACGAGAAAAATCACGTGCGAAATGACAATATGCTCTGCCGATTACATGAGATCTATTGAACAGTGGGCTTAGAAGTCACCTCGGGGTCAGGGGAGATCCGTCGAAAAGAGGCAAGGCCCTCTCGCGTTTATTGAGTGTTGGTGGCTGAGCGCTGATAACACTACTATTCAACACTACAATTCACCGACGGTAAATATTGCCTTTTCAAACACGATATTCATCGTTCTACAGCAAAACGTGTGTCGCGGCGTTTGGTATCCTAGCCCTGGCGAGTGTTATGGATCCGGCCGAACTTGACTGTTATCCAGCGCTATTTGTCGGTATGATCATGTTTGGCATAACTTAATGTGTCACTCTGTTACTGTTACCATGCATCCATAACCAGTGTGCGATGTATATCTTGTTACACATACATGTAAAAAGATGTATATTGTTACGTGCTGTGTTTCCTGAGATCTCCATTTATCATCGGACAGAACCGACAACAAGCGCCTTATCAGAAGCATTAAAAGTACACCAAAGAAACCAATAACCCGTCCCCGACTGGAAGTTGACCACTCCCTGAGTGTGTTTCGATAGTGCAGGACGGCGAACAAACGCAGCGCCACGAAACTGTGTACCTTTTGCTTGATCATTCCACACCTTGTGTCAAAGTTTTCACATCAGGTCGGTTCAGACGTCTGACTTACGTCAGGTCAAATGGGCCTATCTCCAAAAAAGTTTAGCGCCTTGGTATTTTCTTTTTCGGAAAACATGGTACCACAATAAAACTTTCAGGGATTAGAAATCTCGATTCGCTATCTCCAATTTTGGGGGAATTTTCCGGGTCAATGACCTAAAGTCAACCCTATTTTTAAGACATGTCGTCGATTTTTCTGAATTTGACATAAATTCATCGTAACACTTTCTCAGTGTGGTATCAATGACTTTCAGTCATTAACCTGAGGTCAGGTTACGAATAACTGTTATGAGCCGAAATGCACCGCCGTCAAAATCGCCGATGAACTGCTCAGAACGGGTTAAAAATTCCATAACTAGCTCGCACAGTTGCAAATGATACCAATAAAATCAAACGTTTTAAAAAATCGCGTACTTTGGAAATAAAAGACTCTCGCGAGTAAAGCTCTGCCAGTTGTGTGATTTGATAACTACTGAATTTTTTTCAAAATCCAAGCACGAGAAACCATCAAAAGAGCCACTAACATAAAGAAATAATACATGGAAAAGCCTATGTCGCGAAAATACAGAAACCTTGAAATAAGTCCCCCTTAATTTCACACTGCGTTCGACTACGGCGCCCGCCGTCAGTCCGCGCGAAAATCGCCGTGTCTTTAACTCAACTTTTCGGCGTATACATTAAGCAGATCAGAGAAATTAGACGTGTATCGGCATCTGAGGACTTTTACCTATTCATTGGTCCCTTTACCTAGAATCTATTAATCACAGACCTTGACATCCAGGCCGCTTCTCGGTTTCATGCAGTCGGCTGTGAGAAAACATATATAGGGCGTAAATGGCTTACATGTTATAAAAAACTAAAAATGAGACCAGTTTCGAGCACTGCTTGGCACGAGCTTTCCAACGGTGTGCTTATTTTTATTGTGCGACCAGCTACTCATGATTTTGTGATATATATATATATATATATATAAAATTTTTTCTATATATATCTGATTATGTCTATATATAATTATGATAATTTTGTCTTCTGTTGGACATTTCATCTTGAAAAAGTGTCTCTGTCGTTCAAAAATACAGATAACACTGACACTAGCAAATCTGTGAGCGACTCCACCAAAGATAACGTGAGGTCATGTCAGGTCACGGCATAAGTTGATGTCAAAACGAAATAGGACACAACAATGTCTGTGGAAGACCCTTCAGTAGCAGCAGAAAGCAATTATTGTTCCTAGTCAGAAGATGAAAAATGACCATCTGTTCTGACCTGGCTCGACTTTGGCCCGATAAAGAGGAGACAGAGGAGGTTTTATTATCACGAGATATCAGTTCAGTTCTATACTTGGCGCAATTAAGAATCCCAGCGAGCAATTATTGCTCTTTGTCAGGAAGAGCAATACAACATTATCTGATCTGACATAGAATGACTGACTGCACAGAAAGCAGGTAATACAAAACTGACCATCAGAAGGTTCCACTTTCGTCTTTTTTGCCACGTAGATCACAAGAACTGCGATTAAGTATCGATCTTTGGCATATAAAGTAAGACCAGTATTTAACCTGACCTAGGCCGACCCTGACCCGACATTTTTTTAACATTTTGACATGCTTCTGATGCGGAGGATTGTAACGTTTTGTTTAATACCCATTTAAAGGCTCTAGATCATTACTGCCGATGATATGATGTACGAACCGGTGTCAGTTTTGCCGACGCCGTATTATGGGTTTTACGTGACCTGTGACGTCATCAGTCGCGTGACTAGGGCTCACATGGTATTTTCGGAATCGCAAGGCTCAAGGCTATCGATTGGTGGTAGACCGGTTCAGATCCGACGGTAAGATCCTGAGACAACAGGTGGTGCCCTTTTTTTGACACCCCAGGCGGTTGCGGATATCAAAGCACGCCAGGCGGTGCCGGGTAAACCCTTACACGTCCTGACGCCAGTTTTGGTGAAAACAAATCACCTGACTAGGGTTAGACGGCTTTGGCAGACCTCTGCTCAGATGAACAGTCAAATCGGTTACATGACGCATGCACTGCTTAACACCTGAGATTTGCTGCGTAAAAAGGAAAATTTGGCCCTTGTCTGCTTTCAAAGCGGTCTCGGTTCCAGCAAGTTGTATGCGACCGGTCAGAAAGACTTGCATTGGGTACCGCCACGAAGAAATTGGAACGGCCAATCGTGCAGCATCAATCACGTACAACGGCAGACACAATGTGTCACGTTCGTGGGTGGTTAAAGGTCAAAAGGGAATTATGCAACGTTTCTTCGTCTTTTCACGTTTTTTTTTGTTTTTTTCCGACCCAGAACCGGACTTGCCCTATGGTCAAAAAGGAAACTGTAACATCATTGGCACGCGATACATGTGAATGGTACATTGCACGCGATACCCGCCACGTGCTGAAGTGTACAACAAGACGCGTTCTACTTTTATTCCTCAGAACCTGCGATTAGATCCACGAATCAGAATGTCTTAAAATTGGCATCACTAAAAACTATGGAGTGCAGAAGGGTGCAGAATGCTTACTAACGACGTAAACGGCGAGCCTTCTATATATACTACTTACTAAACGTAAACGGCGAGCCCTATACATATACTATTTTACTAAGCTTCTCTGTTTATTCCTTTTTGTCTGCTTGTCTGTTGAAAAATATTTCTAGTCGTCCAAGGGTCAAACGGGTTGGGGGTCGGCACTTGTTGCGCACCTTTCGAAAGATCTCGCGAAAGATCTTGCCAACGAATCGGCTATTTTTCGATGCACTGCTGCCCGTCGTTGGCGCGTGCAGGGTAATTTCGAGGTCATAGGAATAACAAGTGAAACCAACCACGTTTCCTGCCGTTAGTGGACACCATACGTGTGCTCGGCGAGAGTACGTATCATGTCCCGCCTATATGATGTGTTCGTCGCGTTGTGACCATGCAATAAAGGCAATGTTTAAACCAAAACCCAAAGTTAATGTAATGAAAAGATTCAGTTATGTTTTTTTTTTAAAAAAAAGAACAGTGGCCACCGCACGGGCCCAAATTCGTCGCTAACAACATTAACAAAGAGACAACTTTGGAGTCGGATAATCGATGCTAAAGCGGCTATGGTGGGCCATTAAATGCCCCTTTGATGAATCTCGTAGCGTTCTTCTGCTTTAGAACTATTTTCCGCTGTTTATAAACTGTTTGCTTTGTAAAACTATGTGACTCTGATATCAGAAGTTTGTGTTCTATGTCCATGTAGGTAGGTCTTCATGAAAACCATTCTGCGTAATGCCGGTTCTCGATTCTGTTGAGTTTTTGCGAAAATTCAAACTCGTTAAATGAATAGCATTATACGGCATATACGGAATGCATGCGTTTTTTATAATGTAACCAGCAATCCTACCAACGTAAAGCGCTCCTTGCGACAATGCGCATAAGGCTTTAGAAGCGCTGAAATAAAGGTAACTAACCCTCAACAAACAGAACTTCCTTTCATGTTGCAAATTCCCATTTGATTTGACGCTGCATTTCCTCAAATATACATGTTTAGTGCTACCATCTCTATAAATATTTCTCCATATGACCGCGTAAGCTAATTTTTGGTATCGCCATTAACTTAAAAATGACATGGGATCATATCTGGAAAGGTCAGTTAGAAATCGTGCTAAACACTTACATCAAAATTAAATTAAAGTTAGAAATCTGGCTAACATTAATGGACCCTCCAAACATTTAGAGAAACAGAACTGGTTTATTCAGAAGACGAAGGAAAAAAACAGCAAGGCCCATGACAAACGCAATGAAATTCTGCGCACGCTGCGGGTATTTATTTTTTAATTATTCTGTATTCGTTGTATAAATGCAAGCTTATTACGAAATTCTAGTGATTGTCGTATGACGGACGGCGACATATAGTAACGCGCGCATCCGGCTGTTTCGCCAAATGGTCGCACCGTCCTAGCCAAACTATGACCGAAGTTTACAGTGGTTTGTATTACAATCCATGTTTTCGTAGTCCTGCTCATCTTAACGCAGATTTTTACTGAGAAGAGACACCTCTCGGCTCCTATCTCAGGCTAACTTTATTGTAAAAACGAGAGTATACACGCCCAGTACCTGAGATCCACTTCGTAGAAAACAGCCACTTATGTTTTCAAAACAACCTCGGTTCCGGCCACCTATATCGGGAACCCAAGGTCCCAGCAACTCGATATGAGTATCGCCTCGAAATAGACTGGACCCCCAGTCGTAAAGCATGATGCACGAGCAAAAGTAGACAGAAGGTCTATCATCAGGGGTGGCTTTCAAAGGACAATCTAAACATTACTTACCCGCTGAAAGACCATGTTTTTAGCAAGTGTTTTCAGAGTGTACGTAGCCTTAACCCGGCACTGCCTGGCGTATTATTTTTTGTACCAGCTACCGCTTGGGGGCTGTCAAAACGGGTACCCCGTGTAATCTCAGGATCTAACCGTCGGATCTGGACCGGTCTACCACCAGTCGATAGCCCTGCGTCTCGCGATTCAGAAATTACTACGCTAGCCCTGGCCACGTGACTGATGGCGCCACGGAACACGTAAACACATAACACGGCGCTGGAAAAACTGACTGTTTCGTACATCATATCATCGGCAATAGTGGTCTTAGAGCCTTCAAATGAGCATCAAAAGAAACGTCACCATCGTCCGCATCAGAAGTGTGCCAAAATGTTAAAAAATATCGGGTCAAGGCCACATAAGGTTGCATTACTCTTCCTGACTAAGAGCGATAATTGTCCAATGAGATTCTTAATTGACTTTAGAATAAAGAACTGAAATGGTATCTCGTGATAATTAAATCTGCTCTGTCTGCTCTTTATCGGGTCGAAGTCAAAGTTAAGCCAGGTCGGGACAGATGCATATGACAGGTACGTGCATTTGACCTAGCATGACCTCTAATTCTGACGCTTCAGTTATATATTTTTCTGGGGACCGTGTTCCACGTAAATTCAAATAACCCAGGCATCACATTCCCGAATATTATAAAAGAACAAAAAAAACAATCGTGGCTTGTTCGCGTTACCGCCCAAAGAAGCAACAACATGAATACAAAGGTCCATTAATGACTTCATAACTCCATGACCTGACCTATCATGGAAATGGTTTTGACTTCAGAATATGTAGAATTAATTGATGAAGAGATGTACAAATTCTGTTGGAATTACTCACACGGTTCAGAAGTTATTCACGAAAAAGCCGAAGTGGTGCCCTATTTGACACCCCAGATGGTGTAGGATTAATGAAGAAAAAACGGCACACATTGCTAGGGTAAATTTTGTGAACTTTATCTCGGTATAGTCATTTTGTGGTTTGGACGCTAAATAATGAGAGTAATATTAGAGCAATAAGTAATATAGTGAAGTAATGTACATATTGTTTACCACGTCTATCGGAAAAACAACTAGGCTACCAGTTTGCCCTACGGTGAACGATGCATAGTCTGCAACAACTTTCATCCAAATTTTTCTAAATATTTGCGTTATTAACCGCTCCATTCGGTTGGCTATCATTCGAACACAGGATAGCTTTAATGTTTAGCGCAGGCCATTCATATATTGTTTTAAAGTCTTTGTTGTTTTAAATAATCTTTGCACTCAGAAGATTTAAATCCCCCAGGAGGCTTCAGTTGAAACTGACAGATTAAAATGAAACGAGCAAAGGAACACCTTGACAAGTGTGACACTTGTCAACAAATAAGTCTGACGCCGAAATCATTATAGATTTGTGACACCTGTGGATTTCAGGAGTTTTTGACAATGTAGGTCTGACTTACAGCACGCAAGTGAGATCTTGAATGGGATAATCTAGTCAATACTGCTTGGCTTGGTCAAATTGTACACGACGATGGCAATACCACTCCTTTCATGGATGCACGCTGCGAGTAAATTGACGGGTAGATTATTGTCTGCGCTCCGGGATGTTCCAAATGAATGGGTTTTCAAGTGAGGTCAGTTAGGTGGGCGCCTTCACTCACGCCATCTTTACGTAGCAAATGCTTACCGGAATGCGTTAAAGGTGTTGTAAAGAAAGTCACAGATGCAAAACACTTCAAACGTCGGTGGGGGCATGACATAATTATTGTATACTATACACTGCAATGCAATTTATTTCACTGAAAACATGGACGATATACAATGTCTAATTAAGAATTGGTGCAAAAGCGTTAGGACGTCTGAATCTAGGTGCCGTTTTTCACGTATCAAAGGCATAAAGCTATTCCGTCCGTTGCCTGGGTTGTTGGTACAACCACTCGGACTGGCTCTATGTCCGTGCAATCGGCCCAAAAGTTCCGCAGCATCCTCACCTGTCCGTCAACTGATGGCACTGCAGGCTGTTGGTTGACTCTTCGGAAGCTCACAGTCGACCTTGCGCCACCAATGGCCTTGCCAGGGCGACAAGCCTCAGCGCTCGAACTGCGGGAGGGGAGGGCCGTGATAGCACAGGCTGTCTGAGGAAAGCTGGCGTAATGCGGCCCTGTAGAAACATATGCATGCCACTGATCGGAGTCGGTGCGGGTAGTTACCCCTCGCTGGGCCGGAGGTTGGTGAGAACCTCACTACGGTTTTTCGAGGATGGTCAGAAAACTAAGAGGTGCAGAGACATGGAAGTTTCCTCACCTTTTCACTCATGCTTTCTACATGCTGTGTCAATTTTTCAACTTGACGTCACTTCAGGAGTTACGGTAGATTTAAATCAGTTTAGGTCACTGACCCAGGATAGGTCAAGTATAATCATGCTTCAAAAAGTAAACTGTCAGCTTTTGCGAAATGTGTCGCATAACTTGAGAGTTGCTATATTCACAGAACACGACAAATGCAACCATTCTGTTATATCGGCTTTGTCGGAAATGTCAAAGTTAGTGGCCTTAGGGCAGCTGAGTTTTCGTCTTTGTTTACGTTATCAATTGGGTTCTAGTTCGATAGTTTCCAGGGTTGAACCATGACCTGGGGTCAGATCACGCTCAAACCCAATTTCCAAACCTGCTGCTGAATGTAATTAATCGGCTTCAGTACTTTTCAGGTTTACCAGCAGCCACATGTGCTGTGAAAGCACTGATATATGTTAAGAACTGATTTTCCAAGACTAATCTAACCCATCTGGCCCAAGCTGACCTGCCTTACATTTCGTATAATGCTGGTTGTTTGCAACGTTCGCACAATTTGTATAGCCACAAAGGATAAGAATCATACTAATGTTTTCTTTCCGTTCAGTTTTTACTGCCCGAGGCCTCTTCATGACCATCGCCGAAATGACTTTCCGTTAAATATTAGGCGGCCGCGCCAGCCGCCCATCATCCGACTTATATGAGGAAGATATTTTGGGCCATAGGTTTGATGGTGCAGAACGGTTATTGCACCAACCGATATTGTTGCATTTGATGCTGTGCCGTATTTGCTCAATGGCGATGCGCCAGATGATGCGACATACATCAGAAACTTCTGACTCATATGCGTTAAAAGTTTGACCTAGATTGATCTTATTTGACCTTTATGATGGTGGTTACATACTTGATATGTATCATAAATGCCTTTGCGGTGTGATCTAGCCAAAACGCAGTGATTTGCAATGAGACAAAATGCGACTCCTGCCCTTAAAAAAACGACATTCTACCTGCACTACCAGTCTTTCATGAAATGGCCAGCTTTAGTCTCATGCGCTCTCTTTACTGCACCAAATAGGAAATCAGACCCTGTTTAGACGTCTAACCTATGTGGAATTATATGAGCGACTTGATTATCACAGTTGTCTGCCATTGAGGTCAGCAGATGATTTGACCTAAGGTAACCTCTAGCGACTTCAGTATTATCATGATTAGACTAAACCTTGGTGCTTTCTTCTAGTTTTGCAAAGGCCTTTTCAGCAGAGCTCCCCTTTTCTGTGCGACTTATCATTCTTGAGATCTCGCGGAGAGGGGTTGCCAGGAATCCCCGGCCCGGCGAACGTGGCTCCGAAGATCGCCGCGGCGAGGTTTAAGGTAGCTGTACGTTCAGCTGTTCAAGGGTTTCATTGTGTGCTGAAAAAAGAACAAAGAATCGTGTGAAGGGATCCTCAGCACAGCAGTTCACAGTTATGGTAAGCAATATGGTGTTTCTTGTCGATGCGCATATTCTTCGGGATGAAAGTGTAACATTTGCCAATAAAAGTGCACAACAAAAACCAAATTAACGGACCATTAAATTTTCTATTTAAGATGCAGATCAAAGGTGTCGTCAGCACAGGACAGTAGCTCTTACCCCTATTCCAAGATGGGAGGGGGGCAGATTCCGCCCCTCTCCTTTCGGATTTGCCTTCACAATTCCCGGCCTTTTGAAAATGCTTCACTAGACTAGGTGCCGTTTCCTAAATATACTTTGACATGATGCAACAAAATTTCAGAAATTTACCTCACCCATAGTCGGTTCCAGCACAAGTTTTTTTGGAGTCATGTTTGAAGAATATTACCCTTTCTGGAGATAGTGGACTTCGCCGTGGTCATGCAATATTTTGAAGTCTTGCAATATCGCGGGCAATTCAAATGACCCAAATACATGTAATCTTCACAATTTGGAATGTTTTCAAGACAACTATTGGCTAATGAGGGATCCAGGGGCACGTAAAAGGTGTCATTAATGTTTTCCTAGAAATGTATAACTCACGTCATGAATAAAACAAAGCTAATGTGTGACATATACACATCTATCTTCATATATGCATGCACTCCAACTACATACCGTCACGGACATCTCCAGGCATTGGTTTTCGGGTGCATATTTCATGCAAAAACATGTGTAGTGGGCCTGCATACATCTGCATCTGTGTGCTGCGTTTTATAGCTCTAAACATACTACGACCAATACCACATATTTCAGTGAAAATACAACTCAGAGGTGGCTCCTGGGTAAGGCAAAACGTCATCAGTTATTGGTCAAGAGTAAGATTTTGACCGAGCGCTTACTTCGAAGGAAAATAATCGTAGCAGTGGTTGCATGGCGCTTCAAATGCAGTAATGATAAGTACTGCTTACGATTTCAGCAGGAAAAACCTATAACACATCATTTCCCCCGAAAAAGATTGCGTCGACACTGGTATGCTAACCGCCAGACGTTCGCGTAGGGATTTTTGACGTTTCTGCGTTACATAGTTTGTTTACGTGAGATCTCGAGGTTCATTGGTCGTCGGTCGGACTCAAGGTCCAATCAATAGTAATAAAAAAGGTTGGGGAAATAACTAATGCGATCTAAATTATCTTTGAAATAAAAAAGTTAGTCGTTGTATAATAATAATAATAATAATAATAATAATAATAATAATAATAATAATAATAATAATAATAATAATAATAATAATAATAAACAATAATAATATAAAAGTAAAAATATTGCAAAGATGGAAAAGTGAAGTTGCAATTTGAAAAAATAAAAAAACAAAAATAAAAGGCAGTGAAATAAAATATCTCAAAAAGAAATCACGGAACAAAACTGGAAAATACTAGGGAATGAAATGAAACAATAAATAAAAATTTGCCCTAACCTAACATAGTAACCTAACCCAACCTAACCTAACCTAACCTAACCTAACCTAGCCTAGCCTAACCTAACCTAACCTAACCTAACTTAACCTCACCTAACCTAAACTTATCTAACTTAGCCCAGCACAACCCAACCTAGCAATATAATGTAATCTAACGAGTATTAAATGTCATAATGTAATAATACTGATATCAGACATCCCAACAATTATCTAATACAATAATATAACGGCATAATAATTCAGCAGTTTCTCCAAGTTTAGTTTGTGTCAACAAAATAGAATTTTCACATATATATATATATATATATATATATATATATATATATATATGACGTCATTAATCGCTTGTTGATGCACGCAGGGTCTACACATCCTTGATGTCAATAACCTTAACCTTGGCGGCACTACATTTTCCGCCGCGGAATAATGTTCTCCGCCAGTCGACTGCAGCACGGTATTAGTGGTTGGTACGTTATCGTTACGATTTTGTTGTTATTTTTTAGAAAGTCGAGTAGTGGAAAGTATGGTTAGAAACAGGATGATACATTGTTTACATTAGTGGCAATTATACAAAGGATTGTTTGCGATTTCGTCGGGCAGAAACTTACCTTTAGCCGATTCATTTTATTTTTTTCTTATTCCTGAGAGATCGTGACTCGATTTACGTCCCTGATCTAAACAAAATCTGTCCTTCATATCAAAGCTACAGCATGCAGAACATGCTTCCTAGCCGACACATTGACGAATAAGCGTGAAGAACGCACTTCCATATAACACTTGCTTCCCCCTGAATTGTCTTGTTCAGAGTCAGACTTCGGAAAAGATATGTAAAATCTAATCATATAGGGTTTATCCAGCTGCATATGTAACCTGCTACGCTTATGTATGCAAAAGAAAAATACGTCATGTTTATGCACCACATGCGAAGCAAAATGTGCGGGAAAAGTCGCAAAATCTCGGCCTGATAACGCAAACGGACTAAATTTTGATCAGGTTTAATCTGAAAGGGGCCCAGATCCCCTCTCTGTCCCCGACCCCCAAATAAACAGGGTTCAACTACTGAAAAATTTAAATGTAACGATAGAAATCAGTGCTAAAACTGAGTCACATGGCAGACCTGACAAATAAAATAAAGCTCGGACAAGATCTTCGCAGTTCGGCAACTACTGGGTAGTGCTTCCTATGTTAAATCGTCTCCCATTGGAATGGAATAGAATTCTGGCAAACGCAGACGCAGTCTTCTTCTCGGCACCTAATGGGACCGCCCTCGGTTCGCAACCAGACATCAGACGCAGTCAATCATCTTCGTTTGGCAGGCAGCCAGCTAGGGAGTCACAACGCGAAACCGGTCGGTGGAAGTGCTCGATGTTTGGTTCCAGTGACCTGGTGCTAGATATTTCGTCTACGTCAGCTGGCAGCCGGTTAAAACTGAGTTAAGCTGAGCACTGCACGGTCCCGTGCACCATCGACAGCACGATAAAGTTTCGCCACAAAATCAGCAGTTACAAGGAATTGCGCGAGCGTGTAAAGGGGTTAGAGTCTATAAAACAATCAAAACAACCAGAACTGCAAAACTGCAAAGCAAACAAAAACTGCGTAATACTGGCTCCGATCCCTATCGTTACGCTGTTAGACCACGCTGATCAACTTTACGAAGAAAAAAGCTTTTATTTCCCATTTCGGTGCCCATGAGCCATTAAAACCAACATTAACAAATAGTCATTTAAAAAAGTTTATACTGAGTGACTTTCGAGCCGATTGGCTACTGGTGGTTCACCAACGATCAAGAACGCATTCTTTTATGTCCATAGTATCTGAAAACTTCTCATTTACGAAGGTTCAAGAAATTCTTCTGTGCCCCCGTGCGACCACATGCTTACATGTAGATCTACGTCTAGCATGACGAGGGCTACGCAAGTCATTTATGTAAGAAATAGGGATTTCAAGGTCATAATTCAGCCAGAGAGCCAAGGAAGCCTACAGACACATCACAAACGGTGAACCTAGGGTAAGACTGGCTGGAGACACGAAGAGCAAATTTTCAGCCCTGTACGTCCGCCACGGACCATCAGCAGTTGCAGGTGGTCTGTGGTCATTTCCAGGCTTTCCAGGCTCGTTGCGCGGCTGAATGGTTGGATTTCAATCAGCAGAGCAATCCTCATACGAGCTCCGCCTCCACATCCTCGTATACTTTTGATGTTTCAAATTTGCTGAGTAAAAGCAGCAAACATGGCCATAGGTCATAAGTTGAACCGTGCGCACAACATGCCCTCGGTTTGCATACGAATGGAAAATCGGAATTCCGCAAAAACCTATTATTTTAAGCTTCGTGTGAATTACAGGTTCGTTGTGAAGACAAGTGCTATCTCAATACAAAGCATGCGTTACAAGCAATATCTACCTTAACACGCATTTTGAACTGAGAAAGCCCGAGCCTGTAGCCACACAGCTTTGTTGTATCAGAAGCCAGTCCTCTTATTCACGTCACGTCTCAAAACGTTATGTCCTCATTTACGGAGGTTCAATCGCTTTTTTACGGTTTTCCTGGCTGTCCTATTCCTTCGTGATCTATTTTTAGCTGTTGCATGACGTCACGTATGGACGCAGGCCAGTGAACGCTTGCGCTCTTTCAGCAGGGCTGTATTGCATGTTTACAGCTGTTGTGTGACGTCACGAGTGGACGCAGACCAGTGAACGCTTGCGCTCATTCAGCAGGGCTGTATTGCATGGTATTGGTAAATGGCGACAGAATATAGTTTGTAATTACATTTTTAGCGTTATTGGCATTTTTTCGGAAAAAAAGTAGTGCTGAACACGTTACAGGGTTGATTTCATACTAGTCAGCATTGGTCATGAAAGGTCGACCAAAGCAAAACATTTTCTTTAAAATGTATCATTTCACGCGGGAAATCTTACAGAATCACTTATTTTTGTCCCCTTTTTGCCACTGCTATTTACTAGTGTCTTGCGGTTCACCTGTTTTTGCTGGGAATGATGAAAATGCACGTGATCCGTAAGTAAAAAAAAGCATAATAATAAACAGGAAAACAAACTCCCGTGTTGCCAATCAGCTTTAATGAATAAAACTTTATCATTGTTCAGCATGTAGATCACTGCCCACCTGAATATGCCCTACTGCATGCTAGGAGTGTCTGGGACTTGCCTGGTACTGCCAGCCGTACAGGTAAACTGCGACATAAAAGCCTTGCAGCCCGGCCGCAGGCTCGCAGTTAGCGGACGGGCGCAGCGCGGCACGCGGACGCTCTGCAGGGGCGTAAACGAGCCCGCCCGGCATCATGGCAAGAAGCACCGTGACCACCCTGCTGGCGGCGTGCGTCTGCGCAGGCGTCGGAGTCGACGCGTTCACGTCCGGCTTCAGCAGCAAGCCGATGGACTTCCTCTTCAAGGGGTGTCGCGGCAAGGTCGGCAACGATGCCATCACCGAGTGCCTGCTGACGCACCTGAACATCGGCCTGGCAGTGGTGCGTCCGATGTTCCGGTCCGGCCTGCGCGTGGGCAACAGCACCATGGTGCTGGACCCGCTCGAGCTGGACCCGATCCGAGACTCGAGTAGTGCACCGCCACTCTGGGAGTTCTCCAACGTCCGGCTCTCGGGCCTGAGCAGTGTGGCCATCGACCGGCTGCAGGTCACCGAGTCGACGATTGAGATCGAGGCGAGCCTGCCGGCGGCGAGGATCGAGGCCACGGATCGACCTCTGGTTCATGCCCGTCCGGCCCGAGCTGGTCGTCGACGTGCAGCGGCCGCGAGTGGAGATGAGCGCCGACTGGGCGTACGTCGGGGGCGACCTGGTCTTCTCGAACTCGGAGAAGATCGTCTTCCTCACGGACGGGTACGCCGTGACGATGAACAGCATCGACGTGCCGAAGCCCGCCTAGGTCGGCAAGTGAGCGGTATTGTCGTCCCATTGCGCAGGAAGGGACAGAGCTACGTGATCGGCAGTGGCGTTTGTTATTAATGACGCGTGATGAGACGAAAAATGAGATCCGTCCTGCGCAAACGCCCGCACCACACCCCGTGCTCTTTTGTTACCGTGTGCCTAGGTTGGGGTTTTTGTCAATACTACTTAGACGAAGTGTTTGAAAAGAAAACTTGATGGGAGGGTCGCAATTTTTTCTCGCCGCATAGAAAGATGAATCATACCTCGTCCACTGCTATGCGTTTGAGTGCGGAAAGTTCTCCGGCCCCTGATATCATTTCTGATAAGTGTTCAAATGTTTCATGGTGTGTAAAAATAAATGACGACACATTACCCTGTTCGGAAACTATCTTCCAGTGCCGTACAACCCTACGCATTATTTGGGACTCATTGACGACACCTGTCTTCCAGATTCACTTCCAGACATTATGATATCCTGGGCTACAATAGTTTAAGCAAATGAGGAGCAAACGGAGTGCAGGCATGCTATCTAATAACACAAAAGTTAACACTTGGTTTTCAAAGCCTGTTTTTTTGTTCCAGTTCAAATATTTGTTCACGACGCATAGTATCAATGAATGGCTAAATTACATCACACTTGCCCTCGTGTCGCCTATATCAGTGAGCGTTTTTTGTTTCGTAGTAGGAAAACCGTGAAATGAGCATGTAATTGTCCCACATTTTGGAAGATCTAAAAGAGTTGCATTTCTTTTTTTTTAAATCACAACAGTAATCCCATACCGGGTAGCATAGATGAGCAGTTCTGCGTCGGCAACAAGATACAGCCTATGGTATTTCGAAGGATTGGACGATATAGAAAACCATAACAAATCTGGATTCGTCTCTTGTTTACTAACCACCGTAAGAAGTCATCATTTCACCAAGAAAGGGAGCAGTGGGTGTCCCGTCCTTCACTGTAAAACTGAACATGTCATTCAAATTGAATTTCTAAAAAAAATGGACAACATAGCCTGTGTCGGAAAGACACAAGACGACAGCATTATAAGAATATTCCCGTGGCCCTGACCTCCATGGATACGGATGTTCCCATGGCAGGAGTCTAGGGAAAAAGCCGAATGGTGGTTTTCGTCCGCTAGATATTTTTATCTGTGTTTTCGATATTAGCTATATTGTGCATTTTTTAGGAACTACGGCTCGAAGCACACGTTGTTCTACGCAATACCCAAGACAATGACAAAGTTTTTTTTCTTTTGTTACGTTGTTGGACGTGCTGTGGAATATCATTGGTAAAGATTAGGAACATAAGAGGACCCCAGAATAGAACACTGAGCCATTCCATATGAAGCTGTCAGCTCTCTGAGGAGGTCATGGTGCTCTGGGTATCATAAGCCGGTTACCTTGCAGTGTAAAGCCATCGACAATAAAGCAGCAATGAAATTGAATGGTAAATCGTGAAACAGAGATATCGTTATAGTGCATTTCGACGTGACCTAAGTTTATTTCGTCTTCATTTTTTTTCAATGTTAGCACCATTGATATGTGAAAAGGGTTTCCGGATTTCCAGGCTTTGCAAGAAGTCTTTTGAGATGGCTAAAAAAATGGAGCTGAGCTTTGTACCCCGCAAATCCATTCCGTCAATGAGGACTGGTGCGCGGATTAATGACGATATTTTCCAGCATAGTTTCTGAACAAAAACGACGACTTCTGCCCCCCCCCCCCCCGTAAAATGCTTATCAAAACAACAGAGCCACCTTTTGCCATTACAAGTTGATCGGGTTACCGCAGCTCCAGTCAGACGACGTCAAAAGCTGGACCATAAACGCAGTTTTCAGGCAAAGTTAGGACTCCGATTTGTTGTTTTTACATACCCCGCAGAAAAGTAACCACGGCCTGGAATGATGTGAAGACCAAGATCGGGTCGTGCAAGACACAGCTGACCCCAGATGGGGTCTGGTCGGTGCCTCGTCAGCTTCGTACGTTGTCGATTTAGTCGTTAGCGACTGAATGAGAGCTGTCTTTTGCGATTAGTGTTCTGGATACGGAAAACAAATTCAATTTGCGAGCTTTTGGTAGAATTTTACTCCAGTAACATGTAAAAAACGAAGTTCAGGCCGTGACCTAATGTGACGTTGCGGTTTAGGGATGACGCCTGACCATTTGTTGCGAAAGTATTGCTCGTATTGCAAAATGGGTTGACTTGGTACTACATGTAGCCGGTCCCAACCATGCCTATTCTGACATCGTTCTTTCGCAACGGACAAAGAAAACAACTGCCAAATTTTAGGTTTTTACGTGACCTGCGGCGTCATCGGTGATCTGAGGTCTGCGTATGAGGAATATTTTGGGCCTGGGGGTGATGGACGATCGATTGCCGCTCGAGTCGTCGAAATCAAACAATTAGCTCTTGAGAGAGGCGGAGGGAGAGGGAGAGGGGGACAACATTAGGCCCGATTTCTTTTCACTGGAACACGGCGAAATACTAGTTAATACCGGGTCGTTACCACCCCGTGGAGGAAGGGGCAAGAATCGCCTACTCTTCATCATTAACAGAGGAGGTCTGATATTCGCCTGTCATCTTTTGTATTCCTTGCGCATCTTTTGCCGCTTAGCATTTCAAAAATTAACCCGCGCACGACCGTCGGTCGGTTTCAAACATGCGCGACTGGGGCGGGGGGCAGTTAGCCGCCCCCCCTTTAACTCATGAACGGTTGGTTGCACGATAAAAATAAGCATACCGTTGGAAAGCTTGTGAGGAGTAGAACTCGAAACTGGTCTTATTTTTAGTTTTAGATAATATGTAAGCAATTTACGCCCTATATATGTTTTCTCATAGCCGACTGGATGAGACCGAGAAATAACCTGAATCTCAATGGCTGTGACTAAAACCGCATAGGTAAAGGCACCAGCGAACAACTAATGGTCCGCGGATGCTAATACACATTCAGTTTCCTAGATTTGTTCAATATATACGTCGAAACGTTGAGTCAAAGACACAGCGATTCTCGTGACAGCTGTAGGCGTGCGCCGCTGCCGTACGCAGTAACAAATTGACGGGAACTAATTTTAGCGTTTCTTTATTTTCGCCAAAAAAAGACAATCTATGTAAACTTTATTGATCTTAGTGGTTCTTGTGATAGTTTTTCATCCTCAAATTTTGGAAAAAAATCATTAATTACCATTCTACAGAACTGGCCGAGCTTTATTCGCGAGAGCCTGTTTATTTCCAAAATATGCAAATTTTCAAACTTTTTGAGGTTCCTAGTATTACTTACGTTTGTGCAAGCTAGTTCTGTGTACCCATTCTGAGTAATTCATCGATGATTTTGAGGGTGGTACATTTAAGCTCACTACAGTTATTCGTGACCTGATCTCAGGTCAATGGCTGAAAGTCATTGATACTTTGCCCAATGACGGTACCTAGATGTCTGCTTGACTCCACACTAAGAATGTTATGAAATATTCCGTCAATTTCCGGAAAAACGACACGTGTTAAAAATGAACTTGACGTTAGGTCAATCACCCAGGAAATTTCGAAAAATCTGAGATAGCAGATTTGTTGCATCTATTAGGGTCACTAATCCCCTGAAAGTATTATTGAGATATTTTGTTTTGCGAAAAAGTTAGTGGGCGCTAAACTTTTTTGGACATAGGTCTGTTTGACCTGACCTAGGTCAGGTACCTGTCCGGCCCTGAGGTCAAAATTTTGACACGAGATGTAAAATTGATGAAGCAAAAGGTACACAATATTTCGTGGCTCGGTATTTGTTCGTTCTCTTGCAATCTCAGAAGAATCTCAGGGGGGGGAAAGTCAACTGCCCCTCCCGTCGGGGACGGGTTAAACCGTAACTTTTCCATGTTAACCCAGCAAAAGTCGAGAGGCCGGTCGCGCGAACGGTCCACCTTCGGCGGCGGACGGCCTCGCGCGTGTCGGGCCGTGGGTCGGACGCTGTGTTACATATGGAATAATTGCTGCCGAATAACCAGGTACAAAACACTGGCGGGAGTTTTCCCGTGACAAAAGCCTATAATCCAAGGTAAAGGTACCCCGAGTTCAGGTCAGTCGAGGTCAATCAAAATAAGATGACAAATGTCCAGATTCTTTTTTTGAAGTCCGACCGATCTCAAAAAAAACACATAGAAATGAATTCACTTTTGAAGTGAATTAGATATTGAATTGCGTAGAAATAAATTCACAATTTGACTTAACGGAAGCCGAGGCGACCTGGGTCAGATCATTGAAGTCAGCCGAGGACAGGTACTGAAAATGCACAATTTGCAAGTGGGCCGAACGGGAATCCGATGAGAATGAAGGCTAAATGATGAATGGAGACGACCCAAAACATGGATAAGCTAGACTAGGTCAACTGACGTCATCCCAAGTGAATAAAGGAAGATGAGCCGTTTTCGTTTAATCCACAGACGTACTCAATGAAAACCAGTCACATTTTGTGGCGATGTTCTCATTTTACCTTGGATGACATTGGATGTCTTCGGATAAGCCCCGTATGTGACTTCTCTTCCGGGTGTATGATATTTGCTAACAGCCCACAGCACTGTGGTATGCCCCGTTTGTACAAAATGGAAGCATTTTCAAATGTCGACAAGAATGGCTTCGACTGACATGACCCAGGCAATTCTCAATTTGTGGTACAAAACACAACGTACGTCGTGAACTCTGCAAAGGCTGGGTGCGATGGGTTCCGCAGAGCTAGAGAAATGGAAGGGTGCTGCTTATTACCCATTTGACATAACCTGTCTGTATTCGGCTGTCTGTATTTATAATCATGCCGAAACCCCGGTAGACTGCAAAGCAATTTTTGACCTTATTAAGGCATTTGACCTCGTTTCATATAAGTGGATTTGATCTGGTTCATGCAGTTTTTCAGAGCCGTAAGAACCCTACGCAGATTACCTTCCCACTTTTCACTGTAATCGGCTTCATAGATAGGAGACCGAAGGGGAAAATGGACTGTTCCGCAAGACGTATAGTTGTCAGAGAAACACTGCCGCGCGCGTTCATTCAGAATCAAAGGATCAGAAATCGTGATTTGCGAGCTTCAGATCGGTGCGTGCGTGTGTACGTGCGCGCGTGTGTACGTGCGTGCGTGTGTGTGCGTGTGTGCGTGTGAAGCTTCGGAGCCTCTAGGACCGGAACGTGCCAGCCGATCGCGACACAGGTGGCACCACCATGTGCGCTGACTCGGCAGACAGATCGTGGTGCAGATTTCGAAGCAATGCGTAGCGCGTGGCACGTGCCATGTGGCGCGAGCCTGGCCTCTGCAGTCACGCGAACAAGTCAAGCGTCGGTTACTGCTGACCCACAACATGTTGACATCATGGGCCCAACTTGCGGGTTGTGGTCGGCACCCACGTGCGATCCATGTGGCGATATACAAGCGTTTCGATTTAGACTCGTGGCCTCCGAGTGCCGTCAGAAGCGACCTAGGCGGTTGAAATTGATGGGTAGATAGACCAACATCAGGGCTATCCAGCGATACCCCACATGACATGGTTAAATGGGCCACGTGCAGTGCACACGCGCCTCTTTTCCACCCTGCTTTTCTGACGGGCCAATGGCCGGGACGCAAACGGCGCAGTTCGGTGCAATGATGATTGCTTGGAAATTAGGACGGGCAGTTGGGCGATCAGCTTCGATGGGTTCAGCTCAAAACGGGGATGCAGATTGCCCGTGAAGCGCGAGGTACCCAATCATGACTGTCCCTTCTTCATTGTCGGAAAACTACTACCGCTGGGATGATGAAAATTGGCAGGCAGAAGTACAGGATACGTGGCATTCGATACATGTAGCCGTTTTACATGTCAAAAGCTTCAGCTTCAGTTTCCAGAACGCACATGCTGAGGTGTACCTCTTTGGCATCGACATATTTGGTTTAGGAACCGTTCATGCTGGAGGCGCCAATTTTTTTGGTAGGCTGCAAGGTCAGAAACGCCATCCTGGACAAGCAAGATTTAGGGCCTCATCGGAAAGATGCCATGTGAGCGTGCAACGTGTTGGACCTGGGACCTCCGTTTGCGAGAAGGTGCACAATTCATTTCTACATGCATGGCGAGAACGGCAGGTGTCATTTCAGAGGGGTAATGCTGGTACTTAGCGCGTGCGCAGATCTGTGTGCGATACACAGTTTCGACTTTGCCCGAAACCAACCGTGTAACGCGTTGGTTTGCCTCTAGTAGCTGGAATACTGCAAGCAAAAATCTTGCAAGATTCTATAACTTTCAACAAATGTTTTGTAGGGTCCATTTTTGTGATACCATATATTACAATTCCTTTCGCTTCGCATTTTTCAAAATTAAAGGAGCTGGGAGCTTGCTTTGCACCCCTTTAGCAAGTGCGATTTCATACATGGTGGACGCTCGATGTCAGATCGAGGTGTTTGTGTGTGTATCAGTGTGTGTGAGGTGATTACGTGCTTTTGTGGTCGGAATCCACGTCGCCATGGACGTAGACATATATTCCGGCAATCCACAAAGCACATGTGGCTATTACAGCCCATTGTCGAGGTGATAAAACAGCGCAGGGGTCAGAGGGCGGCGATGGCAAGCAAAGCTCACGTACAAAGCGGTACATGACTAGATGGCACTGTCAGGTCCTGTCAGTGATGGCGGACACACACCAAATGATGTCTCAGTGCGAGTCTGCAAGGCGTCACGGACAGTCCATGGAAGCCAAATGGCAGGGCATTGTACAACACGGCCGCTCGAGGGCAAAACCGGCGTTTTCCCATCTCGGCGCGGGACTGCGGGACATGTAGATCACCTTCCTGCCTGGTGTCCCTCTGATGCGTCTCACATACTGTGCGGAACCGGCCGGCAAGGTCCTTAGGTTCGCCCTGCAGGCGGACCTTGTGTAGGAGCATGAGAATATGCAGCATCACCAACCCGTCGGCAGAGAGCCAGCCGAGCTTCTGAAAGCAGGTCCGACACATAATCGGATTTTTGGCGACCGAAAATAACTTTAGCTACGTATTTTCAATGTTTTTTGAAGCCGAGACAGGTTACTTTCGATACCATTGCTGCAGGCAAAGATGCAATATCGGAACCTGCGACAGAACCAAGGCGTCTTGACGATGGCGTTCACTAGCGTCTTGATGATGGCGGTGAACATGTAGTGCTTCAGTTTCAGGCAGTACAACATGCAAGCTATGTAGCGATCCACAGGCACATGCTTCATTTTGGACTCGGGGACCTCCGAGTGCCGGAAACAGTGGCCTAGGTGGCTAAGATTTGGTGGGCAGATAGACCAGCACTAGGGCTATCCAACGGCACCCCGTATAATGTCACGGTACCGTGGGGCACGTGCAACGCGCGTGCGCCTCTTTTACACTTTTGCGTTTCTTATGGGCCAATTGCCGGCACGCAGACGCAGTTTGGTGCCGATGGTGGCTTGGACAGGCGGACAGGCAGGCGGACGATTAATTTCGATGGATTCAGGCGGAAACGTGGTAGAAATTGCACGTGAAGAGCGCGGATCCTAAGCGATTAACACCCCTCCTTCGTTGCCGTAAAACTGCTACCGCTGGGATGCTGAAAATTGGCGAGCAGGGGCACGTAATACGTGGCGGTCGATATATGTGGCTATTTTGCATGTCAGCGGATTCAGCCTGGTGTGTGCGGGGCGCATGTGCTGCGGTGTGCCCCTGTGTTATTCAGGCCTTTGGTTTTGCCACCGTTGGCGATGAAGGCGCGGAATTTTATGGTGGGCTGCAAAGTCACAAACGACATGCAAGAAAAGCAAAAAATGGCGCCTGAGGCAAGACGCCGCCCATGTGAGCGTCCACCTTGTTTGACTTGGGACCCTCCGTTGCCGGAATGTGCGCGATTCATTTCTACATGCATGACGAGGATGGCATGTGTCGTTTTATAGGGACGTTGCTGACACTAAGCGGGTGCAGAGATCTGCGTGCGATGCAATGCTTCGATTTCGACACCACACAACCGTGTGGCGCATTCGTTTGCCGGTATTAGTTTGTGCGCTCCCGAAGTTGTCAGTAGTCTCTCGTGAAATTTATGGCTTTCGCCCGATTTTTGATGCAGTCCATTAATGTAGAATAAACAAAAAAGGATGGGAAATACCCGGAACCTCATAGAGACAGGGCTTCGATTGCCCCTTGAATAACCGAAATCAGGCCAGTGGTTCTCGAGAGAGATAAGTAGTTGGAAAATACCCCTAGTAATCTGGCCAGTGATAAAATATCCCAGCCAATGGCCGGTTAATGCCCTTCACTTGCACTGACACCTGGCACGCAAGTGGCTTTCAGAGTCTGGTTGGTCCTATCTGGTGACGTCTTCTTGACTGTCTGTTTTTGAACGTATCATAACCGGTCGTAGTAACCTTGTTTTCGTCAGGTCAAATCGCCACCATCCCTCCCGGGAGTTGTCGGGCGCCAAAGCCAAACATCTGAGGCATCGAGATGAAATAAGGTGACTTTTCCTATACATTTTTTACACATTCTATGCAAATCTAAACATCCTATGTTAGAGCTCAGGAACCCTTCCACAGTTGGGGGGAGGGGGCAAAGAAGCATTTTGGCTCATTTCATTCTATTCAACGTCCATAGGGTCAATGTTTAATTTTAAAAAGCTAGGGAGACAGCCTCCCTGTCCTCCCCCCCCCCCGTTTCCCGCGCTATGGTCCTACATGGAACAATAGCGGCTTCAGGAGGCGTTCCTGAAAGCAATGTCAGGTCATTTCGCGGTCGTTTCGGACATGTGTTCACTCGTTTAGATATCGGTGCTGTGAGCTTATAGCACTCGTTTGCATTACTATTTTTGTCAGTTAGTGACATTTACGATAAATGACCATTAACATAATTTAAAAAGGCCTCCGGAGACCGTCAGGGGTGGATGTATTGGTCAAGATAAGGCCAATGCAATTCCCTGTATTAGGAGTTGCTACATACTGAAAGCAAGGTATGGCTTAAATGCCATAATACTGATACGATGAATATAGGCTGTGGCAGACCACTAAAACAGTCAAAGGCGGAACTGAGTGCCAGAATTTGGGATGCACAGACTTCGGTCACACTAACCAATGACTTACACCACTGATTTCAACCCAGTAATGAGATTTATAGAAATTACATGTACAACGCATACTTCGGCTGACATTCGCATTAGCGAATACGGGTTGATACATCATTAAAGTTAATTGCATGCGGTCCATGTATCATTGACACCTTCAGCAGATTAGGATGGCCCTTTATTCGGTTTCCTGGACTAGCCTCAAATTTTCCTAGATGCCGTCTCACGTTAAGGTATTGAAATTGACCTAGCCAATGGGGCAAACTCCACTGAAAAACAAAACAACCCTAAAACTTCGTAGATAGCTGCGCAACCCCTCGTCTGAGACCCTGAATCTCCCGCTGGTCAAAAATGGCTCCCAAGCCCATCTTCAAGCCAAATTAAGGCCAAAGGGGTTATATTAGAGTCAATAAAAATCGGCCGTTTACCCCCGTTCTTTCTGTCTTGAAGGCACTACTGACGCTTTTGGGTACTTTCACGTGTATGAAACGTTTACGTGGATCGCAAGCTTTCGTTTAACCCGGCACCGTCTGGCGTGTTTCTTCGACCGCCTGTGTTTGTCAAAAAGGACATCCCCTGTTATTTCAGGATCTAACTGTCGGATCTGGACTGGTCTACCACCAATCGATAGCCCTGAGTCATGCGGTTGAGAAAATACTACGTTAGGCCTGGCCACTTGGTTGATGACGCATAACACAGCGTCGGAAAAAGTGACACCGGCTCGTGCATCATATCACCGGCAATTCTGGTCTTACAGCGTTTAACCGGATATCAAACGAAAGGCCACGATTTTCCGCATCAGAAGCATGCCAAAATATTAAAGAATGCTGGGTCAAGATAAAGCTTGGTCACGCAAAATATTGTTTTTTCTTTACATGATGAAGGTCGGTGCTCACTGGAAGTCATTTTGGTCCACGTGACAAAAAGGAAGAAAGCAAAAGCTTCTAATGATCACTTTTGCATAACCTACTTCTCGTTCAGTGAAGGTCAGTCTAGGTCAGGCCAGGTAAGGTTGCTTTATTTTTCTTGACAAAGAGTGATAATTACTCTCTGACATTCTTAACTGCATCAAGTTCAGAACTGGCATGACACCTCGTGATAACTAAATCCGTTCTATCTGCTCTTTATCGGGTCAAGGTCAAGCCAGATCAGGCTAGATAGTCATTTTTCTTTTTCGGGTTAGGAACATGAATTGCTCTCTGCTGCTACTGAACGATCTTCCACGGACAATGTTGTATTCCATTTCGTTTTGGTATCTACCTATGACGTGACCTGGCATGACCTCACGTTGCATTTGGCGGACCTTGTTAAGAGACGCATATAGATGTGCTGTCTGGTTTGGACGATAGGGAAGGTCAGCGGCAACCACTTCGTCACCCACAATGCAAATCAGTCCCTTTGTCTTCATGCATATGTCCTCATGTGTCGTTATGTCTTCCCGCATCACCTCTAATGTTGACGTGCCATGGTTGTACATCCTTTTGGAGACCGTGTTCTATGTGAATCCAAATAATCTATGCATTATATTCGCGAATATCATAGAAAAATCGACCCGTGTCCGTGCGGCCGCCCGAAGAAGCGAACACATGTATGCAAGCGTTCATGTACGACGTCATATCTCCATGACCTGATAGAGCATAGAAATGGCTTTGATATGAAAATATGGAAGATCAGTTGGTTAACAGATGCTGAAAGTTCGGTTGGGTTGACTCCAGTGGTTCAAAAGTTATTTACGAAAAATCGAGTGGTGCCCTATTTGACATCCTTTCAGGCGGTGCCAGGTTAAACACTGTTTCGTCGAAATCGGTCTTGCATAACGACAGATTTCAGGGGGGCAAATCGCTCCACATGCACGGATTTCAAGTGAAATGCGATTACGATTTCGCACAAAAATGCGCAAGACAATAAGGGGAAGGGCTGAAGATTGGCGGTAAGATTTGGAGGAAAGATCGGATCGGCGTCCGTACCAAGAGCCTTGTAGAGCTCCAAAAACAGGGTTTCATCATGACAACACGACAATGTTGTTGAGTAACCCAGCTACGACAATGCTTCACCAGGGCATTGAGGCCCATCAACGAATTCTTTGAAATGTTACCATGACGTTTGAGGAAGGTGTCGGCGGGCCTCAGCCACAAAACTAGATAAGAAAACGCAAAAATCAGGATCGTGAGGCAAAGCACGTTTTCCTCAGCATTGAATAGGAGGTGGCTAGTTTAAAGCACATCAGCAGATTCCCTACAAAGATACGCTGTCCAAATTTCCTGTCAGTGTTGACCATGTGAAACATTCGAGCGAGTCGTTGCTGTTGAATGTTGGTTTGCTGGTGCTCTGTTATGGAGGGCACGGCCGCATGACATGCAAACAACTACAAGAGTTTGCAAGAGAAAACACGAAAGATAGCTAGGCGTTGTTTGCGGCTTGTGAAATAGATTACCATCGTATGTCCCCTAGATATTGTACATGTTTCATGACTCAGGCTGTGCTTTCTTTGCATCAAAATTAGTGCACGTCGTAAGGTAATGAAGGATTTTACGTATGCAGATAGTCTTTCTAAACTTGCACATTTGCGAACTTGACATGCGAAAGTGCAATGACGTGAAAAGCGAAATGGAACTTAAAACATCCTTACGCTTTCCACCTAGGCGCCGGTCAGACGGGCGCATTTTTTGTGGACCATTTCTCCAATCCTCAGGTTTTGGGACAAACTTGACACGCCAGCCACTGAGAGGTGACATTTTGCCCCCTCCCGCCCCCCCCCCGGTTTTTTGTGCGACAGCAGCCGACCTGATGCAGACAGGGACTTAAAACTTTGAGTACCTTCAAACGAGTATTCCAGGCAAGTTTTGTAAAAAAAAATCATGCCAGAGGCATCCTAGGTCATGTAATAATGACACCACAAAATTAATGGTAGGTTTCGTTCCTTACCGTGAGAAACACTTTGCTTGCTGTCTGCGACAGAGACGGCTTCTGGCGTATTGACGGGCCAGTCTAAACGGGCCAGATGCCAATTTTCGTCACGTCGCCTAAGGACATCTTTGGTTACATTCATATCCCGTTTTTCCCCAATTTTATGGATCGTTTGTGACTTAACAGTCACTGAAGATTCGCACGGACTTTAAAAGTGCTGCAATTGATCAAACTGAAAACATGCATGTCTAAAAAAGTTTATGTCAAGGTCATCTCAGACCAGGTCATCTGAAGTGCTATCCCAGGTGCCACTCCTGCCGCCTAAAATGGCGTTTTTGTGATACAATTAGGTCCAAGCTTACTGATAGATCAGTCTAATTGACGTAACGGTCTAAAATGCGATTATCAGCATCATACTGTCCTTGTCATTAAGCCGTAGTGACCTTGGGCAGTTTCAGCGTGTTTGCACAAAACAGTGCCCATAGACCCCTTATGCGTCATATGCGACGTTTTAGACCAGTTTTCGAGCTCCTGGAGAAAATTCAGTCAGAAACATGTACGAGTATCATATTACACAGTGAACAAGACCGGCAAAGCGACCTCATGACCTCACACGACCTTTCTTGACCCTAAACGAAAAAAGGTCACAAAGAACATTTGCAGACGTCTGCTGTGCGTCTACAGTCACAGCTCGCATTTGCATCGCATGAAGTCCCGGACGGAGGCCGAAAACGCACGTCCTAGAGATCAGTGAAACCTGTTTATTTGACCTGACCTATGACGTCGTCATTAACTTCTAGGAATAAAGGGATAAAGCAATTGCTTCGATGAAAATGATTGGGCTGTCCATTGGTGTTTAAGTTAACGTAATCATTTCATTGGTTGCGAGGATGGGGGAATATTAAAGGCCTCCAGTAACTCGCATCATGAAATACCCGCAGTGCAGTAACTGTCGGGTTACATTTTAAGCTGTCTAATGAGATCACGTAACGTCAACGAACGGTACGACAAAGCTATGATATCCTGAGTTTCTTGGTCAGCACACTCGATACGTCACAAGCGTTTTACACGACGGGAATTATAACGCCGCTGCGCCCCACAAGAAATTCGTTCACACGCCATCACGATTCACCCTCACACTGACCACGAGGACATCAGTCGTCCTTGTCAAAGTAGGGCGCCCAGACCGGCAGACTGCCCACGTCAATGAGCGTCAGGCTGTAGCCTTCGCTCCAGAACTGTCCAAACACGTGGTCCAGACGCAGCTCGCCGTCGTCGACGCCCCATTCGCCGTAGACGATGATACGCAAGCTGAGCACCTCCATGGAGGCGCGCGGCACGAACGGCAGGAAGCTCAGCCACACCGAGCCCTCGGCCTTCAGCGACGGCAGCCGCACCTTCACCTCGAACGTCGTCTTGGTGAGGGCGAACTCCTCGAGCGTGACGTCGCGCAGGCCGGTGACGTTCAGGCCGGAGAAGCGCCAGGCGGGCGGCTGGCGGAGCGGGTCGGCGAACCCGGCCATCAGCAGCGGGTCCAGCACGACCGTGTCCCGACCGTCCGTGAAGCCGGCGGTGATGAACGGGCGCAGCAGCTCCAGCAGCACGCGCAGGTGGTCCCGCAGGCAGCCGCCGATCCCGTCGTCCCAGTCCGGCGTCACGCACCGCTCCAGCAGGAAGTCGAGCGGCTTCCTGGCGGCGCCGCCGCGAGACGCACCGCCTCCTGTCGAGCCGCACAGACACGCGACCAGCGCCGCCAGAGCGAGCCTTCCCAGGCCGAGCGGCCTCTTCATGTCGAGCGATCGGCGCGGCAGCTCGGAGGCGGCCGGCGGCCGGGCGCTGTCTGCGCGCGGCCGGGGCTTCCCGGCGGCTTTATGGACGGCGCTGGCCGCGCTGTCGGGCGGCGAGCGCCAGGCGCGGCCTGCCCTCGGCTACCGGTCAAGCGCATGCGCGTCCGGACACCTATATCAGTGGGTATCCTGGCACGTTTTGCTGGTATGGGCTGGGTGACCCTTGCTGGATCGACATCCTCTCGCCGTGGAACAAAGATACAGGTTAACTTTCATTTTTCCGAAAGTGAGCAGAACAATTGGACTGGACCAATGAGCTCTTTCCTTAGTTCTTCACGGCCCTCAGAAACGAAGTGCTGCGATTTTTTTTTTTTTGTCTCTACGTTATGAAAACGGGCCTGTTTGATCCTATCCAGCCTTATTTTGAGCTGCTGAGCCCAATGGTATGTCCCAATGTCTAAACATCCTCAGTCTGCTTCAGTTACTCTACATTCCGCCGGTATTAAGTCGCGTGAACCGTACGTCCTTCCATGATTTATTCTGTGACATGCAGGCTTAACTGCCAATCCCGGTTAAAAGGGGCTGGATCTTCAGTCAGAGCGTGACGCGAAGGCATGGCTGGAGATTTCCGAAAATTATTGTGGGCGATGGAGGGGTTAAGACCTTTTTTCCCGTCATTGCCATGGGCCTAATGTTGAAATCCCTGAATACTGGCGGGTCCTAATCCCCATCCCCGAGACCGCCAGTCAAGCGCGGAATTTACGAAGCCCGTGTGTACTGACAGCTGCAGAAGCCCTGTGCAGTTATCAGGAGCGGCCGCAGCCAACGTCTTGTATTTAATTATCCGATGGACCAGTGTCTTGTGTTTAATGATCCGACAGACGTTGTGAAAGAAGTGCGGAATGCCACTCAGCCTGTGGAGGTCGCCGACATGTCTGGAAAGCTTCTTGAATGAGTGCCGGTGCGTTCGAAAACCTGATATGGCCAGGACCATTCCGAGGTTGTTTCTTTACATTTAGAGCCATGGGCACTTGTAACCTAATGCTCATTCCGACGTGGGCATTACGCCCAGTGTCGGAATGGAGATAAGGATTGACATTCCATCGGCGACGTCCCAGTGGGACGCCGCCACCTACCTGCTCGCGGTCTGCCACACCGATGGGTTCTGAGTCCATAACACTGGGCTGACGTCATTACGGTAGAAACGTTTCTGTTCGTATTTGACTTCATTTGCCCCACCAGACGATTTTCTTTCGTTTGTGCAGTAATGATGTTCAAGAACATAATGTAGATATATCAGTGCTAGGATGTGAAGGAACGTCCTGGTTTTGAGAGTCATATCCTTCGTCAAACAGCCCGTAGGACAAATGCTCCCATGACTTTGACTCACTTTCTTCCAATTTGCGAACAATAGCGAGAGGGAACTCATCTTTATATAACCATGGATGGTGGGCACCAGAGATGAGGATTCGGATTCTCCGGATTCCAATAGACTCGATTATATTCGGGTATTGTAAATCCTCGAATCTTGAGAACCCTCAAAATCAGGATTCGAGTTCTAAAAAAACACAATCGAATCCGGAAAGTCAACGTATAAGCAGGCAAGTAGATGTATTGAAACTCTAGGCTCAAACTCCCTTGAAATAATCTAAATGCAACACGCATTTGTCGATGCTGCATCGGGCTACTGAACCTACTGAACGTGTTGAACGTTCTCCTCCGAGTGCAAGGTGGCCAATGGGACCAGCCAGTGCCGGATTAAACCTGTAGCCATGTATCGAAGCTGTCTTCTGCAAGGATTTCTCACTCGACACGATTACTAACCTGTTGATAGGTTGGACATCTATTTTACGCATAAAAAGGTATTTAAGGAAAAGGTCACGATACTATGCCCATCTTCTCATATACTTTTCTCATGCCTCATCAAAAACCAAACTTCGACACTTTCACAGACTGGCACCAATGCCCTCCCCCCCGCCCCGAAATGCGCCAATGGCAGAACCGTTGAGAACAGTGAGCCAGAAGTCAATGAAATCGGTTTAAAAGTGAGAACTAGCCAACGTTAAAATTTCGAGATTATCTGTTCCAATCCCGATTACGGATCAGAGTCCACCCATCCTAGGATTTGAATACCACAATGCATTCGAATCCCCAACCCTAATGAGCATGGATAAAAAAACGGCAAGAGAAGATTTTTGGTGAAGTAGTTTGGTGCAGTAACAAACAAAATGATGGTTTTATTGAAGTTATTATGGTTCTCCCTGAAGTTTGCGATGAAAATGTTAACTTCAGTCTTTTGCTTCAGCAGCGCCACTTATGATTCATGTTTGTATTCGTATTGCACGCGTGTTTTTCAGTTCGATTTAGTATTGCGACACATTTTTGATTGGTGGAATTGGTCATTTCACTGCCTCCCCGTCTCTCACTTGCATTTTGCATTTTGCACTTGCACTTGCATTTTGTCCATCAAATCTTTAGAATAAGCATCCAAGGATCTTGATGGTTGCTACTGGTTTCCTATTTGTTCTCGCTGAGGTATGCGTAAAACCGCAAATTTCCATCCGCGATGGGCTGTGTTTGTGAAAAAAAACAATGCAGAGTGATATGACATGACCTCTTTGTTCCATATCAGGCATTTAAGCTACATGTCCACGGTGCATGTGCAGATCCTGTACATTTGTCTGACACTGCAGATCGTAGTGCATGGTTCAGGGAACTGTGTTCCATTACCTTGGGCACCTTAGATACCTTCGTCTTTCAAGAACAATGACCGTGGACTTTTTGTCGAGGCCTTGCGTAACTTTTACAAAGTTTTAGATGACATTGTCTTAACCCGTCTCGAAAATAGCTTGATTCGTTGTTTTCCAAATCAGCTGTTGTCGGTCAAAGAGTGAAATTGCCTTTTGGCGAACACTGTATGATTCAATCCCGATTGTTAGTTAAGTTATTTTCCCGCAAAATGCGTTACGGCTTGGACGGGCCGGCACAGTGGTGGTGTTAACTACTGGCATGTACTCCTTTTCACCCCAACATACTGATGTAATCTGAACCCGTTAAGCCATAAATATGCTATATGTTATGTCGGTCTCTATGTTATGGTTACAATATTATATATATATATATATATATATATATATATATATATATATATATAACCATATATATATACGGCTATTTATAAGTATACGTATACAACTTAACAGGAAAAAATTATAACCTGAATATTATATCATAAAGTTAATACTGTATTCAGGTTATATAACACTAAAAAATAACGCGCGGTGAGCTCTTGGTTGGTCCGACTCGTTCGAGCTGTCTCATCATGGACAGGGATCTTCCGCCGCTGGTCCTCTTCACCATCTTCGCGTGGGGACAAGGATCTTCTGAGGCTGGCCGTCTTCAGCATCTTCGGGCGGGTTCTTCGTGTCATCCTCCGCTTCTTGTTGCTGTACCGTGGCGTTGCGGCCCCAGGTCATGGTAATCCCGTGCCTCTGCTTGTGACGCCGCTCGGCCGTCGCTGCAGATTCACGGCCCGCCGCCGGCCATGCGCACAGCGACAAAATCATCGCGCCAGTTGACGGACCCCGCCTCGCAGGCGGCGGATACGGCGCGCTAGGTGGAGGCAAGGACGTGCAAGGGGCACAGGGGGGAAGACGTCGTCGCCGAAGAGGATCTGCAGTTTGTGGCATTCACGAGTCTGGTAACCTATTGTCGTTCTCAATATTCATTCTGAACAGTCCAAAATTTTGTCGCTGCGACACGACCTAAATCAATTTGATTGTGATATTTGTGTGTTCTGTGAGACATGGGTAAAACCCGAAACATCTTCAAAACATTTCAACCTCCCCAGATGTTTTTTGCGTGCTGACCGACATGATGGGAGGGTATACGGCGGCGGGTTCTAAGTGGGATAGGTTTTAAAGTGAAAAAGCTGGAGTCAGTCTGTAATTGTGACAATTTATGTAAAACTGAAAACCTCTGGCTGTCGGTAACAAATCATCATGGCCGTAGTTTTAACCTCTGCGCACTATACAGACCTCCACGTCGTCATGCTACTGCTCACCAGACTGCTGACCTGAATTACCCTGAACTGCAATTTCATTGTGTTCTGAATTCTTCTGGCCCGATTCTCATTGCTGGTGACCTTAACTGTAATCTTTCAGACTCAAACCCGGACCTAGGCAAGTCTAAACTTTATGAGCTTTTAAACAGTCTGAATCTTCACCATTTCGTGAATGTGCCAATATACAGCTCAGGGTCTCTTAGAGATGTCCTAACTTCGAATTCGGACACCGCTGTATCAGATAACATGGTTTGCCGTGTTCTTATAGTGATCACTGCTTGGTTAGGGCTCAAGTGAGTGCTCCGAAACCGCGACCTAAACTTGATCACATTCTTACCAGGTGCCTTCACAAGATCAATGCCATGGACTTCAAAAATTCCTCATGCCTAACTGACAGGAGTCCAGTCTTCTCATGCGCAGTCGTTGCCGATCAGTGGTCAGTTTTTCTCAGTTTGGCTGGCGCCTGCTCTTAACTATCATGTTCTTCTGCAGTGCTTGTGGTCTTTCTCCCCGGAATGGTAGGACCCCAACCTCCCGCTCCCTTGACAAAAAGGTCAAGCTGCCTTTCGGCATGACATGAGGAATAATTTTGCCTGGTGAGTGAACGAACAGGGCCTTACCATTATCTTTCGAAACATCCTTCAGATAACTGAGGGAAAAAATCTATGTGATGACGAGATCAACGACCGTGGGGGCCGGTCATAGAGTTGCGGATAGGTCTCGAACCAGGGGGTGCCCCTTGAGCCTACGTACAATACCTCCGTACAGGTATTGTTGGCAGTTCATGACGATTATGTTCTTGGGAGATAGCGCCAATACAGTAACACAGAGATGTATTAAAACGTTTCGACTTCGTAGCAAATTCCACACAAAAATTCACATAGGAAGAAACAGTTTCAATCAACGTCGAATTTTAAATGCGTGTGCAAAAAAATCGCACTGCCATCGTACTACAGAACTCGTGAGTCAATGATAATTCACGCTACTTTTTGACACTGACAACCGCCGCTGTTTTTGATCATTTTACGAACCCCGCCCTCGTGCTGATCGTTTCGTTCGTTGCAATATATGCTGCCTCCATCGCTCGTCCGCTTTCTTTGTTTTTGCAAGGCGCCAGAATGGTAGAGTTACCCCAGTTTGGTAGGTAGTTCGTCTGTTCCATGTGAGTGGCAAATGCACTCTGTGATGTGTTTTTTACATCCCTTTTATGTTCTTCTATTTTTGTCTCGATTCCCCTACCAGTTTCTCCTATGTAAGCCTTATTACCCCCCCCCCCCTGGAATTTTGCACACTACACTCCGGCCATTGGGTCTATGCTTTTTTATCCCGAGTTATTAGTTCACCTTTTTTCTTTTCAGATGTAATGGCTACTTTAACTTCTGCTTCCTCGCGTTATTTCGCAATCTTTTGGCCTATCCCGGGCATGGGATGGAGATGTATTGTTCGTGCGCTCTTTTGTTCGTAGAAGTTCTCGACTTTCCCTAGTATTTATAGCTTTATTTTTTGGGTAACTGAGCAGGCCTTTGGTGTATTTTAGCTTCATGAAGAATACAAAAATGTGGCAAATTTCCTCCTCCAATTACTCATCGCTACGGATGCGAAATGCAGTGAGGAAGAAGCCGACGACTATGCCTCGTTTTACCCGAGCAGTATGCCATGAGAAGTAACGTACATAGTCGTCCCTGTTTGTTGGTTTTCCATAAACTCTATATTTTACATTTTTCCCGTGTCTTATCACCTCAGTTTCAAGAAACGGGATGGCTCCCATCTTTTCAAGTTCGATGGTGAACTGAATTTTGACATCTACCGAGTTGAGCTGCTCGAGTTTTTCATCTAAATCTAGGTTTTGCGGAATCACGACAAGGATGTCATCAACATAGCGCACCCAAAAGCACAGTTTTCCCCATGATTTTTTGGTAGTGGTTACTTTCCAGCCATTCCATATATAAGCATGCGGCGACTGGACTCAGAGGGGAGCCCATCGCCGGCTCGCTGTGCTGCACATACTCTTCTGAATTGAACGTAAAGCCCCAAAGTGCATTCATGTTGATACTAGTTTTAGATAATCAGCCTTTCGAAGAGATAGACTGCTAGCATCCATCTTATCAACTACACTTTTTATCACCCCGAGAGCACCCTCAACAGGAACGTTGGTAAACAATGCTTTCACATCAAAGCTAGCCAGAAACTTATCTGAAAAATTCACGTCTTGTAACATCCCTATCAATTCAGAGGTGTTGCGTACGTGCGCATTGCTGACGGTTCCCAGAGCGCTGGTGAGAGGCCTGGTTAATATCCTAGCCAGCTTGTGGGGCCCGCTTCCGATCCCCGATGTTAAAGGGCTCACTGGAATACCGGCTTTGTGCATTTTTGGAAGGCCGCGCATGCGCTGGGCAGCTGGAGCCTCCTCTAGTAGATGAAGCAGTTGTTTGTCTTTTTCCGATTTCTTGACCACTTTCCTGCTCTTTTGGTTAAATGGTTAAAGGACATGCTGACCTTCTCTTTGTGCCCGGTATGTTTCCTCTTCCGTATCGATGTTTCCGTGTCACTCAGCATATCATTCATCTTGACATACTGAGTCCTGTCCGTAACTATGATTCCACCTCTCTTATCCGCCAGCGTTATCATTAGAGCCTTCGGCCAGATTCCGTAGCGCAGTCATGTATCTCCTCGGTAGTCTGTCTGGCTCCATGTCTGCTAGGGCCTTGCAATATGAAATTAGACCTTGAATGAAGCGCTTTTCAACATCATCGTCATACCATTTATAGTTTCGACTAACATGTAACTACTAACTAACTAACTAACAACTAACTAACGACTAACTACAAAAGTGTGCTTGGCTTTCCCCGAATTAAACAAGGGCTCACGCTGCGTTCTCGTTATTCGTCACGGGGCGTGGTGACAAACTGGTAACTACATCCACCTTTCCTCCCTTCTTCCGGGGACTGCAGTCGCAGCGTGCTTTCAACTTGTGCCCGAGCTTCATTCGCTGTCTGTCGTTGCATTCTCTCAGCTTCGTTTGAAGGATCTTCGGGAGACGCATTCCCTTACGTTCGTCTGGGAGCACATAAATCCGCTCTTTTAAATTGCTACGGACTTCACCTAAATATGAACAAGCTGCGGCACTAAATGGGCGAATATCACTTTTAATTAGCGAGGGAACCGAATTAAGGAGCACTTGCTCTAATATGCAGTTCAATGAAAGTAGCCATTAAAGTAACCATTACATTTGGAGAAATAGGTGAACATGTAAATCGGGGTAAAAAGCACAGGCACAGTGGCAAGAGTGTAGTATACAAAGTTTCATGTGGGGAGTGGAATAAGGCTTACATAGGAGAGTCTGGTAGAGGAATCTAAACAGGAATAAAGGAACATAGCAGGAGCGAAAAAAACACATCATACAGTGCATTTGTCGCTCTCATCGAACGGACGAACCAATTACCAAACTGTGGTAACTCTACCATTCTAGCGCCTTGCAAAAACAAAGAGAGCAGACGAGCGATTGAGGTAGAATATGTTGCAACGAATGAAACGATCAACACGAGGAGGGGGTTCGTAAAATGATCAAAAGCAGTGGCGGTCGTTATTATCAAAAAGTAGGGCAAAGTAACATTGACTTACAGGTTCTGCAGCAACATAGCAGTGTGATTTTTGCACATGCATTTAAAATTTAACGTCGATTGGAACTGTTTCTTGCTCTGTGAATTTTTCTGTTGAACTTGCTCACGAGGACTGTATGTATTCGAAACGTTCTAATGCATTTCTGTAAGTGTTACTGTATTGCCGCTATTTCCCAAGAACGACCTAGGGTATATGTCTGGGTGTTTTTCCTCAAACCCATTACTCTTCCTTCCCTCAAGTCTCTCCTTTTCCGTACACGAAAATTCGGGAGCCTGCGGGGCTGACGGTATCAGCATCAGGATCATAAAGCAATATTTTGACGATATCGGTCCTGCCACTCTTCACACCGTCAACAATTGTCTCCTAGCCTGTAAATATCTTGCTTCCTGAAAACACTGCTTAGTTCATTCCATCCGTGACTCTCCGAAGTCTCTAGCTTCCGATTCACTTCCATCGTCCCTGCCTTCGCCAAGCTTGTCCAAAGAGTGGTTCAGCGCCAATTCCGCTTCTACATGACAGAAAATCACCTTTTCTTCTCTTCCCAGCATGGTTTTCGCTCCCATCTCTTCATGGAAACAGCGCTTACTGTATCTCACTGCATCCTTTCTGGCATCGACCACCAGAACCTTACTTCTCTGCTTCCTTGATCTATCCAAGTGCTTCGACGTGATCTTCCACGCGGAGCTCCTCACTAAACTCCAGACCTACTCTACCTACTGGTTCTGCCCTTGTCTTAGTGGCCATGCTCAGTTTGTTTGTACAGCTGACGGGTGTGGAAACCGACAACTATCCAGACCCTTGTCCAAAACTATCGGTGTATTCAACAGCTCCTCATTTGGCCCTCTCCTGTTCCAGATATTTGCCGATGGCCTGTCCCTTCACGCACCTGAGACGCACGTGGCCCAGTATGCTGACGATACCCAGCTTTGGGCTGTGGCGGGAATGGTCCCTCCCTCAGCTCATTATTACTTTGGCACAGGTTTTAAGTATTTTTAGACCTTTGATTCCACTTCATAATTTGAGAGTCAAAACAGGCAAAACTGAACTCACTGTTTTTGGTTCCCGTCAAAACTGTGGCGGCTTAGTCCCGTTCTCCATTCGGTTCCGAGACATCTTACGTATCTAACCTCATGACTTTTTGATGAGGTATCCTTATCGACCTGACCCATGTGCGTCATCAGATCGCCCTCTCACCTTGCCCATCTATTGCCCATCCCTGTCAATGCCTTGGTCATAACGCACGTCCGCTTCTGCCGGACAGTTTTTGTTTATGGTTGGGAAAAGAACATGAAGCGCGACAGACAAAACTAGATTTTATTCTGTGAGTCATCTCTGGCCAGCTCAAGTTCAATCATATTTCGGACGTACAGCTGAACGAGCCCACTGCCTGTCAACTGTGCGAAAAGCATTCTCTAAATTTTCTCCACAACATTGGCAGCGCCGACGAACCGCTGGCTCTCGCCTCTCGAGTTCAGGCCAGCTCGGAATTCCGCTCTCGTCACACTCGCCAAGGCAATGATCTGGCTTTTCCACAAGGACTGAAACAGGTAAACAACACTTTTTGTGCAGCACTGTGATGCTGTACAACTTGCTTCCCACAGACCTGCGCAACTTGTTGGTGTTTGTCTTTAGACGTGCATTGAATAGGGTTTTAGACTTTTAGATGAGATGTGCTGAGTGTGTGCTTTATTGTTCGTGTGCTTTCAAATACTTTTATCTGTGTGTTTTATGAGTGTTGTTCTTACCATGACTTCCCTCTTTACTTTGACGCGACACTCGGAGTAGCCATTTGAACAATGGAGTGTGTTTTTGCTGTCGATACGCACAATACGTACATATACACATACAAGCACACGAACGTTTCATCAGTAACTCGACCTCACTTTCTCATGTCGCTAAACTCCATACAGAACACCCTTCTACGTCGTTGGGTGCCACACTTGGGTACAACACCATTTGGGTAACCGCAATATGCGGCATGAAAAAATTCCACTGTCTTCGGTAGGCAAAATTCCTTCAAGGAACACACAAATCTTTGAGGAAAGCGGCGCATTGACCGCGGTTAATTTTTGCCATGGCGCGCTGCCAATTCCTTTTTGGCAGCTCGATGCCGTGCTCCGATTGGTCCGTGGGCGAAGTCCATTACTTTGGGACTCTGCTGACATCATTTCCTGATTCCTCTGATGCCAATGTGGCGTCATTCAGTGATTCGACGGTTACGGGCATCACTGTCATTCAGTAATTCTCCTGCCGCCGACGTGACTCTGTGTTACTCTGACTCTGACGTTACTCCAAGCCTCCTGTGACTCCGACATGACGTCACGCGATTCCTCCCCTGACGTTGACGTCACGCCACGCGGCATCTGCTGTGATACCAGCGTGGCGTCGCTCGGCGTCAGGCGCGGTCGGCTGACGCCGGCCCGCGGTCACGTGAGTCGGACGGGGCCGGCGGACAGCGCAGCAGCAGCTCGGTCCTGCCCGGCCGCGCGCGGCGGCCAGCCGGACGGCCCGGACTGCGCGTCGGCCTTCGCTGCGGAGACGGCCGGTTCCGACGGGGCGGGATCGCAGCTGTCGGCGTAGCTCTGCAGGAAATGGAAAAGGCCGGTACCAGTACAATGCTAGCAGTCGTGATGAGGTTTTTGAAATGTTTTAGGGAACGGGAACAGTTAACACTGTACGCGGACGCGATGTCGTTAATGCAGTCTGCAAACAGCCAGCATCCGGGAGCAGTTCGACGAAGACAAAAAGACACATCGCCCATCAGGCTGTGTGACATGATCAGTTGCACTTTTGACAGCGAACCGAACTTCGCGAAGGCCGATCCTTTTTATCGACTGGTTGTTAACATTCCGGCCATGTTTGCGTGACTGCATCGTTTGTGCATTGCGATGGATCGCTACAGAGCACTGCTGGTCACGCGACGCATGTTTATGGTAAGTCAGCTAAAAGAACAAGTATTTTCTTTGCTCTTTCATTCACCATCAGATAGTTCCCAGCCTTGATGTCACTTGAAAAAGCGCCAAGGTAAGTGGAAAGTTCCCGCTTACCCGGGTTGCCCAGGTTCTTCAGATAGTGCAATCAGCTTCACCTACGCAAACTTCAGTCGCGTCTATTTGCAGAGTTTACGACAGAATTTGGAGAAGATCTACAAGGAACAGTTTTGCCGACGTACTGGCACCACAACAGGCAGGGGCATGGCAGCTCTGCTAGTTCCACTAACTGGAGCAGATAGGGCGGCGGCCCTACTTGGGGAATTCTAAACATAAAGCTCTGGCGTTTTGCTGAAAAAAATCCCCGCCATTGTCTCTGGCCTTATCAACATCACAACCCCTCCTACACCCATGCATGCATGACATGCACATTTGCATGCTCCACATGCAATGACCACGATGAATTTCAAGTGCTGGCGTCGACCACCCTTTAAAGAGACCATCACTGTAAATCGCCCTTATGAGGGCCGCATGTAGTGTATTGTACACACACGAATGCGTCGAACACGCACTCACCGGGACTGCTGGATGTAGACCGACCCGGCGCGGTGTCTTTGTGCTGATTACGGCGATGTACTCAGGTGCCGTCATGCTGCTCACGTCGTTATCAGCCATTGAGCTGACGAAATTCAGGCGGCGACGATGGCGCTGCCGGGACCTGCGAACGACGCAGCCATGAGTCGGCAAAGCATGAGACAGGAGTGGTGTACGCCGAGGACATAAAAGAAACTGGATGGTCGAGGGCGGCGTAGCGTTAACAAAATTTTAGTCAGCTTTGTAGTTGTGGACATGGGTGGAGTTTTTGAAAAATGTCAGGTGGTCATATTTCCAGACTAGGCCACATCAGTTCCCAGCACCAGAAAGTTTGACTTTGGAACACACTAAACGTTGCAGTGATGCCGTGCGGCCTGTTTATTACATCGCCTCGTCCTCATCAACGGGCTGAATAATCACCCTCGTTAGCCACCACACCCTGTCAGTTATGAAAGTGATCAGTCAGCTTCAACTGCCCTCGAAGCTAATGTTCCGGATTTAATTATTTATACAGAACGCGTAAGACTTGCATTACAGGGTACGAAAAACATGAAGTGTGTCAATGCTGGTAAGTACATGTTGAGCCCTGTTCACAGGCCGGTGTCGGGTGCCTAGTGTGGGGCCCGGAATAAGGAATAGACGGCATGGGAAAAATGGGCACTTCGATTACATTTAATGCAAGGCCTAATACTGGGCACAGTGGCTCGATGTGTCTGCCCAGTCACGGTTACCCAGTCCCAAAGTTTAGGATTAATGAAAGACATCAACGAGTGCTAAGGGAAAATACTGAGTGGCAAATTGGATACATTTTAGTCCTTCAATTTAAATATTCGCATTTTGCATAGGTGCAGCTTCGTAAATGTTTCTGGGGGCACAGCTCCCCAGTCACTTTCGGATCAGGCATTAGATCTGGGATGGTGGGCACCAGCTCAAATCGACTGCTGACCGCTAGAATTCACTCAAACTCTGTCTGTGCCATGACAGTGGGTTTGGGGACGCTTTCCCGTGGCCTTGGACGTAATGTTTTGACGGACTACTCGTGCAGTTCAGCATGCACTTCCTGGTCATGGGCACTATTGTTCCGCAAGGGCTTAAAGACTCCTACCAGTCACTGTTCCATCGGGCCTATGATCACCAAACCGGGATAGATTCGGCGACTGGGCCACTGGGATATCAGAGACGACATCACAGGAGCGGTGCCACGATCTAAATCAGGCGGCAGTCACAGGGGCGGTGCCGAGCTCTAGATCAAGCGGCAACCACCGGAGCGGTGCCGAGGGCAAGATCAGGCGGCAGTCACAGCAGCGGCACCGAGGTTCGGACCAGGAGGCAGCCAAGGGAACAGTAAACCCGCTTGAATGAGGCACCGGCAGCCACAAGAACGGCACGTGTCAAGAGCGGGCGTAGGGCCCACACACGGCTTCGTTCCCTTGCCCTAAAACACACTAAAAAAATATCGAACGTATTTACTCGCTGCGGAGTCGCTCCAGCGAACTTCCGGAGCAGTGCCAGGCTGTCGAGTCGGAAGCGTCGCCGTAGGTCGCGCAGATGGCAATGGGATTGAGACACAACTGAGTCAAGGTTAATCCGTGGCATGATGTTACGCGACGCAGGGTGCTGAAACTTCTCTCCGCGGTGTATGCTGTAGCCAGAATGGTGAGCAGGATGCGAAGAAATTTCACTAATTTTTTCAGCATGACCCGCCGATGCTTTGACCCCTTGGAATTTGGCGTGAAGACGCGAGGTGTTTGGAAGGCATCCGGTCCACCACATTGATCCTGAAGTATCTGCAGGCGGGGCTTCCGCCGGTCCGAGTCCAGCTTGAAATGGGCAGCGATGCGCTCGTTTGCAGCGAGGTCGCCGTGCCAACTGGAACTTAGCCAGGACCTTGTCGTCACCGACAAAATATCTTTCATCCGGGTCGCCTCACAGGCAGTCCATGGTCTTCGGATACATGCGCCGGTATTCGTCCTCGGCTTTGCCCTGTAGTGAGGCTCGGCGCCTTCGTCCAGTCGCTGTGGAGGGCGCGTTCTCCTCGCCAGCCGAGGTTCGTCGATTTGCAGTTTTTCGCCTTTGTTAAGTGTCTCAGACCAAAACTCATCGAAGCGATGGAGGCGGCCGCTCACTGCTCGCCGCAGGGCCCTCGCTTGGTCCAGGCTGGTCGCCACAGTCTGCTGTTCGGCCGGGGTAGCCGAAACCACCGGTGTGGCCATTTGGAACACCAGCAAAGCTAGGTTTAACGAGCACCAGAAGCCGAAGTCCTGCAAAAACCGCGCGCGGTCTCACACGCCTCCGCGCCGGTTGTGCGTCAGGGTCCTTTGCGGTCTCGTCCGGGGCGTCTCGAATGGCCTCCCAGTTGGCCACTACAGAGGTCAGCGCCGGTTGGGAACATGTCCAGCGTGTGGTGCTGGATTGATTCCTTATCTATAAGTTTAAACTGGTGCCGCACAGAATGTCCGGTCTTCGCTGAGCGCTCGGTCGGTTCCGGGACCGGTGCGGACCGGGGACCAACTATCCCACGGCAAGGTCAAGTCCAGGACGAAGTCCTTAAACGGCATCAAAGGAAAAATGAAGCGTTATGGGCAAATTTCCCATAATCGGCCCGGTTTGGGGTCGGCCGACCCCGCCTTTTAGTACTTTTTGTACTTTTTATGTGCCCTGGATACGCCTATAAATTTTGAAAATCGACCTCCTTCTAACGTATGAGATAGACCCGCCCACTGTTGGTCGAATTACATGAGTTAAAAAAATTGGGCAAAAGCTGTGGTCAGGAAGCTTGTATAAATAAACCCATATTTACAGTTGCATTCTGGTCCCAATCCCCTATTCAAAATTTTCAACATTTCTTTTTTTGAAATGTAGATATTGCTATAGCCTATCGAACGCCGTTTTCCACTAGGAAAACGGACCAATAGTTTTCGAGATAGCAGGGGACAAAATCTGCCCCCATCCCCCTAGCACGGAATCGTACGTGGTGAGCAGGAGCACGGAATATGTTTAACTGTCTTTGTTCCATGGGACGCTAGGAACACCTGAATGATTCACAGTCACAATTTTAAATGTTTCGGTGTTGTTCCTGCAGTACATACGGCATCAAACAGTTCTGTCTGCTCCATTCTATGAATTTTGTGACCAGTGTAATGTGTAGCGACAGCGTTTCGAACCATGGCTGGGAATTTAGGGATAGGGTCGTCACCGACACTTCTTCAATATATAACAAGAAGCCCTCAACTATTCTGTGATAGATTAAATAGATTTCAACAGCTTATATCGAGACGAGATTATCCCCTGTGCAGGGATGTAGGAATGTCACGAAAAATCGGGTGACCATTCGTCCAGGCGGGGCCGCAACCTCCAGGGGGGGGGGCGCCATTGTCAAGAAGGGCGCCGTCTGTTTAAGATGAAAGCGCTAGTTTACTTGCCTATTCACGGCTATAAATGGACACATATCAATGCATTTCTATCATTGGATACATATACTCGGCCATGAACGGTGCCAAGAAACCAGCTGAGGTGGAAAACTTTTTTGCTTTTGGTCCTCTGACAATGTGATGTTCGATTTCCGACTTTTGGAGTAATTGTTTCGGGTAATTCGTTCACTGATGCAAAATTCGAAGAAGCTATGTCACATCTGATTTTCCCCATAAAGCGTGTCCCATCTTGCGACCAATGTTAAGAGCAGTTATCCAGGGTAAAGCTGCGTCAGTATCCTTTACGTAGTAACAATGAAGAAAGGCGTCAATCGAGCCACTTTAGTTTAACTACTATCAATACTTTACATCTCTAAGTAACAAGCGATATTCGGTACCTTTGATGATGAGGGTATTAAAGTTTTCCCCTCATCAAAGTTTCCTACTAAATTTTTGGTTGACCGCACTTGTGACGCCACCAGCCAGCTTCCACCATGAAGAGCCCTCTTCAGTGTTATGATGAAACATGCAAAGTGTCGCTTTCCGGAAAACTGTGCTCATATGAGAAAACATGTTGATCAAGCACGTTACAAATATGATCATTTCCTCTTTTTTTCTAAAAAAAACTGATTTGCGCCGAAACGCAAAGTACCAAACTAGAAAATGTACTAGAACTTTGTCAACTCTGCAACGTTTTCGACTAACCCGTTTCTTTTTTGACCCTGGGATCAAGCCACCGACCAAGTGGAACCGGCGAAGCTAATTCGAAAGTTGCAAAGTAAGAAATTTCTGGAACCAGAACGCGGTCGGCTGTGTCGTCAGACAAAAATGATCGACATTTTCATATTGGATTAGCTCTGAACAGGGGCGGACTCAGGATTTTGTCACGGGAAGGGGGCGAATGCTCGGCGCGCGGCCCCCTCCCGGCCGCCTCCCTACCTTCCTATTTTTTGGTCCAGATATAAAAAAACGTTGATCTGCTCTGGTCCGGGTGGAAATATTTCATGTAATTTTCTCTTCATTTGGATTTTTTTGGTTATTCCATATCGCAAAAAAGTAAAACTGGGCACGATGCCTCTTACAGGTAAGCGTTCTCGTAAAGGTCAGGTAACCCTCACATGCTTGGCGCCCCATACAGGTCACCAGACGCTCTTCTTGTACATATGGGAGGCCTGTAAAGACTTTGGCTCCCCTCACAGACCAGACAAGTTTACAGTGCAGGCGCCACTTACAGGTGAGGCGCGTCAGTACAGACCAGGCAACCTTCGAGGGTTCAGCTCTCTTGGCGAGCGAGGCTACCCCATACCGATCAGACACCTCTCATGTATCTGGCGCCGTCTCTACCGGCCAGACACCCATACGGGACTTTGCGTCCCAGATAGAACTTGCACGTTTCACAAGTTAGGCACCCCGTACAGGCCAGGTTGGTTGCTGCTCATTTACTTCCACTTTATGCGTTCGTTTTTTTTTCATTCCATCGGACTAACCCTTGGCTTGAACAGCATACCGCTTGTTACCTAGAGATGTAAAGTATTGATAGTAGTGGCAGCTGGTCACTTAAACTAAAACGGTCCGAATGACGGCTGTCTTTGTCTTAAAGGATACTATATTCATCACTTAAAGGATATAGTACCCACTTGTCTTTTACACCTACCTTTTACACACACAACCTTTTACCCTGGGTCTTAAAAGCATGCTTAAACCTTTTACCCTGGATACCTGCTCTTTTACTATTCGTGGCAAGATGAGGCAGCCTTTATGGGGAAAAATTAGATGTAACGCAGCTTTTTCTAATCATCATCAGTAAATGAAGTGGTAGAAAAAATTGCGCCAAAAGTCGGAAATCGAACGTCACATTGTCAGAGGAGCAAAAGCAAAAAAGTATTCCACCTCATCTGATTTCTTGGCACCGTTCGTGTCCGTGTACGTGTATCTAATGATAGAAAGTGCATTGATATGTGCGCCTTTATAGCCGTACGCAAGGAAGTTTATATGTCTTTGGTGCTCGAGAACCACCTAGACAAACAGCACCGCTTAGCAAAAAAAGCAGAACTACATAAAAAAAACACCAGACACAACATGGACAGGAGCTTTTAAAAGGGCCTTTACTAATGTTGTTTATTGGTGTTTTCGGCGCATTTTAAGATGTGCATTACACAGGCAATGCTGTATATCCAGGCAACCAAGCATCATAGCACTAGGCAGACAAGCACATAGCCTGTCCGGAATAGGTACATACATATTATAGACCATGCTTGAAACGGTGGAACGTTTCATTACATCTTGTTGAGCTGGTAGCATGAATCACCAGCATCCGAAATGTTGTTTAATTTTCTACACTTTAGGGTGGCTCCAGGAACGTTAAGACAAATTGTAGAGTCTCATGAAATTTGCGTGAAAGTGATGGTACTGACACTGCAAATCTGCCAGAACTAGTACTCCACAATTGGGCCTCATGTTGCTCAAGTTTTGAGGACGGGTTCTGATTCTGCTGCCCACTAGGATGTCTGTCATTCCTGTGCTATTGTTTGCAGGCTGAAAATGCATTAACAACCGCGTCACATTAGAATTCTGCACATTTTTCCTCTTATTCAAAGAAAAAAGCGGGAAGGAATCAGCGACAACAGAACACACACTTTACCTGGAATTCAGTCCGGTCTCTTTTGCGCCATCAAGCGCCATTCAATTTAATATAGTCTAAACCACTGCCGTCCCCATATTATGACTGCTAAATTTGAACAACGTAATGTGTTATTTCCAAAGAAGACTGGCTTCAAACGCTTTATAGTCTTCCTAGAAAGTTAGAAGACGCAAACAGCAGACGCATGCACACACACTATTTCTTTTCCTTGTCCGCTTTTATTCGTTGTAACTGGTTTTGTGAAATGCCAAAACGCAGAGCCAAGTAATGACATACTTTAGTTGCGTTCCGAAGGACCACCAGAATTTTCCTCAGAGAACACCAATTTTTTCATATTTCACCTCACCGCGCATTCTTCGCGAATTGCCAGATATGTGCTGTAGTTAGAGGTGTCGATCCTGGAGAATTCCCGTGACTGGTAAAGACTGAGGACCAATCATCCACGACGAGACCCGGCCTCGGCTCAATTTTTTTTGGCGGCGTCAAGGAGCACATAAAGAAATATGGGAAGTTTCCCACAAGCCGCCCGGGTTGGGCCCAACTGAGCCCTACCCGGATGTTTGGCTGGGGCCTGCCGGGCCCTGGTTTTCACACCATTAGCGTAGACTCAGGGGATTGGCTACGTTCCTCTCCGAGTCCTATGTGTGGATGGAAGGTAGTCGTGTCAAAACCAGGGGCCGCCAGAACTAGCTGGTCCCGGCGGACCAGAAAATACTTCTATTTATGTCGCATGTCATATTATATATATATCTATGACAAATGCACATAAGCGAACCAGGTACCAGAAAAATTGGAACAGTTTTCTACATGGTAGACTGAGTCATGGTTTCTCAAGAAGAAATATAATCTCGAGAAGGAATAAAATGCCCCTTTTTACACTACCCTGAAGCCACCTCTGATCTTTATTTTCATTGAAATATATGGTATATGATAACAACATATGCGGAGTTAACAAAACCAATCACACAGATCCATGTGTCTGTCAAGCCCACTGATGTGCGCCCTAAAACCGATGCATGGAGACGCCCCAGGCAACATATCTAAGTAAATTATATGCTTTATTATATATATATATATATATATATATATATATATATATATATATATATATACTGTACGACTAAATTTGGGTGCATATGTCTATACCATATGCTAGCTTTGTTTGATTTACGCAATAAGTCATACATTCTTAGGAATAAGAGAATATGAATGCCCCCGTTAACATGCTCCTGTATCCGTCAATGACCAACATTTTCTAAAAGAAAATACTTAAAAGTATGCAGATTACGAACTACTGCTATGACTGCGGATGCAGCAAACGGTATAATGCTCTCCTTCGCAGTGGTTTGAGAGGCAGCCATACAATGCAAAGGAGTCGAATCAAATAGCATTAAACTTAAAAAGAAATGAGCAGCACAGTCGTGCTTGTTTCGTTGTTCTGTCTCAGCTACAAGCGAAATGATTTGGGGTGGCAACCATGCTGCTCGTGAGGTTCTGAGGTGTAAAATATTTAACTCCGGCAAGGGCTAATCGCCGATTTCACGCTAAATCAATCTCTTTCTTTTGTAGATATTGGTTCTGTGGTTGCTCTTTATTGGAGACAAACTGATGATAGTACGTGGAAAAAATACTGGACAGAAATATATACAGGAAATCAAACTAGGCATCCCGAACTGCACAACATAACTAACCACAATCACTTAACGAAGGCGCTGACGAGTTGTACGTTCCAGACGTAAGTTTCTGTCAGTTGTGCAACGGTGTCTGCTAACCAATGCTTATCGCAGCTGCGGTGTGCATTTTTGATGCTTGGTAGCACCCACCTGGAGAACTGTCCGTATGCGTAGAGCATTAAGAGGGCGACACCAGTGACTATGACGGCTGTGGCGACCACTTCTGCTGCCGTGCTCCACAGTCGAGCGCCGTCGCTGGAATGTCACATAGCTGTTACCGCGCCAGCAGCGGACGACGCCGTGTGAACGAATTTTACCGATGGTCACCCCTCAAAAAGATTTGTGAGCGTATGACACCTGTGGGCAGAAAAATGCACGGCAAAATGTAAAAGCTTGCCTGGAGGATGTGGGTAAAATACAGCTTATTAAACACAGTTTACCTGAAAAAACACGACAGGCTCCCCCAGCTTCAATCTCGAACTTTAAGCTCACAGCCAACAAACAGGTGGTGTATTTCAGAAAGATAAAAACGTGGGCGATATCTTTGGCGTCTGGACAAGTTCAGCCTACCATTGCCGCCTAGGAAGGTCCGACCCCGCCCAGACGTCGTGCACACTGGTCCACGCACCGGCACGTGACGCCCCCGTCGGCTCCGGTCAGAGGACGCTCGCAGAGGCACGTGTTGCCGTCGCACGTGACGTGCTGAATCTGCCAGTTGCAGTCGGCAGCGGTCTGGCATTTGGATCCCAGCGTGCCTTCATCTGTGGAACGTGGTGAACTGTAAACCAGCTTTGCGTTTACTGATGCAAAATCATCTGAGGCAATCAGACATCTTTGCTGCTCATTTTCATTTTTTCATGTAGCCATCCATATAACGTTATTTCAGAATTTCCCCCATTTGCTCAATTTTCTAGGTAATCGCTTTCGTCCTTTACTGAAAGGATTTAGACACAGAATGAGTCTTTCAGAGAGGAACAAAATTTGGCTACGTATGCATTCGGTCTCACATGACTTAAATTCAACGTAGTTGCGATACAAACCATTAAACTCTGCTGACTTCTAAATTTCCGAAAAATCATTAAACATGCAATGAGGTGACTGTCATCGAGGTGTGACATGACGGAGCGCATCGCCCCGGCCTCTTAAATTTGATTTAAATTTAAATTGAATCTTAAATCTGTCTTAAAACCAGTCAGCCGTCCGGGCGTGTCTGGCAACAAGGCTTGCCCGCTGCCGGAGTCTGGATTTCTGTGTTTGCGCTTCTCGCTGGCCTTCTTGAATTCGTCAATACTATTTGGGCGAAAGCCGCCTTTGCTGCCGGCCGACCAGGTTCAGTGGGCCTCAGTGGGCCTGGCGGGAGCAATGCGGTTTCCCGTTAGCTGGCGCTAGTTACCGTCTGCCGCCGGCCGACAGGTTAAAGCGGGATCCAGCGGCGGGATGGCGGCTGGCCGGTAGTCTGGAGCACACTGGCACCGGCCCTCCTGGCTGCAGCTCTGGTGCGGGGCGTAGCACTGGTCCGACACCTCGCACTGCTCACCGTAACGGCGCTCTGGAACCGTGCACGCTAGACTAGCCGGTGAAATGAGGGGGAGGAGGCGTTGACAGGTCGCCAAGTGGCGGAGAATTCGCGGCGAGGAAAAATACGTCTAACTGAAAATACAAATCGTCGCCGTACGGGCACGGCTGGGCACCTGAGATCGGCGCGAAGACCGTCGGAATATGTCGTACGGATCTATGAGGTTTAACACAGTGTCACGCCGGGTTCCGTAGAAGATGAAATAAAACATGATCCATGGACTAGCGCTAAGGTGACCGTGCGTCTTGAAATCATGACTACTTTCATTGTTCTGACGTGAAACTCAAATTACTTTTTGTTACCGGCTTGAGGTGTCATGGGGACTAATACTCACTTAATAAACACGCCTGGTTGACCATGACGCTGTCAGGGATGCACCGGCAGCAGCTGTAGACGCAGATCATGTTCTTCCGCCGATAACATTCCATCTGGCATTTGCAGCGTGTACAACTGGCATTCTCCATGCGATTAGGAGCGAGGTAGTCTGCAGTGAACAAGCGTGACAGACCAATTTACGTATCTGGCGGCGAGCGGAATCTGTTTGGCAGGACGCACGTCTAATAACTGTTCAATCTTGTCACCATACGCTATTGTCAGGGAGCTGCCCAAATGTACTACTGATAAATATTTTTCCTTTCGTCAATTTAAACAGGACGCGTGCCCGTACCTATCCGCTAGCCGATTTACAAAATGTAATAAAGACAAAAACCAGAACGTCAAAGTTCCATCCGCATCACTTGATGCGCAGAGTAGTGAGCTTTCGGTATTTGCGCCTTCTGCATTGAAGATGCGAAAACATTGTCCTTTATACTAGCCCCAGCTGGAAGGGGGGGGGGGCAGTTGACGGTCCCCTGAGGTTTTTCCAAGATTGCGAGAGAATGAACAAATACAACGCTACCGAACTCTGCGTACCTTTTGCTTGGTCATTTCCACACCCTGCATTCAACTTCTGACCTCAGGTCAAGTAAGGTGTGTGGCATACGTCAGAACCTTTGTCCTATGAATATAGGTTATATACATTAGGACCTATGTCCAAAAACTCTAGCGCCCTGTAACTTTTACGAAAAAAAAACATAATGTCACGATAAAATTGCCAAGGGTCAAAGATTTTGAAAAATTAAACAAATCTGCTATCTCAGATTCTTTTGAAATGTCTGGGTTATTGGCCTAAGATTAGGCTCGTTTTCAATATAAGTCGTCGTTTTTTCGAAAATTGACGAAATTGTTTTGTAACACTTTGAGTGTGGGGAGACCCAGATGTCCAGTTTCCGCCAATGGGCAAAGTTTCAATTACCTCCGACCACTGACCTGAGGTCAGGTCACGAATAACTGTAAAATATAATGTAATAAATATGATGTATAAAAACTGTAGTATATAATGTAAACTGTATATTAGTCAAAATACACTGCTATCAAAATCGGCGATGAATGACTCATATCGGGCAGAAAATGGCAAAACTGGTTCGCACATACCCAAAAGTCAAAAAGTTTCAAAAAATTGCATAGTTTGGAAATAAACAGACTTTCGCGAATAACGCTCCGCCCATTGTCTGGATTGATAACTACCTAACTTTTCCAAAATTTAAGCATGAGAAATCATCACAAGAACCACAAGGATTAATAAACAACATTTGCAATGACACATTTAACGAAAATAAAGAGCGCTAAAATTAATTCCCGTCTATTTCATACTGCGTTCGTTCATCGCTCCCGTCATGCAGTCGGCACGAATATCGCCTTGTCTTTTCAACGTAATATACCGGCATCTGCGCACTTTTGCGTGTTCGTTGTTGTCTTTACCTAGACTTTACTGATCACAGCCCTTGAGATCCAAGCCGTTTCTCGGTTTCATGTAGTCGGCTTTGAGAAAACATGTATAGGGCGTAAATGGCTGATATGTTATCCGAAACTTAAAGAGGTCAGTTTCTAGCTCTGCCCGTCACGAGCCTTCCAACAGTGTGCTTACTTGTATCCTACAACTAACTGTCCGTGAGTTAGAGGGGGGCGGTCAACCGCCCCCCCCCCGTCGGGAGTGCATGGCGCGGACCGACAGTAGAGCGCGAGTTAAGAGTGTAGCAATAGGGTTATTACTTAATGTTCTTGATGAACTGGACCAGCCACTAACTAACAGATCCGAAATACCTGCCATCAAGAAATGCCTGGTAACATTTCACTTTTCTTAGCTCGCGAGCCGTTGCGACGTCTTGTAATCCCCCCCCCCATTCCCTTTTAGTTTTTCCGGCTTAACCTCCGAACGGCATATGCCGTCGAAACCGAAAACAAATGTGCAGTATCCCTACCTGAACAGCACAGTCACTTTTTAACAGAAAAAGCCCACTAGGTCATCAAAGGTAAGGTCAAATGATGTCGTAAACTGAGTCACACATGCGGTTGTCGGTTGCTGTTAGGACTCCTGTATATTTCTCTTTCTGTTGAAATGACTTGCAAGCTGCTTATCATGAATGACAGAAAGACCAATTATCAGGTCGCGCAGCTCAGAGTGTCGTGAAGTGAAGGCCATCTCGATCGGTGGCTGACTTTCCACAGGCCTTAGTCTTTCTTTAAAGACTGGGTTAAAAGACCAAAAAGACTAAAAAAGACTAGGTCAAATGACTTAGTCTTTTCTTTGCACACAATCGATGCAGTCATTTCTCTGAGACAAAGTGGTTGTGAGCGATCAAATTATGGCAGGTAGAAATAAATGCCATTTTTGAGCTACACCGCGAAAATGTACATCAGGAACGTGCCAAGGCGCAATGATTAAATCATGACGTAATCTAACGTCGTAACCTAGGTTGATCTTCTGTCTCCTTTTTTCAAAATTCCACGTAAAACGAGTGCACTGCATAATCAATGTTTGCTATCGCTTAATTCAACGTTTCTTTCGCTGTTTATGTGCCTTTGAAGCTATCGGCAAATAACCCTCACATTTAGGGTCTTGACCTGGCCTCTGAAGTCATGGATGAGTTCACCAACTATCGATTGTCGTTCACATCGTTGACATAGGGCCATTGGTTCCCGAGATAGACAGGATGAAAAATTCCCATTCCCAACCTCAACTAACTGCAATGTGGCGAAACATACCGCAGTTCATGCCTGTTAAGGGGAACTGAAATAAAACCTGAGATAAAGAAAGGCCTTCGACATCGTCTGAGAAAAGCTCTGTGTCCGACATTTCTGGTGCAGAAGTGTCTAGAAAATGCGACGGCAAGACACGTTTGCTTCCGATTTTACCAGTGAATCAGCTCAGTCACTGGACATGCCCGGAGCCTCTCGCCGGTCGGCGACATGCGTCAACAATTATGTCGCCACCAACATGCGCTATTCTTCTCCTCGTGACCTCCAATTTTCGGTCGCTGAGATCAAGCGCGATGACGCGTTCCGGGGTGACGCGCGGTTTTGCCATTTGGCGTCGCTATCGCTGGGCATTTCCGTGATTATCGCCCGCCCGGCCGGCCTGACACGGCTCGCACCTCGCGCCGGCGATATTCGCCGTCAGGTGGTCACCACGGGCCGCCTCTCACTCAACAACAGTACCGAAGTCACTCCGTCTTCTCCACTCGAAATATTGCCAAAGATGCTGATCTGTGCCATCTCAGTCTTAGCCCGGCAAAAGTCATTTTCGCCCTTAACTGGGTGAAGGGACTTCACATGGCGGACGCCTGAAACGGGATTAATTAAAAGGATTATGATCAAAGTCAGATATACTTAACCCGGCAACCCCTGACGTGTTTTTATACCCGCAACCGTCTGGGGCTGTCAAAAAGGGCACTCCCTGTTATCTCAGGATCTAACCGTCGGATATGGACCTGTCTACCACCAATCGATAGCCCTGAGTCTTGCAATTCAGAAACTACTATGTTAGCCCTGCTCACTTGAATGATGACGCCACAGGTCACGTAAAACGCATGACACGGTGTCGGAAAAACTGACATCGGTTCGCAAATCATATCACTGGCAATACTAGCCCCAGAGCCTTCAATAGGTTAAAATAAAACGTCACGATCTTTTGCGTCAGAGACATACCGTCTGGCCAAGGTCAACCTAGGTCAGATGAAATATCGGTTGTGCTTTGCATGTCCAAGACCGTTACTTACTCTCAGCCGTTTTGATCCACGTGACACAAAGGATGGGACTGAAACCTTCTGATCATAAATTTCGCATTACCTACTTTTCATCCAGTCAAGCTCAGTCAAAGTCATGTCAGATAAAGCTCCACAACTCTTCCTCACAAAGAGCGATAATTACTCACTGGGATACGTAACTGCGTCAAGTACAGGAGGGAAATGACATCTGGTGATAATTAAGTCTGCTCTGTCTCCTCTTTATCGGGTCAAGGTCAAGCCAAGTCAAGACGGATAGCCATTTTTCCTTTAATGACTCGAAATAATAACTGCTCTCTACAGCTAATGAACAATCTCCCACAGAGTATGTTGTATTTCATTTCATTTCGACATTTAACTATAACGTGACCTGACATGACCTCACGCTGCGTTTGGTGAACCTTGCTAAGAGGCGCATATAGTTTTGCTTGTCGTTATTGATGGAGAAGTTCAGCGACAACTACTTTCATCACCCACAATGCAAATCTTGTCCAATTGTCATCATGCATGTGACCTAGCATGACCTCTAATATTGACCTGTCACGGCTGTGCATCCTTTTGGGGGCCGTGTGCTATGTGAGTCTAAATAATCCACGCACCATACTCGTAAACATTTTCCAAAAAACGAGGCATGTTCGCCCCACCGCCCGAAGAGGCGAAAAGATGCATGCATAGGTTCACTTATGACGTCTTATCTCCATGATCCGACCTAGCATGGAAATGGTTTTGGCGCCAAAATATGTGAAATTTATCGATAAAGAGGTAATGAAAGTTTACTTGGGCTGACCCTAACGATTCCGATGTTATTCACGGAAAACTGAGGGCGTGCATTATTTCACACCTCCTAATCGGTGCCGGGTTAAACGCTCGGATACCTTTCAATTTCAAAACCAGGGACGTCGATTTCCGTAAACGATTGGGAGGAGCGAGCCAAGTACCCGACAACCTATGTTCCCCAAATGTGCTTTTCTTAACAGAATAAGCCAACTTTATTTTGATCAAAGGAAATTTTTAGGTTTTTCTGGTTGCTTAATACCAGACGAAAAATCGCATATATATCCCCATGTTTATAGGTATAAATACCTACAGATAGAAGATCAAAATACAGACAGATACGTAACTTTATGCTTTATGTTGTACTTTCTGCCCGTCTTTTATCTATAGAGGCCGTGTTATTCGTTATTGTTGCCCAGTTTCCTTTAAGACCGTCAGAAAATATGAGGGAGCCAAGCCAACATTGGGGACCCAACTCAACATCGGGGGAAAGGCCCTCACAGAAGAATACAGATCGACATCCCAGTTCAATACTGTTATGTCGTTGTCCGGCTGGTCAACTTAGAAGCGGACGTCTCGTGCAGAGGTGACTGGCTAAGTCACCAGGCACACCTTGGTCTTGGTCTTGGAGGTGACAGGATGCTTAACCGCTAGGGTTCTGACATCTGAACTGACATCCGTGATAGGATGTTTAACCGCTAGGGTCCTGACATCCAAACCAGGCACACCGATATCCCTCTCGGGGTCACAAATACGTAGTCCCATTTGGTCTTGAATTAGTAGCAGGTCTTTTACCCGCTGGGCGGTAACCAATCCGGAATTGGCTGCGGCCCCAGTACCCGCTGGGTGGCAGCCAATCATGTGCCAGGGTCGGGGTTGGTCACCGGGCGCCGGTTAACGCCTGCGGCGGCGGGCGGTGTCCAGCGGGCGTCGCGGCGGTGGACCACGCTCCGGTCACGCGGCGGCCGACCACCGGTCGGCGGGTAGGCTGTGCCGCCGATGTTACCGGGCGTACTCACAACAAAAACGAGCCAAAAAAAGAAAGAAATCATTTCCACTTTTCCTTATTTTCAGTCAAAAAATTCCCTTCTCCCGTGCACAAATCCTCTTGATTCAAGATGTCGGAGACCTCTTCCGTCACTGACTGGGAGTCGACGAATTGTGGACCTCAGCCACTTGATTCGCGATGAGAGCGTGGGACCTCAAGCTGTTGCTGGCTATGTAGCTTAGCACGACTTGACTGACGCTCCAAAACACGGTGTAGTTCGACTTTTGTGTGAGCTCTCGCACGACAGAGACCGCCAGACGCACGACCAACACAGCCGCTTGGGTTTCGAGGCGTACGATTGACAGGTTCTTGAACGGCGCAACTCTGCACTTACTCATGACGACAGTGCAACGTTCAGTGATGTCGTGGTACACATGCCGTAAGTAGGCCACGGCTCCAAAGTCCTCCTCAGACCCGTCACAGGAAACGAGCAATCGTCTTCTCCGTGGTGCCATCTCAAACGCCGTTTCAGCGCGGCAATCTGACGTCACACAGTCGGGGCGGTTCCGCCAGCCAGGCCTCCCATTGGTCAGACTCGTCGACAGTGAACGGCTCGTCCCAGTCCTGCTGACTGGACCAGAGCGCTTGAAGCTCAAGCTTGGCTGCGAGCACAAATGGCGAAGCGAATCCAAGCGGGTCAAAAACCGATGCAACTTTGCGAAATATTTTCCACCTAGTCTCTATCACGCCCAGGTGATGCCAGGTGACCGGATGCTCATGTCATCCTGTTGTGCGTTCCACATAACGCCCAGCACCTGTTCAGGAGGAAGAAGCTTATGTAAATCGACGGCGCTGGAGGCGAGTTTCTGTGTAGGTGTGATTCGGATTTTTCATTGCTGAGCCATTTTCTCAGGCGAAAACTACCTCTTGACACGAGCTTAGCTATCTCGGAGATAAAATCTCTTGCGGTGGTGGACCGTTGACCCCTTGTGCGACTAAAGTTGCTGCCCAATCCGCTGGCGTACTCTCAAATTTGCCCTTTGCTGTCTTCTGCAGCACAAAGCTGGCCGATGCTGGAGACGAGCGCACGTGGAAGACCACTCTCTCCATCTGGCACAAGAGAAACCGAGTGGCTGGCTGATCCTCCGCGCACCGTCACCTGCAGGAACATCTCAATTTCGGCGATGGGAGCGACCGGTTCCTGGGGAAGAGGAGCAACACAACCGGAATATGCTTCAGCAGGCCTACGCCTGTTAACAGACTGTCGCTGGGGGAGGTGCCAGCAAATCTCGCTGCAGCATGGAACACCACTCTGAATTTACGTTTGCTCTGGCTGGTAACGGCGTGATGTGGCAGACAGCATATCGGGTAGTGTTTCCAGAGCTCCTCTTATGTCAGTTTAATCGCGCAACCTCTGTTCACATACTACTCCACTTTTTCTCGGTAGGCCGCAGTCTTCTTTTGCGCTCGTCGGAGTGCCTTCTCGGTAAATCCTTGTCGATGCAGGGCCTTGACGCCGTTGTCAGGTAGCGCGGCGCAACCTGCCTGCCACGGAGTCGATCTTCGTGGACGCGGGGCTGCTACATGTTGTGCTTTGTGCCGAATGATTCGGCGGACCACCAGTCCTTCACCAGACTCTGGAGCTCGTCGTCGCCTGAGTGGTGTTGGTTCACATGCATCAATTCTCTGCGCCCCTCAGGTGGCAGTTACGTCACGCTTCCCGTCAGGCACCAGCCGAAGAGTGCCCGAATGGCCGCCGGCTGTCCCGGTTTACCCATGCGGCCCTCACACTGGAGTATAGCCTCGAGCACGTTGGCACCCAGCAGTAGCTCGATCTCCTGGCCGTTGGTGCCAGGAATCGAGATGTCCGCCAGGTGGCTCCACCGCTGCCTCTGTAGCCAGTCATTATTTTGTGGTCGGACGATGAGCCGAGAAAAGGAAAACACCTCTGTCACCGCTACTGTCTTCCCCTTCCGTCGGCCGACATCGGTGACACCTGGATCGAGACCGTCATCGCAGGTCGCCTCCACGTTGCCGAGCGTCAGCTCCTCCGGCGGTCCCGTCACCGACAGCGCTCGCAGAACACGTTCTACACAGACGGGTGTGTAAGTTCTCGAGTCCAGCACTTCGTGCATGTGGTGGAACTTCCCGGCTGTGCCATGCAGTCTCGCGGGCACAATTTGCAGCAGTGTTGTTGCCATGGTTTCGGTGGCCGCCTCCATGGACGTCATCATCACGCGCCTCGGCTGCTCAGTGATCAGCACTGATGAGTTTTCGGGGCGCTGGCTTGGAGCAGCCGCCACGTGCAGCAGAATGGTGTTTTCCCCGGCAGCCGCTCTCTCCGCCGATCACCTTACTCCGACACCGGCTGGCCCAATGTGACTCACCCAAACAGCGGTTACAGTGCTTTCTATCGCGCACGGACTGGAAGCGGTCAGCAGGTGGACTGCATTTGAAGACCGGGCAGCTGTCTGACTCGCGCACTCCCCCAACGCACAGCCGGCATTCTGTGCTTGTCATCGCGACCACCGCAGCCAGAGCAGTGCGCTGATTACCATCACCAGCCCTCAGCGACGGCCGTGTGGTCCCACCGGATCAGCTCGCCGCGTTTGTGACGTCACCACCTCTCTCTGCAAGCATGGATTATCTAGCAGCATGGATCGGATACCCGGGCCCAATCGGCGGCGGCTTCCGCCCGCGCTTGCGCTGCTGCGTTATGCAGGGCATCCTGTCCGCCGTTGCATTGGAACGTCAACGAAGCACCGGCAGGTCCTGTCCTGTCCTGTCCTGTCCTGTCCTGTCCGGAGAGGGGCCGGCAAGTCCGGGCCCTCCAACTCAAGTCCGACTCAAGACAGAAAACGACGACCCAAGACAGTGTCCTTCTTATCAACTCAGCTTCTTATCCAGGCCAATTTCACTCAAGTCAAAGTGCCTTTTGTCACACAGTCCCTCCCCCAACAAAGCATTGGACAGTTTGGTGCGCTAGACGAACATGAAGTGCGTTTTTCCCAAATTTAGGACGTGAGAAGGGATTGTGCAGAGGCACATCGAAAGACTTTGAGGTAAGTGAAGTTTTGAGTGTAAGACATATGTAAGTTGATGGCTTATGTCCGTGTCAGGGACATTCAAACGGGTCTCCCACAGTGACTGACAGGCTCGACAGCAGTTGGCTGGCCGGATGCGGTAGCGGTTGGTCGATGTGACAGCGACTGACAGACTGAGCAGCTACCTGTCAGGGTGCAGCAGCGGCTGTCAGGCGCAGCGGCGGCTGACAGTAGTAGGAAGCTGAAGAGCCGCAACAGCAGCAGTCTGACGGCGGTGGACTGCAGCAGGCGCATCTGAGCGCGACGCATGTCTTCTTTACATTGATGTTCGGCATCTATGACGTCTGCTTGTCGAAGTGGCATATGCCAATGTCTAGACTGACGTCACTTTAGTTGCACAGTTGCAATGTTGCTACGGCAGAGGCATCACTGTGGCGTGTTTCGGCGAGTGGCCGGACTAGTGCATGTAGTCATGCCGGGCTCTGAGCAGCGGCGCTGATCAGGTGCTGGCGCGACAGCCAGTACGTCCATTGTCTGGGCCGGGCTGCGATAATGTCGGCATTTTCTGTCGTTCGACACGGTATGGTGGCCAGTCCTGACTTGGCTTAGCCGGGCGTGTTTCGGATGGCGGAGGTTCAGTACAGGGCGCAGACAGGTTCAGTGTCGGGCAAAGTTGCACGTAAATTAGTGTTGTTTTCCAATGGCAGCTGACCTAACCTGACTTAACCTGAGACGTAGATTTTTTGACGATGAAAAAACGCTTATGGCCCTTCTTAGACTATTTAGTACTCAAGATCAATTTACAGCACCGCCATATTTTCTTTTGCTGCCCACGGATTCCAGATGCCATGTCAGGCCTTCATGACCACCTAGGCGGCCGTAAAGGCCGTCCAGAAGTTGATGTTCGCCGCGTCGGAGAGTGGACTCGACGAACAGCGGCTGGACGGGAGCCTGCTGGCGACCCGGCACATACCGCGGGCCGGCGACGGATCGCCGGCGCAGCTGCTCTTCGTCCACTCCGTCCGGATGCCTGTGCCAGCACACCACCGCGCATTCGCGCTGCAGCGGCAGCGTGCCGTTGACGAATGCGACGCGCAAGCCGAGTCGCTGCGGGAGCCGGTCAACACATCCACTGTCCCGACTCTCCATCGGCACGAGGGTCGACGTCCAGGATCTCACCACCGGACGGTGGGACCGCACCTGCGTCTTGGTGGCGACTGGCGTCCATCGGTCTTATTCCGAAAAACGCCGAACGGACGCTTATACTGGAGGAACCGTCCGTTCCTGCGCCCGCACCGCCCGATGGTGTCGGAGACGGCGAGGCCGCCGGGACAGCCGGCGGGGGGAAGCAGGCAGCAGACAGCAGCAGACCGCAGCAGACAGCAGCAGCGTCCCCGTATCGCCGCTGCTGACTCTGAGACGGCGCTGCCGGCCCTGCGCCGCAGTGGCCGCCAGCGTCAACCCCCGTGCCGCTTACAGGTGCATACGTAAACCCGCGTATGACGTCGGGCACTACGGCTATGCATTACGCCTATGCACTACGTCTATGCTACGTCTACGTCTATACGTCACTGATGCTAATGCGTATTTGCTGTTCGATAAGTGCGTGACGCTTGCAGCGTCTGGGGGAGGTGTTGGGATATGTCCCCAGAACCCGGCGGCTGGTTCCCCCCCCCCCCCCTGGCCGACCCGGTCAGCCTCGGGGAGGGCCGACCTGGCGGCGAGGGTCAGTCTTGCGCGTGCACCTCCCGTGACAGCGTGACTATGTGTGCGATAAACAAACGATACTGAGCTACAACGCTCAAAGTAAAGCGCATGATACGTATAGTGAAAGCTCTCCTGGAGAAGCCTGGGAGAATTTTGAGCCTTCCGGTTGTAAAATTACGGTTAGATGCGTAGCAGCGATGGCCGACGATGGCAATGCTATCGTGCTCCCGACCACTCTTTCCCACTCAGATTCGGCTCCCCCTTTCTCATCGTGCTTATCAATTTGTGGTCACGTTCACATCGCGCGACACGATCTTTACTTCTCGTATTGCTAACAGGCGAACAGCAGCAGCGCTGAGCGGAAGGCATGTTCCCAGACATACCTGAGTCCGGCTGACGGCCGCCGCTGAGTGCACCGCCGGCGGGGGCCAGAGCCACGGCCGCAGACAGCGCCAGCACGTGCCACACAGCACTGCGCGCCATGGCCGCACAGAGCGCACCCACTGACTGGGCAGGCACCGGCCACGGGTTCAACCGGCTGATAGCCGACACGCGCTATCTGCCCAGACGGCGCCCACGGCCGCGCACACCTATGCACGCGCAGACGCCGAGTTGCGCACACACAGTACACCCACATGCGGTCTTGTAAACGGTAGCCTACACTTGAATGATTATTCGTATATAGAAGTGAAAACATTGCTGCCGTAATACCCATGTGGAAGGGAAAGTTTGGGAGCTGACACATCGCAAATGGTCGTACATGAGATTTAAGGAATTCAGATATTTCTTCATGAAAATTTCATTGTTTTGTAGCCGGTAGTTGCGAAGGTACCAGCCTCCGCGGAACGTTACGGCCGGTTCGGACCAACCAATGTGACTTGTTTTGTTAGCTGAAGCAAGACTCACCTGGCCTTTGGCCTCGCTCGTAACCAGTGTCTGCACTAAATATCACAGATCCTGATCTGAAACACCATTTAAACCATGGGTGTGGTCTCCGGAAAATGATTGTCGGTGCCCAAAACGCATGTGGGGACATCCAGACATTACGTATCGGAGGGGGAAGGGGTTCTGACAGGCGTTTATGCCTACAGTCCAGAGAAATGAGTCTAAAAAGATATTACGGGAGGTAAACTACGGAAGGATGACTTCCGTAAATCAGAGATGGTCTTGTCGTGGCGACATCACATATTCCAGCACTCCGGGGAATATTTAAAATTGGTTATGGATTATCATGTAAATGAAAAGTGTAATTTGGGCGTCCTTGACCAATATTCACACATTTTAGTTTCCGTATTTATCAACACTTATATCGGTAGGCAAAATACAGTACAAAACGCTACCGAAAGGAACCAATCGGTGAACGGAAAATACATATGCAAACCTTGGACACACCCGACACCTATCCAACACTCTGTCTTGCTGTACCAGATGCAGTTACAAACGGCAGGGACGATTGCTTTGGCAAACAACACTAACGTATTTCGACGTATTCACGTATGCCTGCGAGGGAGATTCAGGAACAGCAGCGGTATTTGCCTGAGTCCATGATGACCGCCTTCATAATTTTGATGTTCTTCAACCGAAGCTCGCTGAGGCTAACGATACTCTGACCCGATTCATCGGCGACTTAAGTATTGAAAAGAAAATGGGGTAAATAGATTAAAGAGGTAAATGTGGGTGCCGGTGCACCCACAAAGAGATAAGAAACCACACCCTTGGCCTAAGCGAAACACAGGGCGAATGTATTTTTCATACCAACACTGTTTTTTTAAAAAGAAGCTAAACACTGATATCTGCACCATTGATCTGTAACCAGAATCGCCATTATCTATAATCAAAATCGCCATTGTTAATATGCAGAATCCTTGTACCATTTCTACTATTTTTTTAGCCTTTGCGGCTGTCCAATCCGATGTTAGTGTCCGAACCCGTCACGAAACAACGAAAAACAAAAGTAATGGCGCACATTCATTCCATTCCACACGGTACAAAATCAACGTCTCCTCATAAACTTTGGAATGCAGTATTACTTACTAAATAGCAATTGATATCGCTTTCTGCACTACATATTACAAATCCTGATCTCAAACACTACCTAAACAAAGCACTCCGAGTAACTGTTTTTTCATACCAATATGTTCACAGTACTTACGAGTGCTCCCTTCAGCTATATGGGTGTTAGGGCATCTTTGAACTGTTTACAACTTGCGATGGATTGTTGCTAACAAACTAGCTTACCAAACTAAGGTTCAAGGTACATAACTGCAAACAGGATTCACCTTGATTCACTCGATTCGCTCATGAGGACGACAGATGAAAGAAGAAAGCATCCAATGTGAGCTGATGATTACTGATGTTTGGCGTGATTTGACCATAGATTCACGAAGGCTTCGACCTAGGCAGTATACACCAGTTGCGATCATATGCAGTTTTTTTTCGGTTCTGCGCAGGTCTTTGTGTGACGGTGTGGGTGCAACCACCAATAAGCGGCGAGGGCGGCGTCGTTTGGAAAGGATGTTACGTTTGTATGGCACGCACAGCGACATTTGCTTTATAACTAAATCGGCATGTGATTCCAATTTGCGCCAGTTCACCGTTCCGATTGACACAGCCGGTGTGACAGGTTGGTGACATCGAGGGCACCGATGAACAATCAAATCACCGCCGATCAGCGATGGGCCTGGCCGCCTGGTCACGGCGCCGGACGAACAGTGCCACGTGTCGCTAAAGCTGCTCACCTGGAAAACGTTTATTCAGGAAAAGGAGCATGCAACAATAAACACCTTACGTAGACCGTTAATTTTGCTTTCCATGCTAACAAATGTGCCTTGTGCCTCGAAGATGGGTAGCAGATGAACTTCCAATGGAATCCTGGGATGGTGTTGATGAGAAAAAACGTGATGCAGACTATTAGTGCTTTATAGTGTAATGTGGATACAAGTATTTATTTGAACCAAATAAAGGATATTTTCTTCCGCATAATAACATATGATCTACCACCATCAACGCTTAGCATCTCTGTGACGCAAATATCGACGGTGCAACCACAGTAATCACGTTAACCACAATATTTAGCAGCAATATCATCGATTAGCCCTCGCCAGACCGGGACGGAAATCTGTCGCCCTAAGGTTTTCCGAGCATAGCAGAAAACCGCGGCACGCAGCGTCGTGAAATTTTCAGTGCCTTTTTTTATCTACTTTGCGCCCTGTGAGAGAATTCTAAGTCCCGAGGACGTCAGGTCACTGACCAAGGTCGGGTAAAAGAAGCCAGCATCCAGAAAAACTGCAACCCTAATGACTTTTTAGACCTGGGCAGACTGGGATGGAACTTGCAAGAGGAACAGAACTGGATTTTTTGCAAATCGAAGGCCAGTAACCTCAGGTCATTTTTGTCATGCCAATAACGTCAGGTCAGTTTTGGGCACTCTTTGATTTTTGTCTCCATTTTCGGCGATTTTTGCGGGTTTTTTATGCTTAGGTGTTGTCAAAAGTATGATCATTAACATATGTAACCATCATATTACCAGAATATGCGTGACCTTGGCTCATGTCATGACCCCGAAATGCGCATCTGTTGCCTGCAACATACGATTTCCATGAAACCTAAACTGCCTGACTAGAAACAGTAGAGTAGAAAGAGACAATGAAATCAGATTCAGCTCAAAAATAAGCCTGCCTGAGATCATCGGAGGTCATCAAAGGTCAATGATATCTGGAGATCTCACATGAGCCAGGCCGACCTTCAGCGCGGTGACAAATACTTATTAAGTGTTTCCCTATGCTACGGACATCATCTGCAACACAGATTATTACCAAAACCACCGGGTAAGTCGAAGCGCGATACATCATAATAGCGTCAGAACATACGCTATTACGATGGCAAAAACAGCGAACATGAAACTAGGTCGTGGTTTGACCTCATTTACTAGTTGGGTTATTTTCACTATGGATATTTTTGAAAAGTTGATAATCATCTTAATATTTCACTAAAATGAAAATTGCAATGTCAGTTTCCTTTTTTATATCATTTCCACTCTACCTCAGTCTGACCTATTATGACCTCTGATGACCTTAATAACGACCCAAGTTTTACAGACTTTTACAGACTAAGTTTTACAGACTTATGCTCATTCTACTCACCTCCATGAGTACTCTTTGCTGGTATTTCTTTTCTTTCTGTGTGCAGCACAGAATCTGAGATCCTGAGGAGGTGGATATCCTCCCTCCCTCCCCCCCCCGGCCGGGCGAAGGGCATTTTGAGACCTGAAGGGGCGCGGGTTAATCCGAAAACGCCTGGCGTGTTTTCGCACCCTCTGCTTCCTGGGGGCTGACCAGAGGGCACCTCCTATTATCTCACGATTTCACCACCGGATCTGGACTGGTCTACCACCAATCGATAACCCAAAGTCTTGCAATTCAGAAAATATCATGTCAGTATTGGTCACCTGACTGATGACATCACCGGTCACGCAAAATGAATAACACGACGCTGGGAAATTGACACCGGTTCGTACATCATATCATTGACATACTGGTGTTAGAGCTTTCAACTGGGTATCAAACGAAAGGTCACGATTTCCTACATCAGAAGCATGTCCTGATGTCACAAAAGGTTGCGTTGCGGCCAACCTGCGTCAGATGAAATATTGGTGTTACTTTGCCTTCCAGGAATATATACTTACAGCCGTTTTGATCCACGTCACGAGAAGGACCGAAGTAAAGCCTTCTGATGATTAGTTTTGCATTATCTGCTTTTGATGTGGCCAAGGTCAGTCTAGGTCATGTCGTGTAAGGTTGCACTTCTCTTCCCGACAAGGAGCAATAATCACTCATCGGGATTCTTAACTGCGTCAAGTGCAGGACTGAAATTACATCTCGTGCTAGTCAAATCTGCTCTGTATACTCTTTATCGGGCCAAGGTCGAACCAGGTAAAGACAGACAGTCATTTTCTATTTTCTGACTAGGAATGATAATTGTTCTCTGCTGACGATGTCCCACAGGCAATGCTGTATTTCGATTCATTTTGACGTATACTCACGACGTGATCTGACATGACCTCACCATGCATTTGGTGAACCTTGTTAAGGGGCGCATGTAAATTTTCTTGTCTGACTTGAACGATGGGGGAGGTCAGCGGCAGCCTCTTCTATCATTCACAATGCAAATGATGTCCAAGTGGCATCATGTGCCCTAGCTTGACCTCCAATGTTGGTGTGGCACGGTTGTATATTTTTGTCGTGACCGTGTCCTATGCAGATCCGAATAATCCATGCATTACATTTGCAAATATTGCCAAAAACGACGTGAATTCGCGCCATGGCCAAAAATGCGAAAACATGTATGCGAGGGTTCGCTTATGACGTCATGTCTCCATGACCTCATGAAACAGGGAAGTGGTTTTGATGTCACAATATGTAGAACTGACTCAAGGACAGGTACTAAATGTTTGGCTGGGCTGGCTCCAACGGTTCAGAAGTTGTTCAAAAACACCCGAAGGGGATGTCCTATCGGACATCTCAAGTGATCCATGGCTAAGAACTGTAATTCTAAAGATCTAGATATAAGAATAAAGCGCAATTCGTTTTGGACTTCATGGGAAATCGTAACACGATTAATGTTCCATTATCATGTTTTTATGTGGGACAAAGAGAAATCCATTTATTGCAGCCCGATCATTGCGCTTTTCCGCATTTTCGAAGCCATTTGGTGGAGGGGGAACCATAGTGGAAGAGAGTTGATGTCAGATACGGGTAGAATCGCAATATGCCGGAAAAGAGCGCCATGGTGTTGAACTGCAGAAAGGAGGTTCTACATTGATTAGTTTTTTCTTCGATATGGATGCGATGCGAGACTGATCTGAACGGAACGATTTCAAGCGAAGAAAAAACGGACGCCAGCATTGGGATTTTGGGATTCTTCAGCAGGATCCACACTACCAGTCTCAGGCACAGTCCGCAGCGAGCGCCATCTCGCGGCGCGGAGAAAAAGTTGAACTTCATCCATTTTTTTCATTTTACCGCGTGCCCTTTTTTCTGACTTCTTTGGAAAAGTTTTGACCATCTTGATCCGCCATGTTTTTTTCTGCAGTGTTTGTTGCTTGTGACTGCATAGCCTTGAACGTAGTATTGTTTCCTTGGGAGAACACAGTGAAGAGGATGTAATGTCTGCAGTCGAGGAGATTAAGTAAGTACACTGTTTCATTCTTCAGCATATTTTCAGCATTTACTGACAAACTTCTTTTGGGTGTACACGTGTCAAGCAAACACAGCGAAATATTCCTGTACACAGCCGTCAGGTGGATATCAATGTGCGGAGTGGAACTCAAGGGACGTCTGAAGATTACAAGGGACCATGTGACACCTTGCGTCGCCATTTTTACGTTGCAAGAGTCGTGCGTTGCCTTAATAAAAAAAATCGCAGAGGGCCTGTCCTGACACCTTAAAAAAACGTTTCTGGTGTTCCCTGGTGTACCGGTATCCCAGATTAAGAATCAAGCATTGTCTAGTGTTGTTTCGGTTCCTATACATCATGTCACATGACGTGCAGGAGGCTAAGAATAATGCTGAGAGTGATACTGAGATAGGTTCCGCCTCCTCTCCAGGGTGAACTGATCTGTCCATCCTATTTGGGGGCGGTAAGGAACCTAAAGATTCATTTCACATTTGTTCCGTGTGTGACAATAACGGGTAGCGACCACTTTTATTTTTCTGTTGAGACGCATACGGAAGGTGAGGATATCGTAGGCATATGCTCGTCCAAAATCGAAGCGAGAAATTGCGGCACCGCGTGTCCCTCACAGGGCTGTCCTGACGCCTAAAATTAAAATTTCCGCTACAGAAATGTAATGATATTTAAACACAATGCATTAAGCACGACATTCGCGCCTTTATTTTTGTCTTTCGACAGGAGCAAAAAGCGTCCAAAGAACGTTTACAAAAATTGCACTTTGCTGCTGATAATGCAAATGCATGCTACCGAGTGGCTACGCGCACCACCGAACACCGAGCAGATCCTAATAATTGTTTCATATTGTTTATGAACATGGTAGCAGAGTAAGAGTATAGACTGGATGTTTTCCCGCCTCTTCTTCATACTTATCTCTTCATGTCTTATTTACCTCTTCCCCACATCTTCTTATCATACTTATGTCTTTTTGTCATATTTCTATCTTCTTATACATATCTTATCCACATTTATTCATATCTTCTGTCATATTTGTCTTTTCTCCATATTCACCTCTTTCCATATTTACCTCTCTTCTCTACTCTTACTTGTTCCTCGAGAAGTAAGAGTAGATATTGGATGTTTCCCCAAAGTCATGTCTTCTTCTCAAACTAATTCTATAGCACCGTATCGTGTGGGTTTGACAGTTTCTACCTCTAGTTGCACAGCAGCATGCCAATCAGAACGCTCTCTGCCACTGACACTCTTGCCCCTTCCCTTCGTCGTCAGTGCCGGCCGCCGTCCGTCTTGCTCGGTGTCAGCCGCAGCTTTAACCCTCGCTCAAAACGGAGAGGGAAGGTTTCGACGCTCTCCCCTAAGGAGTTTTGGTGAAAGCAAAAAACGGCGCGCTGCGCTCGCCGAATTTTTTAGTTCCTTTTTCACATCCTTTGCACATGTCCTGTGGAGTTTTCAACTTCCAGTCATGTCAGGTCATTGACCTAGGTCTCGTAAAAAAGGTCAACCTCAGATTTAAAAAAAGTCTCGTACAAACCACGCCGTGCAATCGATCGATCTGAAACTTTTTGGGTTAGCAGTCGAAGATATTCCCTAAGAATTCCGCTATTTCAAATGAGTTGTCGACGCAAAGGTCAGTGGTCCCAGGTCAGTTCAATTCGCACCATATTTCCATTTCTAACGGCTTTGAACAGTTTCTTCGGGTTGTTGGTGCATGAAATGCATTCCTGGGTCGAGGAGGTCACTAAACACGACAAGCAGTGTTGATCCATATGAAAAGTGATGAACTCAGGTCAGGTCACATTTGGGATGAACTAACAAAATGGAGCCTAATACCCCGTTTTGATGTTCCTTGGGGCAAAAACGGGCAATCAAGTCGATTTTGCAATCCAAAATTGCACCAGGACGCTTCCAGTCTGTGAAATGGCCTTAGTCCACTTGAGATTATGCGAGATCGCCGTCGTAGAAACTGAGTTTATATCCAGCTGACCAACTTTATCCTATGTTTTATTTCATGAAACAATGGCAGACGTAGGCATAAAAAAGATGATATCGAAACGTAGTGCAGGTCAGGTCATGATCCTATGTCACATCAAGTCATATGACGTACTTTATAAATTGTCCTATTGGTTCAGTATTTTGCTCTGTTATAAGGCAATGTAGGACGCTGAATTCAATAGAAGAGCGTAAACTTACCTCAAAAAGTATCCAAAGCTCATAAATGGCCGAAGGCAATTTATGAGGTCATTTTGGTCCCGACTCTGAGGTTTCTTCAGCTCACCGGAGATCACCCAGTTGTACTATGTATCAACATATGCATTAGAAGTGGCTTTTTGTGAAGCAGCTTTCCAGGCGTCCCTTCAGTCTCGTTGGAACTTGTGCTGGAAAAAATGTCAGACTGAGCTAGAGAACTATAGTCTCCACATTGCCTTCCACTTGCCCTTTTGCCATCCGACCCGATCGGTTTTGCCACACTGCGGAGAGGCGAGGTCATAAACCAGTAAGGTGGCGTAGGGGTTAATTGATGAGCCACATGTTGAAACGAAGTCAGGACGTTTTCAGAAACAAAGACTAAGGGTCGGTGGAGGGTGCGTGGTGGCGCAAATTTACATTTTCCAGGGCATCAGCCGTGCTGAGGACACTGCGCAACACGTGCCGAGTTGTGCCTGGCAGCATGTCCGTTTGTCGTGAACGACGGCTCACGCCTGAGGACATTGTGCGCCAGCTGGCGGCCGACACTGACACGGACAGTGACACCGTCAGTTCTGAATGTGATGGCGACTGTGTGGCTGTCATCACCACAGCGGATGACCCGGCGGACGAGAAACATTCCGAAAGGCACCAGCCGACACGATTACAGAAACGATGTCCGAGCTCGTCAAATGCCTGGTGCGGGAGCTGGCCGGCTCGGGTAGCAACGTCACCATGTGCAGGTATTATACGCCCATTGGCCTGACTGAAGAGCTCAGGAACGAGATGCGGCTGTCCGTCGAGACGCTGAGGAGTAATAGGCAGCCACTGCCCAATGAGCTCAAGACGGCGGTCGGGCGCGAGCTGAGCAGTACGGCTATCGTGTTCAGAAACGACATCCAGCTCGTATCACACTACCCGAAGCTAAACAAAGTGGCGCTCGAGGCCTCCTTCCAACACCTCCAGCCGCTCATGGATGCGCACACAACAAAACTGGAGGTAATACAGCATTAGAACTCGACCAAAGGCGGAGTCGACGTGCGCGACGCTATGATGGACAACACTGCCAGTCGAGGTGCCATGGAACGCTGGCCAGCTCGCGTGTTTGCGTTCTTGCTGTCAGTGGTGTTTCTCAATACTCCCCACGTGTACTGTCTGCGACATCCCGACATCCAGTACGACGATGCCCGTTTGGGCGGCCGCCGGAAGTTCATTCGCGCCGTCTGTGACGCCATGTTGAGGCCTTCCGTGGAGCGGCGAGCCGCGCTGTGCGAGACGCGAAGCGCACTCAGCGGCGGCCGGACCCACCAATGAGCCCCTACCTGGACGCGACGCCAGCACATAGGCTGCCGGCTCACCTGGACCTGAAAGAGGCCGCTGCAATCCTGCTTGGATGAGTCACTCGAATGTGACACTCGCTTTCCAACGCTTCCAGACTGCCGTTCTTTTGCCTGATCTGTTTCTGTTCCAACAGCCAATCCTTGGAAATAGTAGCTTAGAAAGGCGTACATGGACTGGCTTGGGATATTAGTTAAGGATATCAGTTTTTGGCTTATCTGTTACATTCATTTTCATATAGAAATTCATGATGGCTTCGTTTTGTTCCCTTGCGTACTGGCATGGATGTTGATATTTGCTGTCATGGAGGGGCCACGGTCCCCCCAATGTGGGTCCATAGAAAGCCGATTTTGCCTCCCCCCAGCATATTTTGCTAGTTCTAGTGTGGAAAAGCGAAACATCACGAAATAAATATCTGCAATTACGAGCGAGGTCTTAAACCGAGTGAGTCTTACTTCACCCAACAGGACAAAATGAACCTGAGCGGCCCAGCCCGGCTTGGCCATGAGGGTTTCTTGAAGCTAAGAACTTCGAAACTACGTGACACAGAGTCATGAAATATCCACCAGAAATTAGCCCAATTCTTCAAAATTTAGGTGTTTGTATTTGTAATGTGCTAGTTTGCAAGGTTTTTCTTTCACACTATTCCGAGAGTAATATTTTCATTCTTAGACATTTTCCCATGCACGTTTTTGAGCCGCTCAGTAATGGCAGGGAACTGAATCAAGGGCGCGCGTAATGTTTAAACTTGCTTTGTTTCAGATGCAAAACGCTGAAAAAGATCAATAAATATGCCTTTGTAATACTGAGTGTATAAAGGGGAGTAGCTACGCAAGCAACAACGCAGCAGGCCTCACTTGTCATGTGTCCCACAAGCATATTCCTGATGCATGACAGACAGGCAGAACGTATAGAATAAAGCATAGAATAGCATAAAACGTCCAAAAAAGAAATGGTGACAGGCTACCTGATCAATTCGGCACAATGGTAGTTTTCGCAGATTATTCAAATGACTGTATCTGATGGCTACCAGTGGTGTGACTTCCTATTTCTTTATGGATAACAGGGGTCCGCATTGTCAAACTGGGCACATATTTTAGTTGACTGGGCACTCACCGCGAGTGCCGTTTGGCATACTTTTGGAAGGGATTAAGCTCGTCCCATGTTTATCTGAGCCTCTCCGATAGTCATCTGAGCTCTCCCCATGTTTTCTTGTTTCTTAAAAATGTAACGTAGGGACATACTCCTGTGTTTGTGGAGTGCCATAGAAGCCGTGAATTAGTCCAGATCGTGCTCATTGAGTGTTAGCCCAGTCCATGTCAGGTAATATTTCAGAATTCAACAGCATGGATTGCAATGGCTTCATATGGGAACCCGAGCCGATCTCTGCCTGCGCGCGTAGTGCTAGCGGCCGGCTGCCCGTACAAACAGCGAAGGGGACTGCAACGTCCAGGAACTGGAATCCAGCCTCCATGTGAAAGTTGTAAACGCCGATCAGAATGGGCGAAATCTTGTAGGAGCCATTTTTCAATGAGTCCAACAAAAGCACGGAAAAGCACTTCTGGAAAATCTCAAATCAACATTGGAGGACGACTTTAATATATATATATATATATATATATATATATATATATATATATATATGTGTGTGTGTGTGTGTGTGTGTTTATATATATATATATATATATATATATATATATATATATATATATATATATAGGTGTTTGTATATATATATATATTTGTATATATATAATGTGTTCTGTTTGCAGTACAAATGCGAAAGTGTGAAAGAAAAAAACGAGAAACTGCCGGCGTTCAAAATGAAGAACGCTAAATCCATTGAAAAACTAACTCACATTTGGGGGGAGGTAAGGATGTCAGGACATATGCACCATGACACGACTGTTACTCTGCTCTGCAATGAGGTCTATCGCGTCTAGTGAAAAGGTAGAAGCAACCCGATGTAGTCACAGATATATTATTCGAAGTTTGTTCCAAAGTAATGCGACTTTGTACGCATATTTGTTAATTTTCTGTTTCCACGAAATTTTACCAAATGGAAATCGCACGTTTCGAGTAGCTCTGTGTACATTTTCAGATCGGTGAAACGCATGTTTACGGTTCCCCGTGCGCTCGAAGCATGCGACTTTTTATTCTCCTGCGATGCTCGCGTGGGGCGGTTTTCAGTTGGCGTCACTGAGGCGAATCTAGGGCAAGGCGCGTCAGTCAGATTTTGTTTTCTGTTGAAGAAGTGGGAGTCTTCGGGAAGCTTATGGGGACCAGGTCATACATCAGTCTCCAGTCTACCGCTGGTTTGCCAGGTTTTCGAGTGGAGACATGACAATTTTTGATAAGGAGAGGTCTGGTCGATTTGTCGAAGCTGCACGGGAGGAAGATGTGGCAACAATTCGGCAACTTTTTGACGGTGACCGCCGGGCCGCTACCAGGGCTGTTTCTGCTGAATCTCGGCTGAGTGGAATCACCCTTTATTGGACCGGGACGGAGAACTCAACATGCGTTTGATCTCTGTCATGTTCGTTCCGCGGCTGCTCACCGCCGATCAGATGACGACCAGCGTCAGGTGCTGTCGGGAGCTGGATAGCATGCTGAGGGACAATCCCGACTTCTTGAAGAAGATGATCACTTCAGATGAGACTTGGGTTGATTGTTGTGACCCGGAGGCCAAAAGAAACTCGATGCAGTGGAAGCACTCTGAGTCTCCAAGACCCAAGGAGGCCAGACAGACGAAGGACAAGAAGAAGCTGATGTTGATGTGCTTCTCAGGCAATCAACAAGGAGTTCCATCACCAAGTTTGCCGGAGGCTCAGACTAGATATCAGAAGGAAGAGACCAGAGCTCTGGGTCTCCGGGGATTGGTTCTTCCACCAAGACAATGCATCTGCCCACTCCGGCACGTTTGTAACCAACTGGATGGCCAGTGAGAGTATGTAGGCGATGCGTCACCTACTGCACTCGCCGGACTTCGCTTCCTATAACGTCTGAGTCTTCCCAAGGCTGAAGTCGGTAAGGTTCGAGTCGTTTCGGTTTTTCAAATTGCAGCGTGAATAGTTGACATGCGATATTGGTACATTTTGCAGACATTGTAACAACTAATCACGATGCAGTTCCAATGACTGAAACGACTCAAGCCTGATTTAATGTTAACTGCATACTTATGTCCGAAGATACTATTGAAAATCACGAAGCAATGCAACAGAGTTTCTGTTTCATCTTAAATGACTTTGAAGCGGAATAAACAAAGCACGGTGAAAGCTACTGAAGCCCTCAAAGTTTTGCTGACTACCTGTATGCCGCCAAGGCCAGTGAAGCATATAAATATACATATATATATATATATATATATATATATATATATATATATATATATATATATATATATATATGTTGTTGAGGACGTTCGCATATTTAGCATTAATGAGCTTTTGGGGTTTCTCTTTTGACTGTGGATGTTCCGTTTAATATGCTTGTTCAGTGTACGTATTAAATCACGTATTAAAAAGAGAATGTAATGAATAAAAGTTTTCTTTATCGCACTGAGAAACCATACGTATACAAACGCTATGTAGATGACATCTTCGTTGCGCTCGAAGACGAAAATACCCTGAGGTTACTGCAAACCCAGAAGCAGACGACTTCCTTCCTTTACTCTATTTACGAAGAGGAAACGGAAAAGAATCTCCCGTTCCTTGACGTGGAATTAGATACGTCAAGAAGATACGCAATGACAGTACATCGGACAAAAATCAGTGATGGAAGGTGTCTGAATGTAAGAAGAGAGTGTCAACAGCGATACAAGAATGGAGTCATTAGAACCTATTTGAGAAGGGCTCTGAACATCTGCACTTCATGGAGCCTTCTTCACAAGGAGGTACAACACATGAAGCAAATGCTCACCAACAACTATCCTGCCAAAAAAACACTGATAAAGAAATACAAGACATTCTGGACAAATTCATGAGACAGGACCACCAAAACAGAACAGAAGACAACAGCACCTTCCATTAACTGTTCTACGGGAACCAAGTGAATCCGGCGTACCAAACAGATGAATGTGCACTGAAGGAAATTGTTAAGAGAAATGTCATCCCGTGCGATGAGAAAGGCGAAATACAACTTATCATGTTCTACAAAGGCAAGAAATCAGCCAATCTTACAATGAAAAGCAAAAGGCGGGAACCACCCCAAAAGTGACTGTTATAGTCTACAAATTCACATGCCCACATGAAAGACTTTTAACTTCGAGTGAACCAAGTATGCTACATCGGCCACACAGCAACAGCCTCCAGTCCGGCACGCTACAGGCCCACACCAAAACAACACATGGGAACTAGTTCTGACAAGACTTAGTCGACAACACCACAATCCTGGCCTACGAGCCGATAGAGAAACGCCCTCAAATCGTAGAAGCATTCCTGATTCCTCACGAACGACCGGCCCTAGACACACAGCAAGAATGCCAGGGAATGCGTTCTCTGTGCGGCCTGTTACCGGGGCTATCATGCTGACCTTTTCTTCCTTTTTTTTCTTTCCATGTTAGTTGGATAAAGAAAACTTTTCTTCAGAAGAGTCTCAAATCGTTGCACACGTTTCGAAAAGCGTATGTAATTTCGAAACTTGAACTTGCTACAAACTGACGTTGCTACAAATAGACGTTGTTTGAAAATGTCTAAAGGTAGACGAAACGTCACAAAATGAGCATAAGTGAATGACTCATTGATGGTTCAATACGTTCCCTGAACGAGTCTATCAAACGAAACATCCGAAGTCAAGAGCAAAACCAAAAAAGCTTATTAGTCTTAAACATGCAGTCATCAGTAACAAGAAATGTCTAGAGTAAGGACTGCTTCCAAAGTTTTCATTTGTATACATGTATATATATATATGTATATACGAGTATACACATAAATATACATATATATACATGTCTTATTGAAAACAACAACATATTTCGCATAAATGAAATTTTGCTAAGTTGTTCTAAAGAGTGGACGCATTTTTCATCTTGTTCCGTATGTTTGAATCAAATGTTACCAAAAGAAACCGTAAAATAATACATAATTACATTGACGTTTCGGTCTTCTTCGCCATTTTCAAACACTGACAGTTACATTTTTCAACTCTTACAAAAGTCCTTCGCAGCAAAAATCACGTTCTGTTGTGCATTGTGCATTGCGAGTCGCCTACTAAGTGATGTGGTTGTGTGGCCAATGCAGTGTACATGACGGGTCGCACAGTCTCCGACTTTGCATTGAAACCGATACCCCACATTGATTTGTTTTAGTGTTGCTTTGTTCCACATTGTGTTGTTCATGATCAGTGAGGGTATTTTGGGGCTTTGTGGTATATTTGAACTTTCAGCTTTTGTCTTGGTTTGTTGTTTTACACTTTTTGCGAACAATGTTGCGAATGACCTGCTAGTCTTCGTTCCATTGTCATCAGTGTTTCGGTAGAACATATGAGAAACTATGGGGGAAAATGGACGAGTCGTCCAGTCCATGCTAGAATCATCATCGAAAAATGGATGCTAACTTCAGCAACTGGGGCCAGTCACCCTGACTGGTAGGAACGTTGCTTGTGATTCCGAAGCTAGCTTGGTATGTCGTCTGATACAATTTGATGTTATAACCCCGCAAACGCTCTTGATTTTTACATTTTCTACCAGTGACGCAGTGCCCACCGAAATCTGGGCTGTCCGTCGTTCTGTAATTATTAGTCCGCTTGGAATATTGATTGAAAATTGCGCGGTTGAGATCTACGCCTAAGACTATCCTAAAACCGTACGATCTGTTTTCATTACGCATTCTGCTATTCTGCTAAAGTATTATAATCCGACGCATGATCGTTTTCGCAGCCCGGCCGGCCGCCGTATGGTGTTTGCTGCGGCGGCTGACGCCACGCAGCCTATGGAGACTGAAACGCGCGGCGTCGATATTTTTGCACCTGAAGGTGGCGACTGTCCGTGACCGAAACAGTTTTATATAATGTTTTCACTACTCGGTCCTGCAAAAGGATGGACGTCGACAGCCCACGTGGTTGGGCCATGTAAATGAAAGATTTAAACCTCCGTTTCGAACCACCCTACTATATACATCGTGCAGCCAGAATTTATTTTGCCAGTTGATGCGCGACGCAGACAATTTAGTCAGAGGGCAAGAAAATTGCAAATCACAAATCACTAACTCATACAAGCCACTTAATACATAAAACATTTCAAAAACCACAAACCACTAAAATTCAAAGCTGGCCAAATAAAATGTCCCAAATCCGACGAGAAAACCATATTTGGTGCTATGTTAGGCTACTTCTGTCTGTGTGTGCATTCCCAATAAAACAACACGGTTTCGCCCGTGCTCCGCGGTGTCCATTTCCACCGATTTCTCTGCAACCTGACAGCGCTGCCGGGCGTCAGGTATCACTGTTGCGTCAGCCAGTTCTGGATATCCCAGTGGTACACGAAACACGGGAAGTGACGGTCCTGAATACAATTCCGCCTCCGGCTGGTCCGCCCGCAGCCGTTGTCTGAAGGTCGCCGGTCCCAGACGACCTCCGTCAGCCAATGGCGTGGCGCCGTTCGGGCCGACGCCCATCAGTCGGCCAATGAGACGGCCCGCGGCAGGGGCGTGGTGTCTTTCAGGGCTGCAGACTGTTGCGACAGCGAATGCCACCTGCGTGGTGCCGAGGAAGGTCAATCGATCCCGTTCGTTTCCGCCGCGATTGACTCGACCCGGCGCAGATGTCACGCCAGCTGCGATAATCCTTTGCCCGCCACTTCGACACGTCCCGCCACCTGAACCCCCGCAGTCTGCCCAGTACTCGGCCGACTCAGGTTCCGCGGAGCCGAGTTCCCGAATGACGTCAGCGGAAAGGGCCCGCTGATATAGCCCGGTTCGCGCCCTCGTGCTCCACTGCGTCCGTTCGGGCGACGGAGTTGGCACGCGGCGGCGCGCACAGAGTGCTTCTGCGGAGCGGGAAAACCGGAAACTTGGCGCGAAGGTGATCGCGAAAGACGCGTGGCGATGCCGTGCACTTTCCAGCTGGGTCTGTCCACAATCGATGAACTGAATGTCCGAAAAGGAAACGAAGAGAAATGTGATTACTGGTGAGTTAGTTGTGGAAGAATTTCGATTGCACGCTTGGCATTCACTTTCTTATTTACTAAGCGTTCTCCATGGTCTGGGAAAAAAATAAGCTTGCAGCCATGCAGTGGACTGTGCGTGAGTGTATGCGTATATGTATGTGTGTATAGGTGTGCGCGCGCGTGTGCGTGCGTTGGTGCGTCAGGTCAGGTTAATAGTCTTTGGAAAACGATATTGTTTATACTGAAACTGGCCTATCAGTCAGTTTTCTGCAACGGGACGAACCTTTCATTTTGTTTACAGTTGGCCGACGCCATTGTCCATGGTCTTAATGCTCACTGTTTGGTCAAGCGGACAGTGATGGATAAGAAGCCAGTTACTTGGGGGATTCCCTTCTTGGTTTTCCGCGTAACATATGAAAGGCAAACGTCAGCGGTCCCAAATTTGCATGACCTTTACCTGAACAACATAGTCATCTTTTGACAAAAAATTGGCCAAATTACGATAGGTCAGCTCAGATGATGTCATAAACTTAATCATGAGCGCAGTTTGAGGTCCTGTTAGGACCATGGCGTCCGTATTTTGCTTGTCAGACAGAAGCGGCGCCACGCCCTCAGGACGGGGGAGGTGACATCTTATCAGGAATGATGCAAAGACCAGGTGTCCGGTTAGCGAATTGTAAGTGACCTCAAGTGATTTCAACTTGGTCCCTGGGAAGCTCTGTACAGCGTCAATTTAACCTAGCTAGCTAGCCTAGATTAGATAAACCTAGCCTATCCTAGCCTAGATTGGTCTCTAGTATAGAGAATGAGACCTAGCTCCAGTAGTAAGCTCTTCCAGTAGCTAAGGTTTGCTGATGCCGAGAAACAAACACCATTTTTAAGCGTGACTTTGTTCGCCAGAAACAGGTAACAGATTAAGGGTAAGGTCATAATCTAATTTATCCTCGTGACCTAGGTTGACATCGGGCCACGTTTTTCGCAGATCATATTTGCCATGCACAGTCAACTCATTTGGTACTACATCTAGCCAGTTCCGACCATTCTTGTCCTGTTATTGCGTCCCTGAAGTCGTCGGCAAATAATTTTCACTTGGTGGGCCATGATCTGGTTTGCGATGTCATGGGTCATTTTGGTATCAACAAGTGGGGAATATGATGGATTTTTGGGTGGAAGCTATCGGTTGCCTTTTAACCCGCGCCGTCTGGCGTGTTTTTATAACAGCGATCATCTGGGGGTTTCAAAAAGGGCCCCCTTTGGTATCTCAGGATCTAACTGTTGGATCTGAACCGGTGTACCACCAATCGATAGCCCTGAGTTTTGCGATTCAGAAAACACTATGTATGCTCTGGTCATGTGACTGGTGACGCCACAGGCCACGCTAAACGCATAACACGACGTCGGAAAAACTGACACCGGTTCGTACACCATATCATCGGCAATACTGGTATGAAACAAAACGTCTTTAACTGGGTATCAAACAAAACGTCATGTTCTTTTGTATCAGAGCATGCCAGACTGTTAAAAAATGCAGGGTCGACGTCAGTCTAAGCCAGATAAAATATTGCTCTTACTTTACATGCCAAAGATCGATATTTACTAGGAGCTGTTTTGATACAAGTGACAAAGAGGACGGCAGTGAAGCGTTGTGATCAGGTTTGCATCACAAGTTTACATTACCTGATTTTCATCCAGTCAAGGCCATTTTAGGTTAGGTCAGATAAGGTTACATTGCTCTTCCTGACAAAGAACGATAATTACTCGCTGGGCTTCTGAACTGCGTCAAGCACAAAAGTGAGATGATATCTCTTGATAACTTAATCTGCTTTGTCTGCTCTTTGTCTGGTCAATGTCAAAACAGGTCAAGACGGTCATTTTTCAGTCCCTGGCTAGGAAGAATAATTGCTCTGTGCTGTTACTGAACGATCCTCCATGGACAGTGTTCATTTCATTTCGTTTTGACATCAACCTGTGACGTGGCCTGTCATGACCTGATGCTACATTTGGTGAACCTGACTAAGAGGCGCATATAGACTTGCTTGTCTGGCTTGAACGTTGGGGAAGGTCAGCGGCAACCACTTCTATCACCCACTATGCAAATCAGCCCCGTTGTCATCATGCATGTGAACTGGCATGACCTGATACTGACGTGTCACAGTTGTATGTCCTGTTTGAGACCCTGCCCTTTGTAAATCTAAAAAGTCCATATATTTGCAATATATGACAGACAAAGCATGTTCTCGCCACCGTCCGAAGAAGCGAAAACATGCATACAAGGTTCAATTTATGGCGTCAGATCTCCATGACCTGGCCTAGCATGGAAATGATTTTAATGTCAAAATATGTAAAATGAATTGGTGAACAGGTGCTAAAAGTCTAGTTGTGCAAGCTCTAACAGTTCAAACGTTATTCACGAGAAACTGAGAAGGGTGCCCTAGTTGACCCCCCCCCCCGGCGGCGCCGGGTTAAACCGCTGAAATCGGACTATTGGTTCTGGAGATATAAGAGGAAATGGGGAATATAAAAATCCCTCTCAGCAACTGGTGGTTGCCGAAATACCCCCGACATTGTCGGGATATCCACTCATCCCACCATGCAGCGTTACCACTCGTAATTACGAAAGCCATGGAGAGCAAATGATCACGGAGAATAGCGTGGACACAAGTCTGCGACACACTGATCGCGCTGTGTTGACCTACTCTTAAATACGTAGACGAAAATGCAGTGCCGTCCAGAGCGTCGCGACGGCCGTTGCGCCGCTATGTTCCGTGTTCATAACACGTGCCGCAGTACATCAGGCAGCACCCCTTTTTCCCGTTCAAAACGGTCGCCGCGCGGCGGTAAAACTTGACCAGACGCGACCTCCATCTGCGGCGGCGGTGCCGCGGGCACGGAGCGGCTCTTGTTTCGGCCGGCGGCCCGGTGGCGCGTGATTTTCGACGGCGATCGGCCGTGATACCGCGGTGCCAGCCGGCCTTCGACCGGCCGGCGTCACGGACGGTCAATACGACGCGCGCACGCGCCCGTCGGCGGTGACGCGGCGCCGAGCCATCGCCGCCGGCGAATGGGCGGCGTCGGGCGGGGGGCGATGTCGCAGGGGTCGGCTGAAGGTGATCGGTGTACGGCGGCGGCGGTGGTGTTGCGCAGGTGATCGGCTGACGTCATGGACGTTAGTAAGAACGGACGAAAAGCACGGTGGGTCGATACAGTGCCATGTTGGGCGGTTGCACGGGATTTCCTAGAGCCAGAACGAAGGCTTTTCCGTGTAAAGCCTCCTCCCCCTGCCGTGTGAGACGTCAGTAGTTTGGTGACAGAGTATTGATTGGAGTTCTGGTTATGGAATCTCAAATTAGGAGTCTATTGGCGCGCACATACATGAACTTCCGCAACGATGGGGTTTCGCTGCGAAAAGCTTCTCCCTGGAAAGCTGTCTCTGATATGTTCAGTTTTGCACCCGCATCCATGACAGTGATCCGCCGCGCACCGGACGGGCGTTAGTTCTGATGCTGCCTTGGCAGGTGTGACAAATATGTATCACGTGCTTTTGTGGAACGTGTGTGTGGTCGGGCTTTAGGGCGTTCCGACCACGTGGTCATATGGCGCCCGATTTGTGGAATATTCTCCCCTTATGTGTTGGGAAAATTACAGGAAACACAAATGTGTATGTATCATGGAAACACGCTAGCTTGAATCGTCCATGTAATCGTAATGGAATGAGTTGAAATGGTATGTAAAGGTTGCCCACACTGGGCACTTTCGCTGCGATGTGACGCGGAGCGATGCGAAACCGGGCTGAACCAAACGATTTCAGACGGAGAAAGAAGTACGCCGGCATGAAGACTCAGGTTTCCGCAGTAGGTCCTAGACTACCAGTCTGTAAAGTCTTCATCTGCATGAGTGACAATCTGCATCACCCGCCTTCTCTCGGCGCGGAGAAAAAATGGACCTCATCCAACCTCATCATCATCCAGCCTCAACATTCAACATTAATTTCCTTTCATCGCGTGCGATACTGCTCTGAAACCGTTGAAAAAAACTTGTCTACCATGGTTTCTTGCGGTATTTCAAAAGTTGTGTACCCTTGGAAATACTACTGTGTGGCTTGAGAGAACGGCGTGAAATCGTGGAAACAAAGTACAGTTTTACGATTAACGTTTGCAGCATTTTCCTGTAAATTACTTGCGGATGGACAGATGAAAAGTATACCTGACAGTGCAGTAGCCGGGGAGTCGCTTGGAGGGGAGGAGCTTTGCAAAAATGATTGGGTTCGGAAAGGAGGCAGCAAGGGCTTGACTAACTCTGAAGCTTCTGAGGCGAAAATTAAAAATCCCGAGTTATTGGAGGGCCCGGCATCTATGGGGGGAGCAGAAAACAAAGTTCCATACATGGCCGCTGAGGTCCTGTGTGCTATGAAATGGAAAACATGCATAACTTGTTCATCAGTTGGTGTCCTCAATAGCAGAACTCCCTTCACTGCTACCAATGCCGGAAATCCGTCAGAAATAAAAAAGTATCCTGCGTGTCTCACGTTGATGAGATTTTAGCTAGACAGGAAAAGTCTTACCTACAAATCTGGAACCATTTGCCGGGTCGCGCATCTGGCAATCATGCGACCCGCCTATGAGCGGAGAACAATACTGCCGGCGGTCAGCTGATGAGGCTAGAGAACGAAATCGTATGCCAGAGTTGCAAAATAGGAGACGTGCGACACGGTCTGAAACTACTTCTAAACTAAAAAACTGAGCTTGTAATGTTTTTGGACGGCACGGAGATGTTCGGATAATAAAAATAACACATACATGGGTAAAATGGAAACACTTATGAAATGAACAGCTGCGGGTCCGCTGAAACTTTGGAGGATTTTTGCAAAGGACTTCAACAACGAACATAAAAACGCTTGGATTTGACCACTCGTGGTGGCTGAGGTTAGCGGTTACGAGTAGCGCTCGTATGAAGATTAGAGACTTCTGACTCTGTCTGCTTCATTGACGCTGATAATTATTCATGAAAAGACGGCACAACCGGGAGCTTTTTCTCATGGCAAGCAAGGTAATGTTGCACTAATAAGTTAATGGCTAGTTTTAGGTGAGGAGGACGTCAAAGGTTATTTTTATAACAATGGTTCAGCTGTGGCTTTGTATTGCACCGGGAATGGATCCGTAAATCTGTTGGGAGCAGCATGGATCAACGAGGTACATACATCCATGATTCGGGGCCACTTGGTTTCTGTTTCCTGTATTACTCTCTTCATAGATTTTGTCTACTTTGGAGTTTATCACGCGTTCGAGAAATATTTGATCAACTTAGATCTCCGTTCTCTGGATCCGCGCCTGGCGAGCCGTTAGGGGCGAAGCCAGGGAGGGATGAAAGGGGCATGGTCCCTTTCTTGGCCCTGAAAAATTAACGTTTCTTTACGCACCAAAAAATGAAAACAAAAAATATCTAACCTCAGAAATAAGGCGCACGTGTCCTATTTTTATTGACTACGTCTTTGTGACCCGGCAGCTGTTGGCTGGCTGCTGCTCTGATACCTGACGAAGTAATGGTCAGGGCAAGCGTGACTGAGATATGTTTGTGTTTTGTGGTATGTTTGAGGTACACCAATGTTTTGTTTTGAGTTGTTTTGTTTTGTTTTGTTTTGAGATGTTTTGTTTTTTCACCAATGTTTTGAGGTACACCAATCATTAGTTACATTCATGCAGGCACGCTCATGCTATCTGTCATTGTGTATAATCATGCCTGCGGAAGATAACACACATATACAAATGATAAAAGGTGTATTATGCTGTATTATCTTGTTACTTCTATAATATCAGTATCTGTAATTTTTTGTGCTGTCTGGAAGCGCAATAAAACTATATCCACATCACTTCGCTTAATACCGTGATGCTCCGCACCGCTCATCTTGATTCAGTTCTATCGTACATCGGTCCACATCACATCGCGGCGAAAAGTGTCCAGTGTGGATCGGACAGGTAAAATGTGTGAAAAACCGCGCTGCGTTTGATTGTTACACCGTTTGCGAATGTTTTTTTCCACGTCCACTTTTCAGTGACATCATTCCACGTCATACGTTGTCGCCGGCCGAACAGCGTCCGTCCGAGTCAGTATCTGTTTTGGACTGTAACTGTCGAGATACGGGGGTCAGCTGCGCTTTAGAGTCACGCTCGGCTCAGGAGAAATGAAATGAGGAGTAGATGGCTAAAACGGGGCAGACAGACGTAGAGTCACTCTAATTCAAGATTATGAATGGAAGAGCTAGCTAATTTACGTTTGTGTAGGGTATGGCATGGAATGCTTCATTTCAAGAGCTTGAGAGGAATGCCATCTAGTTCAGGATGGTACACGGGCCTAAACGAGAATACGCTAACTTAAAAGCATGAGAGAAAAAAACCGGCTGATTCATCCTGATACAGGCTCGGCAGGAGTTCCCATTCAGGAGCGCTGGCTGGTCGATGCCATGTGCCTCACTCTCTGACCTTCAGGTCGAACATTGGTCGGAATGGTACGTCAATGACACGGCGCGCAAGCTGGGCACGGACTCTAATTTGCGGCATAGCTGGCAAACGCGGCCCGTTTGGGATAAAGACCGCGAAATGGTAACTTAGTGATCGGTACGCGTTTGGAACGCAGCAGGGCGGCCGATGTAAATGGGTGTCCCCTCTCCGGCAGCGATGGAGAAAGTCCAGTCCAGGTGCGAAATCCGCACCTGGCGCAGATGAAGTCGGACATTCTGTATCATCTCGCGCTGGGCTCTGGATCGCACGACCTTCAGGCCATGTTTGGGGACGTCAAGGTATGTATTTTGGTGCTGTGTTGCGCCCCGCTGCCAAATATGTGGTCTGCTTTCCACGTTGCGCATGGAAGCCGTTAGTGCAAATGGGTTTTTAATTGTTTTGATTATTGTTGCAACCACTCCACGTGTCATGGTTTTTCGCTGGCTTGTGTAACATCATGATCACTGCCGGTTGCTCTCTGCATTGCTTGTTTGCGGATGCATCGCGTCAGCAGTTGAAATTTTGCGTAGGGGTGGCAGTGGCAGGCTGAATGGATTTGCGGTTCAAGAAATGCTGTTAATTGATACCGGGTTGATACCACGTGTTCATTGATTATGAACGTCCGCATAGTTTGAGGCCCCAGCTGACCAGATGTTTGTCACGTGTGCCGTCCGTTGGCAGCAGATCGGTTCTGCAGAGCGGAGAAGGGTCTCCGTCGACCGCCCGTCCGGACACCGGGCGCCGTCGCTTGATGCGACTTCTCGATTGACCTTTGTCCGGTCACAGTTCGTCTGTATGGGAGGCACGCCGCGGCGGATGGAGCAGTTCGCCCACTTCATCATGGGCGAGATTGGCTACGAACTGCCGACAGGCACCCAGCTGCTGGACATCTCGCAGCTCTCCTACCGCTACTCCATGTACAAAGTCGGACCGGTTATCTCAGTCAGCGTGAGTAAGGGGGAGGCACTGGCGGATTCTGGAGCACTGCAGGAAAGGAGCGTCACGCTCTCTGTTCAGCAGTGCGACTAAACTGGTTTCTGAGATTCTTTCGGTAAAGATGAGAAATAATCCACTCCTATCGCAGCGTCGTTCAATACTGGGCGATGACGCAGCCAGGGTTTTCTTGACGGGCTTGGGTGGGGAAGGGAGCGCCCCATGGTAACTCTGGACTGAGGGCACATCATTTTGAGTCAGAGTAATCAATGTTGTTGGAAAAATGGGATGTTGAGTATCGCATGGAACACGCTGCGATTGCGGTGAAAATACGCCTATTTTCATATCAAAAACGGTAAAACAGTGTTCGTTCAAGGAAAATCGCAAATGCGACTGATAAATGAAACTCCCGTAAAAAACCGAAATCTTTGAAGAAAAATAAAATGAGACTGTTTTTCTCTCTTTTCCTCCGGGAACAAGCTCATGCTTTATCGCAAAAAGAGGGGTCATGTTAACCTGGTTCAAAAAGCTACTGCTTAATCGCAAAAATAGGGTCTATGTCCACTCCCCCTCTTCGGTGCGCCTATTATGGTGGACATACCGCTTGGAATGCATGAAGAAAGCAGTAAACTGCTCAGCATTTTATTGTTTTTTTTTCACTGCGACGTACGCAGAATTCTACTTTTATGTCGGCTTGCTTTCGTTTCTCTCTCCGAATGCTTTCGAAAGTTTTCACCCCCGGACGCGAAAAGTAGTGAGAAAGCGCACCAAAGCCAGCAACGTAGACACATCTGCCACCCACCGTTGTATGTTGAGTTCTGGGGGCACTGAATCATTTGTAAATCCAAGGCTGTGAAAACCAACATGGTGAGCACAATACTGACAAACGGACCACGATAAATATGCCTGATCAGATCTGACCTTCATCAGATCAGAAAGTGGGGTCGTAATATTGCACTGCATCGGCAGAAAAGACGAAGTGGAACAAACCACTTTAGGTACTTGGCTAATTCTGAAACTAGCCATTCTAATATGGGAATATCAATAGACTGTGTTTTAATGCTAAATGCGACCGCATGGTTACCGTCATAGGGAATACCTCAGGCTGGCCAGTTCTTAAAAGGAAGTTGGAGCCGGTCAAAAAGTCTTTGATTATGCTTTCAGCATTCATTTCCTCAGAAACCGCAGATGCATTAAACATCACTAAAGAACAAATTAGTCGTCTTTGCTAAACATTAGCAGGCTACTGGTGATGTCACAGTGCGAATTTCCGTTAACGGCAAGGGCTTTGATATGAACCATTGACTCCTCGCAGCGAATTCAAAATATTCGTCGTGCTAGTCGGTGTTTTGGCGCCAGGCATGTATCAAGACATCGGTGATCAAGTGTGATAAAGCATCGTTTGCCCTTCATATTTACTGAATAGTTCACGGTCATTTAAATGTAAGCGGCCTAACAGAAAGCGGGAGCAAGACCGCCTGATTTCACGTGGTTCTCTCACGTTAATTTCCGCTGGTCAGCACTTGCTGCAGACGTCATTCAGCCGTTGTGCAGCAATTATAAATTGTGTGCAAATCAAAAGCTGTAAATCGTGTGCACGTATATGCAGGTTAAAAAAACCTGCATAGCTCCATGGTCACAAGATTTTGACGCAGTAGGCGGTGGAACCGGTGGGACTTATTTACGCCATTTGGACATAGCTTGTCCGTTTGTCATTTTCCAAGTCCTATCCTCCTATCTCAATACAAAACGCGTGATGGAGGTGGTGCCCCCCCCCCCCCCGTGGCTGCAAAGCCACGTGTGACATGTGACATGTTTAACATGGCATGTCAGGCATGTGTCTGGCATTGCCGAGAATCGGTAAACCAGAGGCGCCAGGGCGTCGTGTGGACGGTTCGCAGCCGTCTGCGGAATATCCCGCCCCTTCCCGTGACGTCCCAGCCGGCGGTACCGTAAACATGGCGCGGAGGTCGGGCGCTGGGCGGAATATTACCGAACAGTGATAGCCGGCCGTCACTCGTGCGGCGTGGCGTCGGCGGCTACGCCTCCTCCTCCCCCCCCCCCCCACCGGTTTTTGTCGGCCCTGTTCCATTGCGCAGTTCACGATACGGAAGTTGACGTTACACGGCTGATGGTGGTCTGGTAATTTCTTGTCCAGAGGCCTGGTCCGGGGTCCAGATGTATCTCCAATGAATCACTGCCCGTGTCTGCCGCAGCCTTCAACAGCAGGCACAACTGCCACGTAAAGCAAGATACGAAGAGACGAACCGAGGCTGACCATGAACGGTCTATAAAACAAAAAGAATCTTCTGTGTGAATGGTTTTGTTTTAGGCGTACTCCCCATAACAACGATACTGACGGCTTCCAGACTGCATCACGATAGGCTGTTGGCGTTGTTGTTACATGCTCCTGCGCTAAAATCTTGGCAGTGGTACAGTATCGTAATCGGCTTTCTGTAAACAACTGAAACCTGGATTGCGCGCATGAAGGTCAATGTAAAGCAAGGTTGCAATTTTGCCTTCGCGGCCTGGAGGCTGTTGAGAACAGAATGGAAAAAATGAAAGCAAGACCGGAATAACGTGTACATTTGTGTTACGTCCAGAGAACAATATGAAGAACAATATGTACAATATGCAGATTCATATTTATTTGTAAAGTTCAAACCTGAGCTGAAGCTTCCGAAACATCACGTTACTTTTGATACTTTTTTCGGGATGGGCTTTATATTCTTTGCAGTAATGTAGTTGACAACTGGGCAAACAGAGTTAGGATAGTGGCACTCCGGAACGCATTTTAGTTCCGTTTAAGGTGATAATTAACCATTGCCCTTCGCAAAGTTCCAGTTATTGCATTGCAATGCCGATCAGTTTCGTTCTCTTAGGTGTGATTTGGAATATTGTTATCACTGTTCCGTGGTCAAAAGTGAGCCGTGTGAGATAAGCAAGACAATTTTGATAGTCTAAATGTGTGATAAACCGTGAAATTCGTGAATATGCGTTATTATAACCGGTGAGTTTGATGACTGTGGAGATGGACTCTTTTCTCTTTATGTTAGAAAAAAGGAATGGATCCCACGCAGTCCAATTTTTTTTTAGAACGCAATGTCTGAAACTCTGAAAACTTTGAAAAGCACTCAAAATTCTTACTTTGGTTCAAAGCTTTGCTTACTGACTCACCGCCTTGTTTGTTCAAAATGAGCAAATCGGTCACATGTATTTCTGGGACGTGTGAACCGGTGGCTGTACGCCTGGCGGTGCTCAGATCTCATGGATTCGCAACAACGCCGCAGACAACTTCTAACTGCAGATGCCTTTTGCAGCACGGTATGGGCATCCCGAGCGTGGGCATCCTGCTGCACGAGATGATCAAGCTGATGTACCACGCCAAGGCGAAGAACCCGATCTTCTTCCGTCTGGGGACGTGCGGTGGTATCGGCATCGACGGTGGCCACCTGGTGATCACCGAGAGTGCTGTGGACGGCATGATGCGGCCCTTCATGGAACAGGTGAGCACGCGAGGGACCGTCCACGTGATGTCGCCACGAAGTGAGAGCACTGCCGCGTTTTCGGGGCTTCATCTGCTGCAGTACAGAGCATTTTAAGCAATGAAACCGATAAGACGAACGTTTCCAGAGCAGTAAAAGTGTCTGAAACGAACGTTTCCAGGCAGAACATTCAATAACTGTGCAATATGTGGTGCCTCAAACTCTTTTTTATCAGTTCCGCATTTCACATGAATATCCTTGGAAAGTCGAACTGCGTGCATGGCGATGGCTTTCAGCGCTTCATCGCACTTGGAACCAGAAACTTGGAAAAATTCCGAAACGAAACGACAGGATCAACTTCTCCTCCTTTTTCACGCGCCTCCGTTTTAGAGGCCACACATCGTTTGCCAGCGAAGGACACTGCACGGTCCGGCACACTCGGATACGCGGCTTGGCGACTCTCATGCGCAGCCTGGCAAGCCCGAACGCGCGGCTCCGAAAAACCCCGCTCCTGACAGGGACCAGAAGGGTTCTTCCCTTCGCCAGGGTCTGCGCCAGTCGGCGTTTGGTGTCATCTGTCAGCCGGCCTTCCCAGCGTGTCGCCAGACTTCCTGGTTTATTTCCGTCCTCGGAGTCGAAGTGCGATGACGTGCACGGCTTCTGCGCAGTCGGCTCGCTGGTAAAACGACTGTCCCGGAAGTCTGAGATGGGGGTGGCCGAAACGTCCTTTCTCGAGACTTGTGAGACGCCAGATGGAGCGTGTTTTTGTGCGGTCTCCCAGCCTGGGAGAGACGACTACCGGTCTCGGAAAACGCTAAGGTAGATCTCCGCCAGCGGCCTGTTTGCGGTCTTGGTTGGCCGTTACGGCTGTGATGAGGTTTGACAGAGCCAGAACACTGATGGCAGGTCATCAAAACTGCGTCTCTCATCACAGCGCTGCGGCATTGCACAGATCGCACAAACCTTGAGTCAGTTCTTGCTGGCGCCAAATATGGATAGCGCAGTCATGTTGTAACTTGAAAGGGCGTAACCCGAGACAGGAATGAGAAGACGATATCGGGCTGCGGTGAACGCAATACCCCGAAACGCCATGGGAGGGAACTGGGCTCGTTCCGCCAAAACGGGATACCCTGTGAGCCATTCATAATACCACGAATTTGCCCGGATGCGGGAACCCAACGGCGCTTCAGGAAGCGAGACGTCGCCCGAAAATCTGAAAAGCCAGATGGCACTAGCGCTCCGTGGGGTGTGGCAAAGAGCCACGGAAACTCGGGAGAAGAGAGGCCATTTCGCCCCAGTAGACGGCAGCGATGTGTCACCGTGACAGTCGCGGGGTTCTAGTCACTGCCGGTCTGTCTAGCCCGGCGGTGGAGCTTTGCTGGCCGCTGTTGTTTAGGAAGCAAAGAAGAGTCGCGGGCGGTCGGGCAGGCTGGGGGACCGTCCCTCTGTGCCAAGTCAGCACATGCCTGGCGCCTGTTGCCGCGACCTGGTGCGCCTCACGAGCGATGCACACAAACGTGCCGCCCGTGTTGGTCGTCTCACGGCCTCGTCACGCGACAGCTCTGCACCGCCCGGAGATGGGGATGCGACGCTTCATGCACCCGTGCAGTTCGATTTAGTCTCGATTGCAGTCATGTGATGGATCGCATTTTTTGGTAGGCGGCGCACCGCATAGCTGAGGCCTAGATTTGCACTGAAGTGAGGTGAAACAGCTGGCCGATGTCAAGCCCAGACGGATACGTTTACAGCACCGCCTACAAGAATTCTAACCTTGAACTGTGCTGAATACCGATAAAACCAACCTTGATGAAGTGCTGTTCCGAACTTGTGTGTGTGTTTTTTTGACGTCTGGGTCATGTGTGACGGCTGCTGGCTTGGTAACTACAGACGCACGTTTTGACAGTGCCTTTCAGATTTCGTGGTCTCTTTTGAGCCTAACCATCTGTGAGGTGGGTGGTACTCGTGTGATCATTACTAAATAGCATTACTGAATGATTCCTTTGCGTCTAAATAATGATCAGATGAGAACTGAAACGTGTAAAATATTAACGGAAAGAATAAAACATGCCTTACACCTTGTAAAGCCATTTAATCGCCATGAAAACAAGATCAGATCACACCAGTCTTGCATTTGCGAACTGCCAAACGCCGCCGTCCAGCTGGCGTTTCCGATCCTGCAGCCAGTGCTGGGTAAACTGCAGCAGCGTCCTGCCGTGCTGGATAAGCAGCTTGCCGAGGAGCTGCAGTCGCTGTCGACCCCCGAGGACGAGTGGAAGACACACGTCGGCCGCACCATGTGCACCACCGACTTCTACGAGGGTACGTACGGCGGCATGACCGCAGAGGCAGCCCCGTCCGTCCTGCCACCTGCACACGGCCCCCGCGGCCGGCCTCAAGGAGGGGACATGGGGGAGTGGCTGGTGGTTACATCCTTGGTTCCCTTTCGTGTACCCTCATTTCTTATCAAATTTCAAGATTGTTTCGCTAATCTGAGCGGTTAAAAATCGGTAGGTAAAGTAAATGTATCTTTTTGTATGAGTTTCTTCCCACTTTACACGGCTGTCAGTATCAGTGTTATGTGCCTTCTCAGAAGAATACCTGATCATTTAGGTCTCTCAGCTTCTTGACAATCGACATCCGATGAAACAGCATGGGAATGGTAAAAGTATATTGGTCCCGCGTGAATCCCGTCTGAACAGCTCGACACAGTGCACCCTGAACAGCTCGACACAGTGCCCCTGGACAGCTCAGCGCAGTGCACCCTAAACAGTTCGACACAGCGCACCCGGGGGTTAGTCGACAGAGACGAGCGGCGATAGGTCATAGCGTGGCTGTTCAACACGCCACTTGTAATCAGGAGATCAGGAGTGCTCTCCTCCCAACTTCGCACGACGCAAAGGACCGTGCGTCAGCTATCAAAGAGGTAGCCTATACATAAGATGCAATATTTATTCATGTGATTCCTTGCTAAGATTTCTACTGAAACTAGCCATTGAAGCAAACCTAATGAACTGGACTGGTCCGTTGGGCCACCCGGGGCCTGTCTTATGACTAATGGACTGATGACTAATGACTAATGACCGGACTAATGACTAATAGCTAATGGACTAATGAGATGGTGGACATTTGTAAAGAATGTTCAAAATGTTTACGAATTCAGCCTAACGCCCAAAACCGACTTAATTGTATGACTGGATTCCCTGCAATGAAGATCAAAAACTGTTCGTACAGTCACGGACACGGGCTTTACGCAAAGCGAATCACTTTACTTAGACGCGTTGTTCTTGGTGCCCAGAGCCATGGTAGGACACCACCACGCTGACGACCGCACTATCCAAAGTGGCGAAGTATGCGACGGTCGACTTGTTAAATAAGTGTGGGGGGAAGTATGCCCTGGCGCGGCGGAGCCCTGCATCTGTGCGGCGTCAGGCTGTCACAGATGGCACTTGCGGCCGCCCCCTCCCCCCCCCTCCCGTTGCGCCGTCAGCTGGCGCGTGTTCGTCAGAAATGCAGAGGCACCACAGGGACAATCGAGGCAGCAGACGACAGTGCAGCGCGTTTTACCTGTTATTCATAGTCACATCACGTCGTGCAAATGTCGGCCAGTTTCGATGATCTTGCGTCAACGAACTGTTTCTGTTGATCACACCCAGGATCACATCGACTGTCCCTACGCAAAACAGAACTGCTTTTTTGTTTTATTTTTATTACCTTAGTTCCCCTCTCCCTTAACAGGAAGGTAAAAGTGTCCTTCCACGCAAAAGTACCCTTCCATAATTCGAGGGTATCATTCTTAATACCATTCCGTGGATCTGAACCGGAGGGTCAAACATGTCCGTGAAAACTCCTGATCTCCGCCGACTGCTGGGGACCTTGCTGGACCCCGTGAGCCGACGCCTGGTCGTGGCACCGACGCGATCCGGTGACGGCGTGCGTCTGACAACAGGCCAGGGCCGCCTGGACGGCGCCTTCTGCGAATACACCGAGCAGGACAAGCTGGCCTTCCTCCGGGAGGTCCACGGCGAGGGCATCCTCAACATGGAGATGGAGTCGCTGATGTTCGCGGCTCTCTGCAACCACGCCGGCATTCGCGGCGCGGTCGTCTGCGTCACACTGCTCGACAGGCTGAAGGGAGATCAGGTGCGCGTCTTTCAGAAGCGAGCTGACAGTGCCGGTGTCTGTGTCGTGATCTGTCTGCCATTGTAAACGTGTTCAGAAAGCCACCATGGTTTTGACACTGCGTAGATGACACCATTGTGACACCACTGTGTCTGACTTAAAAGACTGGCAGAGGTTTGAGGATGGCTAGTGAGCTTTAATTGTTGTTTGAATGACTGGAACTGCATCGATAACAACCATTCCTTTTTTCCAAAAAGTTCACAGTTGATCATGCGTCTGTACTTCCGTGATAACTGATGGCACATCGCCTAAGCAGAGTCGGTTGTTATTAAAAAAACGTAATTTGATTAAACGTATGTAAATCAAGGTTAAGAACAGACGATGCAGAAACCACACCTCATCTCAAACCAATGTTTTTCTTTTTTAATTGCTGCGCGCACGGAGACCTGACTGAGTTTTCGTCAGCGCCGGCCGTCGCGTTGAGGGGAGCTGTCTACCTGCTGGAGGAGGCTTGTCAAAGGCAGGCGGCGCCATCCGTTGCAGATCGTGGCCGACAAGGAGACGCTGCACGCCTGGCAGGAGTACCCGCAGCGACTGGTGTCGCGCTACATCCGGCGGCACCTGGAGCGCAGTCTGACGGCGCTCTCCAACCACCACCCGCTCAGTCCCGGCGAGTCGGGCGTCATCCGATCGCTGTCGCAGCTCAACCTCACCCGCCAGACCTCCGAGCAAGTCAACAGCTCCGAGTGATCGGTGCCGGCGGCGCCGTAGATGGCAGCACGGGCGGGGAGGCCGCGTCGCTGCCGCCGGCGGTGTGGTACGGGGGCGTTTTGTCCGTTCATACAAAGTCGAATCGTTGGATGGATGTGTCTGCAAGAACGGTCGGGAATACTTTAAACGGGTGTGTTATTCCTGGGTTTCTAGTGGCAGTGAATCCATGAAGCGTGCTTAAACCGATCATTCCACGCCGCAACCAGTACAGGCCAAGATGCCTACGCTACGCTGCATTTATTGTTACTGAGTTTTATCAGTTGTGTTCTCCAGCATTGTGTTCTCCCTTTTCTCTCATTAATGAAACGAGTAGGTGCTGTGACACGTCATGTTTCTTGTGTAAGCATGCTTCCTCTGTTGCCAATATACAAACTGCGAAGTGTACCATTTTTTCCTGCACATCGACTTGCCGCAGGCTCATAGGGCCATATGCACTGGTGACCAGGGTCAGTAAGCAAACAGTTAAGCTGGTGATATATACGGTAAGACATCTGGTGCGAGCTCGGAAGCTCAGCGCCTCCTTTCCCACTCCCTCCCGGGAGGGGAGTTTCGTCGACCCTATGGACTTCTGGTAACTGGGAAAAATGGCGCGCGCAGCGCATTAAAATTTTCAGTGCTTTTTCTTACAGTCCTTGCGCATGTCGTGTAGAACTCTCAACTTCCAGTCATGTCAGGTCACTGATCTGGATTACGCAAGAGGTAAACCTCCGATTTTTTTAGAGTTCTACAAACTGCGCCGTGGGCTCGATTAAACAAAAACTTTCAGAGATGGTAGCTGAGGACATTCCAAAGAATTGCGTTATCTTGAATTTGTCGTCAGGGTCAAGTTCAATGAACTAAGGTCAGCTCAATTTTCGCGATATTTCCCTATTCCTAACGGTCTTGAACTCTTTTCGGCTTGGTGGTGTATGAAATGCATTCCTGAACAAATGAAGTCACTAAAAACGACAAATGGTGTTAATCCATATGAAGGGTCATGAGGTCACGTCAGGTCACGTTTGGGGTGAACGTACAAAGAGGAATCTAAAACCGCGTTTTTATGATACCCGGAGTAAAAAGAGGCACTGAAGTCGATTTTGCGGTCCAAAATTAAATCGAGACCCTGCAAACTGTGAAATGACCCTAGATTACCTGACGTCATGCAAGGTAACCGTGGTGGAAGCTAAAACGCATTTCTGGTGCCTGGAATCCATTCCTGGGCCAAGGAAGTCACTAAACGCAACAAATATTGTTGACCCACATGAAGGGACATGAGGCCAGGTCAGGTCACATTTGGGGTGAACTAGCAGGAGTCTGAAACTGAAAAAGTCTGAAAGAAGTCTGAAATCCGTTTCGATGATGTCTGGGGTAAACATGGGCAATGAAGTCGATTGTGCAGTCCGCAATGACACCAAGACGCTACCATGTTGTGGAATGACCTTAAGTTACCTGAGGTCATGTGAGGTGACCTTAGTAGAAGTTGAGTTCATATCCAGATGTCCAGCTTTATCTCTCTCGTTAATTTCATGAGTCAATGGCAGATCTAGCATAAAAAGATGAAACCCAAGCGTGCTTCAAATCAGGCCATGATCCTACGTCAGGTCAAGTCATATACGATCGACGTAGTATCGTATACGATCCTATTGATCAGACCTTATTGATCACAGTTCTGGAATCCAAGGAGTTTCATTCCAAAGGTACTCCTTCCCCTTTCGTTTGCGATGTCATTACTCTTCCACAAGACAGGAAATAAAGCAGACAATGGCTGAATGCTAGGTCGGGCCACAGGGCAGGTCCGGTCACGTCAGGTCCTTGACATTAGCCTGTCGGTATTTAAAGAATGTCTGTACAAATCATTTCTATCGTTTTGGAAGCATACATGGACAACAACTCGCCAGCGGCGTTCAAAAACCTCACAAATATAGCGGAATGAAAAATGGCGTTGTATGAGGCCACCTAACGAAATATGTCATTACATACATGTTATAAATTATACATCACCGTAATGTGCATTCTATGAGCTTTACGTTGGCATGGTCGAAATTGCTCAACCGTGATTAGGGGTGGAGCTAGAACTCTTCTGTTAAATCTTATTTTCCACATATTTCGGCCAAAAAGCTGCTTTATTGTCCCAAAGTTTCCAAAAATAAATGTTTTGGAACGTATTCATGACGAACTTCCCGATGTTTCATTCTTCTCCGAGGTTTCGTTCTCGAGATGGGGGGTCGAAACGCCTCCCTCCCCCACCGGCTCCGGCCGCCCACGTCAAGGTGCCGGTTCGATGTGGGCTATGTAATGGAAGGAACATGCTCTGGCTACGAGACGGGGACAGCTCTGTGTGAGAGAAAAATGTTTTATAACGTCACATTTTCACTTTCCCTAAGCATTAAATTACGCCGTTTGAGTCTTCAAGAAACAAAGTACGGTGCTATCGTCGATGACGGTGCTGAATGGCAAAATGGCGCTGAATGATGTTGATAAACGCACATGAACAAGTATACGTGCAATTCGTCAGTTCTCGCGCAGTTTACCCGGCTGGAGTAGCCACAGATACGCAGCTAATGAGGATCGAACCAGCTTTCCTCCGAACGACCCAAGCGATCCGAAATGATCCTCATACGCGCCAGAGTTCATGCGGAAAAAGCCCCTGGTGCTTTACGGCAGCGTGTAACATCTTACACGACGATCAGAGCCGGTATGTAGCCAGTCCAGGATAGGTGAAAGTTTTCATTGCTCCAAACTGCATGACACCTGAAACGCTTCAACCAAGGGACGGAAGAACACATCAATACCTCTGGTTATATACCCGGTGAAATAAACAGAGACACAAGCATTGCATCTTCCACGACTCCACGAAACATCAGCAAGTCCGAATCACCATCCGGCTGGTGCAACACCAAAGAAAGCAGCAAAGACATCAGAATCCCTTGGGAGCTTTTGGCCACCACTGAATAGTTTCCAATACGACTTCCGGCAAGCAGAACATTTCCATTTGTACGCACTCCATCCAAGTGTGAATGGCACCAGCTTGGCACCACATATTCCACAAAGATGAGCCTTCTGGGACAAGTGCATGGCAATACTAATCGGCACAACGATTTATTGATTTGTCACACATAAAATGGATGTTACTATTCTGTTTAAAGCATGTGATGTTAACTCGGACGTGGGAGCAGACTGTAGTCACAAAAGAGGCTTCGCAAATGTGGCAACGCAGAACGCACGGGAGGCCAAACCCTTCATACCATTTTTCATCACACCACCAACTAGAAGGCAGAGGTGCACTCCGGGTGATGCCCATGGACACCTCAGGTCGTCTCCGCAGCACCTTCCATGTCGCGGCAACCCACACCATTACAGTGCCCTCGCCTAAACAGCCCAAAGCACGACGTGAGGAAAGACGGTGTGTTGTCGGCTGCCGCCCTGGCACTGCTACTAACTAAGAAACGCCAACCCCAGGTGCCTCGACCGGTCTAGGCTACGCTGCGCATCCAAAACCATACCACACTCGAACAACGCCAAGCCGAGCGACACCGACTGAACGCACACAACTCGATCACGCGCTCTCGGCCACACCCAGGAACACCGCAAACAAGCTCCGCAGCTAAAACGAAGAATACGAATTATTCATTTGCGATGGCTTCTTCTCGGAGAAAAAGTTCCTGAGCACGAGCACCTGGCCGATAGTGATGACCAGAATGGCCACTGTCTCGCCGATGGACCAATAGAGCACGCGCTCGCTCAACTCCTCGGCCCGTTTCCTCCCCTGCGTCTCGCGCAGCTTGTAGTGCGTCTGGTAGTCATCGACGGCGTTCAGGTTTTCGTGCACGGTCTGCGCAGACGACTCCATCTGCCGGACCCCACAAACGTTTAGTCCGGACAGGACCGAACGGGTCCGGGCCACAGTCGACGCAGTCTGAGTCAAGGTGGGGCAAAAACGAAACACGAATAGCCAGAACAAATGTCCGGGAAACGCCTCGAACCAAAACGACGATAAAAAGGTCTATTAACAATACCGGACAGTCTTCAACGCAAAACGTTACAATACCAAACATAAACAATACAAAACATAACACAAACTACTTACATTCTGGCATCCGCCACATTTAATTTTAATACTCGAACACAAATTTCCTCACATTTCAAGCGAACAATGGCAGCTTCTGCGCCGGCGAGACGCCTTTACACAGAGCGAAAACCATGCGATATTTATGATTCAAGCGAGGAAGGCGGTTCACGACCAAGGATCTACTAGCAACCGAAGACGGATCTAAGATAGGAACAATCCTTCAGTGTTGCGACCAGCAAAGTAGCCACTCTGGCTGCTAGGAAACGAAATGTGCGCCGCCGTGGTCCTTTGACTCTAACCTGCGTCAATGCTGTAGTGTGTTCCTCCATTCCTGGGAGAGGCTTCTCCTCGCCCACTTGCCAATCCAAGTAGATGATCTTGTGCGAAAAGGTGGAAAACTCATTGCTGAAGCAGACGGAATAAGTTCCGGCCCTGTCAGTGGTGAACGTGTAGTCACCGTACTGTTCCTTCGCTTTGTTGTAGAGAATCCTGTCGTCAGGGGCTTTTATTTGGCAGTCTACGTCGTAGTTACCGCCCGTTACCACCTGTGGATAGAATACATTTCAAACAACGTTTTATGGGCCAAAGAAGGCATAATGAAAAAGTACAAGCAGATCATTTGTAAGAAGCATCGAACATCAGGACAAAACTGAAATTAAATTCGTCGTACGCAAATTGAAATACAATGTGTATTAGGCATGAGAGCAAAAGAAACTTAGGAAGTGAGATATGGCTTAGCCAATAATTTCTCTAATTGCTGATTTAACAATCTCAACTTGTCACAGGTAGGATCAACTAAAACAAACTGTTAAACGCCAACACAAGAAACCTTGCTTTATACCTGGCTTAAAATTGGAAACGCAAACATAACGATTTTCTTGCAAAACAATCGCATGGGATGAAAACTGCCAACATTAGCAACATACCTGAAATTCCACTGTTGTTTTCTCTCCAGCTTTAATGTCTTCGTAAAAACATTGCTTCTCGTTGTCTGGTAATTCGAATGTTAACTCTACTGCAAAGCTGATGTGAAGAAGACCACAGCAAAAGATAAAAATTATGACCAGGCTATTCATCATTGGTCGTATTTTAGAGATCCCGCAACCTGGAAAAAAAGAAAATACATCACTGAACGAAATAACAATAGAAACTTAAATTACATTTTCTGCGTGGCACCATTCTTAACAGATTAATACCATCAGTCCACAATTCTCCTGAAAGTCCGACATGCTACTGTTCGACTTCCTGCCCCTCAGAAAAAAACTAAAATAAGTCTTCACTGCCACCTACGACATGACAGAAAAATAGCCTTTTCGCTCCATCTGAGAACCATAAACATACTGCGGACCATGACACCCCAAAACTACTCATCAAGGCCAAAGTCGGGACCAAAGAATCGGAACAGCCCAGACCAACCTAATGAGACCAAACAAAATAAACCGAACATTAAACGAGACCAGCCAACACAGAACGAAACGCATAATCCAGTTCGGTCCGATCCAATCCGTATTCGGCCAGGCTGAATCAGGATGCAATCCGAGTCATCAAATTTCCTCCAGGACTGATCCAGTCCAGATCCGAACTGCTACAAATATTATGTAATCTATCTGTCTATCTATCTTATATATATATATATATATATATATATTATATGACATTAGGCCTATTATTTCTCGGCCAAGGCCTAGAGAAGGCAGCAATGGAAACCTCTACGTCCAATCTAATGCAACCTTGTATGTTTAAAAAAAAACTGGTTAACCCGAGCCCGACTGGCAGTCGGCGCCATGCACGCCCGACTGTAGGAGCAGCGGTTGACCGCCCCCTACAGCTCGCGAACGGTTGGCCGTACGGCAAAAATAAGCATATCGTTGGAAAACTACGGACAAGTGGAGCTAGAAACTACTATCAATCTTATTTTTTGATAACATGTAAGCCATTTAAGCCCTATATGCTTTGTCACAGCGGACTTCATGGAACTGAGAACAGCCTGGATCTCAAGGGATATAATTGATAAGGTCCTGGTGAGATTACCAACGAATAGCTAAAAGACCGCAGGGGCCGATACACGCCAAATTTCTTTGATTTGTTTAACATATATGCGGAAACGTTGAGTTAAAGACAGCGATTTTCGCGCCACTGTAACGCGGGGCACTTGTGTCCAACGAGCGATGGAATTAACGGGAACTAATTTTAACGTTCCCTTATTTTGGTAGTATAAGCCTTGCAAAGTGCTGTTTCTTGATGCTCCTGGCTCTTGCTATGGTTTAAAGTGCTTCATTTTTCTAGACAAAAAATTAGTCATCAATGTACCCAACTGGCAGAACTTTATTCGCAAAAGCTTCGCTACTCCAAAAATATGTGATTTTTGCAATTTTTGGGGCTTCTTGGAATCATTCGCAACAATGACGGGCAGTTAGGCTGATTTGTATATGTCCTAAATGATTCGTCCACAATTCTGACGGCGGCGCATTTTGGCTACTAACAATTACTGGAGGCCTGACCTCACGCCAATAGTTCCAGGTCGCTGGTACTTTGCCCAATCACGGTCACTGGACGTCTGCATCACCTCACACTCAAAATATTTTAAAAACAAAATCACAACAAAAGGCATGTCTGCATTTACTGCCAGCGCCTACCACCGCGGAAACCAGCCTCCAGCGTTTGACTCCGAAGCCATAACATCTGAATGTCTTATAAGTGCAATAGTTGAACAGCCTGGATCATAGGAGTGAACTACAACTGTGATACGGCAGTCACAGAATGAAATGCCACGCGGGCAACGACAGGCTATCTTATTATCCACCGAGACAGCTGAAACGCCTGGACTAGGTACGGTGCATCCACATAAATAAAACAAAGAAATGCGTATATGTATCAGTCCCGAACATCACGGATGAATAAAATTCATGTGTTGACTAGGCGAAACGCAAACGTAATACGAAGATAATTTAGCCAATATTGTATGCTACAGCTGACATAAGAAACGACTGAACAAACTGAAACGCCGAAAAATTAGCAGTGACTGACAGCAATATACCAGTAAATACAAGTATAATATGGGTAGATTTAAAGGAACCAAAGTGGTCATGTCACTGATGATTCACGGATGCGAGCTGGAAAACCGGCAGTCTTGCAGCTGCTTTGCACGCTGCGATACGATAATACTGCTGTCGAAAGGAAAAAAACGGGGTAATTCGTTTTTCCGAAATTGAGCTTAACGCATCACCCAACAGCTCTCGTAACCGCACATCTTCTCATACGGAAAAAGTGCTGCCATACGCATGCATTCCAAAATATTCATGTTATTAAATTTGTAAAACACCGCCAACTGGAAAAATGTGGTTTTCCTTCAGACATCGCAAGGTAAAAAGGTAACCTCCCCTTTCGTTGTTTTCTGTTGCATTCCATGTTAATAAAGCAACATTTTCAAGGGGAAAAAGGGTAACTAAAAAATCTCCGAAGATGAAAGCGCTGTTCATGCCAGGAAAATATAACTTGGTTTCAACAAATTATGGGACTGAATGACTGTTATAAATTTTTTAATTGTTTATTACGAGAAATATCATGACATTAAATTATTACATTACTGAAAAGCATTCAATAATCTGGGTGATGAAACATGTTGTTAACATTTATCATTTACACTCTCCTGGCAAAATGAATAATCTTTTGAGACGAAGCCGTCTTCCCTTGGTATAATGATCTCCAGTCCCAAAGAGACTTAAATCTGTAATCAAGTGCCGTCAGTCCATTTCACTAATTGCAGAGGCAAACCAACGCATTAAACAACTGGTTTGGGGGTCAAAATCAAAACTTTGTATCGCACGCAGACCTGTGCACCCGTTTAGTACGAACATTACCCTCACCCATAACTAAACGATGTTGATCATATTACCATTCACGCAACGGCACACTTGCACAGTGAACGAAATATGCAGAACGATACACTGTGAACCATAAAAATGTTGCGCGGCCGACATGGCTCGAAGCCGCGGTTTCGGATTCACAGTCGCACACTCTAACCACTAGGTCGCGACTGCCTGAGATCCTATTTCAGCGGCGGTCTGAATCTGGATCACTCAGTAAACTGCTTATATCGCCAGGCCTGAATGACAAACTGGCACACCTCACCTACGTCCCGCATACACTAGGCCAAAGCTGATGGCATGCAAAACAGCCACATGTTTCGAATGGCGCGCATCCAATGCTCCTGCCCACCAATTTTCCGCATCCCAGCGATAACAGCTTTGTGGCCATGAACGAGGGACGTTAACCGCCTACGCACGTCGCGCTACACGTACAAGCTGCACCACCGTTTTGGTCTGAATCCGTCGAAGTTGATCACCCAGCTGCCCGTCAACCTTTCCAAGCCATCATCACGCCACACTGCGCCGTTCGCGTCCCGGCCATTGGCCGATTACAAACATGGGAATAAAAGTGGCGCATGTGCGCTGCACATGACCTGTAGCACTCTGCCCATCATATGGGGTACCATGGAGCCCTAGTGCTAATCTCTCTACCCACCAAATTTCAGCCGTCTAGGCCACTGCTTCCAGCATTCGGAGACACCAGAGTCCAAATCGAAACGAATGCCCGTGGATCGCCACATGAATCGCATGTGCGTACTGACCACAAAAGCGAATACCCGCAAGTAGGACCCCTGTCGTCCGCAAGTCCGGAATCAACAGCACCCGCTGTTCCTGTACCCGTGATTAGATCCACAAACCAAATTATACGGCACACAGGCAAACAGCCACCAAAAAGATCTTCTAGAGCGCCGTGCACTCTCACCCGGCGGGCTCTCCGAGAACTCAAGCTGTACCCGTGATTAACTGAGTTCAACACAGGTCCGGCTCGCACCGTGCGGCACATGCCACACGCCACAAATCGCTTCCGAACCTACATACACCATAATCTCTCCGCCTAGTCGGCGCACCCGATGGTGCCACTTGTGTCGCGATGGGCCGGCGCGTTCGGGCGCTAGAGGCTCCGAAGCTTGGACACACACACACACGCACAAACACCTCGATCTGAACTTCTGTTTTTGAACGCCGCCCTGCATGGAATCCCATCCGCCAAAAGCGTGCAAAACGATAGATGCATCAGTCGGTGGGTGAAGATGGACATTGCCGGAGTTCTCCGCCCGTTTTCATTTTAACGTTTTTATTTTTATTCATGTCTTTGGAGATGGATACCGCGCAATGGTCGGCCTGTCTATGCATTAACTGGAACAAACGTGCAATGACCTTTTGTAGCTATGCTGACTCCCCATACTAGAAATAATGCGAATACAAGCCCTACGGTAGGAATGCCCCGTGGCAGCGAAATATTGCATTCGAGGCTGGGAGGGAACACACCAACCCAACGTCGCTGGCACTCCTTTCTTCGCACTCACTAAAACTTCGAGCACGTCCCAGAGCTTGATTTCAGGAAACATAACGCCATTTTGGGCAACATAGCTGTTAATAGCTTAATAGTTAATAGCTGCGTTGTTAATCCAATGATGGAGGGTAGTAAATCCATTTGGGGTGAACAGATCTTTTACAAGCATATTTCCAGCGCTGTTCTAGGGTGCCATTGAATCAGAATCAGAGCCAGACGTGAACAGAGATAGTTGCACAGAACCCAGTTCTGGAACCCAATTACGCCATTCCGCATAAACATGATTTTGTGATAAAATTTAGTGTACCGACATGAGCGATAGGTTCTACCACAGCTGTGTTTATATAAAACCAAGTAAATAATTTACAAATAACTTGATACGTTGGTAATAATGGCGAAGGCTGAGCGTAATCTAGTCATTCTCCTAATACTGGCCATGGACGCAGTGGCGTAGAGCAAATGGGAGAATTATATCACTTTCAAGACACCTGTCTGCCCATATATGACTGGTCTGACTTGACTTCATATTTTCATTGTGATCATTCAAAAATCTGAAGCTTTGCCATTGCATGGGCTTGGTTTCCTCTCATATTACACACAAGATTCACTGCCAATCAGAGCGCCTCCTACCGCTGACGTCATGCCCCGCCCCCTCCTCCGGCCGCCATCCGCCCTTGCTCGGCACTGGCCGAAGGTAGCAGTTCTGTAACTTCTTCATGCAACTGTGAATCCGTCTTACTTTTACTTATTGTTCTGGCCGTACCCTTTGGGATAAAATGACACCAACTTCAGAGGATTTGGCGATTCGACCTGAATACTCTGACGTACCCATCAGAATCTACCGGTATCTACCGGTAAAAAATCTACCGGTATTCTCAGTCCTAATGGCCACTCGAGAAAATGTCATGCCTCCTGTATGGCATGCGTGCGTATGAAAAAATGGGGTGAATATACAGGAGCAGTGTCAGAACCATTTACACAGGCAGAATACCTGTAGATAAGCAACAAAAAATGAAGAGGGAAACAAAGTACCGAGCCTCCAATCATCTCTGACATTTCAAGCAGCTGTAGCAGTTTGTACAGTCCTTGAAGGATTGGGATCTGCCAGCTGGTACAGAATAATAAAAAAGAGTACTGCTTATTTCTTATCTTAGTTCTTATCATCTGTTCTATGAGCCTTGCATTTGAACATTCACAAAATAATACAGGAATTTAGAAGCATACTCCTTGTTTGTTTTTATGAAATATCTATCCCAACATTCACGTCAAAACACTGATTTATCTGTGGAATGGCAGATGGCCCAGTGACAGAACAATCCATGCAACACAAAGCTAATTTTATCTCCATCCATGGCCCATTACCAATTACTGCTGTAAGCATCATGTCTTTTCCAAATCATGCTGATAACATCCATCAGTGTCGTTTATTCCACATTTATGAACATATGATATGCTGTTGTATATTCATGTGGCATGATGTAACATGACGTAAAACTTTTAAATTGTCTTTTGCATTCTGAACTTTAGATCTGAGGCACTAATTGCATATTTCCAACTCAACAAGGAGCACAAGCATGAGCCCATCTTCTGAATCCCATTTTATCTCTAATTTATTCTTCGATGTAGGATTTTTCATGCCATTCAGCACCCCATTTCATGAGCACCTGTATCAGTGCACATGAATTCAATTTTGGTATATGTGCCCACCAAAATGTGCCTCCAAAACATCAAGTGCAATTACAGAATGTCAAAAAGTCTGCAGTGCTTTGGACCATGCTACAGGAAAGACTTGCTTTGTTTTGGAATGCCAACAGCCTCAGACCATTGTCAATGGCACGTCAACCCACCAAGACATAAGATAAATCACATGATATACAATTTCCCTGAGGAAAATTAACTTCAGCCATGCAATTAACTTTAGCATTGTCAGCAGTGGAATCCAGTCCTCAAAACATGCCAGTCCCAATTTGATCACATGACCAGGCCTACCTTAGGACACTGGGGGCAAAACATACTCAGCTGAATATCACACCTTAGAGGGTAGCACACAATATTATCCAGTGCCCATTCCAAATAATGACAGACTGCCTGTATGATATAATTTTATCTCATCTCATCCCATCATAACTAACCCAATCTAGTCTAATCTGACCTAAATTAATCTAATCTGGTCTATTCTAACTTAACCTGAACCAAACTGAACTAACATAGCATAACCCAAGACAACTTGTATGTTTATACAGATGTACATGAACCTGCCTGGCTTGTCGCGCCTAACCGACTTTAAATATTACTGCTTGAATGACTTTGTTGGTACCTTGCTGTAAATTTGCGAATTTTTTCCACCATTTCATTCATTTGTTTTCACCAACATACATACAGGATGATGTTACCATATCCGTATTCTAGGCACAGGCCTCCCACTTCTAACTCCAGAAATCTGCATAGTTATCACACCATATTGGTACCAAAAGATGTGTGATTAAAAAATAACCTAATCGCAGGCATTTAGGGCCTTGCCACCATCACACCCTCCTCCAAATAATCTCTTGAAATGATTCAGCTACCCACAGCCTCAGCAGCTAACACGAGCTTGAAGCACGAAGCATCTCCACGAGACAGATGAACACCAATTTTAAAGTGCTGAGGTTGACAAACGTGCCTGAAATTTGACATCACAGAAAGACCTGTTGAGGCATGGCTGGAAATAAGCTGAGACAGTCCTGGAATGGGACAGGCAGGCAGACTGTGACTCAACAAGGACAGCCATGAGTGCCTGGGGGGCAACAGGGACAGACAAGGAAAACTGGGACAGTACTGAGATGTGAAGGACCTGGATGAGGTTAGGAGAGAGATGAGGACTAATGGAACAGGCATGTAATGGTACATTAGGACAGAATGGTGAAAAGGGACTGGGCTTTAAGTGCTGGGTTAATGGTCCTGTCCAATACCTCATCATTGTTCCAGTCCCATTTCAGTCTGTCTGAGTCTATCCCTTCATCATATTCCCTTTCTGCCCCTCCCCCTACCAGTCCCATCCCACAGGGGAACAGTGTGAAACAGGGCTGAGGAAGAGGGACTGTAATGGGACAGGGACAAGACTGGGATGGGACTGGGAAGGGAGATGCAGAAAGGGGATGCAATGAAGGGATAGATTCAAATGTGGACTGAAATGGGACTGGCGCAACAATGGGATACTGAACCGGACCATTAATGTGGCAATGACTGGAGCATTTTATCACCTTCCACAGACTGAGGGCCTTACACATCTTGGCCCTATTTATCTCGAGAACTAGCCACATGATCTGGCTCATTCAAATGTACATTTATAGCCCCATCCCTTTACTTGTCCCTGTGCGGTCCCCATCCTCTTGCTTGTCCCTTTCCAAACCCAGTCCCTTTGCACCATCCTGTCCTAATATACCCTTCCATGTTCATTCCATTAGTCTTCATCTCTCTCTTAACCTCATTCAGGTCCTCTGCATATCTGTACTGTCCCAGTTTTCCTTGTCTGCCCTGTTCCTTCCCAGGCACTCATGTACATCCTTGTTCAGTCCCATTCCAGGACTGTCTCAGTTTATTTTGAGTTTTGAGACAGCCATGTTTTGATAGGTCTTTCAGTGATATCAAATTTCACAGCACATCTGTCAACCACTAATGCTTAAAAGTTGATGGTGATCTGTCTTGAGCAGCTGCTCCACGTCTCAAGTCATATTAGTTGTTAAGGTAGTGGGTATCTGAATCACTTCAAGAGATTACTGCAAGGAAGCTGTGATGATGGCAAGACACTACATGCCCATGATTGGGCTATTTTTTAATTTTGCATCTTTTGGTATTGATATGGTTTGGTAACTATCCAGATTTCTGGAGTTAGAAGTGGGAGACCTGCATCTAGAATACCACCATAGCTTGGTGCTTCCAGTGTACCTAAATTGTTGACATTACAACAAAACCCCCTGTCCTCTATACTGGAAACTTTTATCTTTACTTCAGAACAAGCTGGAATGACAAATGCACATCAAATATTATTCTTGAAGTTCACAGGAACAAACAACTAAGTTTGATTCACAATCAAATGTGCTAAGAAAACAAAATAGAACAGCCAGTTCAGATGCTAGATATCCATTGCCATCTCATACAGCAACCAAATTTAAGATGGTGCACCAGCCTACAAGTATTCTTTTATCATCCAATGGATGCTGTGTCTCCTCCCCCCCCCCCCTTCTGTCACAAAATGGTCATATTAACAAACGTGACAGCACTAGCTTGTTAATGAGTAACTGCATTCTGGCAATTCAGGTTAACCCACTCATGCACCATACCAAGATTATTACATACAAAAGTACATACTCCTTGAAATGAACGCAATGCCCCTACGTCCCACCATCTGTTTAGCCACGATCTCAAACCAAAACTTAAAATGCGTCTCCATTATCAGCTGGAACACCATACAGCTAACATACAACGTTTAACATGCACTTAATCCACTTCCCGCAGTTTTTAAGAACATAAGTAGTTTCCCATGCATTTACGAGGCGCCAGACTCACCCTCTCTCAAAACACAGCGGCGACCGGCTTGAGGTCCCTCGTAAAGCTCAGCCTGTTTAACGCCGCTAACTTCCAGGAAGGTAAGAGTTGCAGATATGGCGCATTGCAGACAGCTCGTCATCATTGACAACTGTTCAAAGCTACCATATTAAGGAAAATTTGGAGGCCCGAGAAGAAATGTTACGGACATGTAAATCTACCATTTTTGGTGACCACAGGAAAGGATCGAAGCGGGCGGCTGCCCCTCTTCCTTGGCATTTTGGCGTCCTTACCCGTCAAAGGTGGGTAAGAGAATGGAAGCCATTCACGGACGAATGATGTTCGTGGATACAAAGGTACCCTATCGTTACCCGGCCCCAACAGAGGGGTGGCGGTTAACTGCCCCTCCTGAGGTTTTTCTAAGACTGCGAGAGGATCAACGAAAGCAGCGCCAAGAAATTTCGTGCACCGTTGGCTTAACCATTTTTACATCTTGAGCCAAAGTTATGACCTCAGATCGAGTCAGATGTCTGACCAAGGTCAGGTCAAATGGACCTATGTCGAAAAAAGTTTAACGCCCCATAACTTTTTTAGGAAAACATGGTATCGCAATAAAATTTCCAGGAATTAGAGATCTTCATAAATGTAACAAATCTGCTACATCGGATCCGTCGGAAACTCTCGGGTTATTGACCTAAGGTCAAGCCAATTTCAAGACGTCGTTTTTCCGGATATTGGCATTTTTTAAATAACATTTTGAGTGTGATGTAAAGCAGACATCCAATGGCCGCAACTGGGCAAATGATGAACGACCTTTGATAATGAACGAACAACGGTTGACCTGAAGTCAAGTCACCAGTAACTGTTATGAGCCAAAATGCACCGCCGTCAAAATCGGCGATGAATGACTTGGCACGGACAGAAAGTGACAGAACTGGCTCTCACTGTTGATAATAATACCAAAAGGCTCAAACACCAAAAACTGCATAAGACTTGAGCTGCACAAGACTAAAGCTCCGCCAGATGTATAGATTAGTGACTACAGCCTTTTTCTAAGCACCCAAAACTACCACATGAGCCATTAGCATCGAGACACACTGCTTTGCAAGGCATATAGGGGAAGGTGGGGTAAGACGGACCAGCTAAGGTTTGAGGTCACATTTCTCGCTACCATGCTATCCAACCTCACATTGTTCATAGTCTTCTGAATGTTGATTCTTTCCTCTTTTGATACGTGTAGACGCTGGATTTGAAATTCAAGAAATTTAGGTGGTGCTTGCTCTTAAAGGGGGACGAGTCAAAATCAGCGACAAGAAAAAACGCGGGGTAAGATGGACCACAAGTGGTCCGTCTTACCCCAGCAGTGCCTGCTATCCATTTATGTTTGTATAACTTCTATACTCTTGTAAACCAAAGGAAAAAGAGCGATAAAATAACACAATAAACGTTTATTCTGTACTCAGATATGTGATAGAAAATGAACTAAAAACAAACAAGGTGCGTGTTGATACTATCGTTTGGTATAAAATGCATGTCAGTTCAGCACTTAGACGCATAGTTCACATGCGAACCACTCATCTTCCTCCCCGATTCCCGCACACATATCATGCGCCCATTTTTTGCAAACGCTGCAGCGCACCCATCCCTCCTCTGATACTGAGCGCGTGAAGCTGTCATTGCAGTAAAGACAGAGTGTGTCAGGATCTTCATCCTCGTCACTTGATAAGACATGGTCGCGTACTTTAGGCTTACGGTTCTTTTTGGATTTCTTTTCTTTGCTGTGTGCTTTCCTCTTTTTCGTGGGCGCCTTGGCCTGTTCTTTTTCTTCTTGCAGCATCTTTTTGTACGGAGAGCTTGTTAGCACTGCACATGCTCCCGTTATGCGACGCCTCTTCGTTTTGCCGTTCTGCGCTTGGCGGGATGCTCTCGGAACCGGGATGATGTGATGAGGTGAGACAGCGAGACCCTCGTGGCTGTTGCTTGGCAAGGGTTCATCTTTACTGGATGAGTCTTCTGCCTCAGATGTAGGGAGCTGGTGATGCGTCTGCCCTGAGCTGGCTGAAATCGTTGCTGGACTAGCAGCAGGGAGCTGGCTGCGCGGCTGCCCTGAGCTGGTTGAAGCCGTTGCTGGACCAGCAGCAGGGGCTTGTCTGCGCGGCTGCCCTGGGCTGGTTGAAGCTGTTGATGGACCAGCAGCAGGGGGTTGGCTGCGCGGCTGCTCTGAACTGGTTAAGGCAGTTGCTGGACCGACGTCCTCATCCAGTCTCTCTGTGACTTCTGCCGCAGCGAAATCTTCCTCCCCGAAGACGTCACGGTTGCACGGGAAGATGCCAGTCCGGCGGAATGCGTTGATGGCAGTCGTTGGAACTGCAGCCCGGAGATAGGCCTCTCCGAACAACTGGCCAACCTGGTAAACAGTCACCACTCTGCCGGGGTTATTTCTGAGCCATTTCTCCACTGCTTGGCCATAGAATGTGTTCAGTGGAAGCATGAAGCCCACATCCAGAGGCTGCATCTTGTGCGTGCAGTGCGGGGGCAGCACGATCATGGTCACGTAGTTCGCTCTAGCCAGCTCGATGACATCCAGGTTCTTCGTGTGGGTCACGTGACCGTCCAGGATCAGGAGAACCGGATCCTCCTCGGAAGGTTTAGCATGGCTTAAGAAATGGCGGAACCACTGGGTAAAAATGTCGGTCTGCATCCAGCCCGACGGATGGCAGGCGTGTCCAGTTCCAGGTGGACAGCCATCCAGCAATTCAGGTTTCATCCGAACCCGTGGGAAGATCAGAAACGGTGGGATGTAGTTGCCTCCTGCAGCCATACAGACCACGGCCGTTGTGAGGATACCACGCTCCGCTGAGGTCAGGGTGCCGACCTGAGACTTCCCTTTGCGTGCGAAGACTTTGGTCGACTTTGTCTGGACAGTCGTCAGCCCCGTCTCGTCACAGTTGAAGATGCGGTGAGCCGGAAACTTTGTTACGTCCATCTCATGCTCTAGAAGATGAAAAAACTTCCCCACGTTCACTCGATTAAATGCCCTGGCACGGGCTGCCGATGTCGCCTCAGGCACACGAAGCGCCATCTCCGGATGCCTGCGCTGGAATCCGGCCAACCAGTCTTTTCCGGCGAGACCGCTCTCCTTGTTGAAGTTGTGAGTTATGGTATTCTTTTCCGTCATATGAAAGGCCAGGTATCGCACGTCTTTGGTTGTTAGTCCGAAAAACTTGCTCTCCATCATAAGGATGTGGTTTACCAGCTCCTTCTCCTGAGCTGGGCTAAACACAGTCATCCTGGAGCCTGACAGCTTATCAGTCCCCTTGGCACATTTGTTTTGATTTTTCACCCTTCGCTTCAGGGTTGTCTTGGGGACGCTGAATGCTCTGGCAGCTTTCAAAAAACCCATCGATTTTGATTTCACAGCTTCAATGGCTAACGCCATTTTCTCCTCGTCCCAACTTCCACGATCGGTTTTACGCTCGTACTTGCGCGGCATCTGCAAAAATATTAAAAAACTAGCTTACTGAAATTTGTAGATACATAGGTACTTTAAACAAGTCACAGTGTTTTAGCGAGGTTTTGTATCTGTGGGGTAAAATGGACCGCCACGGGGTAAGACGGACCACTAGTGGTCCGTCTTACCCCAAACCTAAATTTTGGAAACATCATGACGTAGATACTAAATAGCCCAACATTGCGAAAACTTGCCTGCCCTAACTTGTGCTTGTATCATTGCTCTTCACAGCCAAATACAAAGAAAAATTAATGATGCAAAAAACGCGTCTAAATTTAATCATTCTTAGACCTCTTACCTTAGATCAGCGCGACGAAAAAGACCATTTTACTCAATAACTCAATATCCGTGCGTCCTGGAACCATTAGCCCAAGATGGCGACTGGCGCGAAGGAAAACAAAGGTAGTTAGTGTATAGTGTAGCAGATGGCAGCAGCGGTTCAGCCGGGAAGGCTGGTGGTTCGTCTTACCCCAGTGGGCCGTCTTACCCCACCTTCCCCTATCGCCAAAATAAAGGAGTGCCAAAATTAGTTTCTCTTGATACCATCCAGGGTTCGGCAACGGCGCCCGCCGTGCAGTAGCGCGAAAATCGATGTGTCTATAGTTCAATGTTTCCGGGCATACATAAAACAAATCGGAGAAATCTTCGAGAACAAATCGGAGAAAAAAAAGAGAAAAAAAGAAAAAATCGGAGACTTTTCCCTATTCGTTGGCGTCTTAAAGTAAGCTTGTTCATCACAGCCATTGAGATCCAGGCCGCTTTTTGATTTCATGTAGTTGGCTGTGATGAAACATATATAGGGCGTAAATGCCTCACATATTATACAAAAATAAAAATGGGGCCAGTTTTGAACTCTGCTTGTCATGAGTTTTCCAACGGTACACTTATTTTTATCGTGAGACCAGTCGTTCGCGAGTTAGAGATGGGGCGGTCAACCGTCTCCCCCTTTGTCGGGCGTGCATGGCGCCGGCTGCCCGTCGGACGCTGGCTAAAGAGCGCAAATGTGACATCGCGCACACTAGTGTTTGATGCCATTATTGGTAGCCCTTATTTTTCACTCCCACATGGGTACCCTTATACTGGAGACAAACCAACGTGTTACACAGTGGGTTTGGGGGGCAGAACCGAAACTTTGTATGAGGGGCGTCAATTTCTGTAAATGATTGGGTGGGCCGAGCCGTGAGTCCAACAACCTAACCTCCTTGAAGTATGGGTTTCGCAATGGATTTAGCCTTGAGAATTTTGTTACTATTTCTGAAGTAAAAATTGGGTATATCCCATGTTTATATATATATATATATATATATATATATATATATATATAGAAGATACAAAGATAGAGAGATATGTCACTTTATGCCTTATTCTATACTTTCTGCCTACCTTTTATCTATTGCCCCCGTTTCTTTCGTTATTTTGCCCTATTCCCTTTAAAACTGGCGGGAAATATTAGAGGGGCTCAAACCAACTTTGGAGGGGTCCAAATCAACATTGGGTGGGCCAGGGCCCCCTCGAAAGAATACAAATCGACACCTGTGATGTATGTATCACATACATCACATATATATGTATATGTGTGATAGATATGTGTGATATATGTATATATGTGATCACACATACATATATGTGATCTTTGTATCACAAACATATTCGTACACCCGCTTAGTAGAGAGCCCGGGGCCAATAGAGTAGTGACCTCCGGAAACATTTCCGTATTTTTTTCGTCCTATGTAACCAATTCCGACCCCTTGAATCCGAATCCGTTGCCAGAAGTGCAAGAACTGGAATGAAAATTGCTTTATTCACTCCTCAAAGACTCTATTAACTCCTCAAACTGCGGCGCTATTCAGTCCTCAGCGTGGTGGCCATTTCAGCGGCCGCCGTTCCTACGGTGCCCCTGCTGAAACGGCCTATGATTGGTTGTGGCGCCACGAAACCTCCAGCGGCCGGCCGGTCAGTGGGTGTGACGTTTAACACGGCGGAAAAAGCCAACCCGGAATTTTTGCCTGTAGTTCCAGAACCGTTCAACATAAAGCCGTTAAACTTGATGACTGTTCTTAATGCCCTTTCTAACATACCTTAGTGTAAAAACACGATCACGATCGTGTAGGAGCGTCTCAGAAAGTGGGGGTGTCCAAGCCAATTCTGATGTTGAATTGGCTTGGAGAGAGACATTGTATGCGCACTGTAAAAATCAAATGTTGTCTCATAGTCCTGGAGTTCAAATTAAATGTGTCAACTACTGGCCAAAGTGCCATATCATTGGAAAGGTCAGTTGGATCGTAAGCCCACCGACATAAGGCGATACTCCAGCTTGTTCGGAGCGCAAACGCTGTATTCGTCGCCAGTCCGGGGAGTGCATCCCCCACCGTATTTCCACGATAGATGTTGAACCAATCGGCCGAATGGGCTGAACTTTTGGCCACCCAAGTGTTGAGCCTTTTGCACATGTCCTGAAAACGTCAAGTTCATGTCATGCCACGTCACTACGCTGTGACCTCTCTCGAGGGCCTGCAGGTCATAAATGTCAAAAATCTGAACTGCACTGGTGTTGTTAAAGGGGTCGGCATCACGCCACCAAACAGTGCTTTGCACCGCTCAGCGCCGCTCTACGCTCCGCAGTGAGACGTCCGCCAAATTCGTCACTGCCAGCCAAAAGCATCGGTATCGCCGTCTCGCCACCCGGTCGTTACGTGCGACCAGTTTTTATACACTGATATATTGCGTTCACCGCCGAGCAGTCCCGGCACCCCACACTAAGGCGAGGAAACACCGTCTTCACACATGGCAGTATATTTCACATTTTACACCGTGTCGTTACAGTCAGTATGCAGGAAAGTTTAAAACGCCGCGACACAACCAAGAATTAGATTATGCACAAGGGGGAAATATTGTGACAAGTGCCAAATGTAACGCACGAAATTAGCAGTGCAAACGTAGAAACACTAAGAAAACCAATCAAATCGAATCGTACACAAAACCAGTGAGAATATTTATGTTTCACACACACAGGATACACAGGGAAGCCCCGACCCTTAAAGACCCAAGACCACAATTCACACCCCAGACACAGAACCTACCCCAAGGAGGCCACGGTGCGGACTACCCCGAAAGCCGGACCTTCACGACCCACATCGTGCGCACAACGGGCCGGGTCGTTCACCCCTTTGGCGCATGCGCCTAACCCGGCAGCAGTCTCCTTATGCCTAGGCACCCTCTTAAGTTTTTTGTGTCTCAAGTGCCTCTCTGATAATTTTGGCAGTCTCATGGACCCTTTGCGGTTCCAGGGGCTATTAAGTAGTTTCAAGGGCCCTTCTCTCCATCTCAGGGGCCCTCTTACCGTGTCAGGGTCTCATGAACCCTCCCGGAGGCCCTCTGACTACATCACGAACCTTCAGCTTTTCACTCACAGAGGTCCCCTAGGGACTCAGTCCTCATCTTGGCCGTCTCAGGGGCCCCATGAGCCATCTGGCGGCCTCAGGGACACTCTGCCGTACTGGGGGCCTGTTGTTGTCTCAGGGGCCCTTCGGGAGCTTCAGGGGCCCTCTATGCGTCTCAGAGGTCATCTAACCCTCCAGGAGGCCCCCTGATTGCATCAAGAGCCCATCATGTCCTTTATGGAAACCCCTTGAAACTCATACATGGCCGCTTCGGGGGCTCCTTTTAAGTCTGACAGGGTCCCCTTTTCATTCCCCAAAAGGAGGGGGCAATCGTCCCAATTGCTCCCCCTTTGGATCTGCGCCTGGCCCCCGTAATTAGTGAGGCCTCATGTGGTTAAAATTATTGCCGGTTTGTAAAGGGACTCCGCTGAAGTGTAAAGGGGCCATGCTCGCCTGTAAAGGCGTTTCTGCCGACCTGGCGGGTGCCTCTTATAGGTCGGCAGGGGCAACTTTACAGGAAAGCAGGGGTCCCTGTTGGCCAGGGAGGCCACTGCCTGTCTGTAGAGGGCACCCTGTCCGCCTCTAAAGGCTCCATGTCGACCTCTGGGGGCAGGGGCAGGGTTCTTCTCCCAGACCGAAAAGAGGTCCCTTCAGAGGCTGACAGGAGCCCTTTATGGGCCGACAGGGGCCCTTTCCCAGACAAGGCGTGAACTCCCCTACAAATTAGCAGGGGCCCCTAAGCTCTCATTCAGACCACGGTCCCCCCTTCATAGCACACAAAGCCTTCTTGTATATTCGGAGTACGTTTGCTTTAAGTTCGCAAGCCTTCTTTAGTGCTTAAAATGTTCCTATTTTGCTTTAATTGTCTGTTTCGGACAGTGTAAGGCGCCCTGCGGGCGCCTCACGCTATCAAAAGAACTGGAGCCTTCGGCCCCAGGGGTCCGCACGGCCGCCAGGATGGGGGGCCATGACCCCTTTGGCTTCCCCCCGCCACTGACTAAGATGAAGACTTAACAGACAGACCTCATTATGTTCTATGCCTGTGAACATTGCGGGTCCTGTCAGTATGTTATGTACGGTACTTATGAAAAAATATTTATATTTTTGGCCAGGCTGCATTCCAGCTTGTCAGACTGTGCTGCGACCAATGTTATTACCTCCAACATCTTTTGTAATATAGTATTTCTTGCAAAAGCAGTGGAACTTTTGTGGAGAGGGGAGGGGGATGGCAGTCGCGATTTTTGCCTTGTTTCTTTCCATGGTCTGCCATAGGGTTAATGTCAAATGCTACCTGGAGTGGGGGAATCTGCTGCCCCTGAGTTGTCATTTCTGTTAGCTTTCGGGAGACATTATCTGATGTCTGCTCAAACTAATCTAAACCCTACAGATCACACGCTGATCAGGACAAGACAGGATAGACCGGAGTGGTTTGGTCCGGTCTGGTCTGTTCTGGTATGTTTTTGTTTGCCGGATACTGTTACACCCCACCCTATCCCACCCTGGTTGCCTTTGTCTCCCATCCAGTCTGCTCAATGGTCTGGTCTGTGTTGGTCTGGCCCAGTGTGGCTCAATCTAGTCCAGTTCAGTCTGGTCCATTCCTGTCAGGCAATGTCTTAGTCCTTTCAGCATTGTCAATGTCCGGCCACGGCGCCCCACGTCCGATGCGGGCGATGTGACTCCTCCCCGTGCAGTGCTTGAAGCACTGGCCGGTGGCGCCTCAACTGGCAGCGCTGGTGGCAGTGTCTCCACGTCCGATGCGTTGTCGCTACAACGGTGAAAGAGCTAGCTGGCACGAACCATGCGTCGAAATACGGCTGCACCATGCGTCCAGTCCAGATGACACAATCGTCACGACGTTCGCCCACCTGTCAACGAGCAGAGCTGCCGACCTACCGCACACCACCATACACAAGCTCAGATCAATGGCCGAGCAGGCCAAACCTGGTGTGGTGGTCCATTTGCCCAGAGATGTGCAGCTCATGCTGATCACAAAAGTACAAGAAGGGGGGGCAAAATTGTATGAATATGAATATGAATGGTGTGAATGGTAGGTCAGCGGCCGCGGGGGGGGGGGTCGAAGACGCTGACCGTGGGTTCGGAGTACCGAGCAGCTTCAAACTCTGACTGTGTAGTAACAGCCATGCATTTTTTAGGGGGAAGGAAAAAATGCCTACTTGCCCTCCCCCCTAATTACGGTTGGAGGGCATGGCCGAGATTCCCCGACCCACCAATAATCACGACTCTCACAGTTCCCTCATAACCTTCACTTCTAGAAGCCCAAGAGTTGAAGCTTCTTCGGAATGTCAAAAGCCAGCCGCAGCCACCATTGAAATCTAAGCGTCACAAGTGCTTGAGCAACGCTTGAGAGGACAAGTACTTCGGACGACCGTCGCGATGAAGCCATTCTGCGCAAGAGACGTCAGGTAGGAAGAAGTACTTGCGATCCAAAGAGACCTCGCTTACTAGCGCAGTCATCCCATCTGCCAGCCTTAGTATTCCATGTGCCACGATGTGTGTGGTGGAGGTGCCAGCAGTGATAACTAGTTCACCGTAAATAACAGTTGATGTAACTTGCGGTGTACGTCTGACAGACTCGTTGCATCTGAGGTCCCATGACTCGTAAAGGAAAGCCATGTTGTATGATATTCAGGGTACATGTAGATCATCAATAAGGCGGGCACGGGAACTCCTTCATTTGGGAGGGAGGGTGGGGCCGAGAGACATTTTGGGTCAGTTCTTTTCAGTCAACGTCCTTAGGATCAATGTTAAATATAAAAAAGTTGGGACAGGCTGAAGCCCCCTCCCCCTGGCCCCATGGTTCCCCTGCCTATGTTAATAAGTGTCAGTCATCAATAATAATACTAATCAATCAATCAGCCAAACGCTCCAGGTAGTCGTCCACATTCTACTCCGCTGGCACTCACAGCTCGAGCCGATACGCCCAACACGTGTCAGTGGCAATAGCGCCAACGTCGCATCGTTTCGGAATTTGTGATCGTCTTATGGCCGACTCGATATTGCCTCGGATGTTCCCCACGCAAAGGTGCCTCGACCGCAGTGAGGACAAACTCACTGAGTTGGTTCTGGTCATTTCAGGGTCCATATAAAGTCACCTGGCTGTTTCAAATCCATTGGTATTTCTGATATTCCGACTGCTAATATCGCAACGTGCTCAGGCTCCTTTACCATCTCTGTTACGGGATTCATCTCGCGCACTAGACGACCGAACGTGGCTGGCACCGTACCACAGTTAAATGGTTTCAGACGACTCCCACGCCTCAGGGGGTAGTGACTGGTGCCCACGTCGCGGCTTTAAGTTCGCTCATGTCAAAACAGAATATTCAGAAACATAAGCAAATGTCGTTTTTCTTCTAAATGGTCGGTATTGCAACCCACGGCTATTACTGCAGTCCTGTAATGTCTTTTCCTAAATGATGTCATTGCAATCCAGAACCTGCAGTTCTGTAATCCAATGCTATCCATCTCTGTTAATAGGATGTTTCTGTAACTGCTACAGATCTGCTGTGAGACTGTTTCTGTCAGTTTTTAATCAAGCTTCACTTTTTGCCACAACCTGAATGGAAGGTAAGGAATTCAGGCTTGGGCAGAACTGCAGCAGTTTTAGTAAACGTGACAGCATTGAAGATAGTCTCGACTTAATTGCACCGTGCAAAGCATGCAGTGTTCGTAACAAAAAACCTTTGGGCCTCTGGCCTCAAAAAATGCTTTAAATTTCTGTCTTAAGCAGACGACATCTTTGAACCCTTATTATCAAAGAAGTACTACGAACTAAAAATTCAGTACAGCTGTAGTTTTAAGTAACGTGCAGTACGTCAGATCGGGGCAGTCATCTTACCACGCCATTTAAGGAAAGTGACTTCTGGGTCTGCAGCGCCAGCCCACCCGCAGTGCCTGATGCAACGCACACCGCCACCTAGCGGCCGGCCTCGCTTCCACCGCCGGCGCAGCCCGACGGCCGAGGCGACCGCCGCCTGGCGACGGGTGCTTGAATCAGGCACCCACTGGTGCCGGTTATGCTCATAAGGTGGCGCTCGCGACAACTTGCGTTGCCCGCACACTGCCGATCACAGAGCAACCCCGCGTTGTAACAGGCGAAACATTTTACCTTGCAGATAGTGCTCTGGAGATGGTTTCAAATTAGATTACTGTTTGCTGGTGGTTCTAGAGGTACCACCCGGCTAACCCATTGCAAAGCCTTGGCCATTTAAAGTCAGGGTCACGTTGGGTCACATTCCGTGAAAATTGGTCTGTTGCGACTCTTCTTTCAAAGCGTGTTTTGAGGCATAATATGGTTCTATGGGGGCATAGATTATGTCCGTACGAGGTACAAGGCCATTCAAGTTTAAGGTCATGTCAGGTCAAGCTCCGAAATTCGTCTCAAGTGATGGAACATGATCTTTTATCATGCAGCAGGACTGCTGTGGCACAGAGCAAGTTCGTTTCAAGTTTCGACGTTGTGTTTGTTTTCAGCCTTTGCCTCGATCATCAGTCTTTGCCTTCAAGGCCGAGGTTACCTTGTAAAGCCTCATGTGACCTTGCCCAACCACTTGGTTACCATTATGGTTTACGTTGACCTTGAAAATGGTGCCTTGTTAAATTTCTGAAAGAACTGTGCACATGACGTAAAAACTGGACATGGCCTCGTTTGACGTAATCTGACAGGTCAGCTGTAAGAGACATTTTTAAAATGGCGTATTAAAGGTCGTAGAAAACAGTCAACGCTATTTCATGTCTTTTTTTATATTTTTTCTTCTGGCATGTCAGGTGTGAAAACGCTTGAGGGGCGTACCTCTTCCCTCATGGACTGGCAAAGATGGCGAAAACCAGCAAGCTGGTAAGGATTAAATTGTTATTTACACACATGATTAAAAAGCCGTGATATTCACTTCACATGTGCCAGGTATCTTACCTTAGTACCCAGGCTCTTGCACAGTTTTTGCTCCCTATGTTGAGAAAACTGACTAAGAATAGCCCCAGTCCTGTTCATAACCACGTACCTGGAGTTTTGCAAAGGGAGGACAAATTCGGTCCAGTGGCCATATAAAAAACAACCTTGACGGTAACATCCCCATTGAAGTGCATAATGCGTGAACAACTGGCAGCTCAAAATAAATTCTGTCCTCTGATTCAAAATCCGTTTCCAAAATCACCAAGCAATGATACAAAAGGCTTTAATAAGCGCGTTAAATACTCCAAAAAATTATTGAACTGACCTTTTCGAACAAATTCATTCCTTTAATGAATTTAGTGGGCGGAACGTCTGACTACATTAACCCGGCCCCGTCTGGGGAGGGGGGCGGTTGACCCTCTAAGGTTTTTTCAAGATTGCAAGAGAACAAAGAAACGCAGAGTTACGAAATTAAGTGTAGCTTTTACTTGCCCATTTTTACATTTTGTGCCAAAGTTTTGACCCCAGGTCGAGTCAGGTGTCTGGCCTAAGTGAGGTCAAGTCGATCAATGTTCAAAAAAGCTAGACGTGACAAAACTTTCAGAGTTTAGAGATCTTGATAGATGCGGCAAATCTGCTATCTCATTTTTTTTTTAAACTTCCGGGTCATTTACATAAGGTGAACCCCACATTAAATACGAGTCATCGCTTTTATTCGGAAATGGACGGATTTTTGACGTTTGGAGTCTAAGGTGATGCAGATATGCAGGGGTCGGATGAAGCTGCAGTTAACACAGAGAAAACGGTGGTATTTGCCGTTCATTTGAGCTCTGACGACAAACCAGTATATTTGTTTGTATGCCAACTCCATTCAAACGAGCTTAATGTACGTGAGCTGTTGAACAAGACTGATGGCGTCACCACCGGTCCTAAGTCAATGGCCATCGGTAACCACCGGTCCTAAATCATTGGCCCCAACGGTAAAAAGCTAGCTGGGGATTTGGACCAGAATCCTGTGGTACTGTTTGAGGCCAAGTCTGGTTGTGTGTCTCAGCCTGAACAAACATTTATTGCAGATCTGAGTACGAATCAATAGATTTTGTATCGACTGGCAGTGGGCACAGTGTCAGGTCGTATTCCAAGCGATTTGGCTGTAAACAAGATAGTTCCTCTGAACATGGCTAGATGGTTGTCGCTGGCAGCACGGCTTTTACGTCTGAATGTGTTAATGACTGCACTGAACTACGTGCTTCAGACACTCGTCAGATTTATTGTGAACCACTACGTCTTTGTTTGGTTTGAGATTAAATGTCGCCCGCATTGTAAGAACTGCTCCAAAAATGTATTCCGTAGCGTCCAGCTATTCAGAGATTTGGCTCCGTCGGTCCAACACATAGTCCAGCCAGTTACCCAGCGGAATGGTTATTGCGGGTTCACCCTGAAGCCATTCTTCTGGCCATGTTCGCTGATCCTGTCGAGGAGGTCCGTCCAGAAGCCGCGGCTAGGATTGTTCGGTGCGGGGATCAGGGATGTGACGAAGTGCGGCCGTACCAGGTGCCCGACATCAACTTTGACGCTATCCACTACACCGATCTTATCGATTGGTTGAAAGAGTCGATTACCGAGCCGTCACTCGCTGAGCGTCAGAGCTGCTGTGTGCGAGTGGAACAATACCTCCTACCCAGTGCCCACACAGGCCGTGGAACGAGGAGTGCAGCTCGTCACGCAGATGGCATCCACCGTGGTGGGACGGGACTCGCGCTCTGAGTACATCTGCGCAAGAATGCGACACCGGGCGGACCAGGCACGTGTTTGAATCAAAGCAGGATTTTGGTTTCGATTGATATAAATCTCGTGCTAACGTGCATTGTTTGAAAAACGGACGGTATCGTGCCGGCATCGGATGGTGGTCGCCTATCACCCATGTGTGAGTGACCCTTTTAGGATTGTGACTACATTCACATTTGTCGAATGAGTTCTTTTCCGTCCGATTTCGTTCGGTTTCGTTTCATGCTTATCAATAACGTGTCTTGAAAGGGGTCAAGTGCTGGTAACACGAGCACGTACCATGGCTAGACCGGCTAGCTGAGACCGTCCATTCTTTTATTACGTCTCTGCCGAATTACTAGCTATGGCTCTCATGTGCACGAAGCCATGCCAGCTCAAACAACCTTTTTAGCACGCTCTTCCTATCCAATCACTTAAACGTATAGTTCATGCAAAGTCCCTGTATCCGGCTTCCCTTTTAAGATAACCTGACACGTCGCCAGACGGTATTTGATCCCGTGAGACTAATTGGAGACGCGGATCAAACCGATGCCGTCAGATTTGTGGGGCACGACCCCTCACAACCCACCTCCGACCCATTTCCCATGACGTTAACCAGCTCTAGTTCCATTTCAGCCCGTGCGGAACCCAGGGCCTATTTCAAGAGCAAAGCGCTGGGGGGGGGGGGATTTTGGCCAGTCGAATTATGAGCAACATAAACACAAAATCTGTGTATTTCGCCAGCTTTGCTTTGTCTGACCCCGTCGATCGTCGGTTTGGACGGACTGGTGTGGCGAGACTAGCGGTCGTATGTGGATGAAACTTGGCCTGTAAGGAATTTGGAGACACAAAACGTTATGCTAGATTTTTGGGTTTCGGGGCCCCGGGTTGACGAAATCCGGCACATTTTCGAAGAACTTAGACACACGCCACTTCCAGGCGCTCGATCTCGGAAACACGAAACACGAAACCAGGTGCGGTCAACAAAGAACCGACTGGAGAATTGCATCACATGGAAGAGGTGGAGTCGGGACCGGTACGTGATACATGCAGGCCTCGGGAACACGAAAACGCCCGTTTTGCAAGGTTCCAAAGTGGGGTCGTGGTCTCGGAAACCATTAAATATACGGACCCGAGGTCACAGTGACTAACTACAGCAAGGTACCGGCAAGAAGTCATTTAGCGGAGTCTACCTCATCCGGCGCAAGGGGTAGCCGCAGCACGCGATCAAAGTGGTTCGCACTGTGATTTAGAATGCAAAGGCGCCAATGACAGACACGAAGTTGGGACCAACAGAAAGCCAGTTCTTTTGCCTTTCCGATGATGCCAAACACTTATCAGGTGTGCCGCTGCCGCTCCGGCCATACCACGTCACGCGAACCGATGCAGGAGACGATTTCGCCCATTTCCAATTGTCCTCGAAACCATTGCCAACCGCCGACACGACGTCCTTCCCGGCGCCTGATCGCCAACCGTGTTTCGCACCGAGACCAAATCTGGTTCGTTCGACAGCGAATCGATTGGAGAACAGCATCATGTACAAAACCGCGAGCGGGAACCAGCACGTGACGCGTGCCAGCCACGGTTGGTTGGTTATTGTGTTATTTAATGACGTTCTCGACTGCCAGTGTCATTTCGCGTTGCAACCTCTCACGCCGGTTGTCGCAAGGGACGGCGAAAGTGATAGCCACGGGAACACTAAAAAGGTCGTCTGCAAGCTTTACAAAATATGGTACGGCTAAATTCAGTCTTCAGTTATAACAACTCGGCGACTATGTAGCCCCAGGCCACAAGGTACAGACTACATTTAATTCCATAGGGCCAACCTCATCCGCCAGACGGGGTAACCGTGGCACGCGCTCAAAGTGGGGGCATTTTCGGTTTTCGGGCCATTTGTGTTTACACTGTGTGATGGTATGGAGAGCGAGATTGCTGGCAAGACATTGAAGGAACGAACGGGATTTCGTCGTTTTGACGTTACCATAAAATAACAATAACTCACTTGACTTTTGCTATGGTGACGCATCGCATAAACCGACGCAAGTCGTGATTTTGCACAAAATCGACATCTTTCGAGACATTTGTGTTCGATTGAAGACTGTGGCGACGCCATTGGGAGCATACCGCTAAAAGTACTACCAGTATGTTCCTCAGTCAATTGTGAACAGGTCAGTATAACCTATGTGGTGTGTCTCCTTGTGGCCGGTTCTAAAGAGGTCTGCATGTCACGTTTTGCATGTTTTTTTTTACCACTCCCGATTGAAAACCCGCTGCTCATTCTCTTAACTAAAATTTGTGTCATTCCATCCTGCTTTGACTGATCCTGACACTACCTCCAATTTCAGGATTTCAGATACGTTACATGACCAAAAAATGTCGTTTTAATGGGCAGCAAGGTTCGGTTAGATACACATGCAGATAGAAAAACAAAACCAGAGTTACACAGAGACGGACAGACATCGGAAGACAGAGACAGATGCAGGGAATGAGACGAGGACGAAAAAAGAGACACAGACAGATACGAGAGTGACTGTCGGGAACAAAGAAAGAATGCGCAAATGTGGGCGAGATTGAGGAACACCGAAGGAGAATGGAGAGGAAGGAGACCGGCAGAGAATGACGGGGACCAACGGACCGACGGAGATCGACGGAGACCGGTAATGAACAAAAGAATCGACGGAGACCGGTTGAGACCGACATCGACAGTGACCGATGGACGTCAAACGAGAGTCAGAGAGACCGGAAGACAGATGGACTGATAGAGACCAAAAAGAGACCAACAGAGACTAACAGAGATCGAGCTAGATCGAAGGATACTGAAACGTGGTACATTTTTTCTTCCGGCCGGTGTTATAATTTTTTCCACGGAAGGGGTCCATTGGGGAACTTCGACGAAAGGCGGCAGAATACCCCCCCCCCCCCTCCCACCACTACAATAAAACCTACCGATCCTGCAGCCCCACCACGATTCTACAACGAAAGCGCGTCGAAAGCTTCGCCCCCCTCTCGTCGGCCGACCGTCAGTACCGCCGCTCCAGCGCCACGCCCGGTCCTGAAAGAACAGGAAATGGCCAAGTGCCGGGCATGGTAACTTCGACAAAGGATCCGGGATGTTGTCGGCGGCTGCACCGGCGGTCGAGACATCGGCAGACAAGACACCGGCGGCCTCCAGCCGAGAATAGGTCCGTCCGGAGCGGGAGGACCACACCCAGCACCAAATTTGGTCGCGAGACAGCCAGACAGGACGGTAGACCGCTTGGGCGGCCGATGCAGACGCGCCGCACCCACAGAGGACTGACCCCACCAGACCGGAGAGTGAAACCATGTAAAAGAGGAAGACGGGGAAAACGGGCGGCTCGGTCCCGGCAGTGTTCCGAGATCTTCTGGCGTGGCTGAGCTCCCGATCTCCTCTGCACGCAGCTGCAGCCGCAGCCACCGCAGCCAATGTGAGTACTCGTGGAGTGCTCACATTGGCACTCACTACCGTCGCCCCTCCCCGCCTCCACCTGAACCTCTGCCGCTGCCGCCCACCCTCCAGGAAACATAACCATGGAATAACGGTCTCTGTACGAACGGTGCATACCGCCGAAAGGAGGGTCACTCTGACCCATACTCGTGCGCCGTCCTGTGACATTGTGATAGTGGGTCAGTTAAAGCGTTGGACATGGACGGTTGGGGATAATGAGTTTGTGCAGAATTAATTTTTGGACGACTGAACGCATTACACATGGAAGTCGTAATTTTTGCAGTGTTGAAAATGGACGACCTCGTGGATTTCTTTTTTTGCAACGTTTAATATGGATCATCACGAGTAAAGTTTTTCCAGCATTAGACAGGACGATTACTAGTAAGGTTTTTTTGCAACATTAGAAGTAGAGGGATAGGAATAAAGGATTGAGTTTTGATCCCTTGTGTCATTATATGTAGAACAAATCAGTATCGTAATTCCGGAATGAACGCAGGACAGTGGTAACTACAGACGGAAAGTAACACAGTTACCGAAGCTGTTCTGCGATGATATCGGTACAGATAAACAAGGACGCGTGCTCAGAAAGCGATGGCTTTGATCAGATTTCTTTCAGGCTGACGTTCAATAATCAAATCATTTGGCTTGGTTTCTTTTGGCGTGCGATCAGACGAGGACGTCATCCGCTCTGGTCTTCTAACAGCAGCCCATTGATAAGTCCACAATACCCTGCTCAGCCTTCTACCGGAAGACCAGCATAAACTTCACGAAATCGTTGCGTCTGGACGATTCGGCCCGGTATCAGAAATACTTGCTTTAATTTGCTGCAGTTCTGTAGCCCCGTAACCAGCTATTCGTGACCCAAGACCAATGTTTGAAAAAAGTGTTGTTTTTTAGTGTTGAAGAACACCAGGAAACAGGTGCTACAAAAATATTTTATGCTCCAAAATTTTGTTCTTGTGCCTCCACTAAACAGCTACATCATAGCCATGTTGAGAAATTTCTGACTGCAAGCAAATGATTTTCTCTCCATTCAGTAATAAACAGGCGTAATGTCATAACTGACTTACACCAAGAACGCCAACGTAAAGCAGTATCACTCCGCAAAATTTTGCATTCCAAAACAAACATCATACTCCGACACTAAGAGCAAAAACAAAATTTCCAGCCCTGCCTAGGACAGCAGGACTACCAAAACATTCGCCACCGTTGCGTCTTCAAAGTGCAACAGGTTATTCCATGGAAAGCGACATCTCGTTACCTCACTGGTATTTTGATACGGGTATCGTAAACTCTACTGCCGTTGGAGGTACGGTACCGACAGACAGCTAATTAAACCCACGGTGTCCAGCGAGGCAAGAGCATTGTTCAAATCCAGCGATCTCATACTTCGGCTGCAAGCGTGAGCCAGCTTACCAGACGTTTCTGTGATACACGATACGTCCTGTTCTCGAATTCGTCACGGACGACGTTTATTACGGTTTCACAGGCAGTACACAGTACACAAAAACTATCGACTTACTTCTCTGAAAGATACTGAACGAAACACCGCACCAAACACAATGAACACAATGGATTCTATCATTCATCACGACGAGCCGGAAACCTTCAGTCACCCGGAACGTATGTTTAAAACCAGTAAGCGTTGAGCGCACCGACCTGCTTCCTTTACGGACGGCCCGTCCAGATACAGTCTGCTAGACGGAAAGGTCGTTAAATGTCACATACAAGGACCCGTCGCGCCCCAGAGAACGCGCGTCCTCGAGGGAAACGGACGGAGACTGGCCCGTCCCGTGACGTGGTGCGGGAGCCTGAAGCCGGGCCACGCCAGGCGTCGCTAGTGCCGCCACCTATACTCGCAGGCGGCGGTTCGCGGCAATTGGCCATGGGGCGCTACCACCTACTACCACCACCCACGCGCAGACACCAGCTCCGCATTAGGTTCAGCTGACGGGTGCTGATGGCTGATGGCAGCATGAATCCTGAGAATGAAACATGCAGTGAGATACACCCAGAAAACAAAGCTGAATTCTGCTGAATATAGCAATACCATGTTTAGCTGTAAGCAATCTCACTAGGAAAAGGATTCAAGAATATTAGACTGTGCCATAACATTACCACAAAATGCACTCGACTAAATGATCAGTGTTTGCCATCAGTGATGATCGTTGAATTATATTGTAGCATGTGACTTGAAGATCAGTCACGTAAAAGCATCTTTTAGACCCCGAAGTCTGGGATGGCTTTCAAACCAGGGTGACATAAATCGTGATTTGTGCAGTTACATTAGACATCATCTGGAAGCATTCAAAATGCACATCTGCAGAAGCACACATCTAATGCTTCAGATTCTGGGAGCTGTTGAGTAAGCAGTGTCTGAGATTTGTTGGAGTTCATAATATGATTATTACTTATGAGTACTGGAGATTATTCATAGGTTACCCTGGTAATTTAGAGCTTCCAAATTCTTGCGCATCACTCAGACCTGACATCTAACAAGCTTGACCTGACATCTCAGCTCAGACCTGACAAGCTCAGACCTGACATCTAACAAGCCTTGCTTTTACACATAGTTTTGCTGGAGCCGCGAAACGAGACAGTCGCATTACTCGTCATGAGAGGAAGATAGTAGTATCCGTTTGTGTGGCTTTCGGCCAACCGTTGATCTCCCAGGTTGAGTCAACGACCCAAAATTGGTGAAAATCGCGAGACGTTTTGTTCTCAGGGTCACAGAACAAAACGTTTGACAGTCAGATAAAATGAAAAAACAAAGGACTCAGTGGAGCCCTGTAAACCAAATGGTACCCTTCACGGCTCGTCTGCTAAATAGCAAAGGGCAGGTGACGTCAAATTCTGTGTTCGCTTGGAACGGTATGAAATCTATAAAATCTTCTGGCGGTCATTAAATGACCATGAATGCGCCAGAATGTTTTCAAATGGGTTCCAAGTCCGAAATCAGCGTTCCAAAATACCCAAGTTGACCCAAAGTCAAAAATGTCATCCTAGGTCATCTGAGGCAACTGACCTTGGGTGCACTACTCCCGTGGCGCAGACGGTAAATGTGCGTAACCGGTAAGTGGGAGGTCTATGGATCAAGCCTGACACGTGGCCGAATTCTCCTCGACCGACTCCTACCCAGGAGATGGCAGCAACTGGGAAGTGTTCGCCTTGTCGGGGGATGACCGTTGTGCCGTCCAGCGCCCGCGGCAATGGTCACACGGGCGAGATCCGCCTTAAAATAGATCCTTCGGTCCGATGGTATTTCCCAAGGGCACGGCCTCGCTTCACGCCACCGGAGCAGTCCTCTGACTCACCGGGCCCGAGGAATCGAGATAGCCCTTGTGTGTACACAAGTGCTACCTGGGGAGCCTGACAGCAAGCGAGTGGTCAAGACTGTTCCGCAAGGGTGCCGAAAAATGAAACCTCTGCCGTGTACCTAGTGCGTGTGTGTGTAACTAACTGTGTGATTACAAGCAGTTAACAAGAAAAGCCCCGGTGGGCACCGAAGATATTGAAAAAATAAAAAAACTGACCTCGGGTGGCTCAGAAGGGTTATGAACAAAGTGGAAGCCATAGGTGTGGTCTGTCTAGGGCCAAACACGCAGTTTGGCCCCAGATTGCCTCTTGAGTGTCACAAAGGTACACAAATTGTTAATACTGTCACCTACAAAAGCTGAAAACCCCAAATCTGTCATGTCCCCAATTTGGCCTGATTTTATTTTAGTCAAAACAATGCATTAATCGCCTCCTTCCAGAACCAGTGCATGGAGTCACCAGCATATTTACAGCGACTTCTGATATTGCATGTCTGACGTTTGTGTTTTCCGTAAATAAGGATTAATCATCTGTCACATGTCTGCTATAATTTTAACAAATGTCGCCCTCACTGGTAGCAACGTCGGCAGATTTGTGTTTCTTGGGGTGTCATTTGCTTTCGCAAATTCCTGATTTCATGACCCGGACTCAATTTCTTGAAGAATGTCCGCAACAAATGCCGATAAGGATAGTACAAACTTCGGTGCCCTACTCCCCCCCCCATTTTCTGTGGCCTCAAAGAAACCCGAAGGGGTGCATTACCCCCTCTCCCTACACTGGCTAAGGTTAACAAAGACGAACATCCCATAGTCAATGCCTTTTCTGTAAATAGTATCAGACATCGCACCACTCGGTTCATGTAACGCTCCGGATCAGCATTTCTCATACACTGCTATTACATTTTCCTGACATGTAGGGATAAAGTATGTGACTGGTATAATGATAGGAGTAATAAGCAATTAAACAACTCTTAAACATAAAAATGGTTTGCTGGATGTATGTAAAATGACAAGTGCTTTCAAATGGTAGCCATACTGCTTACATTTTGGAATAAACTGAAGTTCGCAAGTACACGGCCTGCATCCAATCGTGACACATGACTTCGTGGACCCCCAAGAAGCTCCCATTGCAAAATAAAATTTTGTTTGTTTGTTACCAACAATGTAACCTATTTTGTGTGTGAATTTAAATTAAGTTTAGAAGAGGGAAAACGCATTTTACCTTGACCTGAATAGGTCATGAGGTCAAATTCAAAGATCTGATCTGCGGAGATTAGGTTTTACGGGACCACATTCCTTCGTTCATTTCCTTCGTAATGGTGTACGGTTATGTCCTTTTTGACCACAGAGATATCGTGGCGAACGTAGTTGGCCGCTGGTCTCGAAATCACGTTTTCAGTGACCTGTATCTCGTGGCCTTTTAACCTCACAAGTTTTTAAACCCAGGAATCGAAATCAGGGACCAGAACAGCTCAAATGAACGAATTTTGAACGACGTCTGTGAAGGTGTGGTGAACTGGCCTCGGTGATCTGTCCTGTCGGTGACGTCCGGATGCTAAAATGAGTGAAAAGAGCCATATTCTGGGCCATGGGAAGGCCATTTGGACATTTGCACCCTACGATAGTATTTATCTTGTGGAACGAGAACATACCAGGCAAATTATCTGCAATATAGAAAACTACAAACGGATTATGCAAAGATGGCACAGTAACCTTTGACCTATGCCACAAGATTATTTATTTCCAAACTGACTTGGCAAAACTGACTTAGAATTATTGTTTCTCATTTGTATTGTACGAATCTTTTTTATCTCAAAAATATAAAAGCTTATAATATTTTGCGCATTTTTCTTGGTTCCACTGCACTCAAAACATACCAATGTTACGTTAAGTTAAAAAAATGTCCCGTGGCATATGTCGTGACCCATAGGTCAGAGCCAATTTTCAGCAAAGTCGGAGACAGAAAGGTGTTAAAGCATCCTGTTGGTGCTGCGCTGGGCGGAAGAGCACGCCCTTACTTTAGAGAAGTAAGTACGGAAGAGCGCACCCTTGGTTTACTTTACATTAGTTCGTTTTGAGACATTAAATTTGCCCCATAATCGGTGTACAAATTTGTGTGTGTCCCTTCTCAGGATTATTATTACAAATGGATCAGTTGTAAGTTTTCGAAAAGACTGCTTCGGTGTATGCTTGGCAATATATCGGGCTTTGAAATGTAAGTAGCCTTTTTCAAGGTTGAATGAGCGCATTGATCGTGTATGACCTCATAATCACTGAACAGGTCGTAGGGCATTTATTGAAGCTGATTTCAGCAATTGCAACTATTTTAACCGCCTCGATTATTGTAGTTCTTTTCTGTAATAATGAAACTGAGATTGAAAAAAAATGAAAAGTTAGACATAAGCAGAGTCGTGACGTATGATAATGACATTTTGTATGTTACTGACTTGACCTTGACTTGGAGGGAAAATGTATCACCAATTTTACAACGATTAATCCATTTTAAAGACAAGTCGCAAAAAAACTTTATTTCCAGCTTTTTTGTTATAAATCACTACGATGACGGCGAAGACGTCAAACGATGTGGCACGCTCATTCTTTGTGACCTGAGAAGTTACCATTTAACTCAAGGAAATTTAATCAGGCATCTTTTTTATCTGAACTAGGGTGAGATGGGCAATAGGGTTGACACCCATCCAACCGCCGAAGGCGAGTTGGTGCGAAGGCGAAAATTCTTAGGACCGACGAGGGTTGTGTTTTATACCGATATATATACATATATATATATATATATATATATATATATATATATATATATATATATATATACATATATGTCGATTTTGATGTGGATACGGACTTTATGAAAATTGGGAGGCACTCAATGAGCTGCAGGCAACAGTAACCTAAAGCTATCTTGGGATTCTTTTAACCCCCATGCACGGTAGGTAAAACCTCGTGCTCACTGCTAGAAAGCTCAGGAACACTGTCCTGCCGTGTAAAAACGCAGTTATTACGCGGAGAGACTCTAATAACCTATGCCTTTGGCAGCGTTTGGCACCCATACCGATGACTAAGATTCTGGCAATAGGCACATTAAAACTTTGTAAATAATCACCTCTTTCCCTTGACCTTATTGTTCTACAGTAACTCACTCAATGCGTTCGCGTGTAGCAAGACAAAATCGGTGCAGATCTTTCGCGACATTCAATGGTGAAAAATTGCATAGATTCGCCAAAAAATGACACAATACAAAAACATTTAGTTAATGTCCCGAGTCTTGCCCTTTTTGAGGTCTGCCACGCAATGACGAGTCAGCAAGTCAACCAGCTGACTCGGCATCAACCTAGTTCACTGGGCTCTTTTTGGGTTTGGCGGAACATCGGCGCGACCGGCGTCGGTCGGCGGCGGACCGTCCACGGTCTGGCAGACCACGGTGGGGCGTCGTGAGGCGCCCGTGTGATCCGGGCCAGCCGTCGCGGCCGCTGTGTTGAGGTCAGTCGCCAGGCAGCGCTGCTCCCACCGGCTGCAGGAGGAGCGAACATTGATTCCACCGCCGACCGACACTGAGTACGGGTGTGCGCGGCGCGGTATGGCCGCTGCTGGTCCGCCGCCAGGGTCCCAGGCCCGTCCGGCCATTGACTCGTGCGGCGTCCTCTCTGTCCGGCGGGGGAAGAGCAGGTGAGTGAGGCGGAGAGTGGCGCAGACATGGGCAGTGCCAAATGTCCTTTTAGGGAGGCTGCCCCGCGCGGGAACGTACACTGCAGTTTCCAAACTGTGCTGTGCAAATGGCAGGCCGGCATCATATTTGGAAAACTAGATGGATTTGCTAGCAGTTTCCCGCCACAAACAACGAAGACAAATGGAAGCTAAAGCAGACAAGGCTCTTATTCCACGCGTTGCTGAGGTTGTTTCTGTTGCCCCAGTTCATTTTTCTTTTATATAATTTCCAAACAATAAAGGCCAGCTGCCGCCAATCATCTGTAGCTCTCTTTGAACAGCCATGGCACCTTTTGACAAAAACTGCTAGATAGATTACAATGGGTTGGATCATATATTACGAGTTGAACCACTGAGTCGTTTTCAGACACTGATAGGAGTTCGGTACCTGTCACTTCCTTCTGACACGATTTGCTAGAAACTTATTAGGGATGATACAAACACCAAGCATCAGGTCACGCAGATGATAAGTAAGGTCAAGTGAGTTCGACGTCGGTCACTTATAAGGTTCGCACAGTGTTGAGTTGACCTTTTTTCTGAGACAAGCCTACCTGTAGCTCTAGATACCGAGGTGCTGCGGATACAGAAAATAAAAACACCATATCTACAGAAATCTAAACCATATCATAACAAAAAAACCATATCAGACAAAAAAACACCATATCTGAGATTCTCTTCAAATTCTGCACTAAATGATTGGTCATGTTGAATTCGTAATTTAGTCTGACTTCGGATCACGTTTTGATAAAACGTGGTTTGTGGTGGCTAAACTGGCTAATTTGTCGCTGTGCACATTTCCCATTTCGACCATTTTTGTTCATCCATTATTGTGCTTCTGAAGAGATTGGCAAAAACAATTAAGTTAAACCATTAATAGCAAAAACTTTTCTTTGTAACACGCGCAGCGGCAGGGGGTCTTTTTGCCCCCCCCCACCTGTTTTTCTTGAATATCTCGAGAACGGTTCGGAACTGGTTGCTGCTACTCTGTGACATTTATGGCAATGGAACAATTCGTCGGATGACGCAGAAAAATCGGTAATCGGCAGGAAATTTTTAAAGTTTCAAGCATTCGAAGTGAGGCAAACATGACGAAAACGACGGTTGTCGCTGACAAATGGGAACTTTGTGAAAGAACGAGCGTTCTACTTAAGACTACCTTTTGAACACAATCAGGCGATGTCATTCGGGCAAAGTGATGGATGTACCAAGGAGGAGACAGGCCAATGAGAAGCAGCATGAGGGAGAGAGGGCCAATAGGACGATGGCAGAGAGGGGCTGGGGCGAAGAGACTGGGGAACAAGGAGCAACGCGGGAGACGAGAGAGCACTGCTGGAGGACATCACAGAAGCATCACCAAGACGGACGAACAGGAAGAGCCTCGCGGGGACGGGAGACGGGAAGAAGTGCTGCCGACATGGGAAAAAGTGAGTGGCGCGGTGGGAGACGTGCCCCTCACTCTCTCCCATATCTGATATGACGACCAATACCTCATCCGAAATGTAATGTTTTAGGGACAGAAAAAGAGGGGTTTTAGAATTTTTCCCTTGGTTCGGGAGCCGCAAGCGGCCAGGGGAAGCCGTGTTTTGTGGATATGTGACTCATGTGTAGTGGTCGGCGAATACAAGGCACTCCTTGAACCAGTCGTTTGCGGACGGGGATCGGAGCGGTCGGGTGAAACGATAGCGTTAGTGTGTTACCATGCCATACCCGCTCCGGGCCGGTGGATCGCCCGAGACGCGCAGACCCGACTTTGTACCAGAAGACGATCTCACGGCTGGGAAATTCAAGACTAAAGTCATCCTACCGCGGCTCGCCTGTGGGTATGCGATCAGGCGTGCTCCGTACATGCTCTCGTCCGCTAACGGCAGCCCATGGGTCAGTCCGCAAAACTGTAATCCGGCCAGTTCTACCTACAGACCAAGGGAAATGGCGTCATTGTGTATGTCGCAACTAACATCGCCTTTAGGCACACGTGTGTACAGTCAAAAGGACCCTGCGGGATCGGTTACCGTTTTGCGGGAAGGGTAGAGCCAGGTCTTGGGCGGCCGGCGCGTAAGCGCCTCATAAAACGTCAAAGATCGGAGTTAAATAGTTATTCACGATCAGCATTTTCTGTCAGATATGATCAGACGCGCCGGTACGATTCAGTGCGGCGGAATGTCGTACGCGGTCCGCAGGGTCGGGTTTAAAATGTGGCGTTCACCGGAGCAAATGTTTCGTGCATACGCAGCGGGCCCGGCTAATGGGTCGGCGGCTGGCCAGACATAGGACCGGCCGCCGGTAGCGTCAGCTCTGGCCGCGGTCACCGGGCCAAACCTTCCCGTCTCGAGTGGCCTCACTGGATTTCACCAGCCGCCGGCCGGTCATCGGCCTATCGGAATGCACCAGGGGAGAAGGGTGATGCGCACCGCCACCCCAAAACACGGCCGGTCAAGCGCGGAGGCAGAGGGCGCCGCACGCCGAGCCGCGGCGCACGTGTAACGCGCAGGTGCGACCTGCCGCAGCCCTTGCCGCGGCCGATGCAGAGGGGTCTGAGCGCGCGCCGCTGCCCGGCCCGAGCAGCGGCCGTTTTCTTGCACAGATGGCGGTGGGTACGCTGATGTCGGTGCTATGAAATATACAAGAACCGCAATAAAGCTGGGACTTGTGGCCTCCCTCTCACGCGAAATGGCTCGATAACAACCGGTAAATAGTGACTAAAGAATCTTCCATTTCGGCTCAGGGCAGAAGGCTAATTCATATGGCGTATACAGTCGAAAACAAAAACTTTAATCGCGAGTGACAAGGAGCGTCACAGCACCGTCCGGACTTGGGCGAAGAAACTTTACGAAGAAACTAGACGACTTTAAGACCGGGACGTAGGTCGGCATGTCGAAAAAAGGCTCGGTCCGCGGTGATCGGTAGCCTAACGTCCCGGGATAAGGAATGAGCTGGCCAAGGCCACGGCCGCCCAGAAAAGGAGTCGCGGGCGAATAGTCCTCGGTGTCTCGGGCTGACCGGAGGCTCGGGGGATCCCAGTGACGCTGGCGTAAGGAGCTGTCACCTAACGTATGTTTTGTTAAATTCTTTCTCTGCGCAAGTGACTGGAGTGTCAGGCAGCTGTCCCGACATGGGCAAATGGACCGTGGACGGATGTAAGTCCGGGACATAGGCAGGTTGAAAGGTTCGGACCGAATTGATCGGTAGCCAAAAGTTCTTGGCAAGGACTTTCTGGGTTCGACCGTGGCCTCGGCCAGCCCAGAAGAAAGGAGTCACGGGCAGATAGTCCTAAGGTTTCCGAGCTCACCGGTAGCCCAGGGGGACCCCGGCAGCCACTGATATGATGCTGGATCATTTGGCCAGGTGAAAAGGCCGACAGGGCTGAAATAAATTTGACGAGAAGAAAGTGAGACCTGCGGACGAAACAGTCTCAACCGCAGACCTTTTGCAACGGGTGTTGACAAGGCACGCCACTGGAGCTGGAGAAGAGGGGTCAAGGGGATTTGAGTGAATTTCGTCACCAGAGAAGGACATGAGGATGAAATTGTGGAGGATAATTAAGGACCAGCGGAGAATTAGCCAACGTGTCTCACAGCCAATTTGCATTCGTCACTGAGTACTGCAATTAAGTTACGTCATTTTGAAACAAACCAGCACGCAGTTTGTGCAAGTCTACCCTTAAATAAAGTGGCTTAAACACATCGTCTGCTTGACGACTAAACATGGTGTTTCGGGCGACGTGATGCTATATAGGTAACCGAGAGAGGGGGGGGGATTTAGTAAAATGCCCCCGGATACCGCCGTTATAAAGTCATCCCCAAGAATTCCTCCTTCCTTCCCATGCCGTTTTACGTCTCAGCCCGCGTCCGCGTTCGTAGACCGCATTGTAAAGTCGCCGAAACCGACCACGCCGCATCCGAGCTACATAACCGGACATCCGTGCATTTTCCTGGACGCAAGCGCGGATAAAACCCAGCAGGCTGATGTCGCGGCTGAGCCGCCAGTAGAGTAGCCAGGTGTTAACTGCCGTTGAGTCAACAACCCAGTTCAGAAGAGGCCACCGCCACTTCCTCCACCGGATCCGCGCGCAGTAGGCGGCGACAAACTGATCGTGGAGATAAACACCACACGTGATCTTGTTCCAGACTTGTACCGCGTGAGGTAGACCCACCGTGGCGTTTTTTTGTGTGTCGGGACGACCTTTTGGCCTCATGGATGGTCTCTACACGATGAAGACGTGGGATGCTGTGTCCCTTGTCATCTTGGCCATCTCCCCTGTTGTCATCAGGCCACTGACTCCCTCGAGGATCCTGTTCTCTCTTATGGTTCCTGTGCCGCCGGGTCCTGCAGCCGACAGCTGGTCCAATAACGCCAGTGACTTGAACAGGTTGTCGAATGCCAGCTGGTGTCGTGGCCGCAGCTAACACTTCTTGGCTATGTCCAGAACAACGTCACATCTTGCCCGTTCCCAGCGTATGGAAGAGGCGTTGACCCACCGCAGCAGGGTTCTGCATGCCTCAAATAGCCCTCTTTGTCGCATATGCACCACAACTTGCAACCGAATCTGACACGAATGCCTGTGATGCATTTTTCATGCCATGGCGACCGTGATACGGTACCACTGTCTCGCTGATGGAGAGGGCTTTCGGCATGTCCATGAGCTTGTTATTTCTGATGGGGATGTCAAAAAGAGGCCACACCTTCAAAGGACATCATGGTTCCTTTTGGTGACTCAGACGGCGACTTAATGGTTATGGCATGATCTACTTCAGCATCAACTGCGTCCGATTCATGTAAGATACCCGGTATCTCATTGAGAGATAGCTTAAGAAAGGGAAGGTACATAGTTCAAAGCTTCAGTTTAAAACATTTCAAATCGTCGTAACTTAGTGGCAGTCATCAGTGCGAACGAGAGCGACCGGAGAGAGAGAGGGGGAACGCCAGAGAGGGAGAGAGAGAGAGAGAAAGAGAGGGAGATTCACTGGGAAGGAGAGAGTCTAAGAAGCAAAAACAGGTAGAGATGAGAAATGTCTTGATTCAATGGCGCAGCCAGACATTCTGTAAGGAAGTTTACCTCGAGGGGCTTTCACCTAGATCGGCCTCCTCCGGTCATGCCTTGTCTGAGGAGGGAAAAGGGTGTGCTAGGGTGGTCAGAGGTGAACTGCACTCCTCCTGTTTCGGTCAAACTTTGGTTAAACACCGGGGAGACAAGGCAGCGCTCGGGTGGTCGGCGGGGACCTCCCCCCGTCAAGAGAATATCCATCCAAAGGGCTCCCTGCCCCAAAAGGAGGGCTAAAGCCATCCGCAGCTCCCTTATCTGCGCTGTTCCCCGATCCATCCCCCCTCTAGCATGGGCTTCAATAGTACCTTGTTGTAATACACAATAATGATTTTTAAACTCAAAGAACACAGATATAGATAGGAGAAAACTGGAGGATGTAAATTAAATAATTCCAATACGTTATGGAAGTAAAAGGTGCGGAGTACATTTGAAGAGCATTTCAGGGAAAATAACAGATCAGCTTAGCACACACAAAGCATGAATTTCCAAATAGCTGTTTCTTTGCCGTTTTTTTTTTAACTACGGCAATGCCGGTTGGCAGCTACAGTTGCTACCCGACATATCAGGATATTGTATGGCAGCTGACAATTACACACTCGAGGATAATCGCACGGTGTTTGTTCATTAAACATTTTGCGACAAAACAGGCAAAATAAAGCCGACACTTACAACACAGAACACAACCTATCTTACCCTTTTATCCCTGAGGCCTTTGGACGTCAATGCGGCGTGTCGCACATCGTTGCGATAAAACTTCCTCAGCTCTTCTGTTTACGACACTAGCGCGCGAAATTTGATTGCACGTGCTTTGAAAGACATGGAGCCTCACGTTTGATCAAGGTCAATGGCTTTTCGCTTTGTCGCAGTCACACAAAATCCGCTTACATGCTGTGGCAACTTCAGTTGCCAAGCGGCATTAATGGGTTAAGGGCTTTGGCCTGACCTGTGACGTCGTCCGTCACACTGAGGTCAATAAACGAGGAATACCTGGAGCCTCACTCTGTCAGGCTACCGATTACCACATGGATCCTCCCGAATCGTGTCTTTGATTCTTGGGATAGGCAGGAGGCAGAATAATTTGCCCCAGTAACCGGCAGGTGGTGGAATACTCTAGTCAGTGCCAAGTTAAGCTTATCAGGCACATAAGACATGTTATTTAAACCTTTCGTAGATTCTGTAACAAGAGGTTTCGTTCCAGTGCAAAACGCCCTGAAGAGCGTAACGTAGCGGGTGATTTCACATATTTCCTTGACCTTACCAAAGTGGCTGTTGATGGTATTTAGTAAACAAATCCTGCCCGCACTTCCAGCAAGTTGTGTCGTCCTGAATTTGTTATAGTCCGCGCAAAACTCTCGACCTGCTCAATGCTAGCAATGCGCTCTTTTTAATTAAAAACATGAGCACTGGAGATGCTTCAGTACATCATTTCAGGGTAAAAAAAAAAACACTCGAAATGAGTAACTTAACCCTCACACAGCTGTCTTATCCTGTTCTGGACCAGAGAAAAGAAATACCATGACGGTCCTTTGGGGATCGCAATACTGATGGCCATTTGCTGCCGCCTGCCGATTTTTTTAGTGTTCTTGCCCATTAACGAATTTATGCACGCTGCACAGGCGACGGAGATTTCGCTGGGCACCAAGCAAAAGTGAACTATCCAGGGCATCACCTTCTCTGGTTGAGCGTTAGGTTCCTCCAATTCTGTTTTGCTTAATGCTGTCCTCTTGCGGTAAAGGTTTTAGGTATTTCAGTATTTTCTCTCTGTCGGTGATGCAGTATGACACGGGAAAACTCAACTGCTGCACCATTTTCACATTATTCATAATGGAACCTACAATAGTTTTTGTATGATGTGCTCTGTTCACGTAGTCGTTGCCTATTTGACGTGTCACGTGGCCACGTGACAACAACATGACTAACAACTGGTGTTTGGCAACAAAGTTGTTTGCGTCTGTTTCGGAGGGTGTGAGCCAGGCGGCACCGGAATAAAGCTATCGTATTGATGCTTTGCATGACAGCGGATAAGGTGTCCACTCTCATTTTCGCAAGAAACAAAAATAATTCGACATTATGATTATTGAACAGGTTACAGAGCACCAAGCGTTAGTCCAAAAACCAGCAACTCTTCCCTTACAGCTCTCACCTGCCTAGAATGCATAGTTGGTCTAGCGATTTCGGGTTTCAAGATCACTGTGGAGCGCCTTCCGCTCACCCCCACTGCGCTGTCAGCGTTCCTCACAGACCGCCTGCTCCCTGCGTTGATTCTTCATGTAACAAACCAACAATCTCGCATTATTTTAATGTTTATCAGCTGAAAATTCGAATGACGTTTAGTTCTGGTTTTCAGGACCCTGGTCTCCGTCTTTGCCTTCTGCACTGTAGTCTGCACGTTGGCTATGTACGAAGTGGGAGGAAGCTGGCAGATTCTGCTTCCCGCCGACACCACTGTCCGCAGCAAGGTCATCTTCGGCAATGGCACGCGACTGGCCCTCAAAACTACTGAAGGTACGAACATCCGCCGACAGAACTGCCGACAGTGTAAACATCCACTGACAGAACTACAGAATGTATTAATATCCATGAACATCGGCCGAAAAAACTACGGGACGCGCAAATGTCCGCCAACAAACTACGAAGCCTACGAACACTCACCGACAAAACTAACAAAGGTTAAAACATCCGTTCGAACTCTGTCCGACGTCGATTTGGTGCAACAACATGAATGAAGAATATCACTGTTATCAGTTTTGATAGCTGCAGGGATTTGTTTTGTTTTACAGAAATAACCTAATGATGTGATATAGATAATTTAATGTTGATATACTAGACGGAAATTATTTCTAAAAACTACGCTGCCTTCCCTTTCATTGTTCATATTCGTTCAGTTTGGGTATTATGAGATAAACCCATAGCTTTTTTAAACTTGAAAAATGACGCATACTTCTTTTTTATATTACCCGAATGGTTTGTATTCGTGGCTTTGGGCTTAGAGTACATGCTAAGCAGAGCTTGTTGCTTGTACCCTGAACCGCTACCCGGTAGCGCAATCCCGGTTCAACGGATGAATTTGTCTCCGGTCTTTCAGCCAGGCAAGATCTCGGATGAATCTTTTCGTGCCGTACAAATTACGACATGGCCGCCCGTGCCAGGTTGACTCTCTTTGGTCTCTTGCCAGATGACCTATAGGTAGTATTTGGGTCAGGCAATCCGCTCTTTCCGAGCCCGGCGCAACCGGACCTGAGTCCGCGGTGAGCTGGCAATGTCCGTGATTAGCCGGTCGGAGCTGGCCGGAGCCCGCAGCCGCTCGCATCGGGCCCGCGGCAGAGGCCGTGGCACTCTGCTGCGTCACAACGCCGCACCGCTGTAGTCGCCGGCCGGTGTACCCGCACCCGCCGACTCGTCGTCCGCGTTGATGGTATGGAGGGCCCCCGATCCTGTATGTGGGACCCACATGCAATCGGCACATACATTCACCGGCATGCATACAAAACAGGGAACCCATGATATCGCCAACGCGGACGGCCGAGTCAGCAGGTTCAAGCTGAAAATTCGTATTCGGATGTTTCGAATATTCATCCGAATATTCGGATTTGGCGAATGTTCGGATTTCATTTTCAAGGCTCTAATACCCCGTGAATATTTAGTTGGAAACTTTTTCAACCGACCATGCGAATGCGCTTTTGCATTTCGCCGCAGAATCTGAACAAATATACGAACCAAATTTTACAGAACAAAGCGGAATGTTATCGGGACATTGCCTGCCATTTTTGACTTCTGTACATCATTGTGGATGAAATCAATGCTGAGAGCGACACGTCTAAGGTACGCCCCGCCCCTCCCCACTGTAGCACGGGTCATTTCATCATATTTCGGGGAAGATGAGAAGCCTCGAGAATAAGGACGGACAGCAACACCGGGTCGGTATCAGTAAGTGCTCGGGGCTGGACGTTTCCTTAAAGTACATATGAGCCTTTTTATATTGCTCCCTTTATTTTAGTTTATTGAGGCAAATGCAGGTAAATAGCCAGTCTCTCAATACATTAATTGGCATTATGTGTGCTGAAGCTCCGTTGCCACGGCATACACTGGTCCGACATCGAAGCAAGGGACTGCGGCACCAGGAGTCTCCCGCGTACTAAAGTGGCGATCAAAACTAGAAATTTTCCTGGCGAAAATGTGCTTATTTTTAAACACATTGCGTTTAGCACGACTTAGCCAAGTTCATTTGTTCTCTTTCAATAGAAGCTGAAGCGTATATGAAGACTGTCCCCAAAAATCAAGTTTTGCTGCCGATGCTCGAAATACGTATTAAGAAATAGGACCAATAATGACGGCCAATTGGAACCTCGTCCTTGTGTGGTGGCGAGGAACAAGAGGAGAGATACTCGGTAGGGTCTCCCACTCAGAGCAGCACGATTCACACCCTCACGTCTCAGAATTCACTGAAAATTGCTTCCAGGTGTTATTTGGTGCGTGGAATCCGCCGGGAACAGTATCAGTTCTCTCTGGCCCACGGGTCACGAGATATGTTTAAGGCATTTTTAGGACGTGACGTAACATTAGCATGTTCTGATCGCCGAACCACCAAGAAAAGCGTACAAAATACCATTAGAATATAGATGTGTTGTATATATATATACGGATATATATATACATATGTACACACACACACACACATATATATATATATATATATATATATATATATATATATATATATATATATATGTATGTATCGAGATCAAAAAGATCCTTAGGAAACAACTACAAAAGGAAAACGCACCTGAGCCAGTTTGGAAAAAGTGACCTCGTGGCCTAGGTCGAAGGTAGCCGTGTCACCTCTACATCATTTCCGTTCCGAATTTTTTATTCCGTATATAGTACGCTTGGTATGTTGTTTTTCCACCAAAAACAAACAATATCCGACGGAGCGAATCTCCAAATTAATGGTCTTCCCGTGGCTCAGAGCATCGGCCTTTTCACTCATTTTAGCCTCCGGGCGTCACTGAAGGACAGTTTCAGGACAGATCACCAAGGCGAGTTCACCTCACTCTCTCAGATTTCGCCCAAAATTGATGTATGGGTTGTTCCGGGCGCTACGTATGCCTCTATATCTCTATGATCAAAAACTTCATAAGGGCAACACTATGCATGATTGGAAAGAAAACGAACCAAGGAATGATTTCCGCAAAAGTTAACCTCAAGTCAAATTTGTAAATTTGATCTCAAGAACTATACTTTAAGGTCAGGGTCAACACATTTGGCTTGTTTCGATTCCTTCCAAACCCACACAAAAACAGGTCACATTTTTCGTAACATACTGACGAAATTCCATTTTGCAGTTGGAACACCTTGGGGGAAACGGGTTCATGCGTCATGGTCTGATTTCACCCGCATACTTGCTAACCTCGATTTACTTCAAGATATAAGCAATATGGATATCATTTGGGAGCACTTGTCATACGGAATACAAGCATGACATCAATATCCACCTTCCATTATTTTTCCATATGTTTTATCCCTCCCCAATGCACAGCACTTCGACAACTTCGATGGTGCATGGAGGGTAAGAACCCCTCTCCCCCTGGCGATCGGCCCCTAATTGAGATAAAGCCACGAAATAAAATCAGTCGTATTGCTCGTCATGAGAGGAAGCCAATATTGCCCGGGTTTAAGGTTTGAGGTCAACCAGCGACCTCTCAGGTCGGGTCAATGACCCGAGGTTGGTGAAAGTAACGAGGCATTTTGTTTCGGGGGCCACAAAACAAAACGTTCTACGTTAAGAGGAACCAGAAAACCAGAAACCATACAACTCACTGAAGCCTTGCAAATATAAGGGTACCAACACTATGACCACCTGGAAGTAGGTCAGTCTCCAAAAAATTGGCTCCCTATAACTTTTTCGACGTTTTACCGAGATCAAAAAAACTTGCAGGAGTTATGACATATGACAGAAGGTAAAATTTGTATATTTAGGACTTTTTGGAAAGTTCCAGTTCAGTCACCTGAAGGTCATTTTAGTTCTTTTTAGGTAATTTTAGGCCATTTTAGGCCAATCAGTGACCTGAGGTTATGTCAGTTTTAGCCGCTTTTTGAGACTGTCTAAATCTGAAACATGAGGTCAGGTCAGTTTTGGCCGCTTTTTTGGGGCTTTGTGCAACTCTGAATGGATTTGTACGAGATTGCGATGCTCAGGTATCATCAGTAGCACAGCCCCTCACATGTGCTACAATCATATCACCAGAGCACGCTTGACCTTGGCTCAGGTCATGACCCACCAATGGGTGGGTCATGATCTGAGTGCATGTTACACATGGGTACATGTTATAAATCCATATTATAAATCTTATGCATGTTATAAATCTTAAATGCATATTAGCCGTAAAAATATGCTCATCAGTAAGTAGAAAAAAGGACGTACATTTTACAAATGTACTATTTGAGGACGATGACGTGACCTGATCTGACTCGCGCTGAAGATAAAAAAGAAGCAAGTTTTTCTAAAAAAGATTGTTTGGCGTGTTATTAGCTATCTTGTAAGGCATAATTTTGAACAAAATATGGATTAGTTGTTGAGCTATTAAGAAATAAAAACAACCTAGATTTTGAAACTTCCGACTGGAATTACTTATTCTTCAATGGCTTTTTAATTACGTATCTTTCATTTTTCTCCGATATATAGTCAGCGAATTAGAGGGATCTGACCATTGGATTTGGCCATTTGTCGGGGTGTGTTAGAGTTCTGTAACCCGTTCATGTAATTACAAATCAGTTCGATTTCTAAGTAATGCTCCGACCGTGTCTTTTGGGACGAAATAGCACAAACTTGAAAAAACTCGAATGTTTGATCCAAATATTTCAATGTGCTCATCGGATGTTCAAGGAGACAAAAAGAAAAAAGTCTAAAAACCTTACCGAATTCTCAGCTCTAACGTGGTGCCATAGCCAGAGCCGGTCTGCTGGATGAATGCGTATCCAGTTGTATCTCGCGGCTCGTACTCGATCCCGGATAGCTGCATCATTACTGCTTATTATGCCGAAAGTTAAAGAAGAACCTTACAAAGACTTTTTTAGCGATACTAAAAACAAATCCAGATGAGCCATCTAGAACGATGATCCGATGCGACTCTATCCTGATGACCTAGAACAGAACCATTCTTGGCCTACCGTTATTTATCAAGGGGCTGTTCAAAAATTACGGACTTATTTTTGGCGTATTTTTACAACCCCATCCCCTTCTAACGCTTCGTAACGGCTAACCAAACCTCTCCTCAAAATGACGTCACGGCCAGCAAGCAAGCCCCGCACCTCCCACTTTCATCACCGCTCTGACATTTTAAATAGTGCATTATCTATGTTACTTCAGAACTCATCTACAAACTGTCTAACGGTGGAAAGGGAGGGGTACGGTAGACGGGAGTTGTCTCGTGCGTGACAAAACGTTGCAATGGTGAGTGTAACGTTGGATTTGGCAGAACGTTGCGGAGCACTGTCACATAGAAGAGGAAAAGGTGAATAGCTGACAAAGACTAATAAGGGTTAAATACGCTGCATCCTTAACTCTGTCTTTTGTTTATCGACGCTAGTGCGCTAAAATAAATGATGCACAATTTAGAATGCCAGGACAGGCAACTAGTGACGGGGGAGGCATTGGCTGACCGTTTCGGAGCGTTAAGAGTGGGGTGGGGAAGTTGCAGAAAAAAACACTGGAAAATGTGATTAATGAACGGCTCCATATCGTCATCGGAAAACAGAAACTGGAGCTGCAAGACTGCCAGAGACGTCTCTTTTCAGTCTTTCTGGGCTATTATTTCTAGGTTATTATTCAGCTACGGCTGTCATTTCTAGACTTATCTTCTTCTTTGATGTGACAGCATTACGGAACGCTCTGCCAAACCCCACCCTCCCCATGGTAACACTTTATCGCGCATTGACCAATCCCCTCCCACGCATCCCAGCGATGCATAATTCCCGAACGAGCCGCGAAGCTGTAGCTCCCATCTGGAAGCGCTGCTCCGCATCTGGACCTGTGAGGGTGACGGGTCGGCGTCCCCGAAACAACGCTCGCATAGTGTTCCCTTCGCTCCCAGTCTTGATAAATTCCAAGTAGTAAACGCCGACGTGGTGAAAGGACGGCTCCATGATCACGGGTCGACTGTATGTTACAAACTGCGATCGACTGACATACCGAAACTCACAAATACAAATAACAATATCTAGCTCAAAATATTACACTGCATGAAAAACAAGTCTCACTAAGTTCTTGGCTTCTCTTTCCAGCGCCGTGGAGACCGATGGTGCGTACGACTGGAGACAACAGGACCACTGACGCCACACTGTTAGTGTACAACCGGGTAGATAAGTGCGGCAGCAGCACCATGCTGATGCTGCTAAAAAGGTACAGTCAATTGTTTGCTGGTACTGGCACAGGTGCAGGCTTAGCAGTACAACTAATATTAGGTATTAAAGTTCAGTGCAGCCTAGACTGTGATTGTTTAACGCATTGCAAAGCTGAAATTTTACACCCTCTTTCCTAAGCATAGGAAAGGGAGGGCTAGAGGGTAATGCCTCTCCCCACACAGACACTTTTGGAGAATTTCTGTTGCAAATAAAGAAAGAAAATCCAGGCAAACAGTGTTCAGCAAGTGGCAAGGGATATACATATATAGTTTGTCAGCTAGATCACGGGATCATCATGGCACGATAACAACCACAAGGCTGCTTTTTGGTAGAAGTAGCATTTTTAGAGGTGAGTGCCCACTTTGCTTCGCTGACCAATTCGATAAGACAACAGCGACTGATTATCATTTTCAAGTCACGGAGTATGAGGTTATATGGTAAATGAATATGGGGCCGTCCTCTTGTGGTTTGCTGCCAGCGTCAAACCCTGCGTTTCCTCCTTTTTTCATGGATTCCCGGCATGGAATCATGAATTCCTCTTGACAAAACTTTGCATGTCGGTATTTCAGTTTGAGTGTCGATTTCTGGAAAGCTTCGGTCGAAATCGGACGGAAACTAAAGGTACTCTCCATAAGAGCCAATACTACGAAAACTCGCGCAAATGGGGGTGCCCGGGTAAAGTGTTGAGACCAGTGATCACGTCACACCATACGTCACACTAACGACCGGACCGACACGAAGGGACCGGCCCGATTTGTTGCCGGAGGCATGGGCGCACACAAGAGTGAACAGAAATTGCACCAAAGACCCTCCCCAAGGCCACTGGTCGGAATTGCGGAAACATATGTCCCAGCATTAGCTGTCAAGGCAATCATGAATGGCTGTTTTGTTGCATTAATATCGTCCCAACGTCTGACTTCATCCGCTTCTTGCTTGCGGGAGGTTCCGGTTACTTCCGGATGCTTCCGGGAGGTTCATATTAGCTGCATTACATCGGATGATGCCGTCAATCTACGAGTATGAGTAAAAGGCGCGGACCGGACAGGGCTCAGTAGTGCACGACTCTTTCGTTTTATTTTTCTTTTCCATTTCTGCGGAACATTTTTGATCCTGGACTCAGAACTTAGCAATGCAAAATTTCAGAACGATCACAGCAGTCGTTTGCTGGCAACATGCCAAAACCTTCAGGGACAGTGGGAGGGGTTATACTCCTTTGTACTGGCGAAAATCAACTCTGATTCAAGTTCTCTCTCTCTCTCTCTCTCTCTCTCTCTCTCTCTCTCTTCGGCGATTGGAACAACCAGGACATAGTTATGAGCCAGGAACCGAGCGAATTAAAGCTTTGTGCTATTTAGCTACTTCTATCAAATGCGACGTAATCAAAGCGCAACTTTGCACAGGTAATCACGCTATAGACGTAAACCGCGATTATGTCGCGCATAGCGTCCGTGGCGTCCCGTTTCCAGCCTTAAAAAATGTCATAAGAATTGCAGCATGCCAAAAATCGATAATGCACTATTCACTGTATAATCTAGAATGGAGCCGAAAATCTTTAACAAATTATCTATAATTTCGTGGTTGGCGAGTCCTATTTAAACCAGCGTCAGGGCCATCTATTCATAATATTCATCTGACACGAACGTCCCCCTCCAACTCCTGGCGATAAACGTCTCGTCACATAGGTTAACCCACGCGCCACTGCGTTGGGCAGCTAAACGCAGCCCACAGAGGACGGTTCTGCCCAGCCCCCCGGCTTAACTTGAAAAGTTACAGTCCGATTTCGTTCTTTTTGGCGGCAAACGACCGAGTTTTACAACACGGACTCAGGTAAGTCAAACATATGGACCTAAGTGTTACCTGTGACGTCACAGGTCATTCCAAAGGTGACAAGTTGACCTGTTTGGCGGAGTTTCGGTTTTAGTCGACAGTCATAAAACTAAAGCTCCGTAGAGGCCACATTACATGACGTCTCTGAGTACATTAGGAATAGGGGTGCATATTCCGTATTTTCTGAAGAAGGGACGGAAGCGGGGAGGAGGGAGGGGAGGAAAGGTGGTATCAGAAGTGGTTATTGATAGAATACCCTGTGAGAGGGGTTACAAGGTTTCAAACAACATCAAAAGTCGGCGCCTCTTATGCTGGCCCGATATTCATCAAAAGCGGTGCGGTGAGGACGTGTGGCACTCAATTGCTTACAACAATGAGGTCGTCAGTGGACATTCGGTGCGCCATAACCCAGTCATTTTTGAAGATATTCATTTGAAATCTGTTATGAATATTCACAGGGTGGGTTTGAACCGCAGATATTCCGGTTTTTGAATTAAGTAAAAAGAAATCCAGATAACTGATTTTTTCAGTTCTGCAGGTCTTTACAACCAATTTAAATAGCTACACAAAAAATAAACAGATTCCTGAAACGGCTGTATTACTGGCCATTAAATTATCCCATTTTGCATTAAGAAAAATCATTAATACTTTCCACGAGTTTTGTCTCTTTTTCTCTTCATTTTGTTCAATTTTTTCTTTTTAAGATTTGTTTTGAAAAAAATCGAATGTTTTTCCAACTTTTTGAGAAAAACGGTATTTGAATTTCAGGAAAAGAAATTTGTTCGATTTGAAAGAAAATGATAATTTTGTTCATTTTTCTCTCCATTTGGTTGAAAAGTCGCGGGAAATGAGGTAACTATGACGTCACTTACGTCCGACCCGTGGTAAGCTAGACTGTCATTTTTGATCACAAGCTGTGACAATGATGTGCAAACAGGTACTGCATATTTCAGACTGATATCTCCACGCGTCTTTGGGTTATTTACAAATTCGCCAGGGAGGGCAGATTCCGTGCCTCTCCTGGGGGGCGGGTTAACCTTGACTACGGACCGAAGATTTTCATGGGCAGCAGGCTGTTTAGACGCTCCAGGAGTATTCCAGGTAACATCAGTCTGAGGGACGGATAAATGTTCTCTCCCTTGGTGAAGGCTGGTTCACCAAGCGGAAGCAGGTTTGATGTCCCAGTTGAACTGGCGGGAGCCCAACATCAGAAGAAACTAACGGGTGGGGGATTGCGAAGGAGGACAAAACCAACTCAAAGTTAATGCGAATTTCGCAGCACCATCCCAAAAAACTTTCTCTCAGAGAGTTTCGTTGTTGGTGAGGGCTGTGAGACTGCGTGGCTTGGCTAGGCGAATATAGCGTCAAATCTTGTTTGCAATGAAAATTTAACGGATGTGTTGGCCGCACGGTGGTTGTGTTGGCAGCTACCCGTCTGCCCTGTGCCGCCAGGTTACGTTTTTGATTCTGGCTTGCGAAAGATCGATTCTTTTACAGGTTAAGCCGACGGAAAGGTCGTTTTTCAATGGAATCTTCAAAACGGTACTGGGAACAGATATCTCCGTGAGGCAGATCAAGCGAAATTGGTCGCTCGGCTAACAAGAAAGGCCAAGAAAAAACCATTCCTTTATGAGAGGCATGTCAGCTTCATCAATTTCACCCGGTAAATATACAATTAAACAGAATCAAGCTGAGATCTCGGAACCGAAAACGTCATGGGCTACTCAGGATTACGTGCAACCGCATTGGGATTTGTGCGTACTCATGCCCGGCGTACACATATAAGAAATACCATAAGAAGCACGCTTATCGCAGCTAAAAAAAAAAACGAGGAAGTTGTAGTGTTGTGTTGCGTTTACATTGATTATAATGCGTTCTCTTAAAGATCTCGTATTATTACTTGTTGCCTTGTTTCCTTAACCGCTGCGCAATGAAGAGCTGCATACTTCCAACCATCTCGCAGAAGAGACTGACATTTCTCCACATTCAGATTCAACGCGTCTCGACCGCTGTACGTCAACTTGCTGCGGAACCCCGTGGAGCGCTTCATCTCGCTGTTTTATTATCTCCGACTGACGCGGAGAACCCGCGGTCGGGGCAGCGGGGTCGACCCCGCCTGGTAAGTGTTGATTGTCCGGCTCTGCTGCTCACGATGTCGCCCCCAGTTTCGGCGCTCTGGCGTAAACTATCGCGAAACTGTGTTAGTGGAATGCAGCGGCAGGACTGGAACTGTTCAGCTTTGGTTGGAGCTTGACTCGGTCGGAGTCATCATGGCCGTACAACGGCGGACGATAGAAGGTCTTCGGTTCGTTTGCTCTGTTTAGCTGTGGCAAGGAAATAGAAACAAGCAGCAATGTCAAAAAGGTTTTGGATTAAGGTCAGGTAATGTAATGCATAATTGTTTTGTCGTGGACGCAGATTTGTTGGTCCATTTTGTAGAAACATGCTGCGTGTGACGGAACTGTTCTGTGCCCAAAGCATTATTGAGGGTGCCAAAATCAGGATGGGGTGCCTGGGTACTCACACAGAGATATAACGTTGCACTATATTAAATCCTTATCTGTTTTACTTGGTGCATTGGGTTTCGATTTTCGTCATTTATTTCGGCCAAGGTCTCAGTGCAACTGCAAATCCATTCCAAGACAGTTATAATCACAATCCCAAGACAACTCCACTGTGGATGACAGAAAATCGGGTCCGTTTTACCGAAACCGGAAAGTGTGTTTTTTTTACACAGCACTGCTGTAGAGAGAGAAGGTACTGCTACAGCATTGTTGTAGACACTACATCTTAACCATCGCCGGGACAATGAGTGGTTGCCCCCCCCCCCCTTCCCCACCTCAAGAATCCGAAGCTTACTATACCTGCCTTTGCATCCTTTTCGCATCTTCCCTAAAAGCTATGATCAGGTTAAGTCAGGCCACGGAGTTATGACGTCGTTCTAGAGACCTTGCAATTCGATACTCTGGATCTGAGGAGCGTTTTGAAGCTTTTCAATCTCTTTCCCTCCTGGAACTTGAGGAGATATGCGACCAGTTATTGGTTCGTCACTTTTTCAGATTATGCTTAAAGACGTATGGGAATTTAAAATGTCAGCCACCTTTCCAAAACCAAATGAGGTCACTGCTCATTTTACCTGAAAATGCATTTGAGCCTGTTCTAAGGTAATATTTGGCGCTTTTTCAGCACTGGTAACTAGTTTTATCCAACCTGACGATCAGAGGACTATTCTGTGACATTAAACCATAGTTTTGACACTAGCCGCGTCGTAAAAGATGATAATGACATTTGGCCTCTGGCTGACCTGAACTTGTCCTGGAGAAACAAAAACCACCGCTGAATACAAGGGTTGCTTAATTTCCAATACCAATGCATTAAAAAAGCGTGGCTTGTAGGCCCACCCACTAGAAAACTACTACGATGACGGCGGAGACGGAAAATGGCGGGATATTCTCATTTGCGGCGACCTGAGGGGTCACCAGATGATCTGAAGCGATGAAATCATATATGATAAGAATCGGGAAAGACTAGCCACATGCTCGTCTTTATTTCGTTAATCTACCTCAGTTAGGAGCGAAATGGGCAGGGACATAGATTTCTCTGCACCTGGACTTCGCACGAACGGTTATTTTGAGAAGGGCGGTTGCACAGTAGACCCTGGTTTCCGAACGTCAGTCCTGCAGCGTCCCATCGTCGGTTGAGATCTCAGCGTCGCCCAGGCACGGATCCAGCCGCTAGTTTTGGGAGAGACAAAAATGAGGTTTTGCCTGGTTCACTTTCATTCTTGCTAATCGTAGAGGTGGTGTAACGGCCTGCCAATTCGTGCTGGATGGCTTAGCTTGTTTAAACTAAAAGATCACTTCATGAAATATATTGCTAACGCACCAAACCTAAAAATCTAAATCGCTCAACGTTTACCCAACAGCCAATGGTAATCCACTCGGCCTAGTTATGTGTTTTGACTAAGGGAACAGTCCCGCGCAAATTCACACACCAAAAGCTAGAGGGTGACTTCAGCTCTGTTGGCCATATCCCCCCTCTCCCCCCTCCCCCTCCCTCCCCAGGCAGGGTGAGAGCTACACAAGACGTGTAGCGCGTGCGCATTGCGCATACAGACCACGATACAGATCACCCGTACCCCGTTGCCTCTTTCAACAAACATAGTGTGTTTCCCGTTCAGTGTATGAGTCCGCCGCGTAAGCGCACACGCGCCGTGCGCACGCGCCCTTCTGCACCTGGTAGGACCAGCATTGCCGGACCCAACGGCCAATGTTCCTGCGGCATGCGGTCATCGTTTTGTCATCGTCATCGTCGCCGGTTTGCAGTGCTCGATAGCTTGCAGTCCATTTCCGACGATAGGTCAGCGTAGGCAAGTACTCTTTCAGCCGCTTTCTCCAAAACTGGTCGGTCACCGTTTGTGATCGCTGCAAGGCCCTTCTACTTCCCGCGTCGCTCGGCTTCCACAGTCCGAGAGGCATAGCATAGCGTAGGTATGACGTCCGAGCAGAATGGAACTGGGAGTAATCGCCTCCGGGGACCTGCCGACTTCCGGGTCGCCCCGGGAGCCACTACTGACTCTCCAACTACTGACTACTGACTCCAACTCCAACTCCTGACTCTCGATCCAACAGGGGAGCAGCTGCCGACTCCTGGTGCTTCAGGAGCTTCTCCCGACTCCGGTTCACGAGGGGAAACACCTCCGACTCCCGGCCCATTGTGGAGCTGCTGCCGGCTCCTGGTCCACTTGGGGGGCCGTTGCCGATTCCCGGTCCATTTCGGGAGCTGCTGCTGACTCTCGGTTCACAAGGGGGCTGCTGCCACCTTCCGTTCCACTTGGGAAGCCGTTGCCGACTCCCAGTCCGCCTCAGGAGCTGCTACTGGCTCCCGGTTCACTAAAGGAGCCGCTGCTGACTCTCCGTCCAATTAGGGAAGCCATCGAATTCTTCAAGTTGTAGCTTGAAGGCCCGCACGGTTGTCGCTCTCTGCGCCTGCTCAACTTTGAAGCGAGACAGTTCTGCTTTCCTCTTCAATGCACTTACTGATGAGGAGGCCGCGGTCGAGCTCGTTTTCGTTGATAGGGGGACGCCTCTGCCTGTTTCACTCCGTGTCTTCAGACCTTGGCCCGCCGGTGCTGACACACGAGACGCAGAATTGATTGCTCTGTTAGAACGACTGAATGACGCTGCATTAAAATGTTGTCATAAGTCCAGCGATTGATAACAAACTTTACCAATCCTGCCCAGAAAATCACTATACGACACTTATGTTGACTTCTGTTAACACTTATGTTAGTAGTTATTAGTAGGTAACTACTATTGCTATTTCGCTCGAAATAGTTAAATATCTGGGCTGCCGAAAAAGTCTCGCGCAGACGCCAAAACTATAGGACGACTCCGGTTCAACCGATTACATGTCTGGGAGGGGAAATAATATTCGAGCGTAAATATCCAGACATCATGACGAAACTACTCATCGGCTCGGACAAAACCAGTTCTTCAGGATATCTCCTCCGTGCTCCGAACAGACAAGCAAAAAATCACATCGATATCTCGTTTCGTTGCCGAGTAAATGGCGATTAAATTTGAAAACCAGGTTTGCCGATCGGGGATCCGCTGTGCAATAAGCCCATTCCCCACGCAAGGTTCAGTGCTAGAAAAGTCTATGGCAGGGGCAACCCCACTCGTCGGGGACGTATGTAAAATCCTTGTGTCTGGTGAGGGTTAACTGTCAAACGTTCATGAATCAATCAAATCAGTCACTCGGAATAGGCAGTAAGTACACATTAAACGCGGCAGTGATCATGAACTGCAAAAAGACTGCAAAACAGCATGCGACCCAATCCGAAATGCTTTTCATTCTTTGTTACGGAAAATTGTTATTCTACCTGCAATTCCTAAAAATGACTGCAGTCCAGGATTGCAAATCCTGGAATCCACATTCTAGTAACTCCTGCCCACCGGGGACTGTCACGGGAGGTTACAGCATAACTTCTCCGCAGGGAGCACGAAAAACTGATCATCTGTGTACGCTGCCCCGCAGGGTGCACAAAAACCTGACTACCTGCGTGCAACAAAACGATCCGGAATGCGCTATCTCGTCCCGCTTTCGTCACCACGGTCCACTGGGCAACGAGTTCTTCCAGCCAATGACGTCATTTTTTTGCGGCCACGAACCGGTGTGCAGGTAGGCACTACGTTGAATTACGTTTGGACAAGCTCGAAGAATAGCAGAGTCAACACTGGGGAGTACAACTCAGTCTGAAGTCCATGCATATTCCAGCTTGGCGCCACGGTGGCTGGCGGAAATTTCCACCAGCCATGGAGTCAAGTCATTGGACTCGATACGTGTGTTTCGGCCAGCACTTCCGGATCCAGCTAACCATTTCGGGAGGGAGAGTCAACTGGTTTTGAGAAAGAGCGAATGGTGGAACGAGTACCATTTGGTTTCAAAATGTGATATGAAATTCGTCAAATGTTGTTTAAATATCCTTCAGACACATTTTGCGGCATGGTGATGAAGTAAGCAAATCGTCCCTGTTAGTTCCTGGACTTTCAGTACTATAAGACATGCTTGTAACCCTTGCTACTTCGATGCTATCTCATTTTTGTAGAGCATCACATTTAACACAACCATGCTTGCAAAATGTAGTAATCTTCGTAGGCTCACGTTGCTAGAAACAGTTTACATTCGCAAAACAGCACCCACCATCAGCATGCAGACTGAACATCTAACACACCTTCCTCTGTGCGACAGAGTTTTGTTGGCTGGATCTGGCATGAATTGCAGATTAACATTCCTTTTACAATTAAAAGTTTTTTTTTTTAACAGAGACGACCTTATATGAATCGTGCGCGGCTCTGAGGGCGACAGTGCAGAATATCGACCGTTGAGGCATCACTATAGCCCCAAAGAGCAGACCAAAGTAGGTACTGTCGCCCGAAGCGAAGCTGAGGGTGACAGTACCTACCGAGCTCTGTTCCTAAGGTTGTTATATGTAATCAGCTGAATGGAACGTCCATTGAAAACCTGTCCCGATCCAGAGGCACCATCGCCTTCCGCATCTTACCGGCATTTCTGTACTGTCGCTGAGGTCTCGTGCCGCTCAGCACAGCCCAGTTCAGTTACCTTCCAGACTTGACGACGCGCTTTGTGTTGACAGATTTCCTATTCCCTAGAAGTTCCTTAAAATCAGCACCAGACAGTTTAATCAAAATGCGGCATTGGCCTAATCTCACCAGCCATGCCTACGTCTGAAACACAACTACCGGGCAAAAATCATGGATTGGTTTCATTTCTTAAGCTCGTGCGCTTATCTCCATGACAACGGCCAATGGTAATGAGACGCATTTTGTGCCACGTGATTACTATGTCACGGCCCAGACTATGGAAACATGAGATAGAGCATTCCGGTACGAAAAAAATGTGGAAGGCTATGGCTTTGAACTAAGCTGTCTACGACTGCCATGTACGTCTGACGTCATGAGCACTAGAGGCAAAGCCAGAGCTTTACATGGTTGGTTTCGGGTCACAATCGAAGCTTTGTGTCGCACCAGACCAATACACCAGCTTAGACCAGCATTACCCCTATGAAGCGACACCTGCCGTCCTCGCCAAGCACCTAAAAATGAATCCCGCACCTTCCCGCAAATGGACGATCCCAATTCCAGCAAGATGCACGCTCACATGGGTGGCATCTTGCCCCTGACGTCACTGATTGCCACTGACGCCACTGATGCTTGTCGTTGACGGCGTTTGTGACTTTGCAGCCCACCTCAGAATTTTGCACCTCCAGCGTCAACGGTCCCCAAACCAAATGCCTAAATGGCAGAGGGTGTACAATTCAGCACGTGTGTCCCTCACACACTAGGCTGAAGCTATTGGCGTGCAAAACAGCCACATGTATCGACTGCCACATATCACGTGCTTCTGACCGCCAATTTTCAGCATCCAAACGGTAGCAGTCTTCAGTGATAAAGGAGGGGTGTTATTCTTAGGCACTTAGCACTTCACGTGCATGTTACGCCCCCTTTTCGGCCTGAATCCATCGAAACTGATCGCCCAGCTGCCTGTCCGCCTTTCAAAACCATCATCGCACCGAACTGAGCCATTTGCGTCCCGGCAATTGGCCCGTAAGAAACACAGGGATGGAAAAGAGACGCAGGTGCGCTGCACGTGACCCGATGGACCTTACCCATTACGTGGGGTTTCGCTGGATAGCCCTCATGCTGGGCTATCTAACCACCAAAGTTCAGCCGCCTACGTCGCTTTTGACGTCACTCGGCGGCCCTCGAATCCAAATCGAAACACGTGGCTGTGGATCACCACATGGATCGCACGTGGGTGCCGACCACAAAAGCAAGTACACGCAAGTGGGGCCCATCTTGTCACCAAATCCTGACTCAACAGCACCCGCCGTTTGACCTGTACCCATGACTAACTGCAGAACAGGTGGAATTAATTGCTAAATCCAACCCACTGCCAGCTCAGTTCTCTGCTGTTTCTACATTCCATCTTACAGACTCCGCCATGCAACCAGTTATCACTCATTTCACTATGTCACATATTAGCTACCGTGGCAGGTTATTATCCTATTTTTACACACAGGTGACACGACTTTAGACCTGCAACTGACACAACTTGAGCTTCCTTGGCTGCCTTCGATGGTAGAGGTCGTCTCTGTCCACAGCAGAGATAAAAGTCTCTGTCCACAGCAGTTGCAGATGGCCGAAACTCAAAACATAGTTCTAAAAATATATGTTTCTATTCATTACTCGCAAGACATAAACAACTGCAAATTCGCATGCATTACATTATAAATGCGATGCAAACAATTGGTTGCATTTGGTTTGGAATTGTTGAACTGAAGGGTTCACCTCTGTCAACTCGTCATACATGAACTTTTTTGGTCTGGAAAGCATCATTTATGTTGTATCCCCCACCCATCTCCCTAAAGGTTTAGTATGTTCAAAAATGAACCTAATTGTACGTAGGCACCTAAAATCCATCCATTCAATCCAAAAATTCACAATTACGGCTTTGCGTCATTAACATACAAACCACCACCAAGACACTGCCAACTATGAGATATCGATACAAATCACACAAATAAGATACCGATAAAACACACAAAGGTACCTAGGTAGCAACCGACAATAAAAGATGAGATTAAAAGCGGAATGAGTAAGCCATGGAGATGTTGCTGCTCGTTTCGAGCACCTAGATCACTAACGGCACCCTTAAATGATGACAATGACAGGCCCTCAGTAATGGTGACAGAGAGATTATTATTAATTAACAGTTTATATGCAAAGATTCGCCGCCATGAGGAAGTACCGGCCTGCGCCAGCCCATGATGCATTCATACACTACTTGCATATTTACAAAGCTATTTATTTGATACGTAAGTCCCATCATCCCATTTGGCAGTGATGAGCACAAACAGCTACTGATTATGCATATTGTAGCACGGTTGCGGCGTGGTCTGTTTAAGCGATTTTGCGGAATAAATGTACAATGCGGCCTTGTTTCCGCTCTCTCCGTCCTGCTCGTCGGCCCGGCGCTGCGTGAGCGACCTCGCGTCTGGGAGCCACTGCGTGTGCCGTCGCCGCGGTGGCCGGTGCCTGGCGAGCCGCTCGGCTTCGCTTAAACGTTCTCCGAATGGCCGACCGCCTACGGAAACTATGTACACATTGCTGAGGCGGTCAACTCTGGCCGTGCATATGGCTAGTGTGTGGCGCGGGGTGCGACGCAAAAAGGTATGAGAAGGAAGGAGGCATTCTGGGAGATGACTTTGCAACGGCGGTATCCGGGAGACTTTTACTCAATCCCCCCCCCTTGGCTGCCTATATCGCCTCACGTCGCCCTGAAAAAAAACATATTGAAGTCGTCAAGTACGCAATGTGTTTAAACTGTTTTATTCAAGTGTAGGTCGGCACAGGCTGCGTGCTGGTTTGCTTTAAAATGACGTAACTAAACTTTAATACTCCGTGACGAATGGCACATTGCTGCGACGCACTTTAACTTATATTCCACTGGTCCTCAATTACCCTCCCCAATGCCCTCGGCATGCCCTTCTCTGGTGACCAAATTCACTCACCCCCCTCTCATCCCTGTTCCCCAGCTCCAGTGACGTGCCTGCGACAACACCCGTTGCGAAACGTCTGCGACTTACACTGTTTCGTTCGTAGGCCAAACTTTTCCCTCGTCACATTTAATTCAGCCCTGCCGGCCTTTTCACCTGGCCAAATGATCCAGCAGCATGCCATTGGCTACCGGTGAGCCCGGGATCCTTGGGGTTACTCACCTGTTTCTGGGCTGCCGTGGCCGCGGTCAGCCCAGTCCTTGCCCGAGACTTTTGCCTGCCGATCAACTCGGTCTGAGCCTTTCGACCTGCCGGCCTATGTGCCGATCTTCAGCCGTCCACGGTCCATTCGCCCAGGTCCGGACAGCTGTCTGACACTTTGGTCACATACACGGGGAAAAAATTTAATAAAACATACGTTAGATGACAGCTCCTTACGTCAGCGTCAGCCCGGGGTCTCCCGGGCCTCCGGTCAGCCCGAGACCGTGAGGGTTACTCGTCCGCGACTCCTTTTCTGAATGGCCGTGGCCTTGGCCAGCTCATTCCTTATCCCGGGACGTTTGGCTACCTATCAACGCGGTCCGAGCCTTTTTCGACATGCCGACCTACGTCCCGGTCTCACAGTCGTCCACGGTTCTTTGGCCCAGGTCCGGACGACGCTGTGACGCTCCTTGTCACTCGCGATTAAAGTTTTTGTTTTCGACTGTATACGCCGTATGAATTAGCCTTCTGCCCTGAGCCGAAATGGAAACTTCTGATGAAACATATAACGTAATCACAATCTTATTAAATAGTCACTCACCACCGGTTGTTATCGAGCCACTTCGCGTGAGAGCGAGGCCACGAGTCCCAGTCTCATCGTCCGTGGGGTCTATAATTATGGCGCTGACAGTGTGACCGACGCTGTCTGTCCTAGTAACCGGCCGCTGCTCGGCCCGCGCCGAAGGCGCCTGGTGTATCGCGCCGCTCCCCGGAGGCGGCGGCGGTGGCTGGCCGTTCTGACATATGATGGCGTTGTTTACGCGTCACTTCCCCGCTCCGGCCAGCAGGCATCGGTGACCGCCGGGGAGCGGAGGCGCGTCAGCTCGCTGCGGCGGCCGGGCGGCGGACAGCGACCTGATCTACTCCATGGCTGCGGCCGTTGGCGGCGCCCGCTCGGACCCATCTGTGCCGGTCGCGGCAAGGGCGGCGGCAGGCCACACCCGCACGCTATACGTGCGCCGCGGTTCGGAGAGCGGCGCCCTCTGTCTCCGCGCTTGACCGGCCGAGTTTGGGGCTGCAATAGGGATGTTTGTATCACCCCTTCCCCCCATTTGTCAGCATTCCGACCGGCTGCCGACCAGCCGGTGCCAGTTGAAATCCAGTGAAACCCCTCAAGACGGGAAGGTTTGGCCCGGTCACCGTGGCCAGAGCTGACGTTACCGGCGGCCGGTCCCGTGTCTGATCAGCCGCCGACCCGTTGACCGGGTCCACTGCGTGTGCACGAAACAGTGACCTTTTCTCTGGCAAACGCCACATTTTAAATCCGGTCCTTACGGACGGGGTACGACATCCCGACCCCCATGTGGTTTGTTGGGATGGCTTACAAACATCACGAAACTGACCAGAAAACAATAACATACCTGCAAGAATCGTTGAAGAAAGTAGGAAATGCTCACGAGGCTATCGTCTTCAACGAACATTACGTCTCAGAACACCTGTTTCCAAAATACTCATATATATATATATATATATATATATATATATATATATATATGTGTGTGTGTGTGTGTGTGTGTGTGTGTGTGTGTGTGTGTGTGTGTGTGTGTGTGTGTGTGCGTGTGTGTGTGTATGTGTTTTGGCCTGTCCAGCAGAACTAAGCCAGACCAATGAAATGGTCGTCATTCGGTAAGCTGTTTGATGGCCAACATTGCAACGTCCTGTTTAACGCATTTTAGAAACATTTTTGATGAGTAAAAGCTCTTCGCAATTGCTGTGATCAAATAAAACGCCATCTGCTATATTTCTTTAATTGTATTTGCATTGACAGCACATAAATATGTAATGTGATGCATTACGCGGTTAAATTTGCAGACTTCACAGCAAAAAGAGAATTGTCTGGCATACCAGGGCACCATGTCTTAAAGTGTTGCTGTGCTTCAAACCTCAAGGTCAAGAATATTCAAGGCTAAACGACATTTTAAAATAATTTTTGGTGACATGCAGGGCAATTGTGTAAATTCACCACTGTGAAAATGTTATCGTGCGTCCTATTAGCCTGCTCTACTGCTCAGATAACAGTGTGTTCGACGATTGATGGAAATGTTACTCATGGCACTGTTTGCAGACAAATCAATAACAGAGCGGCGTTGCAGAAGGCTTTGCGAAACTTGGAAACTGAGTATGCAGTTGTTGGTATACTGGAGTCCTTTGGGCAGTCCTTGTTTGTCTTGGAAAGATACATACCGATATTCTTCAGAAGCATTCTGGGCATCTTCAAAAGCCAAACGAGTAAGTTGGCTCTCATGTTTTTTACGTTTAAATGTCATTGTATCAGCACGTATGTAAATGTTCATGAATGGGTCAAATGCGTTCATATGTTTGTTTCGCCAGTCGTGTTTGAATCGTCAGTAAAAGGGATATCATCATTTGCATTTGCCGTTCAGGTCCGTATTTTCTTGAATTTCCATTTTCCCTAATCCATCACTGCATCAATTCTGGTATGTCAGCAACGAATCGATTACGGACAAATGTTCACCCGTTCGTGGGAAAAACAGTCAGTGCGAGTGTTTTCCACCGTTCCGTTGTCGCTTTCATTGGGGTGTGACGCGAAGTGCCAAAGCCCCGGAGCCGCCCAGCGGTGACGGCGGCGCCGGTCCCGTTGCAGCCGCGAAGATGCAGAACAGGAACAGTCGCCGTCCGCCGACGCCGGAGTCGGTCAGGACGGCACTGGCCAGACGGCTGGCCGCCGACATCGAGCTCTACATGTTCGCCAAGCAGCGGCTCTACCTGCAGTACAACAGGGCTGGCGGCCCGCCGCTGCCGGCCGCGCCAGCGTAGGGCCGCCGCCACTAGCGGTCCCGTGCGGCAGCTCCTGCCGCTCACTTACCATCGCGGCTCCAGTCCAGCTGTGCAGCTCCTGTCCCACTGTGCTAGCGCGGCTCTGTCCAGCGGTCCAGATTGAAGATGCTGCGCAAGCCTGCGTGCACGTGCTGGCGCCGATGGAAGAGGAATAAAGTTTGATCCAGTGTCTTTCCGGACTGTTCGCTTGTTGCCACTCTCGGTAGAGCCTGCATCATACACCATTTGGCGGGAGAAAACTAACCGAGGCGCCGACAAGCATTGTCTGCCGTCCCGGTGGCCAGCGGTGCCGTCGTAAAATGGACGCCAGGGCCCGCTTCGATTACGTGAGTGGTCGAACGAAGGTGCCAGCAGCGACTACGTACACTCACCCTGACACTTATTATATTTAGGCAAACTGTACACAGTAATCAAGCAACGACGCAAAGTAGAAGTAGCCTTAAGCTCATAATATCAGGAAAAACAAAACCAATCAATCCATCCTATATTTTGGCCACGGGTCTAACTCACGGATAGTTTTTGTTTCCACAAGAAAACAACACACCGACATTGGTAAATACAACGAAATGACATGTCCCTACAGGAAACGTGCATCCATCACAATGAAACACCACCATATGACGATACCGAATTCATACGTCCGCTACAGCCAACGACAAAGGCATAAGTACGACCAAACTTTATTTCAACCATCCATTTGCATGGGACTGGAGGTAACAAGCGCCAGGATGAGATATTGGTTTCAAGGATAGGCCTAACATTACAAATTTCAACGGATTTCGCAATTTTTAGTTCTGCGTCGTCCTTGCAATTCCCGATAATTTCAACGGGTAGAGATTTAGACGCAATGTTGACATGTGGTTGAGATGTCCGAAAACGGTCACCCACGGACGTGTTCCTAGTTTTGCCGTCTGCGTCCCCCAAATGTGCGTTGTACCGCTTCCTAATGCTACGTTGGGTTTCCCCAATATAGCTAACCACACGAGGAGCACACAAGGCGCAGTGAGTTTTGCAAACAGTGTTCTGCCTAATGTGGTAGACATTGGCTAAAAATAAAGATTCTACCTGCTTCATTCCCCCATTCTGAGCATATTCACCCGAGCCCAGACGCTTTGATTTTAACATCTGTGAAAAGCGTTTCGACCTTTTTGTGTGAAATGGAGCACTGGAGAAAAGGATGTCATGAGTGGTGCCGCCATCAGTATACTGGAACTTGCTAAAATGAAAGGAATTATTCTAGTTCCAATCTTTTTTTCTTCTGAAAAGGAATGAACCCGCTTTCGATTCGTTGTGTTACCAAAAGGAACGATTCCATCTCCAGTTCATTTAATGAAAACAGTTGAAATTAAAGCCCAAATTCCATTCAAATGACCAAGTAGCAATGCGGATTCTGATACACTGGGAAGCCTCAGTTGCATTCCAAGTACGTGTGTAATCTCTTGAAATTCCACGTTTGCCGCATTCGGTACTGGAGAGTTCGGAAAAGTCTTTAATTAGCCGGTACTCCTTGCCCTGCAGTACGAAGTGGCGGGCATAGCTGCGCTGGATTCAACCAGCTCAAGGTCGCCAGCAGACCCTACGGCGCGACGGCATTGCTGCAGAAAATCGAAGAGTCTGTCGCTGGCCAAAAAGCAGTGGAGCCTCTGTCCGCCACAGCTGACTGAACGACACGCGGATGAAGTCAGCGCCAGGTTTACCCATACTTGCAACTGGTATGCTGGCAGTGGACCAACAGGAACACTCATTTTGTCCGTGAAGCCATTATTGGTCTCCTGCATTTTTGTAACTCGCAGCCTTGAATCGCAACATCTTTTTCATGAATATGTTTTTAACAAACGGATTGGCGACATCGGCGCCACTACTGGAGTTACACCCCACTATCCCACTGCCCCAGTCATTAGATTGCGGGGATAGTTACTGCTCGTAACCATTACTCGAAAACTACGTCGGCGCTACCGCACGGTAGTTACGTCGCTACGTGCGTATCAGATTCAGCGCCTGCAATCATTAAGGTATTTGGCGTTGTGTTAATGGGGATCGCATAAAAAGGATGAACCCAAAAGCCCTGTATACGTCCATAAGTCCTGACTTGCATTTTCATTTGTCTATGGCGCCTCCCTTGATTGACGGACGACGGTAGGTATGGATAACAACTATGACACCGGCCTCATCACTACAGAGTTTTGTATCGGCCCGTTGTCACCATTGGCACCGGCCACCTTAGACAACGCATCCAAAGGGCCGCCGCGCTTTGCTGCTTCTTGTCTATCATGTGGAACAGACTGAGCCCCTCGACATCGACCACCCGGCGCACAGAGGTCGCCGTTTCGACCGACGGCTGCCTCTCGACATCGGTCCACTCAGCGGGTAAAGACGAGGTCGCCGTTTCGACGGACGACCAGTGGACGGAGACGATGTCGCTGTTCTTCGACCGACGGCCGCCCAGAGAGCTAGGCCGCGCAGAACGCAGCGGATGCCGCGCGCGCGGTCCCATCGGGCCGGCGACACATTCCGCATTACTTCATAATGAGCATGCCGTCACGCCGATCAGACCGAGCCCGCTCGACATACATTTGCCACGCCTCTCCCTTCCTCATATGTCATTGACATATGTCACCTCACTGGTAATAAAGTCATAGCCCATAAGTGGATCACAGATATGCACAATGTCAACTTTTAGCATTGGATGTACTACGAGGTTGTAGTACTGGTAGTGCTATGAGGTTTCTAATTCATCAGTGATATCTTCAAGCCATTTTTAGACGGAGCTTCATTGAGGCTTTGCGAAACACCTCCATAATGTCGTTGGCTTTATGGTCCGAGTCATGTCCCAGTTGCGGTAAACACAGGCGACATTTTGACAAGACCTGGGCACAGTTCCCTCCATAGTGCCTCATCCATCGGCAGCGTAGAGGCCTGTTCCGACACCAGGCGTCGTAACGCGCCAGGCACGTTACGACGCGTAACGCGTCGTAACGTCGTCTTAACGCGTCGCAGCGTCGTAACGCGCCAGCCGGTAGGTCGCTACCGGCTGGCGCTACCGGCTACAAGTGGCATCATCGGGTGCGCCGACTCGGCGGACAAATAGCATGTAGATCTCGAAGCGATTCGTGGTGTGTAGCACGTGCCATTTGGCGCGAGCCGGAATTCAAGCCGCAATCCTCTGCAGAATTAAATTAAACACGGGTACAGGTCAAACGACGAGTGCTGTTGACTTAAGACTTGGCGACAACATGGGCCCCACTTGCAGGTGCGTACTTTTGTGGCGAGCACCCACGTGCGATCTGTTGTGTGCCCACTCGAAGCTTCACACTCGGCGGCCTCTGGGGTCAGACTGTTTATTACGTCGGCGGTCCAGGCCTCGCAGAGTAAGCTGCCATATGGGACGGGAATATGGCTAAGCATAATAAGTAAAGGAAGCAATAACCTACAGCATAACACCTCCCTCCAGGACGCACATGACTTGAAACTGGGCGTCTGACCTTCCTAAAAAACATCCCAAGCCGCCGAACATCCTCCCGTTATTGCCGAAAACACAGCACTAAATCAAACAGAAACCGGGCTCAAGGTCACAGAAATTATACGTAAATCGGTTACGCACTGGTAAGTGGTCCCATCCCAGGTCACGATCATGCGGTCCCGCCGCCGACGACGGTGAGTCCCGCGTCGCGGGGCACAGTTAGCATTGGTCTCATCGCCGTCGGTCTCGTCTGCGGCGCCTCGCGCCGCCAGATGGCGACTGGCAGTATCCTCTCCGCTATCCGTCCCGTCAGGAGAGCGCGCAGGCAGTTCCCGTACGGCGCTCCACGAACCCTGCTGGGGAGCGCTGTGCTGCTGCAGGCTGCACAATATAGCGTCGGCCGCCGGCTGCTGACCGCCACCGTTGGCCTGATGCTGCTTCCCTACCGGAACGTCCCCCAGAGGGAGGAGGGGCCGGAGATATCGGCGATTTCTCCAGTACGTCCGCCCGCTGGGTAGTCTAATGACATAGTCGCGCCGTCTCCCCACAGCCACAACAGTCTCTGACATGTCCCACAAGCCCGATTTCTCGTCCTGAATCAGGACCTCCTGGCCCTGACGTAGAGGGCGCTTGGGGAGCGCTGATGCGTCATAATGCTCAACAACATGGCGCCCGATGTCCTCAGCCTTGCGGTTGCAGAGGTCGGCTGCTTTCTGCCAGACCTGGGCGAATGTCCGTTGGTACGCCGGCACGGCCGGACGCAGCGGGTGGTCACAGACGATCTGTGCAGGCGGGCGACGGTCCGCTCTGGGCGTGTTGCGCAGCTCTAACGGGCCGTGCGCGAACTCGTCCGTGCTGAGGTCGCCGCGCAGTGTCGCCTTCATGACGAGCCTCTTCGCCTCCTTCACTGCCGCCTCTGCGTGCCCACTGGACTGGGGAAAGTGTGGTGAGGAGATCTGGTGCCCCACACCCCACTTCCGAAGAAAATCCCGAGTGCGCCGAGCAGCGAACTGGGGGCCTCTGTCCGTACGCAGAACGCTAAGCACGCCCGTGCTGGTGAACAGACCACGCAGCTAGGATACAAGGTCTCGGGCGGTCGCTTCCCCCGTAACGTGGGAGACGAACGGCCAGCCCGAGAGCCTGCCGACGTACACGAGGTATGTTCGTACTGCTCAGGAGAACTAGTCAACTGATACCGCTTCGAACACTCGGGTTGGTGTTTTCTCCTGTATCAGCGGCTCCTTCTGCTGGCTTGGGAGATGCGTCTGGAACGCAGCGCAGGCTGACGAAGTTGTCGATGTCCTGGTTCACTCCCGGCCAACAGATGACTTGTTGAGCGCGCCTCACTGTCCGGTCGACCCCTTGGTGACTGGCATGGAGCCTCTGCAATGTCTGTCGTCGGAGACTCTTGGGTACTACCAGTCGCTGCCCACAGGCAGGCGGACCGTCGTTTATCGCCAGACGATCGCGGACACCCAGTAGGGCCACAGCAGGAGGTCTAGCTGGGACTTGTGATCTCGGAATCCGAACAGGATCACTCCCTTCAGCGCGATGCACTCTGCGTCGCTGTCCGCAGCTGCTCGGACCTCCTCCAGCCTGGAGTCCCCGAATGGAGATACGCGCGATCCATCTTCTTGCACTGCCGTGGCTAACTGGGTAACCATGTTGGCGATCTGATGAGCCACACCCTTCTCCGCTTCCGCATCTTCTGCCGATGGGACGTCCACCGGAGACCTGGACAGCGCGTCAGGGATAGCGTGCAGGGTCCCTTCCGTCATGCGGCCACAAAGCTGAACCTCGCCAGCTTCTCCCGAAGACGCTGGAGCCTTGGGTTGCCGATGTCCAGAAGGCTCCTCGTATTCAGGGTCGGGATGAGAGGCCGATGATTGGTCACGACCTCGAACCACTGTAGACCGCTGAGGTACAGCGGTCTGCTTACAGGCCCACACCAGGGCTAGCATCTCGATCTCGATGACCGCGTACCGTGATTTGACGTCTGACAAGAAACGCGATCCGCTCTGGACGAGGCGCCACCGTCCCGCTTCATCTAGCTGCCGGAGGCAAAATCCCAGGTCCTGGAGACGCACGGCGTCGGTCTCCGGGACGGTGCGACGCCGAGGGGCGAAGAAGTCTAGGACGGGCGGGAACACCAGCGCCGTCTGCACGTCTTCGAAGGCCTCGGCGTGGTCCGGCGTCCACAGCCCGGCGTTCTTGGGCCGGAGTAATGCTCGCTGTGACAAAGCGGCGCGAGAAAAAGCAGCACAAGCTGTGCTCAAGTGCCGGGCGGCCACAACCTCACAGCACAGCGTCCACCCGTTCAAGCTGTCCGCCATTAGCATGGAGGATACGATCTACACGGGGCTATCTGACCGGGCGACAGAGCCAGTTTTCTAGTCTCCACTCACTCAGACGATGTGCGTATGAAGACATCAGGCAACTGACCACACCACATTGCTAGATATCCCAGGATATCCCATCCACACTCAGACCGTGGAGCGAGCTGTCCAGATAGTGTCAGGGGAGTCGCAAAAGTTATCGGAGAAGATGCCAGATGCGCTTACGTTTGTGTGAAACTTGGGTATCGCCGTCTATTGCCATGACCTTTCCGCAAGACGGGGTTCACATTCATATAAAGCCTTTCACACAAGCGAAGGGGCGCTGTGGTGACCAAAAAATCGCTGTTCGTATCCTTCGTTGAAACAGATTATTGTTATTCAGCCCAAATCACTCCAGCCTTTCGTGATACGTTCGCGCTATACTGGCAACACGGTAAAGGGCCACGGTTACGCACACCTAAGGATTAAATGCCTGATATGATATGATACTGTGATGTTACTATGATATGACATGGTACTGTGGTATATATGATGATATGATACTATGATATATACTATGATAATATGATATGATATGATAATATGATACCCCTCAGTGGAGCGGGAAACGTTTTAGAAAAACACTGCATAAGCGCGTACATGGTCATTGCGTCCCATTTACGCACGCACAAGGTGCCATATCACGCCCATCTTTAAAGCACGCAATGGCCGCGTAACAGGCCTTCACCCAAGACGCCATCTTGAGCTACCTCGCCTTTCCCAGCTTTATGACCGTTCGCCTACCCACATGTGTCGGTCGATATATGGGAGCAGCATCAGGGTTGTAAAAAGAGACTTCTTTGGTTTGGATCTGGCGGCCGGGGAGGGGGAATTGGAAGCCCCTGTATTTCACGGCTTGGTCTACCTTTTTCGTGTGCTGTGGTGACGTGGGTTTTTCGTGTCCCATGTCTAGGTCTATCCATTTCGTGTCAGACAGCGATATCTGGAAGACAGGTGTGGTTAAGCATCATGCCACGTAATGACAGCATGTTATGTCCGGTGTTCAGACAAGTATATAGGGTACTAAAAGCAATAAGGTACTCTTTAAGGGGGAGTGCAGCCACCATTCTCAAGGCTTCAGCGTCGCCCCTGCCGAGCACAACCGAATGTAGCAAAATGAATACTGTCTGACATGAGTTCTGTGGTCATTGGAGCATTCGTATCGTAACTGTAGCATTGAACATCATTGTGACTGAGTAATTTTAGCGAAATAAAGCCCGTACTCCGTAAGTGTCCTTTTTTGTATTCTTTGGGGGAGCAAGACCCCCTTATGTTGATTTCGGAACCCAAAGGGCCGCTTGCTTTCCCAGACCTGGAGTCTTAGCAGAGCAGACCGCATCTCTCCACCTCAGGACGACAATCCTGACCGAGAAAAACTTCTGTCAAAAAAGTAAAAATGGAACACATATCCGAGCCCCAAAACAGTGGCCGAAATCAGGGACTGCTGTTGGGAAAAGTGGCTTGCCCTTGCCCGATCGATTTCACGGAAGGACTTGATTTGATGTACGTCATAGTGCGTAATTACGAACAATGCTCCTAATAGCCCACATCTCATTATAAAGCAGCGTTTTAGCCCTCGTGTCGCTAGCAGTGACCGTCAATCCTAATATTCATTGACATCGTGCACAGTTGGACCATCGGCGGACAAAAAGTATAGTAAAAACAAGCAAAATGTTGAAACATGCGATTTTGCACGGGCCATTTTCTCTGGACAAGGTATGAAACACTTTTCACATAACGGATCACTAATGATGTGGTTATGATGTTGGGGCCCATTTGGTGTGGTAAAAAAAATGCCGACGTGCCGAATCTGACGTAATAGCTGACGAACAGTGCTTCATGCAGTATCTGTTGCGAGTTGTCTTAACTTCGCGCATTAACAGTCGCCATGCGTAATACGGACCCTTATCGGGTATGGGTAAATCGCGTATAGACATTGTCACGATCTTTACATCAACGTCTTTGTTGCCAATGGCCCCGTTTGCGTTTGCTGAATTAAAAATGGTCCATTTTGTATGCATAGGAAAAGCAGTTGACTTTCGAAGTTCTGAAAGCCGTTTGTCATTTTGTCGCTAGATGGCAGAATACGATATAATACGGGGTTGGATGTGAAATATGCTGGGCAGAAGGGTAATTTCAATATTATGTATCTGAACATTCTACATAATATCAATATTATATATTATATCGCGGTAATTTCCGCGATAATTTCACCATTATCAAGCAATTTTCGAAAAAGGTCTATGACGATTAACGATGCGTCCTAGTAGTGGACAGTGGACACAGTGGAACGTGGGGAGGAGTGGGCAGTAAGCGCACCTGGGAGATGGAAAGTGGTGGACAGTGGACAGAGGACGTACCTAGGAAACGCGGAGTTCTGGACGGTGGGCACATCTGGGAAATGGAGAGGGGCGGACGGTGGAAGTGAACACATTTAAGAAAAAGAGAAGTATGGGCATATGACACGCCTGGGGGAGCGAAGGATGGATATTTGATGTTTGGTATGAGGAGGGTGGACCGTTAAACACCTAGGAGGTGGGGATGGATGTGCATACTGCGGTGACGGAGGGAAGCGGATATACCTGGGGATCAGGAAATTGGTCGCAAGACACAAACAGAAACAGTGGGCTACAAGACTGGTTCAGCAGAGGCGGAGAGGATAAAGAGGAAAAGTGGTTATTTTTGGGATATCCTGGAATATGTGGCCGTCAGTTGTCAGACACCATACGGAACTGGTTTTGCAAAACAGTTGCTAACCTTAGCCTGCACTAGGATGGAGCAATGTTTTCAATTTCGTGGTAAGCAGTTGCTAATCCTAGGCGTTTAGGCAAAATTATCTTTTTTTAACAATCAACGAAAAGTCTGGAACGCTCGGCTCCAGCAATCGGCTCCCGCTTAGCACAAGTATTACCACCGCGCATCGTAAAAGATATTCGCAAGCAAGGCGTTACAGGAGCAAGTCATACTCCCATTTATGGAACGGCACATTTCCACGGTGAAAGAAGTGTGCATACAACAGCGTACCCGGATTGCCTGCTTACAAGCCTGACACCATGGCCAGTAGAACACGCTTTAACAGTGTTAAAGCGCTGTGTGGGATGGGATCATTCAAGCAAATTGCACTGCTGGCGTCTAGTAATGGGCCCTTAAAAAGAGTCGCAGGCGTGCTGCACGCGAGCGTTGCACCCTGCCTATAATATGGGGTACCGTTGAATAGCCCATGTGCTGGTCTACCTGCCCACCAAGTTTCAGCCGCCTGGATCACTGCTTCTGGTCTGGGGGGTACCTGAGTCCAACTCGAAACACGTTTCCGTGGATCGCCACGCGAATCTCGCGTGGGTGCCGACCACGTGAGACCCGCTAATGAGGCCCATATTGTCACCACGTCCTGAGTCAGCAGCACCCGTCGTTTGACCTGTTCCAGTGATTACCTGAATTCTGCAGAGGTCCGGCTCGTGCCACGTGCCACGTGCCTCACCACGAATCGTTTCGAAATCTGCACTGCAATCTGTCCGCTGAGTCGGCGCACCCGATGGGTCCCTTGTGTCGCGATCGGCTGGCGCCTCCGGGCACTGGAGGTTCCGAAGCCTGGATTCACGGACACACTAACAAACGCCTCGATTTGAACTATTCGGAGCGACCGCCAGGCATGAAATTCCACTCGCTAAGAGCTCCTTCGATTTGGAAATACAGAGTGTAAAAGAGGCGCACACATGCTGCATGTGACCTGTTGCACTCTGCCCATTAGATAGAGTATCGTTGGATAGCCCTAATGCTGGTCTATCTACCCACCACATTTCAGCCGCCTAGGTCACTGGTTCCGGCACTGGAAGGTCCCCGAGTCTAAATGAAACACGTGCCTGTGGATCGCCACATGGATCGCACGTGGGTGCCGACCACAAAAGCACGCACCCGCAAGTTGGGCCCATGTTATCAACAGGTCTTGAATGAACAGCTTCTCCCACCATCAGTTCCGCGCCTCCAGCATCAGCGATTCCCAGACCAAAGGCCAGAATGGCAGACGGGTACATCCACACACGCAAGACTGGATCTATTGACATGCAAAACAGCCACATATATCGACTTCCATGTTTACCTGTTTTTCCCCAACATATTTCAGCATCCCAGCGGTAGTAGTTTTGTGGCAGTGAAGGAAGGTTGCTGCCTTGTGCTTCACGTGCAAGCTGCAGTCCCGTTTCGGTCTGAATCCATCGAAGTTGATCGCTCAGCTGCCCGTCCGCCATTCCATGCCATCATCGCATGGCTGGAGATTTTCGAAAACACTTTTGGGAGTCCTCATAGAATTTTGGACCGTTTCTTCCCAGTCATTAGCATAGGTCTAATGTTAAAATCCCTGAATATTGAGGGGGAGGGATCCAGACCCCCCCCCCACCCCAACCCCCGGGATCGCCAGTCATGCATCATTACACCAAACTGCGGCGTTTGTGTTCCGGAAAAAGGGCCCATAAGAAACACAGGGGTATAAAAGAGGTGAACGCGTGCCGCACGTGACCTATTGGACCCTGCCCATCATATGGGGTACCGTCATATAGTCCTAGTGCTGATCTATCTACCCACCAAATTCCAGTCGCCTAGGTCACTGATGACGGCACTCGGAGGTCCCCGATTCCAAATCGAAACACGTGCCTGTGGATCGCCACGTAAATCGTGTTATGTTGTTACTGTTAACGCTTCCTTTACTTATGATGCGCAGCCATATTCCCGCGTCATATGGCAGCTTAATCTGCGAGGGCTTGACCGCCGACGTAATAAACAGTCTGACCCCAATGTGGCTTCACACTCGGCGGTGTCTGACCCCAGAGGCCGCCGAGTGTGAAGCTCCGAGTGGTCACACAACATGGCGCCTTCGGAAGGACTCTAGGTGGCCTGGCGTACTAGTGATTCGTACGTGGGCAGTACGCGGTGGACTGACGGCGCCGTGCGGTGGACTCGCGGCAGTGACCGGAGGTTTCTTTTCGTCCGGTACTGCGGCCCATGGAGTCGGACAGCGCCGGCATGCCGCCGAACGCGGTGGCCGGTGGCTCGGCCGTGAAGGTGAAGCCATCGCACCTGGAGCTGCTCACGCAGCTGGTGGCCCAGCAGCAGCAGCAGATGACTACTTATGGGGCACGTCATGTTGTCCGGCGGCCAGGCGCCGGGCGCCACCGCAGCCGGGCTTGTCGAGCGACCAGAGGCGCCTGAGGCGTCGGGAAATTCCGCCTCGGCCGGCCGGCCGGGCGCTGCCGCCGGCCCCAGACCCGCACAGGCTGCCGGCGGCCGCCACTCAGGTGCCCCAGCTGTCATTGTCTGCATCGTAGAAGGACTTTGAGGCTTGGCGCAATAAGTTTGCCGGTTACTGTCTGCTAACCGGCATCAGCGACTTCCCGCATGCGGAACAGAGAGCCGCTCTGTTGGCCGTTTTGGACGACGATTGCATTGGAAACATTTCCACCTGTGTAGGGCGAGATAACCCTCTGTACAAAGGTTCTGCATGAATTTTACGAAGCGGCCAAAGGTAACTGCAGACGTTTCCAATTATCATCCGAATTTACTCGACAGCGAAAAGAAAAATATCGGCCCCGAGTGTTGTTATCCCTGCCGCGCCGAGTTCGAACCCACGCGTTACAAGTGACGCGTTCGACTCGTGGAATGGGAATAGATTACCCGCCGGTATGTCCGCTTACCATTTATCAGCGAGTAAATGACCCGATGTATTCGGGTGGATTTTGGCGCGCACAGTGCTGCAAGGACGCCCTGTTTTTGAGTGATGAAACGTAAGTGAGTTGTGAGGTGCTTTCGATTGATTCGCGTATTGATCGTCCGGTAACCTGTGTAAGTAGAACAGCCTGTTAGTTGACAGATCATAAGCTGTCACCAAAAGTATTGTTGCGAAAGTGCTGAGGCTGTGTTCAGCGTAGGCGCTTGCTCAAATGTGCAAAGCAGTGTTTCACTGTGCCCATCTTGGACTCGTCACAAACACTGCACATTTTCCGAAAAAGCTACGTAGTGCTCTTCATGAGAAGTTGAACTGTTACCTGGGTTCTGCTGTTTTATACAGCATCCCATGTATACTTAGATGTGTTTTCACAATGTACTCATTCTGTTGCAGTATTGCATTGAAATAGTAGTGCATTCGTTGCACCGTGATGGTCACGTATTAGCCAAAGTGATGCATAATGAAATAACAAAACGGAACAGGAGTAGTTTTAAAAACGAAGACGAGTCTTGAATGTATGTAGTGGCATTTTTATGATGCTGACGTTCGGTGATGATAACACTAGCTGGCGGACCGCGCACCTGCTCCACTTACACGTTAGAAACGAGTATGTTACCCGCTCACGACGCGTCAGATGGCTGTAAAGTGATCCCCAAAACATGGGCAAAGGCTTTTGGTTTACTCGATACCACCGGGTATGCGTCCAGCGTTGACTACGTCGTAACGTGTGACGACAAGTAGCACGGAAACGTGGAGTAAGCGAAACGATTAACACGAGGTTCTGTCGTGAAGGCAGCAGGTAAACACGCCCACAGCGGGGCGTGAACCCGCCAATGACAGATGAAGAACCCTTATGCGATGGATATATTTACTACTGCCTTGAATGGCAAAAACGTCTGCGTGTTGGCCAATCTGCAAATTTTGGGTTTACTCGTCATCAGGTCAAAATGTTTTCAATATGGGCTCAGGCGGTCCGATTCGGTCCACAGGTGCCTGACGACGCGGGAATGGACGCGGTCATCACGGCGATGCAAGTGCATCTTCGCCGTCAGCGGAACGTCTTGATCAACCGTCGCGATTTCAACACTCGTGTTCAGAAACCCGGTCAGTCGGTGAACAACTACCTCTGTGCGCTTAGAGAGATCGTTTTCCTCTGCGATTTCTGCGCCGGGTGCCTGGACGACCGGTTCCGAGATCATCTCGTGGGAACGCAGGATGAAGAGGCGAGGCGCCGGATGCTGGAGGTTTCAGACCTCGCTCACCAGACAGCCGTCGGCATATGTCGCGCGTCTGAAAACTTGGCCCGATGCTTTTACGCTGGCTATGGCGTGGTGTTGCAAATTAACAGGGGCATTTCGGGCTGGGACAATTAAAGGCAGAGGTGTCGATTTTTGTAAATGGTTGGGGGGCCGAGCCGAGGGCCCGACAATCTAAACTCTCCCGAATGTGGGCTTCTCAACGGATTTAGCCCACTTTATTTTAACCAACGGAAATTTATAAGTTTTTTTCTGTTACTGCTTATCAAATAAAAAATCGCAATTATTTCCATGTATATATATATATGTGTATATATGTGTATATATATAGTATATATGTATAAAGGTAAAGGAATGGATTTGCGCATGGCTTCTAAACACGCATAGGCTTCACAAAAATGCCTTTACATGGCAGCCCAAGTTGTCTGGCGCCATGAACGAAGCAGAAATCACAAGCGTTGCTCTTTCTGAAGAATACGTCAATGCGAGGAGGGGCTTAGGGTGTTTTCAGGTGAGTTATGCCTCGTTTAATTGGCTTGTGTTCGATTTTGTTTCGCAAAAAGGTGACTGATGTAATGTGCAATGTAATTTTACATTGGTTTCACAGTCTTCATATGATATTTGGGAAAATGAGCTGCTGCATACCAGATGTGGCATGGACCGTAGTTGCCTGCTGCGGTGATGTTTTTGTCCAAGCAAATCAAGAACTTTGTTGAATCGTGAACTGCTCGGTGTACGTATTTAAGTACTGCTGATCATAAATACCTACATATTGGGATGTTGTGGGGATCATGGATATCTATCTAAATAGGGATATCAGCGGTGTACCTACATATTGATTTGCACCCTGTAATGTTTTGCCGGCCTGCAAAACGGTAACGTGCGTTGTTTTAACTAATTCCCACTGTTCGGTAAAAAAGAAACAAGCGTGCTTTAGGCATTTATAATTTTTTCTCTCCCTCCCAGGCCATCATGCCGAAGCGGAAGTGGACGCAGGAGGGGATTGAGGGCGGTCGAAGAGGTGCAGGAGAAGAAGATGAGCCTTCGCGGTGCCGGTAAGAAGTTCAACGCTCCCATCAGAACGATAAGGGGCCACCTGACACGGAACGTGCGGAAGATGCGGGGCCGCCCGCCGGCCTTCACTGCGGATCAGGAGATCCAGTTGACTGAGAGGCCGAAGAGGCTGTCGAGAGTTGGGTTTGGCCTCAAGCGGGACGAAGTGGAACGGCTAGTGTATGAATCTGACGAGAAAAACGGTATTGGCTCAGGGTTCAATGGATCGGCCGGAAGACGGTGGTTCGAAGACTATATGAAGAGGAACCCCGACATCAGAATTCGTCAGTCGGAAAAACTGAACTTCGCGCGCAGACAGAAACTAAACAGGGCGTTGGTGAAGGACTACATTGGTCTCCTGACAGACGTCTTGACAGAAATCGGCGTCATAGATCGTCCAGAGCTGGTTCTGAACGCAGCCGAGACCGGCGTTCAGCCGACGCCGGGCAAAACACCCAAAGCGTTTGCCGCAGGAGGGGCAAAGCGCGTCCACCAGCAAGTGCCGTTTGAGAAGACAGAGACCGTTACGGTCATGTGTGCTGGAAGCGCAGTCGGTTCGTATATTCCGCCGTTCGTGATATACAAAGGGGTCAGGATGCAGTCGCACTTCGGCAAAGACCTTCCGGCATGCGCACGAGTGGTGATGTCCGAGACCGGCTACTTCAACAAAGACATGTTCCTGCACTGGATGGACCATTTCCAGCGTCACCGTCCCCCCGGCAGATGTCGTCTGATCGTCGACGGGCATCGTAGCCATGTCAACCTCGAAGTAGTGGAGAAGGTGGAGGAGTATGGGATTGAAATCGTATGCCTGCCGTCGAACACGACCCACGAGCTTCAGCCCTTCGACAAGGGGCCCTTCAAGTCGTTCAAGACCAAGATGCAGAGGCCAGCAAGTTCATACGGCTGAACCCAGGAAAGGACATCTGCAAAGGAACCGGATTTGAGCGAATTCCGACGGCCGCCTACCAGCAAGCCGCAAAGACGGCACTCTGAAGAACAGCTTCAAAAGCTGCGGAATCTTTCCCCCCAAACGAGGCTGCACTTGATGATGCGGCGTTCGCACCGTCAGAGGTGAGCAACAGGCCTCTGAGCAGACTGACCCGCAGTCGGACATCAGCCGGGCAGCAACGTCAACGCCAGCGCCAGCGTGGAGCATGACGCTGATCGTTCTGCGTCCGACACTACACGACGAAGAAACCGAAGAAGACGAAGGAGTAGCTGACATCCCGAGGTCCTTCCAAGAACTAGCTCCTACCCCAGTCTGTACAACGTAAGAGGTCGAAGAAAGACGTGGTGAACATAAAAACCTGCTGATCCGCAAAGCACTGTTCACAACGGCAGACGCGAAGAGCAATGAACCAGACCCGATACCTGGACCAAGCGGACTGCCAACACAGCCACAAAGGAACAAAGCTGGTGCGAACACAGCGGGAAACGCAGAAAGGTGCAGACGACGACGGGAAGAAGTCAAAATTGCCGGAAGATAATGCTGACTGCAATTGCTTTGTGTGTGGTATTCGGTATAGGCTATCATATGACCCGTTGGTTCAGTGCAGCACATGTGGGCAGTGTTGCGTTCCCTGTACTGATGTGAATAAGGAGCAGAGGTCGTACACTTATGACATTTGCAGGTAAATGGTGAGGCAGTGTAACAAGATTGGCAGGTCCACTTTTCCACTGCGTTCGTCGCTGAAGCATGACATCGTTTGCTATGGCTTTGGAGTTGGCTTCTAGGTGCGTATGATATCTGTTTTGAACAAATAACATTTTTGTACTGTCTGCTTCATCACAACGGGCATATTTTTGTTGTAGCCTGGTTACAAGCTTGCGGGCTGCTAAGCGACGGACGGTGACTGATGTCGGTTTTGTCATGTTTTTTTTTTACACCTGTGACGGACCAGCACCCTTCTTTGTAACACAAGTTTGGTCTCCATGAGTTCAAGATGCTTAATTGCCACTGTTTGCTATGCTACGTGGTAATCGTCCCCGAATTTCGGCATTTCATTGAAAGAAAGTTGTATTCATGCTTGCTTTTGATTCATGTGTTATTAAGGACAAAGAGAGTGCGTACATCAGTAATCAGTATACAGTCACGTACATCTGAATACAATCAAGTACATCAGATTGTGTACATCAGTATACAATCACGCACACCTGAAAGGCGTGCGTATGTCAAACGTTCATTACACGTATTTTAGCAGCAATGTTTGAACTTGGTCCCGTTCGACGCACAGTTGTCTGGAGTTACATTTAAGCCCTATTTCATACGAGTATGTTCTTGGACTTTTTCAAAGACACACTTTAAAGTGTTAGCATGTCGTAATTACATCCCTTTACGCTATATATATATATATATATATATATATATATATATATATATGTATGTATATATAGTTTTGGGCAAGTTTTAGACTCTACAGTTTTTCATGTCTTGGCCTTTGTTGTATGATCATGTTTGATGTCGAAATAACGTAGAAGTGTTCTGACTTAGCACTGCCTGCATTGAGTGCATGGCGCATGTCGCCTGTAACGTTGAAACGTTTCGAACGATTCAGGATACCTGGATCTGTCAATGACGCGTCTACGTATAAACACAGACAATAGGCATCTTGGAAAATTAATAAAACCCTGTTGAAACCACTTTTATTTCCATCCAAAATTAAAGGAAATCATTCCAATCCCTTTTTAGGTCGGTGAGGAATGAATCTCAATTCCGTTCATTTCACAAAAATGGTGGAATCATTCCGGAATGATTCAATGCCGCAAATTTCAGTTCCAATGTACTGGCCGCTATAGGTATCATGTAAAGCTCGGAGGTATATTTACGACTGGCATGCACTGTAAATAAGGTGTCCAAGAAAGGTATGTGCTCCTTTTTCGGAATGATCTGAGCGTTCAGCTGTAACTTCCAGAAGAACCGTATAATTTTCATGGACGGTTGAACAATATAAATTGACAAAAATGCCAAGTTTTCCGAGCTGTGAATCCAGATGCCGAAAATGTCGCCAGTGTACCGAAAACAAATTGCCAGCTGCGCGCTTGGAACAACAAAAAATTTTGATTGAACTGCGTTCATGAAAACTATACCCAATGGTGACGCTATTCCACTGCTTGTCGCGATCCCCGTGCGTCGTCGATAATGCAGTTTTATGGCCAAGCGCTGCAAAATTCGCAGTTCGTGGCCGAGACCAAGGCCCTCTATACCAGGTATGGTCACCAAGCGATTTGTTTACAATCTGCTGAAGCCGCTGTGTGACGTCACTGGGAGTGACTCCGTCGGCGCCCGCCGTGGGCATTGAATAAGCGGCCCAGATCTCGGCCGCTGGATGCCTGTGCTTCATTCCGATATGAACGGACACAGTATTTTGTGGTATGCCATGTTTTCATGAAATCAAAGTAATAATCCATAGGAAAGGCGCATGTTTTTATGTGAATGACGTGTCAGTTGCTCAGTTGTTAGAGCGTCTGTTGCTGCTGTCCACCCTGGCTAGGTGGGTTCGGGTCGTCTTGGCCCTCACTGTTTCTCATGGAGGTCACTTGGCACTCCAAGCTACCCATAGGAGACACTGGCTACCGCGCGGTCGTGTGGGTCATATCCGCACGTTAAACTCTCGCCTCCGAATTACGCAGTCAGACTAGAATTACGCGATCCGGTACAAAGCACTTTGTACAAGCACTGCACAGCACGGGCTCTGGCTTCAAAGAACCCCAGCGAACCATTCGTATCATTTTCTCGATAATGATAATAAATCCGGGTTATAGGCGGGAAGCACGGTGATTTATTCCAACATTTCTCAACACGGCCATGACGTCTCTCCGATTCTACTGCCTGTCGCGATCCCCGTGCGTCGTGATAATAAATCCCATTTCTCCGAGCACCGCGGCAGACCGGGACACCTCTCAATGCTGAGCTCTCTCTCTCTCTCTCGCGACTCTATTCGGTTCCTTCCGACAAGTGCACGTGTCAGGTGGGGCAGTACAACCATCGCCCCAGGCAATACACGTTCACCCGGTCGGCCGTGAAGGCCCGCCGGGTCAGCGGGCCGCAGACGCCGGCATCCGAGACCAGCACAGTCATGGCTACAAAACACCTTCCCTGAGACGTGGATGAGACCAACCCATAAGTCCGATCATACAAACCACCGCAAACAGAACAAGGCCAATAGCAATGCAGCCACCCCCATGAAACCGATCATCACTGCTCGGCCTGGCTACCACTGTGCTGCCGTACCTTTACACCTAACGATACACTGGCTCGGACCAGTTGACCGAGAGCCTCTGTGGCCACTGGCGTTCTCACAGCCCGAGTCCAGTGCGCAGCCCGCCTCGCGGGCAGTAGTACCGGAGCTCTAACGCCCACACGGTCGCTGCCACACACCGCCGTCGACGTGACCGCCGCCGCAATCGCCGTATCGAACGTCGTCACGGCCGTCGTCGCGGCTGCCATCGCCCTTAATGCCGCCGTCGCAGCCGTGGCGGCCGCCGGAGTTGAAGCAGCTGCAGTCGCCCTTGTCTCAATCTCTGCAGCCACCTTGCGAGACTGTCACGATTGCTCGCAAGGACCAGAAATACCGGCTGTTACGCCAGTATATGCGCCCGCTGGGCATGTGTACCAGGTAGTTTCGTCGTCCGTCGACGCCTATGACGCTCCCCGACCGGTCCCACAGAGTTTTAGAATCCTACATGAGGACGTGCTGTCCGGTAGGGAGAGGGAACGGGCAGGCGGGCGCACATGTAGTTACAGGTGTAGTTACATACGAGACGAGACACATGTAGTTACATGCACAAAACTACATGTAGTCACTACATAAGTAAAACATATTAAAACATAAAACATGATGAAAAAGGAACCGGTTAAAAAGAACAGTATGTACAAAACACCCAACAAAAAGTAAACCGGACAGACATGGCTCATTACTTGATGACATAAGCACTCAGCAAGCACTGGTAGAAAAAATATGTTGCTGTGGGGCTGTGAAAAACAAAGACTGTTAAGACTACTGACTGGATGACTGATTGACCGACCTGAGTGACTGAAAACTATTGTTTGCAGACTTACAAGATGCCGACAGCTCAGACGCTTACCAAATTCCAATGCATTTTGACCAGCATCACTGGAGCATTATCTTGACCAATTTTACCTTTTGGCATAGACCACATAAATGTCTATGCAATTAATTATTATTCTCAGTGTGCAGTATCTACTGTGATTGATACGTGATATCTATTTGCAAATTAGCACCAAAAGATTGCCATACCAAGAGAATAGCAAACCTTTCCCAGTACAGAAACAAATTAGCACAGTAATAACCACACAAATAACCACAGTTCCCATGTTGAAACGTGGGAACACGTTCCAGTTTTTCTTGAGCTTAACCCTATTCCCGGAGGGCTAGGCGGTGTAGCCGACTCACGTCAATTGGGGTCCGCCCCCCCCCCCCCGTCTCGAGAACTTTGCATCCGATTTCGTCGCATCAAACGTCAGGTGATTTGCCCTGACGTAAACTACATTTTTATAAAAAGAAGTTTTCAAAATTTTGAAAGGGGTGACTTTCCCAGCAAAAACGTGAAAATGGGGGATAGTTTCGGATTCCTTATAACTTCGTTGTTTATTGACCGATTTTGATGCAATTGGCCATATAGATGGGAATTTTGCCACTGATCCATACGTCTGGAACTTTGAGACGGGGGTATTTTTTTCGAAACTGAATTGACAGTAAAGTAAAATACACTTTTTTAGCTTCTACTTGTCATTTTATGCTGAAAAAGGACAAGTGGTATGACATTGTTTGTATAATGTTAGATAGGTGGCGCCAGGGACATGAAAAAGGGGCAACTGTCATGGTCACACTTTTATCAGGTCAGCTTACGACCTTTGACCTTAAATGACCTCCAGTGACCTCAGGGTTGCGTGGAGTGACCTTAGCTTTACTTAATATTGTTTGGAAATGTTTTCATTCATTTGAATTGACTGTTTCTAAGATTCCAGTTTATGGCTTCATGACACAGGGCCTCGCTCTCTGACGCATTAGATCAAAGCCTCGCGACCCTACCTGATATTAGTTTGAAATCTAGCTCACAAGTAGAGGGTACTCTTCATATATATATATATATATATATATATATATATATATATATATATATATATATATATATATATATATATATATACGTATATATACACATGTATATTAGAAAAGTACCTTCTACTTGTGAACTAGATTTCGAACTAATAACAGGAAGGGGCGCGAGGTTTTGATCTAAGGAATATATATATATATATATATATATATATATACACATGTATATAAGACCTTTACTCATAATATATATATATATATATATATATATATATATATGTATATATATACACATGTATATTAGAAAAGTACCTTCTACTTGTGAACTAGATTTCGAACTAATAACAGGTAGGGTCGCGAGGCTTTGATCTAAAGCGTACATATATATATATATATATATATATATATATATATATATATATATATATATAACATCAGGCCAAATGTTGACTTTTTGCTTGAATCTGACCCTATAAACTAACCTGAGATCAACACAATTTTTATTCTTGCGAAGTTGTTTACCTATATACCCATATAAAGGTCCAAGTTCTCTCCAAGATCCTATTTTTGGCAGCCATTTTTTACCTTAAACATGGTCAAAAATGGTCTGAGGTGCATCCCAAAAGTGCGCCCTGGCTCCGCCCCTGAGCAAATAACAATTACGAAGTTTTGGTACACTTCGTAGAGAAAATGGGTCGGAAAAGTGATCAAGCGCTGTAAATATCCTATGAAATGCACAGGAATTTAGCTGAATTGTTTGTTCAGTGGACGACAGACCGCGATCACCATTGTCAGACACATTTTATATTTGTATCCGGATGCCAAGTTGATGTCTGTTATACATGAGCGAAGACGTGAAACTTCCTCGTTCGTCGTTTTTATGTGCATTTTATGACCGAGTTTTACTGACCTGTTGTTTTGACTGCTCAGCTTAATATCCAGTGATTTAAGAACGCAACTCCTTGGCACGAGCTTGACGGACGTGCGTAATTTCGAGAACACCGACGGACATGCGTGCAAGCGGCGTTTGAGCTGCAAAGAGTCTCCGTCTGAGATATGAGGTCAAACGTTGTAACCACATGGTGGCATGTCTCTCAGGTTTGTTCTTGTGTTTGTTTCATAATATATGTTCCTTTTCTTTATGGTCACCACAATTACTGCGCAAAACATCGTACGACAAAAGATCGTTTGGAAGAAATTTGTACGTATGTGATAGTAAGAAAAAGATCTTATGGCAAAAATCGTTCGTAAAAGATCGCATGGCAAAGGTAGTCGTAAGGTAATAATTCCTAACCTAATCTAACCTAACCTAACCTTACCTAACCAAACTAACTGACAGCAAACCGATCACAACGCCTATGGCAAACCGATTAGTACGCCTGCGGCTAACCGATTACTACTCCTACGGTAAACCGGTTACTGCGTCTACGGGGAACCGACTCTGGCCAACACAATCTTTTGCCCTTGCGACCTTTATCCCATGCGACATTTTACATTGCGATCTTTTGCTTACAGTATTTTCTCATACCATCTTTTGCCATTCCATCCTTTATTCGGTTACTGGTCACCACACCATCGTCTGCCTGCACCAGTGGGGCGATCAGAATCAGCCTGTGAAAGGAGCGAAACGGTGGTCCGTAGACCGTAATAGAGCGACCACGCTGAGCTGACGTCATCGTGACGTCGCGGCGGGCGACAGGCCGGGACAAAGACGTAGCTAATCCCGAAACGGGAACAAGGAAACTCAGCCAATCCCGAGACGTGGCCCAAAGACCCAGCTGATCCCACGACAGCAGCGAATCGGTGCCGCCATGCCGCAGTCCGCAGCCATGTGTCTCGCGTTGGAAAGGAAGTGGTTCACACCGAGTCTGCCGGCAGCATGACACCAAATTTTCACACTAGCACTGCGATTTATGTGAGAACTCATTGCTTCATGAGCCATTTAGAACGCTCCGGGCCAACAACGTGTGACGACGGCAATTTCACTGCAGTGACCGCCGTGACGCGAATGGGGATTTGGCGGCCGGTCGGCCGCCGTAAAACACACGGGTAGATGGTGCTCAGTATCTCAAACTATCCGTCCGATGCAGAAGGGTAAGGTCTCAAACTGATGCCTTCTGTTTTCTCCACACATTAGATCCATAACAGCATAACTACATAGCCAATCGTCGATACAAGATTGGTTGCGGTTGGCTGGTTGGCGGCCGTGCAACTCATCTTCAGGTGACGTAATACTACAATCCATTAGGCCAGTTCTAACAGGCACGGTCTCAGATTGAGTTATGATGTATTCTTGGCCTATTAAAATCGTTATCGCGTAGTCAACACCCAATCGCCGATGCAGGAGCAGGTAGCAGGGAGCCAACTGCTGAGTCAACAAGCGTGGTCGACGTCCTTGGCGGCCCAGTTGGTAATCACTAACGTTATTCTTAGCCATTCCGACCGCTTTTCAGAAATTTTGACGAAGCCAACCTACTCAGAATTATTTTTTATCCCCTATATATACACCCCGATACTTCTGTCAGCAGTTTTTCTCAAAAACTGCAAATCAGACCCCAACAGGACAGACGCTGTTACGCCATTGCCGATATATAGCGGTGCGTGAGGAGCTGATCGGCTTGATCCTCAATGGCGCCATCACAATGGTTCGTCTTTTAACGGAGAGCCTTGATTTGCCACGCTTTTCGTCCCATGTTAAAGGAGCTGAGCGCACCCTCCGGGTAGAGCAAAACCTCTTTTGACATATTTCACCTGCATCGCCTATAAACATTTCTTAATGTGGTTCAAGCGCTCAGCGAGCGGCCCACTCCACTGAACAAGGAGACGCCTACAAAGACACAGGATTATTGTTTCTGAGAAAGCGATTTGCTTACCGGGCGTACGTCAGCCAACAGCCAAATGGCGTGTGAATAGTAATACGCCGACGTGACTACTGTTGCACTGTCAGCCATCCTCCAATTTCATCGCCAGCTCCCTGCCAGCTTGGGGGGGGGGGGATGCGTGGAGTTTCCCAGCAGGAATGAAAGCCTCCACGATGCGTATTTAACAGGCGTTCTATGGCGCCGCCTGCCCGCCGCCCAGGCCCAGCACAGTGCACCAGCGGCCGAGACGTGCTCTGGGAAGGGTTGCTGACAGGGTAGTCAGAAACCCGGCTGTCCCGGAGTGGATCGGACTGGGCTGCAGACTGGTTGGTCAGAAGCCCGGCTGTCCAGAAGTGGACCGGACTGGGCTGGTGGTCACACACGGCCGTCCTGGCCGGCACAGCCTGGCGCGGTCCCCTCTGGACTGCTGTCTACGCTGTGACGGCACTGGCCACGCGCAGCCAGCCGTTTCATCTGTGCGGGCCTAGCTGCTGTGAAGTGATTCCGATTGCGCAAAGTCTACAATTGTGCAGTGTTCATATCCAGCATTTACGTAGGGTGTGTGTTCTTTTCAGCCGTGGAAACCGAACTTATACGTATTCAACCGAATTCAGTAGGAAGTATTTCATCGTCCATGTGTTCTGTAATGCTTGCGTGAAATAAAGTGAACCACCTGGGGATAAGGAAAAGTGGAGAAGTATTTAAAATCAAATATCGGCCAAACCAATCTTTACTCAGAACTATTTATGAATATCTTTGCTGGCGTGGTGTAGCAAAATTGCAGTTGTGAAGTCTTCATTCACCGCTTACTAGCATTTCCCATGTTGGTCACTTTCCGAGGACCCAAGTTAGATATGGTTCATGAAATGCATGACATAAGGCTGTGGTCGTTAGAAGCATGTCATAGAGACAGAACGGTTTTTGGTCTGCCGGGATGGCTTGACGCTCAATGAGCGTCGCTCATTGTCAAGGTTTAGGGACGGCGCAATTGGACAGCGTTGCCAAGACTAACATAAACAGCTAAGCATTTCATTCATTGGGGATGTACCTCGCTTCAAAAACTTCAGACATGGCAATGACGCTGTAAATTTCATCTGAGGCTCAACCCTGAGAAAACGACATTCCTAGGTCTGTTTGCCAAATTAACACCAGCCAATTACACATATCGTCATCGATCGTTACGCCATAATGGGCTTGTCGTTTCGGACAAACTTAACCTCACATGATATGGGACATGTGATAATTGAACGTGAAGCTCTGGCACTGCCAACAGGGCAAAACTCATTTCGTTTATAGAAAGTGAGGCTGGTGAAGATGTTGCACAAGGACAATTCACACCTCGTCGCTGTCCGGATTCTGGGAACATGTTTTTCAAACAACAACAACAATAAACAACAAACAACAGCAACATTCAAACAACAACAACAACACGAATCCGATGACATCATCCTGAGTGACATGACAAAATATATTTCGGAAACCTCATCTGCACAAAGCGCAGTTTTTCGGAAGTTTATGTCATACAAATAAATTGCTCGCAATATCACAATGAATTGTGTGATATTGTGCGCAATTTATTCGAAGACACAATAAAACACACGGTTCAGTCAGGCAGATACATCGCAATGTCCCCTTGAGATTTTGTCACTCGTGAACATCCCTTTCGCTCCTAAGACGATCCCTCAAACTATCTAGAGACGAGCACTGGAGGGTGGCATGAGGTAGGCGATTCCACGCACAGGCGACACGGTACAAAAAGGCACGCCAAGTAGCTGTCAGCCTGACTCTGGGCAAAGCAAACTGGTGAAAGCTGGCTGGCAGAGAGCCTCGACGAACCGCATCAAGTCGCCGGTTGAAGATCCGTTGCAACGCTCTTGGGGCATTGGCATTGTTCAGCGTTTTGCCAAACCTTATCCCGGCACCGCTGGTGGGGTCCCAAATAGGGCAGCACTTTCGGTTTTAACTGAATAACTTCTGAACCGTTGAAGTAGGCCCAAGAAAACTTGTAGCATCTGCTCATCAATCAATTTTACATATTTTTACATCAGTACATATTTACATATTTTCACATTTTGCAGTACCATTCCCAGGCTAGGTCAGGTCATAGAGATATGACATCATAAGCAAATTGCTGTACGCATTTTTTGCCTCTTAGGGCTTTGATGCAAACATGCTCCGTTTTTTCATAATATTCTCGAATATGATGCATGGATTAATTGGATTTACATATAACACATAATTGCATACCCTTTTGTATGCCAAAAGAGTATACAACCGTGACACGCCAACATTAGAGGTCATGCTAGGTCATATGCATGATGACAGTTGGACTGCTGCACTGTGAGTGATAGAAGTGGTTGCCGCTGACCTTCCCCATCATTCCAACCAGCCAAACAAATTTATATGCGTTTCTTAGCAAGGTTCACCGATGCAACGTGAGTTCATATCAGGTCGCATCATAGGTAGATGTCAAAACGGGACGAAACACGCCATTGTCTGTGGAAGATCGTTCAGTAGCAGCACAGAGCAATTGTTGTTCCTAGTCAGGAAAAGAAAAATGGCGATCTGTCTTGACCCGGCTTGACCTTTACCCGATAAAAAGAGGACAGAGCTGATATAGTTCTTACGAGATGTCATTTCAGGTCTGTATTTGACACAATTAAGAATCCCAGCGAGTTATTATTGCTTCTTGTCAGGAAGAGTAATGCACCCTCATCTGACCTGGCCTAGACTGACCTGGACTGGATGAAAAGCAGGTTATATGGGACTGACCATCAGAAGGCTTCACTGCATTCCTTTCTGTCACGTGGATCGAAACGGCTGTAAGTATGGATTTTTGGTATGTAAAGGAAGACCAGTATTCCACCTCATTCATTCTGGTGGATCATTATGTGACTCATGATCAAAATATTCATTTTAGCACGCTTCTGATGCAAGAGATTGTGACTTTTCGTTTAATAGCTCTAAGACTTATATTGCCGCTGTCACGTACAGACCGGTGTTAGTTTTTCCGTTTTCATATCGTTCGTTTTACGTGACCTGCGACGTCATCAGTCACGTGACCAGGGCTGACGTCATATTCTCCGAATCGCAAGACTCAGAGTTAGCGATTGGTGGCAGACCGGCTCAGATCCGACAGTCAGATTCTGAGACAACAGGGGGTGCCTTTTTTGACAACCCCAGGCGGTCGCGGGGACAAAAACACGCCAGGCGGTGCCGGGTTAACGCAGTCACACTATGCAATAAATCCGATAACCCTGGGCCACCTCAACGACCGGAGAACAGGCGAAATGCGTTCGTCGCGCCGCGTCCCCGACAATGCGCGGCTGCAAAACTGACGACTTTTTGGATGAGTGCCAGCTGGCTGCCCACAGAGCCACCCCAGATTCGTAGGCGGTACAAGATTCGGATAAAAACCTGAGTTACAACCTTAAAGTTCCAATGCCAACGCCTTCAGCGTTACTGATCAAGACCCGAGCATGGAGATAACGAAAGCAAAGGAACTGAAGCTAAAACATGGCCCGTTCGCAGCACGTTTCAAATGCCTTTTGGTCGGGGATGTTCACGTGCCATCTCGCAAGAAAAGCGATACGACAGGACAATCCGATGCCTAGAGCTCAAAAGGGTCCGAACTGAAGAGACTTTGTGCGTGGACGGTGCGGATCAGGCACGTAGCCAGAGGTTTCCTCAGGGGGGAATGCCAAATTTCGTCATGTGCCACTGACATGTGACGAAATTTGTAAGAAAAAGCAGCAATATTATGTAATTTACCTCATGTTTAACGCACATAAAAACAGCATGTTTGCTTTTGCAACGTACATATGATCACAATGCGTATTCCTGCGAAATCGCTGTATGTCTAGTGTAGACCGCTTCACTCAGGGGAGGCCATGGCCCCCATGGCTCCCTTGGCTACGTTCTTAGTGCGGGTGGTTGGGAAATGTCTGACTTTGCCCTCAGCTGATTTGCGAAGCGCATGGACTTTCGCCTTTCCAGGCAACATCCGTGAAGTGGTCATTATAAAAACAGTTACCTTACAACGCTCAGCGAAATCGGCTGCCGTCTCGGAATTGCCTCACTGAGAGTAAATGTTTCGCCTTTTTCATATCATTGAGCCCAGTGGTCTGAACGTGTGGGAGAGTGAGTCTCTCCTGACTGACAACGCCACTGTGGAGCTGCTGCGTCAGAGCGCCCTGAAAGGTCTGCGCGCGGAGGCATGCCCTGGTGCTGCCGCCATCCCTTGACCGGACGCGGGATGCACGTGCTCAGCGCCGAGAACGGGTCGCTGGCGCTGGCGACGGCGTTCTCGTTCATCTGGACAGGCTGGGTGTTCGGGTAAACTACTCCTGCACAATCGGCCGCTGGACGCTCCTGCACCTGCACAGTTGAGCGCTGGACGCTCCTGTTCTTGTACAATTGCCGCTGGACGGTACTGCTCCTGTACAGTTGACTGCTGGAGGCTCCTGCTCCTGTACATTGGCGGCTGGACGCGCCTGCTGGTTGGCGCTGGCAGGACGGGCGAGCTCCGCCAGCCGTCTGTTGAGGTGCCGCGCCAGCTCCAGCTCTGGTGCCGCTGCTCCGCCGGTGGTTTGGAGGAGCGCGAGAGACTCAGCCGCGCAGTCGGGACGCTCGGGCCTTCCGTGCGTCGCAGTCGGCGTGTCGCCGGCGGAGGTCGTTCTCTGGCGGTGGACGGTCCGTCACGCCCGCCGCCGGGACGCACAGCGGACGACCGCCGGCGCGTTCCGACGACAGGCGTACCAATATGGCACCAGACTTCTGCGACTGGCTGATCCCGTACGTGATGTTTTTTAGATGACGTAACATCTGAAAATGCTTCCCGATTGGTGGCTGCCATCAACCGGGAAATGGCTTCCTGTATCCCATTTCGTGAATGCAATAAAGGATTTTGTTGAATTTCTTGCTCTTCTCATATTCGCTCCCAATGGAAGAACTGTGAATACGGCTTAAGACTGAGTTGCGACCAGGGGCGCGAGGCCAGGGGAGTTCACCCCCTCCGACTTTCGGACAGGGAGAAGTGCAGTCCCCCCCCCCCCAATTTTTTCAACACTGGAACAACAAGGGCCAGTCGGAGCGGACGAAGGAAAGGAAGCATTCGTTATCGCAACAAGATACACAAACTGCCGACAGTTTGTATGCAGTTGTGCGGCCGAGACGCATACCAGCGGACTCGGCCGGGACTTATGCACATGAGTGGTGATGTTGCCTATGAGATCAAACCTGAACTTGTGAAGGTAGGTATGTGACGAAAACGGCTACGGGGAAATGCAGCTGGTACTTCTGCGCTGCCAGCGGCCGGCCGCATGGCCGCAAGGCCGCCGTGACGCCTGCGAACAGTCCGGAACACCCTCAGCTGCCCGGCGGCCAGTGCCGGCTGTCCGGTGGCCAGTGACAGCTGTCCGGCGACCGGTGACTCATGTCCGACGACTGGCGTAAGTCGTCCGGCGGCCGGTACAGCTGTCCGGCGACTGATATCAGCTGCCCGACGATCAGTCAACTGCCCGGCGATCAGTGACAGCTGTCCGGCGACCGGTGTCAGCTCTCTGGTGACCGGCGTCAACTGGCCGGTGACCAGAGTCGCTGTCCGGCGACGACGACGACGGCTGCGAGGTGACTGAGAGGCTGACCGCCTGCCGCCGCCGGCGTCCGGACGCACGCCGACAGAGGTGGCGCCACCGAGGGCCCTGTGGAGGCGCTGCTGTTCCGCCGCTGGAGCTCAGCCCGGCAGCTCGTTCAGAGCCCGACTGAACGAGCTGTCGGGACGTGGAAAACGGCGGGAGCCAAGTCGTCTGTGACTGTGTTTGTGATTCCTGCTGATCGGATGCGCTGTGGAGCGAGCGTTTGACGCTTCTTAAGTAGATAAAAGCCCTTCTTTGGGTGCCACTGCATGCGTATGGAAATTTTCTGGCCGCTGCGGTATGCGGTTTTCAAGATGAACGCGAATATTGCCAGCTAGTAAGACGAGAGAGAGAGAGAGAGAAAGGGGGAGATCATTTAGACCATAGAACTTGATCTAAAGTCACTTTTAGACAACTGATACCAGGCGAAAAGCAATGTCCCGATTGGGGCATCACAACTTGGCAAAAAGTGGACATTGGAATTATCTGGTGCTATATAGGGAGCACAGGGTCCAAAATGATGTGAACATTCGCAGTCATTTTGGCAAAGTCACGTCCAGTGTGGCCACCAGGGGGCGGCAACGGCGGTGTTCCGGCAATGCGGCCGCCAAGCGGTGTCCGCGGTAGAATCCCGGCCATCGAGGCACTCCGCACCGTGGCTTCTTTGGGGTAGGTCATGTGGGTGTCGGGCCAAAGAGGGTCTCGAGATTTTGGGGTTGGGGTTCCCCTGCGTAAATGTAGGCACCGTGATTGTGAGTGTTTTAGAATCGAACGTATCGCCTTTAATGTTAAGGCTGGTTGTACAATTCTTTAGCCGTAACTTGCTGTAATTTGTGAATATATGGGATCCAAGAGATCAGTTATCTTTTCCCCTTCGTGCGAGGTGCCGAGGCTGTCCTACCGTGAACGAGCATTCATTCCCTACCCCGGCTGCTAGTAACTACCTGTGGCAGGCGGTTAAAGAGTAAATGTTGCTACACCCGGAGGTGGCGTCTGTTGATTAAGACCCTTCGCCTTGTAACGCGCCTGGCCAGCGTGTGACAAGGGGGTCCGTGGATACCTAAGGTACACCTTTCACACAAATAATTGCCGCATATTCCCGAGAGTAAAAATATTTTTTTTTATCTTCCTAGGTCACCTAAAACCCCAATAGGGTCCGAGGTTTCCTGAAGGCCCGGTCTGGTCGCGCCCGGGCCGTATGGACGTGTAGCCGCGGCCAGGGGCTATAGTAAGGATCTTCTTAACCCTATTCCCGGAGGGCTAGACGGTATGGCCGATTCCCGGCAGGGGGGCGGATTCGGCCCCCCCTGAGATCTCGAGAACTACTTATCCGATTTCATCGCAACAAACGGCAATCGATTTGCCGTGACGTGAACTACATTTTTATAAAAAGAAATTTCCAAAATTTTGAAATTTGTGGATACAGAGGGGCAAAAATGTCAAAATGGGGGTACTTTTTTGACTTCTTATAACTCCGTTGTTTATGGACCGATTTCGATGAAACTGGCACCAATCGAGAGATTATGGATAGGGCTTTTACCATGGGTATGCAAATTTGAAATTTTGAAAAAAATTCATGGGCGTTCACAGGGTTTCAAAAATAGGGGGATTAGTTTTCTAATAACGGAATGAACAAAAGAGGCCAAAACACTTTTTTAGCTTCTGCTAGTCATGTTATGCTAAAGAAGTACAAATCGCATTACAACGTTTGTATAATGTTAGCATAGGCGGTGCCAGGGACATAAAAAAGGGGGAACTGTCATGGTCACACGTTCTTCAGATCAACTTGTGACCTTTGACCTTAAATGACCCCCAGTGACCTTGGGGTCACCTGGAATGATGTCGTGTGCACTCAATATTATCTGTAAACGTTTTTAATCGATTGAATTCACTCTATTCCAAAAAAATCATTTTTTGGATTTTGCGATATAGGGTACGCGCACTGACATTTTAGGTCATAGCTCCGTGACCCGACCTGATATCAAGCTGAAACTTGATACACAAGTAGAGGGCACCCTTCTACGTCATATATATTTCGGGTTTGGCATTTGAAAAAACGGCACCGAAATTATTGCGAAAAAAACAAATTTTGACTTTTGACCTTGACCTGACCTTGTAAAGTGACCTCAGATAAACAAAATTACATATGCACATTTCCCAACTATTTAGCTATACATTTATATAAAGTTTTAAGTTCTATCTTAAAAACTCTGTTTTTGGCAGACATTTTCCTTTTACCCTCAACATGGTCAAAAATGACCTGAGGTGCCTCCCAAAAACGTTGCCTGGCTCCGCCCCTGAGCAAAATAGAATTTCGAAATTTTGTCACGGCGCGTAGAAGGAATAGCTAGGAAAAGTCACCAAGTTTCGTGAAGCTGCATTAAAAAGCCTGGAATTGGCAAGCAAAAAACCCCGAGGGGGGGCGATTCCGCCCCCCCTGCCGGGAATAGGGTTAAGGGGGACGAGGGGCGGAACTCAGTGTGAACTGAAATCATACGAAAACTGCTGGCTGGGAAGACTATGTGCAAAGGTTTTCATTAAAATATTTGAGCCTAAGTGGAGGGCGGTCCCTCCCCCCCCCTTTGGCTGAGCCGGTGGCCGCGGCCAAAGGTAACGAACGACCCTGAAATTTTGGATGCATTCCTTTTCATTCAGAGCCCGTAGAGACAATGATAAACGATTTGAGGGACGCAGCCCCTGGCCTCTCTCCCTTCCTTGGCGACGTTCATGGCTATGAACGACGATCATTTGATCACGGTGCGAACGCCACTAGCAGCGGGTGAAGCGGAGGAGTAGGGTATTTCATTTACCCTACACTCTACCATTAAATTCATTCATCAGACCATTATCCCCAAACTGCTCGGAAGCTTTGCGCCTACATCTCTTTTCTTGCGTTTTGAGAAAGCAATAGAAAGTTTGTCGCAGACACCTCATTTTATTCCGGATATCCCCTAAATATCCAATCCGAATTATGTGGTCACAAATGACTCATTCATGATACTTGTATCTCTTGTCTGTACATCCACCTAAAAGACTAAAAGAAACTAAATTTATATTCAGGAGCCTGTGAGAACGATGGTTTTATTCCTTTGCATCGCAAGTCATTTGTTTAAAGGCCTTTCGTAGAAACTTTGCAGAATGACTTATCTCATGCAACATGTGCAGTTGTCAAAACGATATACTCTTTTTGCCATAAGTGATAGGCATTTAGCATTCACGGCGGATGAAGTATACTCAACGTATTACAACAGGGGCAATGACACTTTTTCTCATTTTAATTGAAAGAATTACAAATTTCTACGTATTTACCATTACCTGAGTACCGCAGACGTCCTAGAAATAGCGAAAATATCTCAAATAAACATATGGTACTCTCCCCCTAGGATCATTCCAAGCCGTTCAGACTTTCTACATGAAAAAAGATGGTGCTCGGAGGAACTGATTGTCATTTCGCATAACTTACAAACTTACACCGGAAATTAAAACGTAGATGGGGAAAGGACATGCTGCTGAATGGAGCTACCCACTGTGAAGCGGTCAATGGGTACGACACAACCCAAGGCGTCCCACATCGGTCAGTTTACAGAAGTATACAGAGCGCTGGTATAAAACATTTCATTTCTTGTGAACACTAATTCGAGCTAATGAGCACTTCAGAATAGTTGCGTTAGTTAAGAAATTTGGTTGAGGCGGATGAATTTTCATAACATTACGAAAGGGCTTAAAATGCAAAATATTGTTGTGCATAGAACGTGAGTAAAATATCAGATGAAAAGTAACAATTGCACCACTTATTCTGCTTGTATATTATCGAACAGCTCCAAGATGATATGCAAGCTTAACTTTGTTCAGCTGTCGGTACAGTGTTCGCCTGTTGTGTTGAATGGAGAGAGCCTCAGGGATCATCAGCCTCCGACGATATGCTGGGTATTTCATGATGACCGTATCCAGCATCAGAGACCAGGTTCTTCCTGATGATGTGTCGGCTATGCTTCTGAAGAACTTCATTATGAGGCGCTTCATCTCCAAGGTGCATAGTCAAGCCCTGTGTGACAGTCTGCTGGCTATCTGACCGAGTGTCCGGGCGGGGCGCCCGGTTCACCAGGTGCACAATGCCGGCGCAGCGCCCAATTGACCGGGTGTACAATGCCGGTGCCATGCTCGGCGGCGGCGCACGGATAGCCGTATATGGTCAGGTCGACGCTGCCCGGACGGTGAACGTGTACGGCGTCAGCTGAGTCAGCGGTGCCGACCCGGGGCGGGGCCGGACGAGGCGTTCCCGTCTCGGACGCCGGGGACGCGCGATCGAGACAAGAACTGTCGGGGGACGCGGCTCGCGCCGGCGGCCGAGGACTCTGTTGCGGCGGCTGAGCACCTCGGCGGGCTCGTGGGCCCGTCTCGGACGGGCGCGCCTGGCCGCCGGCCCCAGCTCGCCGCTGTAGAGCCGGACCGGACATGTCTGACTGCCGGCCTCCGTCTACATGAAGCCGGACGCGGGCCGGTGGGCCGCTTCCGGACGAGACGGCAATAAAAATGGGCCACGATAAACATCAAGCAGGTTCTGCCGATGACTAGCTACTGGCGACAGTGACTGCAGGGCACTCATTTATACCTGTATATGGCAACAGACTGAGACGCGGCGGCGCACGTAAGTTAGGCCGCCGGCACATGCGCTGCCGCCTGTCATACACGACGAATGGAAAACAGGCCGATCACGTGGACCATTTCCAGCTCACTTCGCATACCCACACTCGGAAAGGCCGGCTGGGCATTAAACAGCGTTTCTGACTCCTGCATGTCGATGCCGGTCGATTTGCGTTGGATTAACTGAGAGACAAGACGGCCCTCGCCCCGTGGCTTTCTCCCCAGACGCTGTGGAGAAAGGATTTTGGATACTTTTCAGTTCCGACTCTCATTAGTTTGTTACTGGGTGAAACCAGTTCGTTTGTTCTCAAGTGAACAGAATCCTGCCCCGCACATGCATCTCAATGTTCCGTTATAATGGTGCTTATTAACATAGGTGGGCATCGTTACTAAAAAATGTAACTTCGTTACTCGTTACTACGTTACTCAAAAAAGCCAGTCCGTTACTCGTTACTCCGTTACTCTGCCTTAAAAAGTAACGGAAGCTACCGTTACTCCGTTATTCCGTTACTTTTGAAATGCAGTGAAAACCAAGCGAACGCGGGTTTTAAGTCTTTTATGCTGTTTTGTGGCTGTAAAACGCATTCCATATACAAAGGGAAGAAACAAAAAGCGCTTATCCCAAACACTCCGCTAGCTGCCCACTGCCCTCACCAGCCGTTGTAGAGTTGGCGGCGCCGGGACAACAGACGCGGCGGGTATTCTACCACTGTGTTAGCCACAATGTTCAAACCAACGAATTCCTGTTCATTGCCCGCGGCGCCGACGGAGCGGGAACAACCGGCGCTGGTGCGGACGCATGCAAAATGCGACAAACAGCGGACATCTATCGACTGGGTTTGATCAACAATGCCTCTCGAAGTATCCGCCCTGAACATAATGGTCTCCGTTCAGAGCTCGTTTCGGTCTCGCAAACTTCTTGTTTTGTTTTGAAATTATGTGTGTGTATTAGTTTGTGTACGTGCGCGTGCGTGCAGGTAAGATTCCTGATACACCTGACGTTTTTTTAATACCAAACGACGAAGGACTCAAAAAAACATGACTGATATGGATTTTATTGTTGTGAAATAAAAGACTAAAAAAAGGTGCTTTAGTACCTCTTCAGCACCCTTGAAAAGACAAATTAGCTATAATCTTCTAAGCTAAATCTTCACCTTTCGGCCAATGCATATTTTTCGAAGGTGCAAAAGTGGCAACGGCTCATATCATGTTTGAGTTTGGGTCCTCACTTCTGCGTCTACAAAAAATAATGTGCCAGCCGAAATGTGTTTCGGCCAGTTGATATTTTTTTCGGGAACGCAGAATTGGTAACTCGAATCCCATGGACAATGTAGCCTGTCCTCCAAGTTAAAAATGATTTAACCTAACCTAACCTAAAACCTACTGTATGGTTGCAGGGATTGCCCTAGATCGGCATGTAAAACTAATTTTTTGTTAGGCTCAATTTGCCTGTTTTTTGGTTTGGTTATCTCGTATCGGCTGAAGGCAAACATGTGTCAACTGAATCAAAATTCAAGAGTTACCTAACCAAGTCAGTTTACACATCCAGTAGGGGCCAGTGCTTAGAAAAATACCTGAATGGGCTAAATTGTTCACACAACTTGTGTTGCCACTTCCGCGTCTCCAAAAATTACTCGTAAGCGTCGGCCGAAAGGTAGATTACCGCAGATCTGCCCCCCCCCCCCAGGGTAATGTGAATCTCACTGCCTGCAGAGAATATGGTTAAGGCAAATAGTCCAAGCAATAGTCGACAAGCTTCATAATTATGCTTCACTACTGACAACTTATTGTGCACATTCTGTTCTCACCTGGAAATACCGTAAATAATGCTTCCTCTTGATATGTGCCTTTAGTTTGAAAGGCTACTCTTGTGACCCTTGATTATAACCTCTTTCGGTCGGCACAGGACATACGTAAAAATGACGTTTTTCCCCTCCTCCTTAAACTCAAAGTACGTTTCTAGATGTGACCATGGGTGACCCAGACCGGGCTCGTCCTCTGCCTCCGAAGCTGAGACATCGTCGGACTCGGAGTCAAGGTTTTCAACCTCCAGTGGCGGCGTAAAGACGCCTTGATGGGACATTTTAGTGTCAGGTAGTTAAAATTTCAGGCCAGTCAAGAATCAGTCACTGCTCCATCGCCCCATGGACATCACACATCCAAGGCCATGGCGGCAGTAATGTGCTCTACAGCCTTGAGTGATCTTGGCGGGGAACCGTGTGGCGGTGGTAAGCAATCCGTGACTGACTTGAGACAACATTGAAAATTGCCGTCAGCTGGCTGTTCCAGTATAAATGACAATAACTTTGATATCTTTTAGCCTGAAAAATGACGACTGGTTAATTTATTAATTTTAAGTCATATCAAACTTACGCATAATTCAATACTTTTGTCCCAAAAGAGACCAAAGTCAGCTGGCCTTTATACTGAACCATTGCCGCCAGCTTGCCGTCAACGTTTATCAGCTGACGAATATTGTCAACAAGTCTACTCCGCGATTGTCAGCTGAGTGCGCGCCCAGCCGCGCTTGTATCGCCGCACGGTATTGGGTGTTGGCTATTCAAGTAGCCAATGGCGTGTGCCGATGCAAATAAAGCCGGGCGGTGTCTGGAAGGAGTTTAAAAAGTAACGGAGTAACGGAGTAACGGACCAAAAAGTAGCGGAGTAACGGACCACAAAAGTAACTTCCGTTACTCAGTCCGTTACAGTAAAATAAAAGTAACGGGTCCGTTACTCCGTTACTCAAAAAAGTAACTTCGTTAGTAACGGAGTAACGGAGTAACGGACCAGTGCCCACCTATGCTTATTAATCATCGTTATAGTTTACTATACAGCAGGATTATAAATCTACTACCCATTCCGGAATACCAGTACCATCATTCCCACAGTTCAGGATGTAACTGTACAAATAAATTTGACTGTGCACCCTGTGAACGTTGTTCCCAGTATTGGGCTATGCAGGTAGATTTCCCGTTCCGGGTACACGCAGAGGCACATTTTACTTCGGTTGTTTTCACTTTCATTTTGTTCTCACCAACCTCGGATCGCGGAGGTAAAACTCTCCACGGTAACCAGGGTCGCTGCCAATTGCCTCAAGTCTTTAAGTTAACACAGCACAGCCAAATCCCATTTTTCGAGTCTAATATGTTTTCCGTGACACGATCCGGGGCCCTTCGTACGACACTGCAATGGAATCATCATGATCTCAAACAGGCGCGATCTACAAAAGTATATTTCGGATTTATCGTTCTCCGATCCTCAACTGACGGCACTGCGATACAAAAATGATTAGTTCGACGACGCAGTGTGTTTGGCGTGCACAACCAAGGAATGTGTTCCATGCTCTCAGAGGGGGGCGCCAAAACGTTCGATTACTTACAGCCCTCGCCCGAATCGATTCATGGCTGACACTACGGCGGATCGGACGGCGTCGCCTCGACACCTGCCAGCTCTACGCAAGAATCACTACGGACGCATAAAATACGGAGGCAGTCGGAAAACGTGAATAATAAATATCGCACACCATTTGTTAGTCAACGAGCGACCTCATGGATTATCGCTGCACGCAGTTTGCTGGCTTCAGCGGGGCCGCGGCCGGCAAAGGCCGCCGCTGTCCGCCGTCAAAAGCAAAGAACTCCCGCCTCCTCCACTGACCGAGAAACAGGGACTGACCAGCGTGGCCAGGCGTGGACCGGTGGCGGCGGCGGCCGGCCGGACGGCCAGCCGGCCGCCGCTGAGTGCACCACCGGACGGCGACGGACAGACAGAGAGCGGGGCGGCGGAAGACGAGGGCGTGGACGCGGGGCGGCCGCGCCTTCTGACGGAGCGCGACAATGACCGCGGCGGCCAGAACACCGACCGCCGGCCGGCCGCAGCTGCCTGCGCGGCGCCGCGGCGCGCGGCCGTCCAGCTAGCCGCTCAGCACGGAGTGGACAAACTCTTCGTAGTTGACGTTGCCCTGCGAGTCCTCGTGCCCGGTCAGCAGCTGTTCCACCTCCTCGTCGGAGAGCTTCTCCCCTGTCGAGCACAGCGAACTCGTCACGACGGCCGCCGAGGCCCTGCAGAAGGCGTGAACGTGGGCCGTTGCTCCAGCACTGGACTCCACAAAGCTGGAGACCCCCAGAACTGCCAGCTGACATCGGCTGTCCAGAACAGACCTGAACATTCCATTGCGATGGTGGGCAAGAACATAGGACTTCGCTCTCACGTCCTCTATGGTCACTCACCACGCTACTCAGATAACAGAGAGGAAGAACAGAGACCTTTTCAACAACGTCGACAGCACAAACATTCGACACAAAGATCCCACTCTGCCGAAAACCAGCCAGACTCGCGATCGCCTAAAGATCACTGAGGATGAAGAATGACGGACCACACGGTGAGCGGAGGGCGGACGCACTCACCCAGCGTGGTCAGGAGGTGGCGCAGTTCGGCTGAGGAGATGTACCCGTTGCCCTCCTTATCGAAGTGGCGCAGTCCTTCGATGAAATCGTCGGCGGTGTCGGCCGACTTCTGTTTGGTGATGGTTTGCAGAATTGGCAGGAACACCTCGAAGTTGATGCGGTCCTCTGCATACAGAGATAATGATGATTCCTTGATGATGATGCATCAGAGTACCAAAAAACAGGACAGGCAGGCCATGTCCTCGACCCAAAGGGTGCCAGTGCCATCCAAATGGCCACCAGACATTGGCTGGCAGGGTGCTCTCCTTGAATTAACTTCTCACAAAGCTGTGATGGGCGACTTTGATGGGACAGTACTGGTCTCCAACCCTCATAATGGTACGAAGGCTCTGAGTAGCCCCAGTGCCCACTTCTTGGTCTTGGGAACCAACTGGCAAATGCTCAGTACAGCTATGCTGACCATGTGTTGTATCTTTCATTGCATCTTTAACTTCTGTTGCAAGAACCAACAGTTACCTGGAACTACCTGACCTAATGCATGGTGTGAAGTGTATGCAACATGCTCTACTTAGTATAGGGTTTGATCTCAAACAGCAACTAGCAAATTACTAAAAAAAACTCTATATAACAAATGTATTTTAGCATAAATGCCACATGTGACAATGCACATCAAAATGACTTTAGGACTATGCACAACATGTGAAACAAAGGCAGTTCTTGCATCAAACTTACACAGCTTATGCATTTTCTTACCAGGTCGATGGGACTGGCACAGCTTCTTGACTTCTGCCTCAGTGGGATTCTGGCCCAATGCCCGCAGCACATCACCAATTTGGGCTACGTGAATTTGGCCATCACCTTTGTTGTCAAATATTTGGAATGCTTCCTGAAACTCTGCAGCAAGAAAAAACCTGACATGGACCAACAAACAACTCTGCCACCTGGTTACATGTCCGCTTCCTATTATTCACATTACTCATATTCAGCAATGAGTGTTACCAATCTCTGTGTAAGGTCAAACACCAATCATTTCCTGTGCCTCCACAGACATGAAGAGGACTGTACAGCACATAACAGTGACAATGCCAAACTGAAAGCCAGGTTTACCTGGCATCTTCGGCATCAGGCACCCCTGGTGCTAGAGAATTATATCCAAAGCAGCTTTGATCTGAACCAGATGTATTGACAGGACATGTTTTATTTCTAAATAATAATTATATGACAAGATATCAAATTTTGCAATTGTCATTAAAGACACAAAAGCAATGTTGGTGAGCCAAGGTAACACAATGAAATCTGCGTGTTGCTTTGAGTAAGTGGACTTACCCGCAATCTGATCTTCAGTGTAAGCAGCCTGAAAAAAGCATATACTTTAGAGCATGGCCAACTTCTTCTGTTTAGCAATACTTGGCTCCCATCATCTCAAAAGTCTGCTTGATTTCTTCACACAATGCTACTTGTGTTGGCATGAGACCCTGCATGTTCTAACTTTTGGTAGGATCCTTTCTATATTTATGACTGAATACTGAAGAGTCTTTAAGCACTGCCCATACATGCTAAATGCCAAGAACAACAAAAACAAAGGTTAGCACAGCAATTCACACATTGTGCTAAGTTCCATCCACTAATGAAAGGAAACTGACCAAGAGTCATGGTCATTCCTGCCCACACTATCAATGAGGAAGGCAATATATTATGATGTGCTACAGCACAAACATTACAGAAACAGTTACAGATGGATGCACACCACAGCAAAACTATTGAGAAAGAGCAATGATTGGGCAACTGGGAAAAATGACATACGATCATGGACAACCAGAATGACATGAAAAATGCAGGCTTTCCTGCATACACATAGTTGCAATATGAAGGTCTACACATCATACTAATAATTCCATACTTTACCTCTGGATAGCAATGCAAGGCATTCACCGCATGAGCAAACAGAGATCCTGAATGTTTGAAAACCATCAACTAAAAAATCAGCATGGACTCTTGGATGCTTAACTGCTTGGGAAGTACAATGCAATCCTAGAAATTAAAGGCATGATAAAAGGCATTCCATGCACCATGGACACAATGGGATGAATCACTCTACACCAGGAAAATCCAAACCTGAAATATGTTCTTTGTTATGTGATGGAAAGGAAAGGGGCTTCAGAATGCTATTAAATTCATGGTTAAAAGACATGTTAAGTAAAGTTACATCAAGTTCAAAACTTGAAGGTTGAGAGACAAGAACATGCAAGATGTTACATGTCAAATAAGATGTTACGTGGGAAAGATAACACAAATATGGAATAATAAGACAAGGTATAGACCATTATTTTCCAGTGCAAGTAGGAACCCCTTAATCTTGAACACAACTTAAACTTGATATACTGGCAATTAAGCACCTAAATGAGAATCCATCCTAACCTAAATCCATCATGATTTTTCTTGATAACAGTCAGTCAAATATGTAACTTATTACAATATCAAGGGAAACTCCACAATGCGGCACGTAGTTAGCTCCCTTGCTAGGATACACCACAACAATGCCCAACCTCATTCATGGCTCTGTTATACAGACTTCAAAATCCAAAAGTAGTGCAGAAAAGAAGCGACTGACCGACTCATTGAGTTTTGTGCCAAAGGCTAAATGTTCAACAAAGCCAAGTGACGCCCATTGTCCCTTGCCCTGTTCCTTCATGTCACTTGCCGCAGCTGTTGATACAGGGTTTCTTAAGCGTGGCACAAGAAAAGCAGCTGGTAGATCAAACTGCAACAACATACCATTTTCATGTCTGTGGAGGGTAGCTTGGACGAAAGCCTAGACACTTTGTCACACAACGGTAGCGTCACGACGCGGATCCTTCGTCAGGCTGAGACACACACGGCTCACAAGCCACACGAATTCGGCCACTCCCTAACGACAGTGGAAAATCCAAAACTGGCGCAGCAGAGACGAGTCCCTGACAATGCTACCAGATTACGATGTGAAAGTTCAGTTTGTAGTAGGAACTACGCAAGGAAATATCATACGTCAGCACTGGTTCATGGCACGTTCTTTGCGTTGACGACAAGCCAAGAAGTTTTTCTTTAACATTTGCTGCTGTCAAATAAAGCATCAGATTTACAGGCGTAAGCTTGGATGGTGATAAGAATCCTCGTGGCATCGTAACCAAGGGTATCACCATGCAATGGATCGATGCAATAGCCGAGTTACAATGGTTACGACGAATGACCTCAACTGAATTTCTGTATTAGTAGCAAGGACGTTTATCGAGTGAGCCTTGTTTAAACATCAAAATTAAACTGAGCGGCTGGCCCAGCCCAAACAACCCTAACCCAATCCATTCATAACGTTAAGGCAAGAACATGCCTACGCATTGTCCCATTTCATCCGTATATCAAAAGAGGACCGATTCAGAAAATCTTCAGTCATTCAGATTGATTCAGTCATTCATATCGATTCAGAATTTTGTTTTGCATTATTGCGTTGTTTGAATAAGCTTGAAAAATTGTCATGCAAATGAAAAGGTAAGAGGACAAAAAGCACAGCAGGTACTTGAGGACTTGACGAGCCATAGACCTCATAGCTTACACAGAAGCACGGAATGCATTTCGTAAAGCGACACGTAAAGAAGACTTATCATCGGAAGGCGACTTGCCAGGGAAATGAAAAGCAACCCGAAAGCTATGTGCAGACAGATCAGCTATAGATGAAAAACCAGCAGAACAGTGGAAGAACTAAGAATAGATCAAAGACAAATAGTCAGCTCAGACAAAGAGAAGGCAGAAGCCTTAAACAAATTCTCCAGTTCTGTGTTTACCGTAGAGAAGGAGGGTGACGCACATGAACTTCAATACCAACACACAGAATCGATTCGTTGAACCGTTGACTCTGATGAAAACACAGTAATGAGTAGGCTCCAAACCCTGGTGAACACCGAATCTCCTGGAACAGATAATTGGCACTGCAGAGTACTGAAAGAGTGTAGACAGCTCCTTAACAGAAGGGACTTCACCGCGTCAGTCTGGTAGGGGAGGGAACATTTTGGGTGGAGCGTATTCCGGTAAGGGAGCACCGGCTACTTTTTGAGCCATTTCTTTCCATGAAACGCCATATCGCCAGAGGGGGCACGGTGTTCCTCTGCCCCCCCCCCCGTTCCACCGCCTGTGGGGGAAAAGAAAGGTGGCCTCAGAAGCCCCTCAAGCAAACTAGAAAAGTTCAGAATTTTGGCCAAAACTCATCGGATTTGTATTGTTAAGGAAACTAGGTCACTTTATTACTGTACTGCGTGGACATAGCGTGCTTAAATTTCGATAAACGTGCAATGTAATTTCCGTTTTGTCTCAAACTGTACATTACGGGCGAGGGTGAGGACCTGACATATCCATTCACTCATTTGTAAATTCAGCCCGAACGTAGTGCAGTGGTTGACGCTAAGATTAGCGACCATGATGAGCCAAGCTTGTTGCTGGACCCAGGCGAAGGACGCCACTCAAGTATGCGTGTAATCTCTGCGGAGCTGCAGAGAACATTTCTCCCGCAGTTTTCCAGCAGTGGTGATTTGTTCCCCGTCCAATTTTCAGGCTATTAAATACATATTTCCTACTGACGACACAACGTATGGTGTTTTTTGTGCCAGACGAAGGGGAGGTCAGGCGTGTTCATCGGTCGATTTAAAGTGATTTTTACCCTACGCCCTGGCCCTATTTTCTTGGTGGATTACAGTCAGCTTGTCCCCAAAGGCTTCTTCCCCCAATTTCTGAATCAAGGCTACATCCGTGCACCCAAGTGGTACCAAGTATGGAATGATTTTGCACCACGCGCTGGACCAAATGGCGCTGGAAGATCTTTATCGTGCCGTGAAACTCCGTGAAATTCGTGACATGGACGCCCGGACGTGCCGGGCTGACCCTTTCTGTCCCGGGCCAAACACAGATGCCCGTTCTGGGACTCAAACCCAGTGCCTGCCACGCACCGGACCTGTTGTCCGGTTCATCAGGCTCTTATCCATCAGGCCACGGCGACGGCTTGATCCCCATGAGGGCCAGCCAGACCCCTTCCCTTAATCCAACACCAAATGATAGTTGGATTCGAATGTTACACGACACGTTATGTCCTCCCCTATTCGATTTTGGAGATCACGGATTATACGACTTTCCTCATATTATAAATACATATTTGTCGTTCATTATCTGTGTTTCGGAAACGATGGAACATCGCACAATGCCATTTCATCAAATGATTCCAAGAACTGTCCTCAGATCTTGGACGTCCGCCTCAAACTGTGGACCCTTTCCCACTATTCTCCAAATGAGATCTAACCAAAATCTGCCATAGTTTGAGCCAGGGGGAAGAAAATGCTAATTTCCGTCTTATTATTCACTGTGCAATGTCTTGCAGGTTTAATGTTAAAATTCTTTAACTGTTTCGAGAGAGTTGAAAAAAGTTACCAAATGCTTCGCCAGGTCAGGAGCGAATCCAGGATTTCGCCAAGGGGGCCGAATGATCAGCGTCTGCCCACCTCGACCGTCTCCCCATTCTATTGCTCTTCAGATATGAAAATAGCGTGGCTCCGCAGGGGTTCAGGGGCCATATTTCATATAATTTTAATTTTTACGATAAAAAGAAGTCAAAAAATTTAACCGTGTTACCTCATTTCAAACAATTTTGCGTTTTGTTCGAATACAAAATAGCTGAAACATGACAAAAACGGAGGGATTTTAGGCGTCTATATCCCTCCCTCTAAATGAAATCCTGTGCCCGTATGTGACAGCTTTTAAATACTTGGTCCAAGACTTTTCAGGAGTCCCTCTGCCCCCTCTGGCGATATGGCTAACCACGGCTAGCTTAGGTTACGTTCTTCCTGGCAGTTACAAGGGCAGCTTTGGTCTTGGACCGTCTGCCGTGTCGGGGCCCTCTAATAGCCTCAGGTTCTTTTTGCTGTTTCAAATGTCTCTCAGCACGTTTCAGGTGCTCCCTTGGCAGTTTCATGGTCACTTTGGACAGCTTCAGGGACCCATCTGACAGTTTCAGGGACTCTTTGGCCGTCTCGACGTTCCTCCTGTTGTTCCTGGACATTTTTAAGGAGCCCCTCAGGCCGTAACCAGAGCCCTCTAGGGTCTCTGCCGTAGCAGAGGCGCCTCTGGCAGCCCCTTTTGGCCGTTTCAGGAGCCGTCTGGACGTCTCAGGACTTAGTATTTTCAGGGACCCCTCTGGTCGTCTCAGGGGCCCTATTGCGAGATACTGCTAGTTAACAGTTTCAAAGACCCCTCTTTAGCAGTCTCAATAAACCCTCTGCTGTTTTAGGTGCCCCTCTTGTCGTCTCTGGAAAACATGTTTGCCGTCTCAGGGGTCCCTGGTAGTTGCAGAAGACTTCTTTCATTTAGCGATCTCAGGGCCTCTGCGCAGTGTCATGGACTCCCTGAACGTTTCCAAGGGGACTGTGTCCGTATCGGGGTTTTCCTTTACTACATAGGGTATATCTGGCAGTCTTGAAAGTGTCTTTGCTGGCGCTCAGGGGCCTCACTGGCAGTCTCATGGGGACCTTTTCCGTGCCAGGAGCCCGCCTAGCAAATCCAGGGACCCTCTGGTCGTCCAGGACACCACGCCATCTAAGGGGCTCTCTTATCCTCTTTGCTCTCGCACAGACCCTACAGACCTTTTTGGCGGTCTCAGGGGCCGTCTGTCATGTAGGGGCCCATCTTACCGTCTCAGGATCCACCTGAGTTCCCTTCCCAGAGTCCCCTCACTGCATCAGGAACCCCTCAGATTTTCAAAAAGACCAAAGGAGCCCGTTTTGGGTTCCTCTTGAGGTTGAGAAGGTCCTCCATGAATCCCCGTTCAAGAGGCCCCTCTGACTGGACAGGGGCTCCTTATGCCGTCCTATGCACCCTCCTAACGTCTCGCCGTCTCAGGGGCCCTCTGGCACTCTTAGCGGTCTCATGGATCTTTTACCGTTTTGGGGCCCCACTTGAGGTTTCAGGGGCCCTTCTTTCCATCTTGGGGGCCATCTTACCGTCTTAGAGTTTTATTTACCCTCCTGGAGCACTCTGTCTGAGTCACGAACCTTCAGCTTCTCACACTGTGGCCGTGAATAGCCCGTGAACCCCATATGGTGCCCTTTGACATTCTAGGGGCCCCCATATGTCGTTCTAGGGACTCAGTCATCTTCTTTGCTTTCTTAGGAACCCTATGGCCTTTCCGGTGGTCGCAGGCGAACTCTGCCGCGTTGGAGCATTGCTGTGGTCTTAGGCGCCCCTTGAGATTTCAGGGTTCCTTCTGTCCGTCCCAGAGGCCATCTAAGCCTCCCAGAGGCCCCTGACTGCATTAAGAATCTTTAGGGTTTTCAGAGACCTCGTGGAACTCATACGGAGCTCCTTTTGGACCTCTTTTGAGTCTGGGACGTCCCCTATGGGGCAAGGAGAGATCGGCCGCATTGTTCCCTCTCTTCATGATCCGGCTCCCAGGGGCGGTTTCAGTGAATCCGCCCCTGGGGACCGGATCATGGAGCATTTGCTGATAAACAACCTTTTTACAGACTGCCAACATGGCTTCGTTCCAGGACGATGCTGCATAACACAGCATCTTCTTGTGATCAGCGATTGAGCCAGGATACTAGACGAGGGGCAAATGTGCTGAATGTTGTCTGACTCAACTTTCAAAAGGCTCTTGACTTATTCCTAATGACAACTTGATACCTAAATTGTTAGCATATGGCATCCAAGACAAAATCTTGGCGTGAATAAAACCTTTCTCACAGGAAGGAGGCAGCGGATTGTGGTAGATGTGTCCCCATCAGCATGGACCTGTCACGTCACGTAGACCAGTGGAGTCCCAAACGGAAGTGTTCTGGGTTCGGCACCTTTCCTGCATTCATGAACAACCTACCTCCTACCATTCAATGTCATGTAAAAATGTTTGCGGCTGACACCAAGGTATACTGAGGTGTGTTGAAACAGCAAAATATTAGACTCCTACAGGACGACTGAATGCCACGCGTGAACTGTCCAATCGATGGCAGTTCCCGTTCGGTATTGATAAATGAAAAGTTCTCCACCTTGAGCATGACGACCCAGGCCATATATACCTCATGCCTGGGAAGGTGCTAGTGAGTGGACTTGGGACTTGGGTGTAATTGAGAATGAACGCCTCCGTTTTCATTGCCACACCTCACCCGCAATCAGTGAGGCTTACAGAGTCCTAGGCATGATAAGAAGATCCCCCTACCACCTGCACAGTTTTGCTGTGCCACTGTTTTTCAAAACGTCATTCGACTCCTGTTTGAATATGGGGGTGTGTGGGAACCAACACGTAGGGCTGACCAGGACAGGGTGGAGAGTCCTAAGACGATATGCGAAACTGGTGCAAGACATCAGACACTTGCCATATGAACAGCGGTTCCGGATTCCAAAGCTGCCTACGATGTACCATCGGAACAATCGTGGGGACATCATCTTTGTGTACCAGATCCTTCAAGGCAGCCTTAGAATCCGGATCGAAACCGCCATGGCCAGCCACAGTTGTAGAAATCACGAGCACACAGGCTGGACAGAAGTTATTGCTTCACTCTGGGGGTAATGAACAACTGGAACAGCCTACCGGAAAGCGTGGTGAGTGCTTTGTCTGTGGCCTCTGTGAGCCTTCATCAGAAGTTGTATCAGCACTGGGTCCAACTGTGGTACCTGTCAAGACCAACACAGGGAGAATATAGAAGTAAAATGGGGATCTGATGAGACCATCTGGAAATGGTTGAACTGGACGAAGGAAAGAGGCAATGAAAAGATAACAGAGCGGGAGTTCACGGTCCGTCCTAGCAGCTTCATGTCCCGTAAACCCGGAGTTCAAATTCATATTCACGTCGAATAATAGTCTGCACCCGGCAATCATTTCATACTTCCCGAAAAAGGCACTAGTATTTTTTGTCCCTTTAAAAAAAATAAACTCAGAAAACCTGAAGCTTTAGGAGGTGAGCTAGGACTTCCTGGAGGAGGCATAAGACCGAAGAAAATATTATGTGGAGACAGGTCCTATGTCTGTTCGAGTCCGCATTGAGAGTGTGGGCGTACTACACCTTCAATGTCGTGCCCCACTTCTCGCATAAACACTTATCTCCCTCAATAACTTGGTCTTTTCGTGTCGCAAAGCATGCAAGTCCCGGTTCTACCGAGCCCAGCTTTCCTGACTGTTTCCTACTGCTGGCCTAACGTTTTCAATCCCTTGGCACTGAATCATGAATGGTCACTGAATGATCGATCGCCCAGTTTCCACCATAAAATAACCCACTCCAGGGGCGGTGCCACCAAGGAGAACGGAGGAAAGGCGTCCCCCTCTGATAGAAGGGACTGGAGACCGTCCCCTCCTATCTCCCCAGAGCACTGTGTGATGTTTTTTTTTGTCAGTTATGAAAAATGACGTCGCTCATTCACGATGCCATACTCGTGGCCCATCTAGCGGGACTAAAGTTCCAGTTCAAGGGATTCTCGGGCGTTTGACAAATGTAGGTGTTTTTTGCGCTCAAAAACGCAAAATTAATCTTTTGAGACCCTTCTCGAGTTAGAAGCACTTCTGTCGGGTAGTTTACGCATTTAATTCGACAAACTGTAGTACCCTCTGACGACATACAGTGGTCTCTTCAGATTTTCGATCGTTCGGTGATATAGTGGAATTCATGGAAAGCTGAATAGCATTGCTTTCATCGATATTTTTACCTCGAGACAGGAGCGTACGAACATCCGAAAAATGTGTGAGGCAGAGACCTCCTCACATAGGGTTAATGCTAGATTTCCAATAAATTGGGGAATGGGCCCCTGACCTTTCGTCTCATTACCTGTGAAATTATTAAATAGCCGAACTTACTAATAACAAGAATAAAAATTGACATTAATTATTATCCATAATAATATATTATTAGTATTCATAAATAATAATATATTTAATGCTCGACTTGAAATTATGTAATACTATAAGTTTTGCTTGTGCATTTATGTAAAGCCGTTATATATACATATATAATGGTTTTACATACATTTATTAATATTTGTGGTTGGAGACCAAATACTCACTGTTATAAGTACTCACTGTAACAAAACTGAATTGCTTCCAATATATTCTTCTTCGATAGAATGCCTACCGAGCTTTAAGTTATCAATGGGTCTCTGGTCAGGTTGGCCACTTTCGAAAAAAGACAGATCCTTCCAACCTTTCTGAAATTCCGACTCCTATTGCGTGAAAGGTATTCAAAACGGAACACATGTAAGACATAGTACTGCACATAGCTTGTTACGACGCGGCAACGGCAAAATAAGTTCTAAACGTTCTGATCAGACTGTGATCTAGAACCGTCTAGCATGTATTTAAGCCTCACGATTTCACAGTTTCTGTTACAGTCTGACTAAAATTCAAGTTACTCCCCAGCATTTTCTTTCATACGCAGTCATTAAGAGGGAACTGGGATAATTACACACGTGAACTTTAGGTTTACCTGTACGTCAGCGTCATCGTCCTAGGAGCTTTACTACGAACCGAGAGTTGAGAGGGAAGACGCAACTTTTACCCCGTATCTTTTAATCCAACAGTCATGAGTGTAGATCTTTTGGTACGAGACCTTTGTTTATGGGATCAAATAATTAGTGTCCATTGCGGGACGGATCTGAAAATGTCACGTGGGACTTAAGCATCAAAACTGCATTGGGCCAGGACTAAATTTCTATCTGTGCATGCTTTTCACGAAGTGCCCTAGTGGACGACAAACTATTTAGGTGCTTTACGACATGTAAACCAAAACTGAAAACGTTTTTCACATGAGTATTGGATGCTCGAATCGTTTGCAAAGATCACATTAGTACATCGGTGTCAAACATACCATGTTCCGTCTTCGGTGGGTTAACCGTATTCCCGGCAGGGGGGCTGGATCGGCCCCCTCGGGTTTTTTGTTTACCAATTACAGGGTTTTTAATGCAGCTTCATGAAACTTGGCCACTTTTCCTAGCTATTTTTTCTACGTTCTATGACAAAAATTTCAAAATTTTGTTTTGCTCAGGGACGGAGCCAGGCGACGTTTTTAGGAAGCACCTCAGGCCAATTTTGCCCCTGTTGAGGGTAAAAGGAAAATGTCTGTCAAAAATAGCGTTTTAAGATAGCACTGAAACCTTTATATGGATGTATAGCTCAATAGTTGGGAAACGTGCAAATACAATTATCTTTATCTGAGGTCACTTTATAAGGTCAGGTCAAGGTCATGCGTATCAATGGCAAAAGTCCTATCCATAATCTCTCGATTCATGTCAATTTCATTGAAATCGGTTCATAAACAACAGAGTTATAAGAAGACCAAAAGTACCCCCATTTCGATATTTTTGCCCGCCGTATCCACCCCTTTAAAAATTTTGACAGTTTCTTTTTTAAAAAAATGTAGTTCACGTCATGGCAAATCGATTGCCGTTTGTTGTGATAAGATCGGATGTGTAGCTCTTGAAATCTCAGAGGGGGCCGAATCTGCTCCCCCCGCCCTCCCACCCTGCGGGGAATCGGCCGTACCGTCTAGCCCTCCGGGAAGAGGGTTCAATATACTGTCACAGCTAATTTGTTGTACTTCTCGAGACTAAATCTTTCTGCGTGAAAATTTCAGCTCCCCTTAAAATCTTTGCACGATTACAGAAACCGAAATAACTTTGCAATTGTGCAATGCTTTTTGGGGGAGGGGGAGGAATACCACCTCAAATTCAACGCTCACGCCCTTGAGAGAAATCTTGGCGAAAACCAACACAGAGGCCCAAACCAGTAACTGCTACCTGTGAGTACCCTCAAACAGTTGTTTTTTCCTCATTAGATCTGTGTGGACCCCTATGATGATGGATTCTGAGCTTTATTTGTATATTAGGGTGTTACGGGATGCTTTGGTTTGAATGGATTGCTTCTATAGCTGTTAACAACTGTTCTTTGAGGAAAGTAGAACTTTTTCTCCATTAGGAAAGACTTTCCATTTTTTTATACCGCTTTTACTATACGAAAGATGTTGAATTCAGACACGGAGTTCTGTAATGTGCACATGAGAATACGATGATGGTACAAAGATTGAAAAAGGTTTTCATGTCGGAAAATAAATTTCGGTCTAAAAGAGACGGAAATACTACAGTGCCGATGTTCGTCATACTCCGGTGGCAGTCGCTGTCGGTCCGTGGCAGCACGTTTGCCTTCATCTGCTACACCGGCGACCTGAAGACACGCGCCTTGAAGACCGTCAGCCCATGGCTGCCACTGGATGGTCTGTGGACCACGCCAACAATATCGCCAGGACGCCAGCGTAACCAGTGACGAGTGGCGCTCATGACACCAATGTAGGCGTCATTAGTGTTTCAAATGTCTGCCTTCCGGCAGGCATTTAGAAGTTCCACGTACTCTGGGTTCAACGTACCGGTTGGACAGGAATGTCGCTAAAAATAGCAACTCTCGTGAGGATTTACCGCCATTGGATTAGGATTGACAGTTCTCAGGCAGTCCCTTCTAGAAGGCCTTCAGTGGTCGGACCGACCTCTCCAGAGGGTATTCGGTGGTCAGGGCAGTCTTGACGCAGACACGCCTCCGCTCCAACCGCTGCCGCTCCTCCCTCGAGGACGACAGGTCCCAGAGCTGCGAGCTGGAGCGGAGCCGAGCGGTCTGAGGCAGCCTCTGTTAGGACAGCAGACCGGCCTCGGCAGCACCAGTAGCATTTTCCGTCGTTCTGAAAATGAGTTCCCAGCCAGACATGCCAACTGATCTCATTCTGTGAGATGTAAGCTCTGCAAGTTTTAATGGACCGCCATCTGAATAGTTGGTTACTGGGGCTTAGCGGCGCACCGACTTCAAGATCATTCGGCGCCCGCTGTCACTTGAATAGACATCTGCATAAACTGCATTAAAAAACCAGAGCAAAAGCGAGGCAATAGCCATCGTGACTGGCCTCTGGTCAACGCCGACCAAACGCCAGTCGCCCGGGACATGGACGGCACGACAGCTCCGCCTGCCCACGCGATCAATCAGACTCCTGGAAACGGTGCAGCATTCTTTTCGCCCGATCACCACACCGGCCAAACACGTGACCACCGGGCAGTTTGACGTGCCCAGGCCGGCTCCACGGAGACACGCGCCGGATGGGTATCGTTCGGCGCGGATGCTCCCTGCAGTCCGGTCCTCTCCCCCTCCCCGGTCGCAGGAGGCCAAACGCAGAAATAAGGCCACCCGCTGGCCACAGCACGTAACTGAGGTGTGACACCAGGTGACCTACTGCTGCGGAGGGTCGATGCTAGTTGGAGTCCGGCCCGCATAGAAGAAATCGAGACGCCAGAAGTATCTGCGTTGGAATCGACAAGAACAAAATTGCCAGGGCGTATTCTCCTTACTGGTTTTATGTAGTTCATGCAGATGATGTCTATTCAAATGGCATTCCGCTTAAAAACTTGCAGAGCTTACGTCACACAGAATGAGATCATTTGGAATGTCTGGCTGGGAACTCATGTTCAGAACGGCGGTGAATGGTGCTGGTGCGACCGAGGTCGGTCTGCTACTCTAACAGAGACTGCCACTTATCCCAGTACGCTCGGCTCCGCTCCTGCGCGGCTTTGCTGGATCGTATCGGCCTCGAGGAGGGAGCAGCAGCGGTCGGAACGGAGGCCTGTCGGCCTCGGAAGCAAGCTCCGGCGACCAGCCGCCCGCACAACAGAAACGGTGACCCGGGGGAGGGATTCGTCTCAGCTGACTGCGAGCCGGGGCTGCTAACTCCCAGGAAAGACATGACTCTGGTCAGGATGCTGGAGACGTCGGACGGCACTGACGTATCGTGCTGGGCCATTTTTAAAACCATTTCTGTTGGCTGCTGGTCACATTGTTATGGCGAATCATACATGCTTCAGCTTCTTTTATGCACGCTGTTTCTGGACGAGAATAATTATTTTCGAATGGACATCGCAGGTTATAAACACAAGACATCGTTTCAGGAGCACCGATGACCAGAAGATAACCTGGCACACAAGATGTAATGCGTCCAGACAGGCGGCTCCAAACTGACCTCAGTCTGAAAAAAATGGACAGTTGTCGTCCAAGAGTAACGTGATCTGAGCTTATTTTTACCTTAAGAAACGACGTCCCTTGACCTACCCAATGGAGGACACCAGTGAGGCAGAGCTGCCAAATCTCTTCAGCACTGTGACGTGTTTCCTGACTGAAATTACTCATTTAGCCTACCTGCTGTTATTCCGCATGCAATTTGTATACCAGTGCATGCCCCTGACATCCCTTTTGCCCACCACGGCGAAATATTCTCTACTCATACTCATTCATATCCCGGACGCAACTTGTGACGACCACCCTTTCATAGCCTCGCCATCAGCGCGTTATTTCTACTGTATAACATTTTTCGACCACCGGGGCACATCCCTATTCGCCAACCCCTCAGCACCGGGACATATCTTGTTCGTCGCTCCCTCACCACCAGGGCATATCTCCTGTTCACCACCCCTTAACACCAGGACATATCTCCTGTTCACCACCCTTTCAACACGAGGACATATCTTCTGTTAACTACTCCCTCACCAACAGGACACATCTCCTGTCCGCCACCCCCTCAACACCGGGACCTATCTTCTGCCAACCACCCACTCGCTACCACGACATGTCTCCTGCCCACAACTCCCTCAGGGCCAGGGCGTCGGCGCCGGCGCCGGCGCCTTGGCCGCCGGCCAACGATTTCCCGGCCGTTGCCATGACGACCTGACGTCAGTGCCGTCCAGTCAATACGGGGCTATTGAATGCCGAGAGGCGTGACCGGGAGTGGCCAGGGAGGCTGATAGTGCGGCGGAGACCAGCCATGCTGTCGCCCTGAGCGAGGCACCCAGGTGAGCCAGCACGCCGTCCCGGCCGAGGCCGCGCCGCCAGCCGGCGGAGGACGGGCCCACTGGTGCACGGCGCCTGCCACGGCCGTGACAGGCGCCGAGTGGCTATCGCAGTTCCAGCGCACGCCAAATGGTGGGCGCTCTCCGAGCAGGATCTGAGCTGACCAAGTCCAGATTCCGGTCTCACTGTTTTGGATGGCAGTCGTCTCAGTTTCGAGTTTGTATTGATGACTGCTGGTTGGTGCCCTTGACGGTGCTTAAGCGCGCATTTTCAAGTGCCCGCTCATATTGACAAAGCATACTGACTAACAGAATAGTCTGCGATAAAGCTGGGTCTGACAGCATTGGAGAACGTATTGTCCAATAGAGAACGGCGTGCTCGAGTGCGTGCAGTCATTTGGGGCTGGTATTGACTTGAAGTCGTCCAAAGCAGTCATGTGGCTGCTACTAAAGCCAAAAGATGTTTTGAAATCGCAGGGTAACCATATTTTGCTTGCAATAACGTCTTAACTTCCGTCAAAATTGCCAACATCGCCAACTGCAACACACGATTACAGTTCGCAATTTTCTAACACTCCACTTAAGCCGTCTGGATGTGGCGTCTTTTCTTTAAAATCTTTCCTATGGTAGACCTTCATTGAATACCTGAACATTGCAATAAGTAAATCAAGCAAGGGAATCTTGCCATGTAATGATACCCCAATAGTGTAGAAAACGAAAAATATATCAGTAAAACGGACTTCAGGACTTAACAGGCAGCAGTTTCACAGTTCCACATTCATATGAGAGAATGGTCCATGTGCTGGATTTTTAGTTCAGTTTTTGAGCTACTGCTGTTTAGCTATTTTATCATTGTTATTGTTCATGTATACATATTTATACGTATATTTGTGTATATCTATGTGTTTACTTAGGAAGAATATCTTCTTTGAGGCACGGCTGAAGATCGAGGCAAAGCTGGCCTTTACTAGATTTTCCTCGGTCCTCCAATAACGGAATTACTTCCCATGTGTACCAATGTACCAGTGTTTTGTCTTTTTGCTTCAGTAACATCCAAAGGCTATTACAGCCAAGGGCGCTCTCAGTAACGGCCAAAGGCTCTTACTGAGACTGAAATTATCTGAAGTAGAGGAATGACCGCTTGCAATGACACATTAACTCCCGTCAACATGCCCAAACATAAACATATATATATATATATATATATATATATATATATATATATATATATATTGTGTGTGTGTGTGTGTGTGTGTGTGTGTGTGTGTGTGTGTCTGTGTGTGTGTGTGTGTGTTTGTGTATATACATATGCACCATTTATTTCCTTACATACCGGTATATCCTCCGGACATAGAGGCTAAAAGTGTACTATCATGATGCAAATGTGAAGTGGAATCTGTAGGGTGTAGAAGGAAATTGATAATGTTGGCAAACATGAGGAAGAATATGAGATTTATTGGGTAGATGGGAGGTGGACTTGTTGGTTAGGGAAAGCCGCCATGGGCGCTGCACTCATGGGCGCTGCGCTCCGCAAAGGAATTAGGAAAGGAATTAGGAAAGGAAGACAACGGGCAAGGGTTGGTTTAAATTATTGATCGTTGATTATATGGCATGATGGATTGTGGTGGTGCTTCGAATACCTTAATTCATGGCTTATTTTCTGGAGCATTTGGCTCACAAAGTACCCGATGCATTCCTGTGCGCAAGCGCACGATTCGTTGCTGGACATCAGTCGTTGGTCGTTTTTGGTCGGCGTTGGTTGGTGTGAGACTTGTAGCTTGCTTCTTTTGATTTCGGAAATATCGTCAGTTGGCACTTAGGCTTTGGCGTTAACCCGTGTATTAACCATACTGACTTGGATAATTAGAGTGAATGACATCCAAAGCAGAAGACCTCGTGTTAAAAAGACGCGCAGAAATCAGCAATAAAAATGCAGAAATCATTGTAACATCTGGCAGTTGGTTTGACAAAAAAACGATGAAATACCCTAGAAATATCCAACATTCACTCACATGTATAAGCATTCGATTTTTACATACAAGAAAATAAAGTCCCTATTCGTAAACAACGAAATTTCTTATTTTATTACCACGATAAAGCAGCTATTTTTAGGAGGTAGTAACGAATATTATAGACGATATCGCATTTTCGGAGAAAACCTGACCAAAGGACTCGGGGTTTTCTATAATGAGGTAACAAACCGTTTTTACACAAAATATAAAAGATTATGCCTTTAGACTGTCAGCGTCTAATAAAACTACTCACTTTCTTACGCCAGCTGTGAAATTAGCATTTCTGCCGGAATCATCCTGAAAAGTCCGTCGATGTGTAACATGTACACAATTCAGGTCCCTTGTATCTTATTGCATGTAGCAGCAATTTACATGGATGTTATTGGGTTATGGACAAAAAAGCTTCAAAGTGGCGAAGGAATGAGAAACGAAAAGTAACTTAACATGCCTTGCATCGCGCGTCCAGTGCGACTTTTCGTGTTCGGCGGGGCAGCATAGCATCAGGCGAACGACTATTGGGCCATCTTGTGGGCGTCTTGCGAACGAATGCCGTTGACAGCGATGCTGCTGGGCTGTACCGGCGTAATCCGGGACGGGGAAGGGGATAATGGCGGCAGAGGGCATTACTGGACAGTCAGTAAGTTACACTATTACCAGATGTTTCGCTGATGAAATTTTAGGATAAGGGACGACAGGTCGCCTCGGCAGGGACCGGTCTTCAGAGTAGTCCAATACGACAAATGCTGATCGTGCGATCAACGGTCTTCTCAAAGATCGTGTCATTGTGACTGCTAAGGTATTCGGAAATACCAGAAAAATCAGTAATGACAGTGACCCTTCGGAATCTAAAGTCACTGCCATTACTGATCTAAGTGATATCTGTTTTGATGCGGTGGTATCTATACAATCTACACTTATAGGTGAGAACCTTCTGTCACTCAGTCTTAGTGAAAAGCACTGACACAGAAACATATGTAGGTTTTTGGAGCCTAATACCGCATGTGTGTCGTTGCACAGTGTGGCGCTGACCTGTTCGGTCGTGACGCGAGTCTCAGCGTTACCAGTCTGCTGTCGCCAGACGGGACAAACATGCCGGAGCAGAGCAACGACTACCGTGTGGTGGTGTTCGGCGCCGGCGGCGTCGGCAAGTCGTCGCTGGTGCTGCGGTTCGTGAAAGGCACTTTCCGCGACAGCTACATACCGACCATCGAGGACACCTACCGGCAGGTGAGGGAAGAGCTGATGCTGCGGCCGTGCCGGCGCGGCGGGGGAGACAGACCAAGGTCAAAAGGGCAGAGCAGGAGCAGGAGCTCGTCAGACGGAAGGAAATGTAGAAATGAGGGGCATGAAGAATCGTGCGCGCCAAAAGTATTCCGAAGTGACCTAGAGTGTTCGCCAATGAGCTTGAGTTCCAGAAAAGGCTAGGACAAAAACGCGCACTTGGTCGCAATGAAAATTATGTTTCCTTCGTAAAAGACCCATAATCCTTGCGTCAGTTACAATGACATCACGACGAACACACTCTGAATGGTGCTGGCTTCTACCTCTCTGGGCTCTTGCGTTCACGGCGATTTCTGTTAGGGCTGTACAAATAACCTGTGCACAGTCCACACAACTACAGAGTCCTTGCTGCAAACTGCTCATGATCACATGAACCCGATCGCGCCATTCCCGTGCCCATTGGCATGCTTTGCTCATACCCCGTGTGTGGCAGGTACCAAAGGCTCGATACTTGAAAAAAGAAGCCTGCGCAATTTGACCCGAAACAGAAGGGGTCACGCAGACTACATGGCAGTCGTGTCGATGTTTTGACGGCACAAAAAGATCCCTCAGCATCATTTGGTCCAGTGCCCGCGGAACACCGTGTATTGGCAATTTGTCAGACCGACTTGCTTCTTCAATCATCCCCTTTGATTCAACGTTTTTTTTTGTACTCGAATGCATGTCAAGAATGTGTCCCAGATCCCGTCTTTTTAACAGTGGAAAGGGCAGTGACCCGTTGTTGATACTGTAACAGATTTTCACATAAGATTTTCCTCACAAAAAGAGAGTCATTTGAAGTCATGCACAAGATTTTCACAAGCGTCTTTGGTCAAGACGCACCTGTCACCAGACACCATCCTCGATCGTCGTGTAAGGTTGCTCTACACATCGACTTGTGCAGAGCTCGACCACACCGTCTGCTCGTCGTCAATGCGACTCGCTGACGGACAGCTCTCGTTCTTGGGCAGCTGGGTTTTAAGAACTTGCTTTGTAGCTGAACGTTGGATATCCGATCTTGGAATGAGCATCGACGTTTAAACCTATGTATCGCACTATGCTGCACTAGGACCACATCGTGCATGCATCTACACACAGTGTAACTGAGGCCTATGGATTACAGTGAAAAAAGAATTGGCGAAATGCATTTGTTTAAATAACATAAAATGGTGGAAAATCCATGGATTACAAAGAATGGTGATGAAATAAGCGGCGAGATAACACACCTCAGATGTTTTCTTCCACTGTGTCTCTTGATTAATTTATATCTCTATTATGTATCTGTTATCTGTGAATAAGCATAGACATATGTATCTAAGATATATATATGTATATGTCCATATTTTTATGTACCTGTCCCGCTACCCTTGTTTTTTTTATTGTTCCATTACGTTCCTCCACTAAACCAGCCAGTCCCAAAGAATTTTCGCTCTATGTTCAACAAACCAAAAACAGAACTTACGATATAAAATATTCTTTTGCGAAATCTCCATCAGACCGTATACTGGTACCCTTTATGGGATCCACGCACTTTCCTCAATAAGTGTTTAGGATTAGAGTGAATGCTGAAAAAAAACTTGCTGCTTGAATTCTAAGCCCCACATTCTACAACGCAATGCCAGACTAACGTTTAACTCGTGGCGTTTGACGCGCCTTGATAAACTGCACATGTGAGAGGGAGTCGCCGCAACTTTTTCCTCTCCAGCCGGCAACCAACCGCTGAAGCAGCTTACATCCGCCTTGTCAAAGCATTGCAGCCCCAGCTTCCTCCTAACCGACAACCGACAACCTGTTCCCCACAGTCAGAAGTGCAGCTGTCGTTTGAAAATGATTTGGTGTGGATCATAGTCTTTCCAACAGAAAAAGAATAATGCAAATAGTTATGAATAGCAGAGCATACATAAACAGGGACAAAACACCGGCTGAATTAAGGCGCGGGCTGCCCCTGTCCATCGCACTGTTGTTCGATCCCACAGTTCTGTCGCACGCCAAGGAAAGATTTTGCCTTACGCAACAACACATCAATTTGTCTGGCTTCTGCTTCAGATCGAAACTGATTTAATGACTTAAAGTTCACTGACCGACATGGAAACAATAATGCTTAGGATCACGGACAGTCCTTGTTGTTTCGAGTCAACTTGTCATCTTGTTTTACAGTAGTTCCAAATGCGTCGACTCAGCGTTTCTACGTGGTGCCATCTTGAGAAGTGATCAATAAATTTAGCTGCAAGTTTCGGAATGTAAACGGAAAGTGGAAGAGGAATGGCCAATATGACAGCCATTGGTGTAAAAAATGACGACTCAATCACGGACACAAAGTGGCAAGCGATAAAACGATGCCAAATGAGACAACTTATGGTACGTCTTTTATTTTTAGCCTCCTTTAATTGGGACTTAAAACCGTCTACATATGAATACATTTAACCACGTGCCCATGGCGTAATATGTTTCAATAACAAGAGTCATGTTTAGCTCAGCTCCTCATCATCCTGCCCATGAGAGAGAGAAGAAAGGATAAATAGTATCACAGAGGAATAATGACGTCTCCACGGAATGGATAGTCCTACGGAGCAAGATGCCGGATTCCGATGGATGTCTGCAGGTACTGAGTATCACAGGGCTAGACAGGTCGTCTATGCAAGACCAGATGGCTGTAGGTCGTGATGATGAACCGATGTGAGTTGTCAACCGTAACGTCGAATTGGTGTAATATGAAATCTATTAATCTCAGAACCAGCATCTTCCTGAATAACGCGGGTCTTGTAATCTCGCTGTAGGTATCGTGGCTCATGAAGATGAGTTTTATCTATCAGCATTACATTAGGCACGTTTATACGGGCATTTGGAAAGCTGCCAGATTCCCGGCCAGGTTGGCCGAATTGACCAGCTTCAAAACAAATGCTGATTTAAACTACGATTGGTTCTGGAAAGGCATGTTTTAACATCGTGGTACCAAATAAATGGATTGCAATGCAAATAAGTTCGAAATAAAAGGAGGAGAAACCTTGGCTTTCTGTGCTACATGCCAAGCGTAGTAATTCTTCGCGTGTTCTGCGGTTTATTTGGTAGCTTCTGGCCTGTCGGCCCGCGTCTCGCCAGCGCGGCCGCTGGCCAAATCCAGTGGTTCACAAAGGCTATGTACCTTGACAAGGGAGAAAGGTTTTACAACGAAGGCGCTGATTGGTCGAAGACTGATAAGCTGGAAGCGCAGGAAGAGTGGCGAGGGAGCGAAAAATTCCTTCGCTCCCTTCTTCCTTATTTAAGATCGTAGCGTCTGTGTTTGACGCGATTTCTGATATTCAAAACCTAAAGAAGGTAAGTGGGTTGGTATACGGATTTAGTGAGCTGTAATATCAGGCAAACCAGCATAGGTCGCAGTGGTGTTCTAACTGTCATTGTCTGACAATAAGTGAAGGGAACGTGAAGGAAGCCCAGAACATAGCGGTTGCTTAACCCTATTCCCGGCAGGGGGGCTGAATCCGCCCCTCCCTCGGATTTTTGCTTGCCAATTCCAGGCTTTTTAATGCAGCTTCACGAAACTTGGTGACTTTTCCTAGCTATTTTTTCTACGTGCCGTGACAAAATTTCAAAATTCCATTCTGCTCAGGGGCGGAGCCAGGCAACGTTTTTGGGAGGCACCTCAGGTCATTTTTGGCCATGCTGAGTGTAAAAGGAAAATGTCCGCCAAAAAAAGTGTTTTTAAGATGGAACTTAAAACTTTATATGGATATATAGCTAAATAGTTGGGTAATGTGCAGATATAATTTTGTCCATCTGAGGTCACTTTACAAGGTCAGGTCAATGTCAAAAGTTAAAAGTTGGTTTTATTGCCATAATTTCGGCGCTGATTTTTCAAATGCCAAACCCGGTATATATATGATGTCCAAAGGTACCCTCTACTTGTGTATTAAGTTTCAGCTTGATGTCAGGTCGGATCACGGAGCTATGACCTAAAATGTCAGTGCGCGTACCCTATATCACAATAGCCATGAAATGGAATTTTTGAAACAGAGTGAATTCAAATAATTGAAAACGTCTGCAGATAATAATAAATGCGCACGAGATCATTCCAAGTGGCTCCAAGGTCACTGGAGGTCATTTAAGGTCAAAGGTCACAAGTTGATTTGAAGAACGTGTGACCATGACAATTCCCCCTTTTTCTTGTCCCTGGCACCGCCTCTGCTGACATTATGCAAAGATTGTAATACGATTTGCACTTCTTTAGCATAACAAGACTAGCATAAGCCAAAAAAGTGCTTGTGCCTTTTTTGTTCATTCAATTGTTGAAAAACTAATCATCCTATTTTTGAAACCCTGTGAACGTCCATGAATTTTCTCAGAATTTCAGATGTGTGTACCAGTGATAAAAGTCCTATTCATAATCTCTTGATTCATGCCAGTTTCATCAAAATCAGTCCATAAACAAGGGAGTTATAAAAAGACCAAAAATACCCCTGATTTTGACATTTTTGTCCCCCCCCCTGTATCCACACCTTTCAAAATTTTCAATTTTTTTCATAAGAATGTAGTTCACGTCATGACAAATCATTGCCGTTTGTTGCGATGAAATCGGATGTGTAGTTCTCAAGATCTCAGGGGGGCCGATTCCTCCCCCCCTGCCGGGAATCGACCAGACCGTGTAGCCCTCCGGGAGTAGGGTTAAACTGGCCAGAAAGGTGCACCCTGGCCAATCTGGCCGGGAATGTGGCAACTTTTCAAATGCCCGTATAAACGCGCCTAATGTTTGAAATTTGAACTCACCAAAGTGGGAGTGTCTTATGAAACGTCAGAAGCTTGTGGCGTAATATATGATAGTTTCCTGCGTCATCGAATCCGCACACCACGCCGCTGGAGGAAATCAGAATGTGTCCACGCCGCATTGCATCAGCAATCGGGCATTTTCCTACTGATGAACTGACAGCCACAATAATTGCTTTTGAAAGCATTGGGCAAACTTGTCCGTATGTCATACAGTTTCATAAATGTCAATAGATTGACGACGGAAACCCCCAATCAGAAGCGGGCGATAAAGGACAAAACACCACTCGGACTCTCGAGAACGATGTCATTGTTCCACCGATCCCTTACCTCAACAGCCAGAAATAACTTTGCGCTCGTTTTTCAGCCGTAAGTCAGCGGCCAACTCTAGGCGGTGGGCACCGTTGGTGACGCAAGCTATCCAACCGCTCGTATTAAAAAGCTAGACAAATCTAGCCGCAGCCAGCGTACTTGAAACTCCTGCTTTTCCTGCGACGTCAGCTGGAAGCCATAAGTTTAGAGGTGCGCAGCGGCGGCGGAAACTTTTGTTTCCAGTCGCGGCGGGTCATTACAGCTCAAGTCTGCGCTGACTTGCTGCCGCAGAGAGCGGCGGACGGATGTAATTGCGGTGCGACTCTCCGCTGACTCGCTGCCACGGAGACACGGAGAGCGCCGGACGGAGTCTCCGCCGACTCGCTGCCACGGAGACACGGAGAGCGCCGGACGGAGTCTCCGCCGACTCGCTGTCACGGAGACACGGAAAGCGCCGGACGGAGTCTCCGCTGACTCGCCGCCGCGGAGACACGGAAAGCGCCGGACGGAGTCTCCGCTGACTCGCCGCCGCGGAGACACGGAGAGCGCCGGACGGAGTCTCCTCCCGCCGTCCGGAGACGGACGGGAGGAGGTACCCGGTCCGCAACTCTGAGAGCTGCCGCAGCGAGCCGCACGGGCTTGACCTTTGGGTAAAGGTCAGCGGGCGTCCCGGCTCCGGGTGGGACTCGCGGCCTGGACCTCGTCGATACCACCGCGAAGTGCGAACGGCGACTGCTCGGGGAAGTTCCTTTGGCTATCTCCTCCCTCCTCGTACGTACCACCCTGCATGCGTCGGCGACGCAGTCACTGGGCTTCGGCGGAAACGTCATGTGAGACCCGCACAGAGGTATAAAAGTCATTTTTTTGCAATGCGATTTGGAAAAGTTTATCTTTTCTGCAAAACGAGCCTGCTGAAATCCGGAAGAATTCACGGGCATAGTAAAATCGAAAAATTTGTTCATCCTTTGCTTTCCATACATTACCTGTGAATGTTGGCAGATTTAGAACAGTTTCGATGGCGTCTGATTGTGTCAGCTTGTTTAGAAAGTACGTCCATTCCAACTTAACCATGACTTAAAACATTCCAATGCGGTCGACAAGAGGACATCAGTCATACCAATGGCACGTATTTGCGCTTGCGCTTGGGGCTCCCACGTGACCGCTATTTATCCGCTGTGCTGGTCTAAGCATCAGTTTCTCTGTCGCTAAGCAACACAGAGCTGAACTTTGAACGGCGGCTACCGTTCAAAAGCACATAGCTCGACTTTACCCTTCACAGATCGTGACCACTACACGTAGCTGTCCCGTACATGCCACTCCGAACACACAGCCTCGCAGATTCCCTGGCTGCCACTGCCCAGATCGAGCGTGGATTCCCCGCCGGCCATGGCTAAGTGGTCGGACCTGGCTTGGACCCGCTGACTGTCACCGCTCAGATCTGGAGTGTATCCTCTGTCAGCCGCTGGTCAGGGCCGGAACATCAGCGCGTCTCCAATACAATAATCCGCTAAGGGCACCCACCTGCAGACAGGGGCGCCGTGGCAGCCACAACGCCAGACCCGAACGTCGGGGAGCGCTGCATTTAATCGTGGAAAAGACGTCTCAGAACCCGCGAATCTGTCGCTGAACGCCTAATGCGCGCATTAGCCGTCTAATGCCATCTGCTGATCCTCCTGAGACGGCCGACGTCGTGCTGCTGCTCCGCAAACGCCGCGGGCTCGCAAAGTCGCGGGCTGGGACAGGCTCGGTGTTCACGGCCGCTGGCCAATCACTCCCGCGTGAATCAGAGTGCCTGGACCAATTCACTACACCTTCGGCTCTTATGAATGTTTTTATTTGGTGTTCCCTTACGCCTGCTGTGGCACGCGCGTTGGGGCTTGAAAGTTTTGCATTTCACAAGAAGATAACTTGAGTTCTTTTCGTTTCACAAGACGATTGCCGCAGCGACTGTTACGCTCACGCCATTGTTCGCACCTGCAGGTGATCAGCTGCAACAAGAATATATGCACCCTGCAGATCACCGACACCACCGGAAGTCATCAGTTTCCGGCCATGCAACGCCTCTCCATCTCCAAGGGTCACGCCTTTGTTCTCGTCTATTCCATAACGTCTCGACAGAGCCTGGAGGAGCTCAGGTAAGCCAATGACTCAATGTAACGGGCTCATGGGACTCATGAAAGTACAGGATATGAAAATAGGAAGCAAAAGTTGCAGGAGGTATGCAGTGTGAGATCTGACTGTGAAAATCATCTAGTAAAATGGGTCCCATTTACGTCATGAGCCCGAAGCCCGCCTAACAAAAAAAAATGCAAATCTGTGTGAGGTAAATTTCTTTTCGAGTAGGTTCCACACATCGATCTTAACCTGGTACCGCCTGGGGTCTTCCACCACGCGCGACCACCTCGTGGGGGGGATAAAATCGAACCCCCTCGTATCTCAGGAACTAAGTGTCCGATCCCACTGATTTTAACCGCAACTGATAGGTCGTGTTTTTCTCTCATCTCAGGGTGTGAAACGTGACCTCTTGTGTCGAGCCGCGACCTCATAGGCCACGAAAATGTCGGAATCTATGGCTGGAAAATGCGCGATGCTTTTAACAAGATTTAGTAAGTGTATCAGTTGAGTGACAGCTTCAAAACTGTTACCAAACAAAAGACAACAGCTTCGTGAATCCGCTGTGATGCAATGAATACCGTAAAAGCTATCCCGGAGAAGGTCTGGGGAGTTCTGTAACTTCCAGTTCTAATGCTACGGCCAAAGACGAGGCAGTGAGGGCCAAACGCTGTCGTGTTCCTGCCCTTTCTTTGTTGCTCAGATTCGGCTCTTCCCGTTTCTCCTTGTGCTGCTTTAATTTATGGTCACACGCAACACGGTCCTTAGTTCTCGTATGGCTGAAAGTTCGACACACAGTAGCAGCGCTCTGCCGGCGCCGCTTGCCAGCGTCCGGTGACAGCCGACCCAGCCGATAATGCCCGGCAGGCCTGTCCGTTTAACGTATAGCGCGTCAAATACACGACAGTCTGTATTGGGATCGGTAAGGTTTTGATATTAGATGCAGAATCAATCAATAAAGTCATGTTCGGAAAATAATCAAGGTCTATGGATCCACTGGATCTCAGTTGTTAGATAATTTCCAAAATTCCTAATATATCAGGCCCATCGACTTATTAGTCTTCTATCGCAAAATCAGATTACAGAAAAGACAACGTGCGTACACCATTCAGCTGCCTGTTCAATGCCCCACAAGGCGATGTACATTTTTGCTATGTTGTCATTGTAGGCACAGCTACAATGCCGAACAACATCTCAACACACGCTGGCCGACGTGCGCGGCCGCAAACTGCCCGATATCTTATCACTTTGCTCCTAAGTTCCGTAAAATGACATCCGTATGAAAAAATCACGTCACAATATGTCAAATTGGTAGACTGACAGGTAGTGAAGGTTTGGTAGCCTCATCGCTTACGGTTCGGATGCAGTCGACGGAAAACGGATGGGGAATACTTTTAACTCCGCGGTCGAGGATAAACACTAATTGGGGCCGGTGCTGTATAAGCCCTGTAACGTTTTTATCCGCCATTTTTGGGCTATGTGATGCAGCAATATGAAAATGATGAATTTTCGTAGGTCTCGTTTTTTTATCTACTGTAAAAAATTCAGTCTGTAGCATTGCTCGAGTGGGATCCATGGGGGTTTTCGGGGCATGTTTTTCCGTTTTTTCGTAATTTTGGAAGCTTTGCTCTCGTATATACTCCCTTTGGTGTTATAAGAAACGGATAACCATGTTGTTTCCATGCACTTCTTTATGCCATACCTCATGAAAAATTTCACACTTTATGACGACAGAGGCGGCTTTAGGGGAGAAAAAAGGGTTATTCGAGACATCAAATCTGAGAGAGTAGACACCAGACAGTATGCTTTTTCACATTCACACTGGATCTAGAAGAACCGTGGACCGGACCCAACAACAAATTTTGTATTTAAGGCATCCATGTTTTATATTTTGGTATGAGTACATGGATGGTAACAGGAGGTACGGATATCGAGACCAAAATAGGCATTCAGTATACCATGTTGGGAATCCAGCTTCCTTAAAATGAAGTGGCAAGTACGCCTTCATGCAGTTTTGTGACTTCTTCGTATAGTTCACTTATATATATATATATATATATATATATATATATATATATATATATATATAAATTAAGGTGGAGATTAACCATAGTCCGCTATGGGGTGCTTCAAGTCCCTTCCAATTTTCTGCTGATTTTTATGGGATTTTTTAGTTAGCTTCATGAAACTTAGTCTTTTTCCCTAGATATTGTTCCTGCATATTATGCTAAATTCTCATAATTCAGTTTTCCCCAGGATCGGAGCCCGCCCAGGTTTTTGGGAGGCACTTCAGGTTATTTTTTGGAGCTGTTGAACGTTTAAGAAATTGGTTGATGAAAGCGAAGTTTTGAAAAGAGGACGTAACACCTGATACAGGTCATCGCTGAAAAACTGGACAAATATACAAAAACATTTTCCTTGTTCTGAAACCACTTCACGAGATAAGATGAAGGTCAAAGTCAATATCTGCCTTTATGTGAACATTGCTGACGCTGATTTCTAAAAAAAGACATTCGGAATACGCATGACTCAACATAGTGTCTTCTACTTGTGTTTTGAATTTGAGGTTGAAAACAGGTCGGGTTACGGAGCTATGATCTAAAATGTCTGGGCGTACCCTTTACCACGACGGTCTTCAACAGGGCTTTTAGAACATATGGTTGATTCAGATGGGAACTGGGAACGTTTTCCAATACTACGAAATGAATTCAAGGCTATTTTATGTGACTTTCAGGCTATTTCAGACCATTTAAGACCAAAGGTCGTCATATGGCCTGACTGAGCATGCGACTATGACAGTTCCTCCTTTCTTATGTCCCTGGCGCCACCTATGACAACGTCATAAACACAGTGTAATACGATCTGTACTTCCTGAGTATAAGATTATTAAAAAAAGCTGGAAAATGCTTTTGTTATTTCATGTTAATCCAGTCTTGAGACAAAAAATCATTTTCCATTTATTGTAAACGAGCATGAATTCATTTAAAATTCCTTATATATGAGCCAATGGACAAATAACCATGAATTGACTCTCGATTCATCCCAGCTGCATCGCAGTAGTCGATAAAGGTCGGAACTATAACAAATATAAAATCCTCCTGTTTTGGCTCTGCCCTGTATCTTCCCCTAGCAAGATTCTGGAAACATATGTTTATAAAAACGTAGCTAGCGTAGAGGTGAGTCGAAGGTCATTTGTTACGGTCAGGTCGGACGGCTAACTCTTGAGATCGCAGCGTGGGGCGAATAAGCTCCCTCTCCCGTTCGGCTATGCGTCCCAGCGGAGGTTAGTTTGTGCCCGTTGATCACGCTGAGCCTTAGGGTACCGCTCGTATCACGAAAGATCCGCAGGATGGGCATGTGAAATACAGGTTGCCTCACCTCTTTCAGACTCCTAGGACAGCCATTCGTAGCAGTCATTCTGAAGCAAGTGCATGCTTTGCTGGCTACGCCACTGATGTGTGTTGTATGGCCACATGTGCTGCAGTCACAGCATTATCATCACTTGAAGTACTTCCGCATGCAATGTAAACTTTCATGGAACAATTTTGCATTCTTGGTACCTGCCACCTCCGTTGGAATCGTTTTTTTCCACGTTCACAAAACTCTAAAAGGTCAGAAGGATTTTCTAGAGCCCCTCAGAATTTTACGATTTGGTAAAAATACAAAACTGACATATATTCAGGTTCTAGACCATGCGGTGCCAGCTGTGTTCTGTTCTGACAGTCCTGCACGGACGAAATCAGATCCAAGCGCGACAGAAGAATATGTGGCAAAACTCTTTTTTGTTGTTCCTGACAACACCATGAATATGTTTCTGAAATTCAAAGCATTCGTTATTGTGATTAAATCACGAGGACTTGTGTGACTCGCTCACGGTTCGGCTTTCTGCTGCCGCCGCTTCGACTGGCAGAACCCAGCTGCAATTGGGGAACCGAGACACAGCTATATGGGTCTCTGTCTGACATGGTGCCCGACTGCCTGGCTGTCTGACTGTCTGGCCGTTTAGCTACCTGATTGTCAGGCTGTTGGTTACCTGGCCGTCAGTCTGCCGGCTGTTCGACCGAGTCGGGAGAGTAAGAGTCGTCAGAGTCCAGGGTGAGAATACGAATTACCATACGAGTCATTATATTCCGGGGAGAGTGCGAGTTGCCATATTTTGGGGAGAGAACGAATCGCCATATCCCCGGAAGAGTGCGAGCTGCCATATTCCGGGGAGAGTGCGAGCTGCCATATTCCGGGGACAGTACGAGTCGCCATATTCCGGGGAGTGCGAGCTGCCATATTCCGGGGAGGGTGCGAGTCGCCAGAGTCCGGGCAGAGCACGGTGCGTGACCGGCAGACCTGATTAGAATCCCAGCCTGGCTGGCGCACCGTCGCCTGCTTCGTCCGTTGACGGCCGGCCGGGGTCGTCTGAGCTGTGACGTCACCCAGCGAGCGAAGCTGAAAATGACCGGTCGTCGTGGGCAGCGCCACCGGTGGCCCGGCTCTCCTCCCGCCACCGAACCTGTTGGCGGTCAATGACGACTGACGTGGCGGACGAACGCGACTACTAAATCGGGAGACGGGAAACCACAGACGGGCGCTGTAGCGTCGTGCTCCGATCGCTCGATAACTGTATCAGTCCCTTCCCACGTGAAACTAGTCAAGTAATAGCTTTCAGACGTTGAAACTCAAAACCCTCTGACCTATAGCACTATTCCGTGCTAGGAGAAGATTCTGCCCCGCCCCCTCCGTTTTTTTCTCGCTTTTGCCGGGGTTTTGGAAGCTGTCTTACCAAACTTGCTGACGTTTCTTAAATACGCTTTTCACATGTGACAAAATTTAAAGAAAAATTCCCCTCCAAAGATAGTTCCAGGACACGTTTTAAAAGTCATATTTCAGAAACATTGCGCTTTCTGGAGATCGTGAATTTCGGCGCGGTCATGTATTATTTTGATATCCTTTAAAGTGTCACCGACAGTTCAAATGACCAAAATATTTGTTACCTTGACACCTAAAAGTATTCCCAAGAAAATGTTTTTTACCTTGATACTTAAAAGTATTCCCAAGAAAACTGGGTCAAAGATGAATCCATTGGCACGTCAAGAAGATATTTATATTTTCCAGTTCCTAATAATTTGTGGCTCTTTGTATAAATGGAACAAACCTAACATGTGATATAGACATAATTATCCCAATTTACGCATCTAATACACCTGTGTATACTGCCAGAGTCATCTCAAGGCTTCAGTTTTGGGTGCATATTTCGCCAATAATAAGTTCAGTGGGCTTAACAGGCATTTGGATATGTGTGAGTGATTTCGTTAGTTCCATATATATTACGATCATAGGCTATATATTTTGGCGAAAATGAAAGTCTACGCCGACTCCAGGATAATCCAAAGGGGCATCTTATTTGTTTTTATTCCTGAGAAATTACGACTCGATTTACGGAATGAAACATAGCTATCACCATGTACTAACTGACTTTTTCTGGCAACTGGATCCACCTATGGGTACTTGCAATATGTACATAACATGAAATGTAACACATATGGGAAGGTTTTCTTGATAGACGAGGAAAACGCCAGAGTCAGAATACATGACCAAAAAGCTTTCTTCCCCCAAAAATTACCCTTTTTATGTCCCATGGTGCCATGTGCCATGTGCCTATGATTCTGTTATCTCAAAACGCAGTGCGCTTATGATCTCAAAATGCGAACATTAAGCGCAATGCAAAATAGTATTGATGGTATATTTTAACATGATAGCCTGTTTTTAATAGCTCATCATGTGGAGTTACCCCACTTTTTCTCTGGAAAATGGATCCGCCCAAGGGCATTTGTCATATGTCTATGATATGGTATGTGACACATATAAAAATGTTTTCCGACAACAAATCAGCTCTCCGGACTTAAAACGTATCGCGGAATGAATAAGCATTTGCCAAAAATGCTTAGCTTTTTATGTGCATGTTTGATGTCGGGAGAATGACATGAAATAGAACAAAGTTGGTCAGGAAATGTGGTCAGTGGGCTCGATAAATAAACCCACATTTATTTTTGTATTTCCACCCCATCCCCTTTTCAAAATGTGCGGCATTCTCTTCAGAAATGTGGATCTTGCTGAAGACTATCGAATGCCTTTTTGCTGGGAAATATGACCAATACTTTTCGACATCAGAGGGTGGGGGCAGAATCTGCCCCCTCCCAAGCGTAGAATCGTACACACCTGGTAGGAACACGGCAAAGGGTTAAGTCTTCATCCTCGTTCAAGGACTGAGATTTAGCATATCGTGTTAATGGAGGAGTGCTGTAACAATACAAATTCGTGTCTCACTAGACTCGTCATTTTGTTCCTCGGCATTATGCTTGTCGACATGTACCTCATTGCAGATGTGCTCGAACGCGTTATGTGTTTTGGTAATTTGTGTTATTCATCCGGCCCTGGACGTTCTGCCGACAGACCAATATTTGAAGTGATACGGGAGGTGAAGGGTGGTCAGGAGGAAGAGATTCCCGTCATGTTAGTCGGCAACAAGTGTGACGAGAACGACAACCGAGAGGTGCCTCACACGGAGGGCGAGGAACAGGTGAGACGACCAGTCGCGTCAGGGACCACTATGGACACCTTCAAACACCTGGATTTGTTCAAGCGCCTGTCGCGAAAAAACCTGAAACGAGAAGGGGTAACTTGACTGACTGGATTTTCGGGGCATTGCTATTTCCGGCGAGTTTCGGCGTATGAGGTTTGAGAGGCCCCCGAGCGCACCGGCCAAGATGCAATTTTTTTTAGTGTTGCTGTTTTTTTATACAAACTTCACACGCATATGCTTTTTGTACAGTTAGCACGCATATTGCATGGGAGCGAAACGATATTTAACCCTATTCCCGGCAGGGGGGGCGGAATCCGCCCCCCCTCGGGTTTTTTGCTTGCCAATTCCAGGCTTTTTAACGCAGCTTCACCAAACTTGGTGACTTTTCCTAGCTATTCTTTTTACGTGCCGTGACAAAATTTCAAAATTCTACTTTGCTCAGGGGCGGAGTCAGGCAACGTTTTTGGGAGGCACCTCAGGCTATTTTTGGCCATGTTGAGGGTGAAAGAAAAATGTCTGCCAAAAACAGAGTTTTAAAGATAGAACTTAAAACTTTATACGGATGTATAGGTAAATAGTTGGGCCATGTGCAGATGTAATTTTGTTTACCTGAGGTCATTTTACAAGGTCAGGTCAAGGTCAAAAGTCAAAATTTGTTTTTTCGCAATAATTTTGGCACCGTTTTTTCAAATGCCAAATCCGGAATATATATGACGTAGAAGGGTGCCTTCTACTTGTGTACTAAGTTTCAGCTTGGTATCAGGTCGGGTCACGGAGCTATGACCTAAAATGTCAGTGCGCGTACCCTATATCGCAATAGCCATAAAATTAAATTTTTGAAATAGAGTGAATTCAAATGATTGAAAACGTTTAAAGATAATATTAAATGCATAGGAGATCATTCCAAGTGACCCCAAGGTCACTGAAGGTCATTTAAGGTCAAAGGTCACAAGTTGATCTGAGAAACGTGTGACCATGACAGTTCCCCTTTTTTCATGTCCCTGGCACCGCCTCTGCTAACATTATACAAACATTGCAACGCGATTTGTACTCCTTTAGTATAACATGACTAGCAGAAGCCAAAAAAATGGTGTTTTCCGCTTTTGTTCATCCAGTTGTTAGAAAACTAATCCTCCTATTTTTGAAATCCTGTGAACGCCCATGAATTTTCCCAAAATTTCAGATTTGTGAACCCATGGTAAAAGCCCTATCCATAATCTCTCGATTGATGCCAGTTTCATCGAAATCGGTCCATAAACAACGGAGTTATAAGAAGTCCAAAAGTACCCCCCATTTTGACATTTTTGCCCCCTTGTATCCACAAATTTCAAAATTTTGGAAATTTCTTTTTATAAAAGTGTAGTTCACGTCACGGCAAATCGATTGCCGTTTGTTGCGATGAAATCGGACAAGTAGTTCTCGAGATCTCAGGGGGGCCGAATCCGCCCCCCCCTGCCGGGAATCGGCCATACCGTCTAGCCCTCCGGGAATAGCGTTAAGAAGGAACTTTGAACAGAGGAGCTTTTGCAAGAGCGAAGCAACCCTAATTTTCATTCCACTTTATGACGCTTGTTGTCCTCTCAGCTTGGTCGTCAGGAAACGGCTCACCACATTGTCTGCCATGCTTCGAATGTTCGCCATCTATTTTAATTTGGTGTCGTGTTGGATATAAGCTGCAACTGTAGTCTAAAATGGCAATGTTCACGGTTTACTCACATTTGTTTTTCGTCACAGTCGAAGAGGTGGCGCTGCAACTTCCTGGAGACTTCCGCCAAAAACAACACCAACGTGAAAGAACTCTTCCAGGAGCTTTTGAACATGGACAAAACGCGCACAATGACCCTGCAGCTGGACAATAAGAAGAACAAGTCGCAGAAGGGCACCCGGAAAATCAAGGAAAAATGCGAGCTGATGTAGACGTAGTCAAAGGCCGGCAGAGAGTGCAGCTCGCCGTGAATGCGTCCGCACAGTGAGACTGCTGACGCTGACGTACAAAGTCCCGCACGGCGGTGGCGGCCGGTCCTGCTCTCAGGGCCGGCGCTGCCCGCGCTCTGCTCGAGCGTACGCGGGCACGCTCTGCGCAGAGGAGCCGGCCGTGTGGGCCGGACCTTCGCTGGGCGCCGTTCAAATCCCCTCTCACCGCCGGCGCGTACTGTGCCAGGCCCAGGGTGGGCTCTTCACCACCCCTGGACTGAACAGAAGAGGACTGGCACATCCCGCCGACACGAGAGCTGTAACGTTGTCAAGGCGGCCCGACCCTCAGAGCTGTTCCAGTCCGCAGCTGTCGCGGCGCCGGCCCGGAGGGACGACATGTCGTCATCCGACTGGGCTCCGTGGCACAGGGAACTTGGTCCAGAGGCCTCTGCGGTGATCTTGCGCCAAAGAATTACCGAACGGAACAACGACATGGCGTCAGAAGAGCGAGAGTCAAGCCAGTGGCTGACGCAGACTGCTTTCAACCGACGGGGCCGTCTACTGAAGCCTGCCAGAAGGCCTGGAACATTTCGGAACTGTCGGCTCATGGATGGAATAGTATGGGCTCGATTTTAAATGCCGTTCTTGACCTTATTGGTGTCTGGACATTGCTTTTGAGGGGTTCCTCTCTGCTTGTTTTCCACATAAGCGGCTTGGTTCACAGACACAAAGTGGTTCGGCGAGGATAATTGAGCTGCTCCGTATGGTGGCGAAGACCTAACCGTTGCTGGTATTCAGCTCTTCTGTTTTTGTTCATCTTGCCATGAAGTAGTTCTCTGTGCGTCCTAACCTCTTACTTCTGTGCCTTCTGAAAACGATATCTTTAGTTTTGCTGGGACCGGTGTGTTCGTTTTTGGTGATGGTCTATCAATGCCACGTGCTGAACCACCTGTACCTTCCTGTCCTGAGGTCTTCCTTGATCTGCCCTCGCGTAGTCTGTTCGCAAACAGCTTTATTGATGTGAAAACTATTACTTACGGCACCGATTTCATAGCTATTCTCTACATGACCAGAGAACGAAACGAATTTTCTTTTCCCAATGCCCATTCTTTAATCCATATTCATTTGTTTACAGAGGTCTTTACTACTGCTTGACACACGCTTTTTCTAGACAGCGCAGACATTAATACAGAGAGCGGGCTCACAAATTAGTAACAGTGCGGCGCACGGAAATTTTTAGTTCACTTGCCCCTTTGCCAAGTAGTTTTCACGAATTTGTAGATCTCAGCAAATAAAACAAATTTTACACTATTTTAGACCGCGAGAATATTTTGTCATCCCAATAACTCGCTGGCGCGGAGCACGAACGAGGTTTTTATACATTGATGAGCCCTGATTTGCGTAAGTCTGTCCGTGAGGCGTGGCGCAGGAGCAGGATCTCTTTAGTAGCGCCTCGTGCTGCTGCGATTTGCGCAGTCTTCTGCGCAGCGATTGAAGATGGAACACGATAGGCTCTCTTCTGAGGTTATTTGATAACTATGCTGTTGAAGGAAGAAAACATTGCGTCCTTTGAACAGCATTACTAGCATTACGCTATCAAACTGTACTACGCCAGAAGCATGCCTCAGAAAACTTGCGTTGCTCTAGCAAAGCTTTGGTGAGGATCTCGTCAATGTGGGCTGCTGAGAGAAGACATCAAAACGACCCCGTGGTCTTAGAAACCAAACCGATTTCCAATAGTTCGGCCTTTTCTAAATCTGATTCTTCTTTTTGTGAAGTGGACGACGTCAGAATCAGGTGCGGCCCGAGCATGAGTCACCGAGCATGCAGCTGCGTCAAACTTGTTAACTGACGTCGTGACAAGCTAGCAGACCTCATCATCGGAGTCATTCCGCCCGCTTTTTCTTCCAGTCCACCTCCAGCCTCTCGCAGCCTGGAGTTATTGAAATTCCTCCCGTAATGTTGACTTCTCTAGAGCGTGGTTATTGCAAAGTATCTCAGAAAGAGGCCATCCAGAGAGCACGATTAAGCGGTGTGTCTTTTGAGGTACGGAATGGGTTCTCCGCCCGTGAAGCGGACGGACTGTGTACTGGAACGTGTGTCAGGTGTGCATCGCCGAGTATAGCCAACCTCGTCTCGTTTCTTCTGATCTTCGAGCTGTGATGCATGAAGTTGTGCCGTGCTTTTTTTGTTGCACTCCCTATCAGTGATGGTCTTACCCTGTGAACAGTCCATACGTAGTCACATATCACCAGATAGCTTTCCCGTTGTTGGTTCGTCATCGAACAATGTCCAAGCGTCGTGTGTTAATAACACCCACAATTCATTCTTGAAGAATAGGTACATAGGTTGTTAAATCCACACAATTGCGATTGTGTCAGGTCGTTGAAGACTCGCTGGGCAATAAATTAATAACAAGAGCCAAAGTTTTAAAAACGCACTACCTGTGACATCGGAACACGAACATGACAAGACGTGGAGCTTGGGTTAATGAGAAGATTTGCTCGTTAATGTTTTTCCAGAGTATTTTTAGAAAATATTTTCATGGGTGCGCGTGACCTCCCGTGAAGCAGAAAGGGTCTTCCATAAATTACATAACGTCCAGAAGGGGGAGGGGAGGTCGGTAGGGGTGGCCGGCATTGAAGCGATGTTTAGAAAAAGGGCCTTAAGTCTCAAAAAGTGTTTTAGGTAGGCGGGCGGCGGATGTACGGTGGGAACGTGTTACGTAATTTATGGTTAATGTCCAGGGCATTCCGTGCTTTGTTCACTTTTCTAGCCTACAGTTGGTAGTCATCTACATTAGTATATATCACTACCTCGTAAGCAATGCAAAAATGACCATGTGGCACGCAAATATGTGCTAATGCGTTGCTGATTTCGCATTGCCTCGATGGCTGCTCACGGTAAAAAATTGAAAATCACGACTCGCAACAGCGCACGAGACATTATGAAAACCCTCGCTAACTAGCATTCAGCAATGCAGTGCGCCGCCGCCTGCATACCGAGTAGGGGTGCTCGCTGTGCTCGCTTCTTCGATCCGTCATACAGAAGTTTTCTTTTACTTGCATACTTCAAAGTCAATACTTCAATACTTCAGCGACAGCCGTCGCTGAAATTTCAACTTCTGATTGTCCCGTTTCAGTCGCCAATTGTATGGCTGTATTACTGCCGTAAAACGGACTATAGGCGCACTATAAACCGGGTTTAAGAATGGAAGGGAAGTAGGATTTTGGACTGGCCCAAATGGTATGAATGACATGAATGGCATGAATTTGCGTTCACCGGTTCCAAGCGAGGAACTGGTTGCCGCAGGCCAAATGGAAGAGCATGTGACAATAGAGCAACTAAACATGGCTCCTGCAATAGGAATGAAGGTGGGATTGTTTGTAACACTGTTATTTACAGTGTTTAAACACTGTAAATAACAATGTTCAAAAACGTGAATGTCATTTCATGCGAAAAAGTAATATGCCCAGTCAATTCTGATACTGAAGTGTTACTATTAACCTATAGTGTTGCAACTAGTTGTAACGAAATGTTTCCAAATTGTGGAGCAGAACGTGGGCAAAAAACAGATTTTGGTTTTTTTTCCAGTACAGCATTATAAAAATAATGTTCCATTTTTCCGAACTTTAGGAAGTTTGCTCCCCGCTAGCTTGCCGACACACGGTGGCGCCACCACTGAGGAGAGGGTTCATTGGCATGAGACAACCAAACTCTGGCCAAGCGGCATCTGTACGCAGCAGATGGTGCTAAAGCTTCCAGGATTACACGCTTCTTTTTAATGGCCGCAGAATTGCTTCTTGGTACATACAAAGATCAAAAAATGTGTTAGTGTAAAAAATAGGTAGTATTTTGGTTTTCATCAATTTAGAAGTGTTACCTGTGCCATTTATGAGCTATGTTATGCTGACTTGAGCTACGTTATGAGGTTTGGAGTACCTGTGTGTGATAATCCGGGACATGACAAGACATCACAGCCATTCAGACAACTGTTCAGTCTATTGCGTAAGCCGTTGACTGGAATTGCACAACGGTGTGGAGGGATTCTAGTCCATGCAAGAAGTTTTGTCTGGCACCGGACTTCGAATCAAACACCACGCCAGCAAACAGTAGTTCAACCGGGATTTTCGTGAGGGGGATGAGGTCATAGCTAAAAATAAAAGGTTTAACGTTAGTCTTGCCAGTGTACTGCAGGGTGTCAAAGTTAACAAAATGGAACGGCATACCTGCATATTTCGAAAACAAAGATACACTGCATATTTATTTGATTCCTTTTGGTCTTTTTAAACAATCGAATTTCTGATCATGACCTTTTTTAACTCAACATAAGGAGGATGGTCAATGACCCCTCTGACCCTCGTCTGACCCTGCTACCGCTAGGAGATCGTTAGGGTTATACAAATATACTTGTGCGCTGGTACCTTTATGCGTTATTAGTCATAGCCCTTGAGATTCAGGCCGTTTCTCGGTCTCATGCAGTCGGCTTTGAGAAAACATATATAGGACGTAAATTGCTTACAATTTACGCCCTATATTTATTTATTATCTGAAACTAAAAATGGGACCAGTTTCAAGCTCTGCTCGTCACAAGCTTTCCAACGGTGTGCTTATTTTTTATCGTGCGACCAACCGTTCGTGAGTTAGAGGGGGGGCGGCCAACCGCCCCCCGCCCCCCAGTCGCGCATGATCGTAACCGACCGACGGTCGTGCGCGGGTTAAACCGTAAATGGTATCTGACCCTTATCAGACTGACGTACCTATAATAAAATAGATATATATAAAAAATACGTATAAAAGAAATATATAAAGAAATATAAAAAAATATATCAAAGAAACGGAATGTTCCATGGGGCATCACTTTTGGCATTTTGTCTGATTTATTTGCAAAGAAACCGTGCACCATTTCCCCCGCCACGACGAACTCTCACAACGGAACGTTCGCATTCCGTATTCGTCCGTAAGGGCTGCTCCACACAGTGGCTCTTAGGGCCCAGATCACTCCCCTCCCGCCCCAGCCAGCACCCTCCCCGTGCCCCCACCCTGACCCCACAATCAACGTGGCCGACTTAGGTGGGCGCAGCTCTGAGGCGCCCTAGTAATTTCTGCCGCGAGGTGGCCCCTGTCACGTGCCGCGGCAGCCTGCACCAGGCGGCAGCGAGTCTATGAGAAGAGCCACTGTGTGGCAGTGAGACGGACGCGCGGCAGGGGAAGGACGACGGTGCCGGCGGCGGCAGCGCGTGTTTGGCGCTCAGATACAGCGCTACGAAGGCGAAAAATGCATCCCAGTGAGGCAGGAGCGGCGGAGACATGCAGCGTGAGGTGTGCGTTCACCGCATCGCTGTGTTCTATCAGCTGTCTTATGTTGGGCCAGCCAAAAACGGTGAGGGCGGGAGCGACATGATCGTTGCGGTGCTGACCGGCGAGTAATCTGGTCGAAAAGTGAACGATCTGCTGTAGGCGGTTAAGGCGGCAGGCGGCAGCTCCACACCAGACTGACGAGCAGTACTGGAGGTGGGGCAAGACATGGGTCCGGACAAAGATTTTTAGCATGTCTTGGGCCAGGTGGTGGCGAACTTTGGAAAAGGACATGAGGAATGCATTGGATCCCCGGACTACGAAAGAGGCATGTTGTTCCATCACAGGGTCTGATCGAGGAAAACACCCAGTACTTTGATGCATTTTTAAGGCCGAATGTCAACATCATTTACCCGGACACTGAACTGTGAGGCTTTGGGCGACAGTATTTTGAGTTCCGAGACGAATGAAACAAGTTTTTCCTGCGATCATTTTTAGGCTATTTGCCCTGAAACATTATTGCAAGCACTGGATATTCTCCTCGGCTCGGGACTTCAGCACTTGGAGTTCATCGTGGTTAGAAGGTGCTAAGTCCAGGATTTCCGGTGTCGTCGGCATAGGATAGGAGCCAACCATGGGGTAGGAAACACGGTATGTCGTTAACAAAGACAAATAAAAGGACTGGGTACACGATGGATCCCTGAAGGTCACCATGGAATAGAGAAGGTCTGGAAGTGCCGCCACGGGCAAACTGGGAGCTGCTAGACAGGTAGCTGCTGAACCAGCCGGAAAGAGATGCCGTACCACTAGAGCTTGTCCAGCAGCACCGAGCATTCAGCGGAAAGGTCCCTCCCATTTCATGGGCGGATTGGTGATCTTCACTGCTTGGGGCACGCAATCATTGTTGAAGCATTTGTGCGCAGTTTCATAACGTATATCTTTTTGAAGTAATACAAAACGTAAATATAACGGATAGGCACTGGGAAATGAGATGATATTTGAAGTCATACTGTGAGCACATTTATTACCGAATGAACATTAGACTTGGCAGAAACGTACTCATGGATGTTGTTGCCGCCGCTGGCCGCCCAGGCGTAGCGGCTCTGACGGCGTCCCTGCCGGCTCGGTCAGTCGCAGCTCACGTGACCGAACTTCTGACAGCGGGAGCCGGCCGGCCATTCTTTTTGACGTGGTCAAGAAGAACAGAACGTTACTGCGGTTTGTGCCCGCTCGGGCAGACCGAATTGTCTTCGCGCCATTGAAGTGTTCATCGAGCACATCGGATCACCTTTCGGTAAGAAATCCTCTTTTAAACTTATTCATGGCTTGGCGGGATGATTAGGTTCTTTTCTCTTGATTAGCATTTGCTTAGAAGATGGTTTCACTGAGATGTATCCGACCTTGCCTTGCCTTCGATCTAGCCTTGTCCACCGTCGCTGTTGGGCGGCCGCGCGGTGGCGCCACTGATACTTTGCACAGTGGCCTTGATCTGGGTTGCAAAAAGCCTATCGTGATGGCTGCGAGGCGGTAGGTTTTGCCCGCCGCTACTCAAGTTGCTTTTTCGAATAGCTTTTTTGTGATCTCATGTCGCGTGTCTACTGTTTTTGCCGTTTACTTTCATATTGTAGGTGTGCGATGGCTTGCTTATGAATGTTATGCTTGAATGTTATGAATGTTATGAATGCTTGAGAATGTTATTGCGATCGATATTGATTTTAGAAACCGTTTCCATAATACATCGTTCGAGCCAGAGCTGCGTTTCGTGCGGGGACGCGTATGGACCGAAGAAACCCGAGAACGCTACGGATGTGGTAGCCAGTTCTTTCTTAGTGGATCACCTCCATTGTACCTACTTTGTCGGCCGCGCACGCGCCTGGGCACGCGCACCAGCATTTTGCGAGGCATTTCTTGGTCCAGAGCAGCGATCGCCTGGCGTCTCCTGCGCTTCCGGGAGAGGTCGGATACCAGCCTCCCTGATACACCTTCTGTTTGATAATGCCCCATACGTCCTCAATGGGACGTAGCTGGGACACACAGGGGGACTGGTGTCACACGTAACATGCGGCACTCTGGCCTCTTCCGGCAACTCGAGGGCTTCCATGGCATAATGAGTATTGGCCAAGTCTAGCCAGAACAGCATATCCCTGTTGGGATAGTTTTCATTCAAAGGTTTAATGAGCACATCACTTATGCACTTTGCACGGTACACGTTGCCATCAACTTTATCCGCACTCGGCATGATAACCGGACGTGCCACACTCCTTGGAGAGATGGCGAACCACACGAGAAGTTTACGGGGGAACTTGCTTTCTGGCCCCAGTCCTTCTTGTGCTGGACAGTCCCCACCAGGTCCAATACAGCATCCAAGGTTTCCTGGCGTACGGCTTTCGTGGTAGGTGAAGAAACTTTCACCCTCCATGACGATGTCGCACTCTTCTCGATTTGGCATGCGCCCGTGCGACGGTTTCCGGATGCGAGTCTTTTGGGTGACCTGGAAGCGCCTCCTTGCTTTTTCGGTACTGAACCTTGTTTTCTGCCAAGATTTTCCTCACGTACGCTCTCGCGATCCCAAACCTAACAACAAAAACGCTCTGCGACATCCCTCGCTTTCCAACCGCGGCTCGAAGCAGCTGGCACTGTCTTTTGATTCTCATTTTGGTTGGTTGATGATGAGAAGCATTCCCACAGCTCCTGAGGGTCACCAGCGCTCGGTAAACAGTCGCTCACGCGATCCAAAAGGGCTCACAGTGTCTCCAAATAAATGATCTGGGCTGTCCCGGGTTGTCAAGGGCCAGGCTCAATCTCAAGGGCACCTTGCTTTGACATTGGCTCCATGACTGCAAATAAATTGCAGTTCCAGACAACTTTTTGTATGATTTTGTACCCAACAATAGGTAGAATGCACGTGGCAAATGCCAGTGGTGAGACCCCTGATGTTGAAGAAATATATATAGTGAAAAAGTGTCTCATTTCCCCAGTGCTTACCCGTCATTTTAATCATCAGTTGGCTTAAAAACACACTCCTTCCTCCCAACACTGAAGCTACTCCCAACACTGAAGCTACCTCGTGCAACTGAGCATTCCTTTGTCGGTGAACCCGATGGTGGCGCCGCGACGACGGCGGCTAAAGGCAGCACTGCGTCTCGCCTCACGAAGGGCTCTGTCAGTTTCGTGCCGCCGGCCGACGTGCAGTTCTGCGGATGCTCACCAGAGGCGCTGTGGGGATACGGCGCGGCGTGGGGAGTCTTTGCAGCCATATTCCTTGCATGCTGGTAAATGCGGGGACAAAATGAGCACATTATCTGGTGTTAAAAAGTTAAATCGTACGTTCAGTTTTATGAACGATACCACTATACACATGACGTATGATTTTAATTCTACATTCCCTGATATTTTTGGTGAGGAGCTGCCTCACCTGTCTCGCATGACGAGCCGCTATAGTTTTCCTTTTTTGAGATCAAAGATTATCTTTTTTTATCAGTTTCTTTAAACACTGTGCAGGTTTCTGGATGATCTTTTCCACATTAACGTGTAAAGCACACACACATTCACATCCATATATATATATATATATATATATATATATATATATATATATATATATATTTCTTTATATTTGTTCTAATTTTGCGCGCCTTATTTCAAAACTAAGTTACAGTTTAAAGAGAAATTCCCCGCTCATTAAAAAATTCACCAGAAAGGTCAGAAAAACAGAACATGCCGTTCTTTTCAACAAAACCTGCGTTAAAGGGAATTTCCTCCCCTCCTCCGGAATTCTAAATATATACAAACACTAACAACTAACTAAATACTTTAGAGATTAGTAACCGCTGGAAGTTATCAAATGTACCGGAGTTGGCTACCTTTCCTGAAAACATGCCAAAAGATGCGTTTAGCGCCCTTGTTTACAATCAAGCTATCCCGTGTTGCTCGAAATCTGGTCTCCAAAAGTTGAAAAAATGACGCCATAGGTCAATGACCTGACATGACCTCTATTCGAAATCCTCAATCAAGACGCCGAATGAATGGAAATTATCGTATTCTACGTTTTAACGTCCAAACAAACAGCCTATTCCTGTTTCTTTCGAAAAGTCGCACGGAATGGCCTGTGCGGGCCGAGAAAGTGCTCAAAGTTGGCCTTTTTGGCCCCATTTAACCTTGAAGACATTGACCTAAAGTCATGAGAATTGCACACAATGTAAATGGTTATGGACCCACCCTGTCCATAAAATTTTATGCCTCCAGCTCTTTCCGTTTTCGAGATCGGAGGGGGATACTTTTGTGCCCCCTTCCAGCGCCCGTTAGTGGGAAAACCCCTTCCACTGCACGGGTTAATAGGTTGCTAATTTACCCAATATGTTAAACTACCCAGCCCCATAGCCCATCTACAAGCGCTTGCACGCTTCCTCCACTGCGCGCTAGTGCGATAGCGGCTGCAGTGCTGCACGTGACCGGTGACATTGGTCTCATGTTGCTCCGCTCCTACCACAAACTCTCCGCCTCGGTCCGTTCGCATCACACACTGCTGCTGGTCTGTCCCGTGTTCCTGTCATTCCGCTCATGTGCGGCGCAGGTGGCGCCACAAAGGTGCGGCTGGCATAGTGCGGCGCTACCTCTTCTGGCGCCGCCCGGCGCAGCTCCTCGCGCTCCCCTCGGTGGCGCTCGGCGTCAGCGGTACGCTGGCCTTCGCGTTGCTCCCCCTCCTCCTGCCGGGCAGCGGCCACGAGGGCGACATTCGGCGACAGCGCCGCTGATGCTGCGGCGACGCCTTCTCCTGCCGGGTGCCGGCAATGCGGGAGGCACCCTGCGACATTCGCTGCTGAAGTTGCGGCAACGCCTCTTGCTGCCGGGCGGCGGCCATGGTCGTCGCGCTCACGGGAGCCGTCACCCTTGTTCTTCTTCGGTCTCCCTGGCCCTCGCTACTCTCTTTCCGGCAGCCTCTGGGGGAACTTCTCGATGCTGGTTTGCTCCAGCAGCTGCAGACGTCGCGAACAGACGTCACAGATGTGTCGCCCCGACTCGGGAGAGATACGTCCAGTGAGACAGTTAATGCAGTTCTGGCGAAATTGTTCGACCGCAGCCAGTGCCATTTTACCATGAAATCGTCCAACCCGGCATTTTACCCTCTTGACCTGGACCTCTTAGACATATCAGTGATTTTGATGCCCTAGGCGAACGACGTTTCTTTCTTGTGAAAGCCACTCACATTTGATGTAAATGGGTGCCTGGAAAGGGCCCGCTGGTCATCCCTGTTTAATGTGTGGGCTGAGCGGGATGACAATTTACACCTCTAATGTGTATTCTGTTTTGCGCTTATGCATCACTCGGACTCGGTTTCGTCGTTGGTTCGATCACTAAAGTGTTTGGATTTAGTAGCATCGCCCGGGTTACTGGCGTAAATGGTCTATCTCCTGGAATGGAGGATCGTTAAGCTGTCCGAGCTATTACTATGCGTTTTTCGTGACCTGGCAATGTGCCATAGGTTTCTACATTGACAATAGCTTGTTCCACGCGCCACGTGCTCACGGTGCATCGTACCGAGTCATCACGTCACACTGCACTTGCTGGGGCTCGTGCCTGGGTCATGTGAAAATTTCAGCCTCCAACTCACTCCGGTTTGGCCTGGGCGCGTGATTAATTGTTTCAGCCGAACATACATGGATTCCTTTAGAATACCAGAAAACGATACAGTAGATCAAAGCAATTCAGACACCAGTGAACCAGAACAGTACAAAGTGTCATTGCGAACAGAAAAAAGCATGAGTCGGACATCCACACAAAAATTGGTAACCACCCAGATTTAGATGAGGTTAGGAAACAATTCCCAGTGGAGATGATGAAACCATAGTTACGGCGGGTTGTTTTTTTTAATTAAAACGATTCAAGAATACGTATTTTTTAAGTTTTGCCTAATATGTCTATGGCAGTGAAATGATAATCACTTCCTAGAGCTGATGCAGACAGACCTACCTAAATGCTGCTGAATCCTGAGGTGGAGATTACGGAAACTGGACCCACCGTAAGACGCTCCACACGACGCGCAACAGAAACGGTAAACCAGTGAAGATTGGCAGCGTTTAGGTATTCCGTCCTTGAATTTTAACAATGATCTTGTGGTGGAGAAATTGACCACAGAACATAGCCTATCGGAACATCGTTTAAAATGGGAAAAGCAAATAGCGTCAAACATCTTCTCGGCTCCAGCGAGTTTCTTCGGCAACCACAGATCGGATCGCCTCGAGACGCGCCAACCTGGAACGAGAATTGAACTGGCAGTCGCGTGGCACATAGCACTTTTCAGTGCGTGCTGCACGTGCCATGTGCAAGCGATGGCAGTGTGAAAAAGCTGTTTTGGGCGTTTTCAAGGACTGAGTGTAGTGCTGACGATCCGGAGATCGCAGCGACTCGAAAAAGCAGTGGTGTCACCCCGAGTGCCGTCCATCGTTTGCACCAACAGCTGCCACCGGTCCGCGGTCTGGGCGTCGCACGGTCTGGAACGGGCTCATGCGATTGTCCTTGAACCTCTTATCGACTACACTTTGTTGTCATATAGAGACGGTCGACTTTTTGCATCAGAAATTACATTGTCGCGTGGCCCGTTCTTTTGCACTCCCAATGCACCCAAAACACGACCGTATTTCATCGTGGTTCTGTTACAGTCCATATTTTCGTAATGTCCTGTACGTCTTAACGCGGACTCTTCGCGAAATATATAATCTGTTGCCTGAATAACAAAAAGTGAGTCATCTGAACATTTAACGTATCGCACACATCTGGAGTGAAGCTGTCGCCATCGAGTTACCCAAACATGGTAGTAGCCTTAACATACCAGTACCCTGCTACCTATCTACGCAGGTCATAGTGGTGGGGATCTGACATCAACAGAAGTACCTAGAGGATTTCATTGTTTATTGTACAAAAAAGGGTCCATATCCCATAAACATCTTAAATCTTACCTTTCCTTGGTGGCATATGGATGGTTCTGGTAGGTATGTTTCAAAAAGCTGGTCTGTGGAAGTTTGGGCTTTGTGGGGCTGTGAAAGGGAGTTCAGTATCTGGCTCCCCTGATATCCTCTTTAACGTAATTTGGTTTGATAGATTGCCACCTGGAGATGTTCTTCATAAACAGGCTACCGTGCAATTTTTTCATCCTGCTTTACACTTCTAATTCGATTGCACTGAATCAGACTGACGGTGTGGTTGATCCAGATTAAAGTTAGGATCGCAGCGCTTGGATCTGGATCAGCACTTGAGTCGCGCTGTTTTCAAACTTAACCCGGATCAAATGCGATTCACGGCTGTATTTTCAAAACTGATCCGGATCTAATGCGATTCACCCAAAAGAAAGCAGGCAGTTCTTGGTCCCGATCACATCCGGATCAAAAGCAACCTCAAGTCTGACTCCGGATGCCCTTCGTAAGAAATGGCCACATTTTACTTTCAAAGTGGTCTTGGTTTCAGCAAGCTGTACCGGCAACCCAAGGTCAGAGCGACTCGAAATGGGTATCGCCTCGAAAGGAATTATACGCCTGATCATACAGCACCATGCACGTGCATTGCCATACAGCACGTGACACGTTTAGAGAGTTAAAGGCCAAAGTAAAGTCGACTTTTGTGACTTTTTTATTATTTTTAGCATCAAACCTAAAGGCCGATTTCACCTGTCACCGACAAAGAAATTGCAAGGCATTTCCTTGTGGTACAGGCTATGCATAGCACATGTTACCCCCTCGCGCAGGAGTATACAGTGGAATAAATGTTGGCTTGTATTTTTCAGAAATTAAGATTAGATTTAGAAATCCAGGCGACCTGAAATTGGTACAAGCGCAAACTATGGAGTATAGAGTGGCGCAGCAAACCTGCCTAACAAAGTAAACGGCGAGTCCTGCTCTGTATATTGTTTGAACACGAGTCCGTCGAGCAATACGTGCTCCGGTCCAGGGGCCAAACATGTTCACATATTGACACGTGTCGCACACCGTTCGAAATGCCTCGTGTTCTAGCAGTGTATGGGTCAGCTTTCGTCGTGCTGCGGCCCGTCGTTGGCGCGTGATGCACGCTTCAAAGAGGATTTTTTGGCCCATAGAGATAACACATAAAACGACAGGCGTCAAACATCTCCGTTCCGGCGAGTTTTCTCGACAACCAACGGATCGGCTCGACAACCAGCGGATCGGCTCGAAACGCACCAGCCTGAGACGAGAATTGAACGTGCAATCGTATGGCGCATGGTATGTTTCAGTGCGTGCTGTACGTACCACGCGCTAGAGGTAACAAGGTAAAAACAAACAAAAAATTGGACGTTATTCAGGAATGAGTGTGGTGCTGGCAATAAAGAAATCGCAGAGACTTGAGGAAAGCGCCGCAGCGTAGCCCCGTGTACCATCTTTTGTTTGTACCTACGGCCAAATGCCTCCGGCCCAAGGTTTGGATGTCACACCTCCTGGAGGGGTTCATGCACTCATTCCCGAGCCCCATATTGATTCCACTTCATTGTTGCACAGAGGCCGCCGACCTTTTTCAGTAAGAGTTACACAAACGTGTAGCCTGTTCTTTTACGTCCCATATTCACCCAAAATATAGTCGTATCTTAGTGCGGTTTGGTAACACTCCATCTTTTCGTGAGGTCCTACGTCCAAGCGCAAATTTTTCGCAAAACGATCGCCTACTAGCTGCAGTCTTTCGCTAAATTTACAGTTAAATAAGCTTACCGATCCACGTTCGACCCTATACCGCTGTGTAAACAAACAACCGTTTTTTGTCATCAAACCGGTCATGGTTCCAGCAAGCTGAAATCGACAGCCCAAGGTCAGAGCGAATCAAAACGGGCATCGCCTCGAAGGGAAATGAACGCCCAACGGTAAGGTATCATGCATGTGCAACAGTAGACAGCATTTGTCACGCTCATTGGATTACATGTCATGAACGTGAACACGAATGTGTCACGTTCACTGCATCTAAAGGGACTTTTGTAAGTTTCTTTTTTTAATTTTTTGGCGTCAGACGAGAGGCCAATTTCGCCTGTTGTCGATAAATAACTTGTAACGGCATTGCCTCACGGTATAGGCTGTGAATTGCAAGTGATACCCCTTCACGCAGGAGTGTACAACGGAATACATGTCGTTTTTACTTCTCAGCACTTATAATGAGATCCGGAAATCTGAATGCTCCAAAGTGGTATCAGTGAAAACTATGGAGTACAGACGGGAACATCAGCCTTGCTTAACGGAGTCAGCGGCGAGTCCTAGTGGTAGGCGAGACCTCCATTTTTTTTCGAAATTGCGTTTATTACGGATGAATCGGGTTATCTAGATCCATTTTCAAAGTGAGTCAGTTTGGTGATGGTTTGTGTGGGTCATGTTCATATTTGAAGCTTAACCATAAGAGCTCAAAATTGATACATGACCTCGCTTGTTTGTTCAGGGCAACTTTTTTGCCCTGGATAAGAAGCGCCTTCATAATCTGAAACCTTCTTCTATCGAAGGTTCTTTTAAGTATTGTTTTGTTTTGTTTCAAGTCCATGCGTGTTTTTCTGCGATGATGTGTCTGATGTACAGATCCCGGTCAACATCGGGCACACAAACACAGAATTTGAGTCAGTGACGACCCGACTTTTACAATACCACCAACAGCCACGCCACGCGAAACATCACGACAGATCAATAATCTCCACGACAGAGGTCAAGAATCTACATCACACCAGGCAGATCATAGGGTGTTACTACACATTGTCACCAGCAACATCAAATGCACAGAGGGTTTCTATAAAACCGACAAAATAGGGCATCTAATGAAGAGAAACAATATAAAAGAGGAGAACACGCTGCAGCATACCAATGTAGTCAGCTCAGTTGCCCATACGATGGCTGTCAGCTTCGTCGCACTGGAGGCTACATTGGTATAATAACCACCACCCTGTCAAGGCATCTGACAATGCATCTGCGGGAAGGGACACCCAGCCAGCACTTTCTCCGTGCACACTTCCCCTCCCTTGACTTCCCCTCCCCTGTATCCACCGCTTTCAAACATTTTGAAAACTTCCTTCTAAAAAAAGTATTTTACATCATGCCAAATCGATTGCCGTTTGTTGCGATGAAATCGGATGGGTAGCTCTCAAGATCTCAGGGGGCCAAATCCCCCCCCCAAATTCCGGGAATCGGCCAACCGTCTAGCCCTCCGGGAACAGGATTAAATGAGGTGAAGTGAAGAAACAAGAATGAGCGTATAGTAAGTTCCATTCTGATTCGAATGATACTTGATGTGATCGAGAGAAGCCAAAACGTTGCTGAGATCTAGAAAAACGGTTGCAAGCAATCGAGAATGGCGTCACAACTCGGTGCCCTAACGTTATTTGTAGCTGATCTCACCCAAATATTCTCGTCACTAACCATCATTTTTCGAACAGTTACTGTTCATTAAATTTAGGTAGCGTCGTAAAATAAAGAGCTCTTTAAAAAAGGACTCAGTAGCCTCCCGTCAGCAATGTTGATTTATAATTTCTTTTTAGTTCTTCCTGGCGATATTTTGCGTGAATTAGCGTCGCAGTTAACTGCCTTTTAACCGATATTTAAGGGAAAACTAGCTTTCTATAATCCACCTCTTGCATGTAGAGCACGCAGCACTTAACCCTATTCCCGGCAGGGGGGGCGGAATCCGCCCCCCCTCGGGTTTTTTGCTTGCCAATTCCAGGCTTTTTAACGCAGCTTCACCAAACTTGGTGACTTTTCCTAGCTATTCTTTCTACGTGCCGTGACGAAATTTCAAAATCCTATTTTGCACAGGGGCGGAGCCAGGCAACGTTTTTGGGAGGCACCTCATGCCATTTTTGGCCATGTTAAGGGTAAAAGGAAAATGTCTGCCAAAAACAGAGTTTTTAAGATAGAACTTAAAACTTTATATGGATGTATAGCTAAATAGTTGGGCAATGTGCAGATGTAATTTTGTTCTCCTGAGGTCATTTTACAAGGTCAGGTCAAGGTCAAAAGTCAAAATTAATGTTTTCGCTATAATGTCGGCGCCGTTTTTTCAAATGCCAAATCCGGAATACATATGACGTAGAAGGGTGCCTTCTACTTGTGTACCAAATTTTAGCTTGATATCAGGTCGGGTCACGGAGCTATGACCTAAAATGTCAGTGCGCGTACCCTATATCGCAATAGCCATAAAATGAAATTTTTGAAATAGAGTGAATTCAACCGGTTGAAAACGTTTAAAGATAATATTAAATGCACAGGAGATCATTCCAAGTGACCCCAAGGTCACTGGAAGTCATTTAAGGTCAAAGGTCACAAGTTGATCTGAGAAACGTGTGACCATGACAGTTCTCCCTTTTTCATGTCCCTGGCACCGCCTATGCCAACATTATACAAACACTGTAATGCGATTTGTACTTGTTTAGTATAACATGACTAGCAGAAGCCAAAAAAGGGTGTTTGCCTCTTTTGTTCATTCAGTTGTTGGAAAACTAATCCTCCTATTTTTGAAACCCCGTGAACGCCCATGATTTTTCTCAAAATTTCAGATTTGGGGACCCATGGTAAAAGCCCTATCCATAATCTCTCGATTCATGCCAGTTTCATCGAAATCGGTAGGTAAACAATGAAGTTATAAGAAGTCCAAAAGTACTCCCCATTTTGACATTTTTGCCCCCCTGTATCAACAAATTTCAAAATTTTGAAACTTTCTTTTTATAAAAATGTAGTTCACGTCACGGCAAATCGATTGCCGTTTGTTGCGATGAAATCGGACAAGTAGTTCTCGAGATCTCAGGGGGGGGGCCGAATCCGCCCCCCCCCTGCCGGGAATCGGCCATACCGTCTAGCCCTCCGGGAATAGGGTTAAAGAACAAAGAAACTATGACAGATCCAACAGAGGAATTAACAAGTGGTAGACGTTGATGAAAAGAATGATGAAAAGGATGCTGGAGAAGAAATACCATAGAGGGACCTCGGACATTTCCGGCCAGGGGTGGGCTTCCAATGGGTGCGAAAATTATCTTCGAAACCTGGCAAAAATTGGACCGGCATTACTTTTCCGTACCCTTCAGCACACCTGAAGGTGGTCAGAAGTTGAGCATTTGTGAGGTTTCCTCTGGCCACTTCTCCAGCATGTTTCATTCTCTTCATCGAAGTCATTAATTTAGTTATATTTCCCTTTGATTCTGCTCCCTGACATTATTCAACGCCACGGATGACAGTAATGGTCGTAACGTAATTGACCCTAAATTGCGAAATCAATCATTTCGATGGCAATTGATTTTAGCGACACTTGTTGCACTTTCTGCGTTACGATGAGTAGGTTTCAGTTGCATTACCACTGGACTGGCAGACAAATGTTACGCAAATTGTTTATAATATTGCATGATAGTCAAAGGCTATTTAAAGCTGGCGCTACGCCTCGTTCGCTATATAGGCCATACGCGACGAAAGCAGATCACTATCATGCGTCCTGCCTCGCAGGAAACCAGGTTTTCCCAAAACTAACACCACAATCTGCTCGTCGGCGCCGATAAACACCATATGCCCCATTCCCAGATTCGGTCCTCAGCGGCGGCGAGTGGCGTCTTCAGGGCCCGCAGGCGCCGCGCCACATCAGTCCTCCGCCCGCCAGCGCCCGGCGCCGCTCCGCCCTCCTCCCGCAGCCGGAAGTGGTCGCGCCGGATGTGCCGTTTGCGTCGGATGGTCGCCGTGCAGGCGGCGCTGGCCGCCGTCGTGGCCGTCGCGTGCCCGGCCGACGCGTTCGACCCGTACGTGGCCGGGCCGCACAGGGTGGGTCATACCTCGGTGAACCCGCTGCTCCGGCCGGACCTCCCCGTGACGCTTAGCGTGTCGGCGCCCCAGACTGCGGATGTCTTCCCGATGGTGCTGTTCCTCACCAGCTTTCAAGGTTGGTGGCGCAAGCGGAAAGTGTTCCGCTGAAGATTGGACGGACGACCGTTGGAAGACTTTTTAAAACTTTTGTGAAATAGGATATTGTTTGGGCAAAAAGCGTGTACTGAACTACCTGATGCAGACACGAGTTGCATGGTGGACTTACGCTACCGTTAGCTATGTTCGTCTGAAATTGGATCTAAGAGGAACTGCGACAGATTTAATCATGCGTGCCTTGATGCCCGAAAGTTGCTTACCCTCGCTAGGAAAAAGATTTCCGAAAATACGGATTGCATAAGAACCATTAATACTTTTGCCCTCACAAGAACCTTATCATTTGAGGTACCCCTGACCAGACGGCCCTCTGATCAGACGTCCATCATCAGACGCCGTTGTCCTGATAAGACGGCCCTTGTCAGACACAATTCCTCTGACCAGACGGCCCTCTACATATGGATGCACCGGATCGGGGTTTTTGTGGCCCGGCCGGATACCGGATATGCCGGATCGGGGTGTCGGATATCCGGCCGGGATACCGGATTTTATGCTTGCGTGTTTTTATTTACTATTTCTTTTGAAAGAATGGAGCCGAAAAGACTGAATAAAAAAAAATATGGGAGACTGAAGAAATTTGTGAAAAATGTCGACAATTTGTGAGTCATCCCCTAGTGCATAAACTTACTGCAAGGTTTCCATAGGTTTCGATGTGATAAATAAATAAATGAGCAAAGAACACAACAATAGTAGCGGAACTCACCATCTCCCACTCCAGGCAAAGGTATTTGTGTAGCCACGATTCAGAAATGGGGGGAGAAACAAGCTGGCTGCAGTCCACCAAAAACATATAAGGGCGAAGGGAAGAAATAACTTTTTCTTGCGTTGCATGACAACTTACGGTTGAAAGTCCTTTTGTTGGATTTCAAAGTGCAAGAAATAGTGTCTCCAATGGGAACTTTCCATTCGATACCTTAAAAATTAGGGGGACAAATCGCCACTTCTGGAAAACCGCAGGGGGACATGGGCACATCCATAGGCAAAGACTTCAGAATGCACAGAATACCATTACAGCGCCTTCGTAGAACTAGAATACCTGACTTGACAAGCCTTCTTTACGATTACTAAAGCATGCCTCTTGAAGTAACGGGTGGGTAATAAGAAATGAAGAAATGAAAACTTTTTAACAATAGATATTTCTTAAACATTACAGGTTTCACCACTGGCATTTGGCTCGTGCATGCTAACCACTATTGGCCTTAAAATCGTGCAAAAATGTGTGAGGAATTTCAATTTACTTGCAGTCAGGAGGCAATATGAAAGCAAGGTGACAGAGAGATTGTCGCGAGACTTGCCCGTAAGAACCCAGAACGGTCCAAATCATTTATCTGGAAGCACTATGAATCCTTTGGGACCCATGAGCGACTGTTAACAGAACGCTGGCAACCCTCTAGAGTCGTGGTAATGTTTCCCATTTTGGCAATTACCACCAAACAACCAGACTGAACATTAACCCGCGCCGTGGAAGGGGGTTTCGCACTAACGCGCACTGGAAGGGGGGTCTAAAAGTGTCCCCCTCCGATCTCGGCAACAGAAAAGGCTAGAAACATGAAAGTTTATGGACAGGGTAAGACTATAGCAGTTTACATTGTGTGCAATTTTCATGACTCTAGGTCAATATCTTCAAGGTCAAATGAGGTGTAAAAGGTCAAGTTTGCACCCTTTCTCGGCCCGTACAGGACATTCCGTACAACTTTTCGAACGAAACAGGATGTTTGGTGGGCCGTTAAAACGTGGAATACGACAGCTTCCACTCATTTGACGTCCTGACTGGGGATTTTGGGTCGAGGTCATGTCAGGTCATTGACTTACGGCGTCATGTTTTCATCTTTTACAGATCAGATTTCGAACAACACGGCACAGTTTGAGAGTAAATGAGGGCGCAACATGTATCTTTTGGCGTATTTTCAGTGAAGGCAGCCAACATCGGTACATCTGGCCATTTCCAGCGTTTATATTTCTGTATATATGCATATGTATATATGTACATACATGTGAATATCAACGCGCCAAACGTGTTTCAGTAGGATCTTTAAATGCGTATTTCACACAAATCGACATATTGCAAAGCAAATTTGGACCAGGTCACAAAAGCTGCCCTTGACCTTTGATGAACTTGACCTGAAATGACTCTGGTATATATGTATGCGTATCCATGTGCGCACACGTGTCTTTATTAGCGTCTTTGAATGCGTGTTTCATACAAATCGACATGTCGCAAAACAAATCTGGGAAAGGTTACAAGATATTTCACCTTGACCTTTAACGACTTTGACCTTCACTGACCTTGGTATATGTAAGCGTATCAGTGTGCGCACACGTGTTTTTATTAGGGCCTTCGAATGCACATTTTATACAAACTTACATGTTGCAAAGCAAATCTGGATCAGGTCACAAACTGTTTGACCTTGACCTTTGATGATCTTGACCCTTATTGACCCTGGCTGTGGTCCTGGTACGTCCATCACTTATGCTCGAATGACATCGCCTAATTGTGTTCAAACGGTAGTCTGAAGTAGAACGCTAGTTCTTTCACAAGGTTACCATTTGTCAGCGATAACCGTCGTTTTCGTTATGTTTGCCTGACTTGAAATGCTTGAAACTTCAAGAATTTCCTGCCGATTTCCGATTTTTCTGCGTCATTCGACGAGTTATTCAATTGCCGTAAATTTCACAAGGTAACAGCAACCAGCTTCGATCCGTTCTCTAGATATTCAAGAAAAAGGGGTGGAGGGAACAAAAAAGACCCCCGCGTGTTAAAAGACAGATGCAGCTCATTCGAGCTGTAAAAACAACGCGTGTCATACGTGTTCTGTCTGGAAGGTTTGGAATCTCTAGAACGTACGTGACAAAAGCAATTGGTGACAAACAAGGTTCGGTACCGAAAGAGCAAGAGGCCGCCCCAGGTCGCCCAAAAACAAGAGGTCGCCCAAAAGACCCGCATCCGGAAACTGTCGCGCGGATCATATGAAATCGGAAAGAATGTGACATCGCCATGGACGACGGAAGCTACTTCACCTATCACGAGAGGCACATGCCAGGAAACCTTGGGTACTCTGCTGGAGCACGTGGAGACTGTCCAGCAGAAGTAACGCTGAGGCAAGAGAGAAAGTTTCCGCGTCATCTTTTCGTGTGGCCCGCCACTCTCCAAGGGGTGTGACATGTTCGGTTATCATGCCGAGCATGGATGATGTTGATGGCAACATGTACCGTGAGAAGTGCGTAGGAGATGTGCTCATCCCATATTTGGATGAGGACTGTTTCGACAGGGACATGTTGATCTGGCCAGACTTGGCCAGCGTTCATCATGCGAAGAAAACGCTCAAGTTGCTGGAAGAGGCCAGAGTGCCGTATGTAGAGCGTGACAGCAGTCCCCTGTGTGCCCCATGTGCGTCCTACTGAGGACATCTGGAGCATCATTAAGCAGAGGATGTTTCAGGGAGACTGGTACGCAACACCCAAAGTCGTCCTAAAGCGCTGGATGAGCCAGGTGATCGCTGCTCTGGACCCAGAGATGCTGCATAAAATGCTGGTGCGCGTGCCCAGGCGCGTGCGTGTTGCCGACAGATGAGAGGAGATGGAGATGAGCCATTAGGCAAGAACTGACCGCAACGTCTATGACTACATTTCTGCAAAGTTTAATGTTCATACAGTAATAAATGTGCTTACGATATGACTTTAAATACTGTCTCATCTCCCAGTGCCCATACGTTATATTTTCCTTTAATGCATTTGTGTCAAAAAATTTGAGAAAGATAAGAAATATTTGGAAAAAAGGAAGACAAAAAATCATAAGATGGGCTGCTGACCGCATGCTGACTATTGTTTCACAGCTTTTAAGTCCCATTCTTGCAAAATATGTACGAACCCTCCCGGACCAATACAGAAAAATATTGGTTCCAAGGTCTCCAGACCGACCTGGAACTGCTAGTTACATCGACAATTGTAATACAACAAGCAACCTTTCTCCTGAAACGGTTTTGGACGCAAACATTAGAGCAACGTCTTGATCGTACACCAGGAGGTTAAGTACCCGGCAATATCCGGCCGGATCACAAAAATATCCGGCCGGATACCGGATACCAAATAATCTCTAATATCCGACCGGATATCCGGTGCATCCCTACCTCCACAGACACACTGCTTCTGACCAGACGGTCCTCCACAGACACACCGCCTCTGATCAGAAGCCCCTTCACAGACACACTGCCTCTGATCAGACGGCCCTCGACAGACACACTGCCTCTGATCAGACGGCCCTCGTCAGACACACTGCCTCTGATCAGACGGCCCTCGTCGGACACGCCGCCCCTGATCAGGCATGTTTCCTCAGACATTGTGCCGGCCGCCGCGCAGAGTCAGCTGCTGGAGCGGATAGCGTCGCACGGCCTGGTGGTCGTCACCGCCTGGTCCCTCACCGAATCAGGAGGGCCGGACGGGCGCGCCCTGAAGCTGGAGCAGGTGATGGACTGGATCCACCAGCACCTGCCGACCTACCTTCACCAGCATCACTTCCCCGGCCTGATGGTCGACTTTAACGTGAGTGCGAGCAGCACTGTGCTGTGCTGCATGCACATGGCTGGCGATTTCCGGTTGCTGATCAGGTTCAGTTCACCGTTTTTTTGGGCCTCGTTCATGTGGTCTGTTTAACGCAAATTTGACATGTCTACACTTTAAAAAGGTACAGTTTTGTGTCAGCTCATGAAGGACTTAAACTGTGCTGAGCAATTAATTGCGGTTTCTGCTGTTATGTGCTGGAATACACAGCCGGATTGCCAAACATCTAATGACCTTCACTCAGCAAATTACTACATTAGTAGGTAATTGCCTCCAACTGTTTCTGTAATAGTAAGTTTTGTCAGTTGCAAAATCCCGCGGAAAACAAGGTTTCGTGCAGGCCATCATGCACATAGAGCACTTTAGTTGAAAGCAATGGTAAGCGTCGGTCTGGCCGTGCTCGTGGCAGACCAACCGCGTATTGTGCTGTCTGTAACTTTTGGCTGCCAGGTGCGTACTACACACTGCAAGAGTACTGCGAAATATTTAGAATGCTCCTTGGAATGCACACGCATTTGCACTAGAGCCGAGGATTCGCATACATTTTGGGATTCAAATCCTAGGGTGGGGTGCGTCGGACTCGGAATTTTGAACGTCATGTACTTCACAGTTTTAACCGATGTCATTGGTTTCTGGATAATTGTTCGCAGCGCTTCTGGCGGTGGTGTATTTCTAACTTGGCCAAAAATGGAGGGGGGTTTTGGCAACGGTGTGTGTAGGTATCCAAGTTTTGGTTTTTGATGACGATAGTATAAGGAAAGTATATACCAAGATGGACATGGTATCCTGGCCTTGGCATGGTATCGCGCCAACCAAAAGGTTACTGTTTGAGTTGGTTCAAAGCTTGTGTTACTTTCACTCCCACAGCAAACCAGCGAAACATGGTGGTGGGGAAGTAAAACCAGTAACTACAGCAGTGGAGTCCGGCAATGACCAATACAGTGGAACAAAACGCAGGACGGGCGATTCAGTCCGATGCAGCGCCGACATATACGTGTTACATTTGGTTTCTTTGAATAAAATTTGAGTCTAGAACATATTTTACTGCCTTTTATTTTCATACTGAAATGATAGCTTTAAGGATTCGACTGTGGCTTTAGGATTCGAGTCCTGAATTTCGGGTTCGAATCCGCGTTTTCAGGCTTCGAGGATTTGCAAAATTCGAATCTATTTGAATCTAGTCGAACCCTGCGAATCCAAATCTTCCGCTCTAATTTGCACGCACCCTCATATTGGCCAAGGTTTGCTAACTTGGCATCGTGTCGAGCAACGCGAGGCTGCTCACAGCCAAACTGTCACTGACACGCTGAATCAACTACGCAGGTCGCAGGACGGTAGGTCGTGGTCAGACGATGACTCCTTTTGCTCCACTCCATTCCAGTCACAGACGGTGTCCATGGTCAGCTGAGTTCCCTGCGGCTGTATTTGGCTCTCGGTGCAGACGACGCGCTGGCTCGGCGCGCGCGCTCTGCAGGCGTCTCCGACCTGGCTCGGACCGTGACAGGGCGGCTCGGTTTCAGCGGACCACGCTGCTGGGGCACTCGGCCGGGGCGCACATAGCCGTCAGCTACCTGGAGCGCCAGTGCGACCAGGACGCCGACGTCAAGGCGCTGGCCCTCGTCAGCCCCGTGGACGGCGTCGACCCGTTCGGCATCGTCAAGGACTACTGCATCACGCCCGGCCAGAAGGTCAACTTCAGCCTGCCGACGCTGGTGCTGACGGCCGGGCTGGACGCTGAGAAAGGTCGGCGGGCCCGGCGCTGGCGGGCGGCGCGTTCTGTCCGTCCGACCCGCGGGCCTCACGTCGTGTTCGCCCCGGTCGACGGAGCTGTACCGTCGGCCGGCAGGGTCACATGACTGATGTCAGCCGGGCGCTGGGTAATACGGAACTCCGTGATTCAGCAGCACTTCTGACAACCCGGGCTCGAGTGCGGAAGGCCTTGATTGCACTGTGGTAAACGTCCTGAACCCAGGACTCGTTGTTCCGAGACCGACCTGTACTCGACCGTTGGCCGATGCGTTTTTTTTTATAGCAGTGCTGCTTTAGACATCATGCGACAATTAACAACAAAGCCAACGATGATTTTAATTTGATAAAATGCCACCTTACGTTGACGGCAAAACTGTGAATGTCCACGCACGTGCTGGGCAAACCCCTGCCAGAGTGCCTGAAGTCACCTGATACGTCTGCAGGATTTCCCCTGTTTCCCGCCTGTGCTCCGGCCGAGTTGAGTAACAACCGCTTCTACGACGCCTTCTCCGGGCCTCGCTGGCAGATCAACGCCACCCAGTTCGGCCACGCCGACTTTTGGGACGACGACTACTGGAACATTGTCCAAGCAAGTGACCACTAAATCGCTACGAGTTTGCTGACTGTGTGGTAAATATGTGGTAGTTGCCAGTAAGTATGTACGTTTGGTAGTTTGCACCCTTTAAAAGAAGTTGCTGCACGTCATTGCTTCAGGGGATTTAAAAAATGTATGTCATTCTTGAATCTGTAAGTATTATTTTGTTTCAAGCATTACTCAACACAGCTTCTGGCCTTGAGTCATACTTATAGCTTTGGCCAACTACGGTGTCATCATACTGTGTCATCATATTGCTCGTCGGAAAGCACCGCGAGTGTGCGTCAGTCACAGCAGCCCTGTCACACCCGTACAGGAGACCAAGTTCTGTGCCTCGTGCGCCCCAGAAGACTGCGCAAACAGGGACGTCTACAGAAATTACGTGGCAGGACAGATAATCTCCTTTGCAATGGGTAAGTCTGTAAAGCACTGAACCTCATGTTCTTTTCCTAGAAAGCATATTCTGTCTGAATTGTAGTTATCGACGAGCCACATATACTTTCATCTGCGACGACAGAGCCCGGTTCATTCCACAACAGAAATTTTCATTTCTTCGAAATTATGCTCAAATGCAGTGGGTATACTTTAAACCCAAAAGCAAAAAGGAATCGACGACCAGCCAGACTATTTTGTGGTTTGAATGCACTCTTTTTTGTTGTTTTTTGCTTCTTCGGAAAGATTTTCGTACAAGCTACTTATGCCAAATAAATGGCAGATTTGTCATCAGTTCGACAAAAGCCTTGTCCTCGCATATATTATGCTTTGGGACTTTCGCCTTCTTAGTATGCTTGAACTCCGCGTCAAGGGATGTATGCTTAGTATGCTTGAATTCCCGTCTGTAGTAACCTGTCTGTAAATGGCACATTGCGTTGTTTATACGGTTTATACGGTTATATGGTACAATTTCAGGCTAAAGGTGAAAGCGACGAACACTATCCGAGTCCTTTACTTCAGAAAAACTTCTAATTTATGGCTCGATCGCAGGGTCCATCGACGTTTTTTTTTTTAATTTTGTCACACTTATTACAGAATTTCAACACCTGCTCGCTGTGCGACTACCATGTGCTGCAGTGACAATCTCCGTGGAGTCACAGGACGTGTTCCAAGTCCTATCCGTATTTTATCACGATGATGTAGAAGCACCAGTCATAACAAACTACAGGATGTCCCGCAATTTTGTACCACATTTATATTCTTAATTAAACAGCTAATATTACATCAATCCCATTTTTCACCCCTTTTTATTTTGTTCCACATATAATACGTCACTCTGCATTATGGATCGGTTGAGCAGAGATGAAAGAACCAAGATCGTTCGATTTAAGTTGGAATTGGATTGGAAATTGGAAAATTGGAAACAAAGTCAATCACTTTGGCACAGCGCAAATTAAAAAAAAAACACTTCTCGTCCCAGACTGCTCCGATACGAAAAACAATTTTGAGAACCGCTAAGAAGCTGCTTGCCCCTGAAACAGTCCAGAAACGGCACAGATGGTTTTGCGGGACAAAAAACATAATTTCAACATCTCAAACTGTCAAAAACGCTACAGCCCCAGTCCTACAGAAGTCCAAAGTTTCGGTGCGGCGTCATGTTCATCCCCGTGTTGAATCGGTTCTGAGCGGCCCTAGGAACGTAGGTGTGCCGACACCGTGCACCAGCGTGGGTGCAGTAAGACGGGGCTACCCCTCACACGGTTGGCAAATCTGCGATCATCTGGACGGCCGCTTCATCTCGAGGAGGATCACCATCTATTGGTCAGCGCACTCCCCAGACCCACCCCCCCAAATTTCTTGTCATGGGGTTATCTTATGGCACGCATCTACAGATATAGACCGGAGAGTCTGCAGAAGCTCAAGGACATCATGAAGGTCGTTCGCGAGATCAATGGGAGAGTGTGATGTGTCGCAGAGTGGTACATGAGGCTCTCCACAGAGCCGACGTGGGACTGGTGCAAAAAGGAGGGCATCTTGAGTTCGTGCTCTAGATGTCGTGTCATTGGTTCAATGTTCTTATTTTCAAAATAGATTTTTTCAAAATGTCAAACAAAATAGCGTGAAATATACTTCCATTCCATGCTAACTGCATTTTTGTAATTTAATAAATATAAGAGTTATTGACATTTAAAATGTGGTACATAATTTTGGGACATCTTGGTACTTCCATCTGGTAATGGACATCATACCCTATCCCTTGGATGGCAATAAACCTGGCTGTTTTAAAACTTCGAACAGGTCTTTCGTGGATGCGTTTTCCCTTGTCCCAATACACACCGTGTTATTAGCGAGTTCTTAACACCGACGCGGCTTCTCTTTGTAGCCACGACCGAGCCGACGGCCCACTGTGACCAGCTGACCTACCTGGAGGACAGCTCGCTGCACCCCGTGTCGACGGTGACACGGTCCGACCGGCCGGCGGAAGTCTGCAGTCACTTCATGGCCAGCTGTCAGCGGCCTTAGATGGCGGGCCCGGCCAGGGGCCCGACTGGCCGAGTCCGCTCTCCGTGACACTCGGATCAGCGCAGCAGTCGGTAATGTCTCGCAGGTGCACCCAACGAAACGCAGCCAGTTGCGGCGCCGATGACGGCGGCAGTTTATTTTGAATTCATTTCGGCAAAATTGTGGGTTTGTCTCGCGTGTGAGTTGCCTGGATTGACGGCTCACCAAGGTGAATTGCTAGTGTGCTTGACATCTTACGACAATGCGAGAGGAGTTTTTAATAAATTTTACTGTAGCCTTACTCAAATTCATTTTTATTCAACTTCGACACGCAAAGATTTCAATCTACTTTACTTCCAACGACATCAAGCGCTCGAAAAAGCACAGGGATGAAATGGTTGGCAACACTCAGGAACGTGAATACTCGCAAAGAAAGCACTGCATTCGCACTGTATTGGTTGGTAAGGGCTCCTCAACACAGTGGTTTTTAGGACCTAGTTAGTACAATGTAAGCACATAAAACTCATCTCGAATCGTGGAGCACTCCCCTCCCGCCCCAGCCAGCACCTTCCCAGTGACCCCATCCTCGACTCCACAGTCAACAGCAATGACGTAGGTGGACGCAGCTCTGAAGCGCTCAAATGATTGCTGTCCTGAGGCGGCGCCTGTCACGTGACGCGGCAGCCTGTTCCAGGCGGCAGCGGCTCTGTATGAGAAGAGCCGCTGGGTGGCACTGATAGACGGGCGCGCGGGAAGTGGAGGATGGCGGCGCTAACGACGGCAGCGCGTGTTTGGCGCTAAGAAACCGTGCTACGCGGACAAAACATGCGCCGTAGCGAGGCAGGGGCGGCGGAGACATGCAGGGCGCGATACACGTTCACTGCATCGCGGCACTTATCAACTGCCTTATGCTGGGCCAGCCAAGAGCGCCGAGAGCGGGAGGAACGTGTTCGTAGCGGCGCAGACTGACGACCAATCTGGCTGCAAAATGGATGATTTTTGAGGATTAAGGGGTAGAAAAGAAAAAGGGGGGGAGAAAAAAAGGAATTTGGAGGGGTGGAGAGAAAAAAAAAAAAAAAACAAATGTCGTTACTATGACCTATATCACTCTCTATTATACCACTTTTGCTCGGGCCCAAAAAAATTAAATAAAAAAAAAATTTATATACCTTATTGCTACTATGCCACGATTGTGTGTGTTGTATTTTCGAATTTTTTTTAATTCAGCCCCATGTCAGCTCAGAAGCGCAAGCGACCGACTTTACAAGGGAAAATTTTGCCGCAGGCGATTAAGGCGGCAGGCGACAGCTCCACCCCAGACTGACGAGCAGTACTAGAGGTGGGGAAACGACATTAGTCTGGACAAGGATTTTTGGGACGTCTAGGGTCTGGTGAGGGAGAATTTCGAAAAAGAACATGAGGACTGCCTTGGATCACCGAACTGCGGAAAAGATGCTGTTCCCATCACATGGTGTCATCGAGGAAAACGCGCAGTACTTTTAGGTATTTTTAAGGCCGAATATCGATATCATTAACCCTGACAGTAAGTTGTGAGTCTTTAGCGAGAACATTTTGAGTTCCGAGAAGAATGAAACAAGATTTGCCTGCGTCCATTTTCAGACTATTTGCGGTAAACTATTGTTGTAAGCATTGGATGTTCTCTTCGGCTCGGGACTTCAGCACTTGGAATTCATCGGTGTAAGAAGATGCTGAGTCCAGGCTTTGGGTGTGATGGGCATAAGACAGGAGCCAACCATGGGGTAAGAAGCAGGGTATGTCTTTTACAAAGATGAGGAAAAGGACTGGGTACACGATGGATCCGTGAGGGATTCCGTGGCATGGATGAAGGCTGGAGGTGTCGCCGCGGACAAACTGGGAGCGGCCAGAGAGGTAGCTGCTGAACCAGCCGGAAAAGATGCCGTGCCATTCGAGTTGGTTCAGCAGCACCGAGCGGTAGACGCTGTCGAACTCCTCGCTCAGGTTGATCGAAGTCAGGAGCAAGGAAGTGACCGACGTCGATCGTCCGAGCCGCCCGTTCGACAACATCGAGGAAAGCGTCTTCAGTGGACGGGAATGGATGGCAGACATATTGGGCAGGGGAAAGGATATGGTTATTGGTGAGGTAGGAACTGAGCTGAGAGCAAATGACTTTCTCGAGGATTTTGGAAACGGCACGAAGGATCGAGATAGGCCGAAAGTTGCCGGGATTAGAGGTATCTCCAGACTTGTGAATGGGGATAACAATGGCGACTGTCCATGCATCTGGAAAAGATAGAGTGGGTATGGAGGAGTGAACGAGATGAAGGATGTATGGAACGGGGGCGATGGCGAGAATGCAGCTCCTTATTGCGAAAATGGGCAGTCCGTTGACACCGGCGACCCTGGAGGAGCTCAGCTGACTGACGGCGAGCGACAGCTCAGGTAAGATGACACAACGCGGGGCAAAAGCGGAAGTGCACACTCCGTACGGTCGTAGATCGGAGGGAGGGACAGTCGTGTGTGCTATCTGCAGCGTACCTTAGAAAACACATCTGAACATTCTTATGACTCAATGCTCCCAATGTGGCCTGGTGCGCAGAAACAAACTACTATTTCATTTACTTTTTGTGGAAATTAACTAATGTCCTGCCTTGAACAGCAGAACATTGTCAATATGTCTATGTAGCCCAACAAATATATATATATATATATATATATATATGCCAGCATATATATTACATATTATACTAGACATATACATATATTACATACACCAGGATTCGGGTTTCGGGAGAATTTGGATTGAAACGTTGATGAAAACAAAAAATAAAACAGCGAGTGATCATCGCTGATAACGATTTTTAGTCTCAGGAACTTTACTTTTAGATGGCGCTGGCTAAACCCGGCAGCGCCGGGGGTGTCAAACATTGCACCCCTCGTTTTTTTCGTGAATAACTTCTGAAATGTTAGAGTCAACCCAACCAAACTTTCCGTACCTATTTATCGATCAATTTTAGGTAGTTGACATCAAAACCATTTCCATGCTAGGTCAGGTGATGGAGATATGACGTCATAAGTGAGCCCTTGAATGCATGTTTCCGCCTTTTCGAGAGGTGACGCGAACATGTTTCGTTCTTTTGGTAATATTCACGGATATAATATATGCGTTATTTGAGCTTGTATAGGACATCGTCCCCAAAAGGTTATACAAACGTATACGTCAACATTAGAGGTCATGCCAGGTCACGTGCATGATGACAGTTAGACTGATTCGCATTGTGGGTTATAGAAATGATTGCCGCTGACCTCCCTCATCGCTCAAGCCAGACAACCAAATCTATATGTGTCTCTTAGCAAGGCTCACCCTATGCGACGTGAGGTCATGTCAGGTCACGCCATAGGTAGATGTCAAAACGAAATGAAATACAACATTGTCTCTAAGAGATCGCTCAGTAGCAGCAGAAAGCAATTATTGTTTCTAGTCAGAAAAAGAAAAATGGCTATCTGTCCTGACCTGGCTTGACCTTGACCCGATAAGAGCAGACAGAGCAGATTTAATTATCACGAGATATCGTTCTATTTCTCTACTTGACGTATTTAAGAAGCCCAGCTAGTAGTTATCGCTCTTTGTCAGGAAGAGTAATGTAACCTTATCTGACCTGACGTAGAATGGCCTTGACTGGATGGAAACCAGGTAATGTAAAACTGATTATTAGAAGGTTTGACTTCCGTCCTTTTTGTCACGTGGATCAAAACGGCTGCGAGTAAGTATCGATCTTGGGCATGTAATGTAAGACCAGTATTTTACCGGTTTAGGATGACCTTGATCCGGTAGTTTCTAACGTCCTGGCATGCTTCTAATGCAGCAGATCGTAACCTTTTGTTTAGGTGAAGGCTAAATCCAGCTAAAGACTCCAGGACCAGTACTGCCGATGATATAATGCACGAACCGGTGTTGGTTTTCCCGACGTCGCGTTGTACGTTTTACGCGACCTGTCACGTCGTCAGTCACGTGACCACGAGGTAACATGGTATTTTCCGAGCCACAAGACTCACGGTTGTCGATTGGTGGTAGACTGGTTCAGACCCGACGGTTCGACCCTCAGATAACAGGGGGTGCCCTTTTTGACACACCCAGGCGGTCGCGGGTACAGAAACACACCAGGTGATGCCGTGTTAAAAGACTTAAAAGCGCTGAGTTTATGGACTTCGGGTGTACAGTGCGAAGTGCGCATTGTGCGGATTGTATCAGTCTAGCTTTACGGTTAAAATGCAGTAAGCCGTCATTGTGTTCACTGGTAACTAGTGCCGGCTTGTGTACGAAACCTGCCTTTCGCCACATGTTCAGCAACAGACGATTATGGTTGAGAGCTCTTGAACAGCAGACGCCTTCGCATTCGAGATTAGACCCTAACCATCCCACCTGGCGAGGCAGCTGCTCCGAATATTGTGTTTCTCGGAGCCTGCTACTGCATTTTGGAACAGTATAATGCGGAATGGCACGTGTTAAGATGTGGCGCGTTTGTATCAGCGCCAGTGCAGGCGCTGCAGCGGACTCCGCCTTGGACCAGGATGAATCAGATACGCCGGGCGCCGTCCAAAAATGCATCGGTCGCCTTAACAGCAACACTTGTCGGCCAGATAAGCCGTACAGGACAGTTTGGTGACAAAACCGGTTTTCCGGGCCGCATTGATTGTGACGGCAGTCGTGTGGGCCGACCGGGCCAGTGAGGTGTCGACCGGCCGTCGTGCAGCTCGTGCTGCCAGGCCGGACCCAGCGGCGCGTCGGCCGCCCGTGGGCCGTCGTCTGCCGCCGTCTGTTGCCCTCCGCCGCCGACTTCCCGCCGTCTGCGGCCGCCTGTCCGCCGTCTGCCGTCGCCTGTCCGCCATCTGCCGCTGTCTGCCGCTGCCTGCTCGCCGTCTTCTGCTGTCTGCCGCGGCTGACGCCTGTCGTCTCCGTCTGACGCTGCATGCCGCAGTCTGCCGCTGTCCTAGCAGGGTCGCTGCTTGGCAGACACGCTGAAATGGCGTTTGCAGCCGGCTGAGCGCGCGGGTCGTTCGGACGTACGGGGCAAACGACGGGAGACCACGCGCGTGGCAACGATGAGGTGAGTTCCCTTCGTCTGCGACGCATCGTCATCCGGATTTTGAGCTGTGGCAACGGAGGCCGTATTCAACGAATGGCATAACGACCAAGGACGTAGCAGTGTCCCTGTTTGAAGATGCAGTCATGACGGTGTAGGCAGTGCTCGACAGGTCGGTTCGTCTAGCGTCGCATCGATGCACAACGTCGCTCCAGGTCCTGTGACACCTCGTCTTAAAAAAGTGTGTTCAGACGTCGCATGATGGCAACAGGACACCGTTGAAGTCAATCAGGGGCTCGATGTGCATTCCGTGAGCAGCCTGGTAATTGCAATGGGTTTCCTTGTTGGCTAGCTTCAAAGAAAATGTTTTTTCACAAAGGTTCGTGTTACCAACTGGTTTTGTCCATTCATGGGCTGATAGTATATCAGTTGCAATGGTTCGTGAGTCTGGTAAGCCAGTTAAATGCCCCACTTAATAAGTATGAGCTTAGACCAAACAGTTTTCACCAGAATGGAAGTCATGGAGGTTACAGTTGCATCTGATATTGTACAAGAAACAGCTGTAACTCTCACAGTTTCATTTAGACATGGCTCGACTTTACCAGTGAGAGGCAGTGTCTGTGAACGTTTCCAGAGCAGAAAAGAAGGGCAATCCAGAGTCACGATGGCACGGTGAAGTCGGGCTCGTTCGTGGGAAATTCTCAGCTGCAACCTGTCCTTCTTTGTTATGGAAAAGATGGTTGTAAAACTGAGGACGCTGGGTTTATGCGGTCACATTAAACCAGAGTATCCCCTGCTGGTGGAGAGCTGTTAGAAGCTCATTATTTGGTCATACAATAAAAACCACAATGATGTTGAACCAGTCAAAAAGCTAATTAAGCCCGTGCTTACTTCTAAGGACTAAAAGGAAGAACAAAACAGATGCCTCTCACTGTAAGTTCTGAGTCGTTCACAAACCGGTCCGCTGTATTCAGATGAGGCCGTTAGAGCAGCACAGGGCTGCCGAGCTCTGGTGGCGAAGCCGACCCGCGCGCCGGCGGTCCCAGAGTCTGGCCAGGCCCGGCGCGAGGGAGGCCGGCCGCTGACTGTCGCCGACAGTCCGCCGAGCCTGGCAAGGTCGCCACCGACGGCCCGCGCCTGGGGTGGCCGCGACGACATCGCCGGTCACGAGTCGCCGGCGGGAGCGGTCCGCGCCGACGCTGGAAACGGTCCGACCCGCTTACCTTCCTTCCTGGTTATTGTCCGCCTAGTCGAACCAGAAACAGCCCAGTGGCGGTCACTGGCCCGCGCTGCTAACCTGCCCAGCATGTCGAAACGAACGGGGACGACGAATCCACTGTCACGGGCGTCGCGTGATCGGATACTGAACAATCGGCGACGAAGTGGTGGCGGCCGAATTTCGCGTACAGGTCGACCCGCCGAGCTTCGCGAGGTTTTACGATGGTCTCACGCCCCTGGTCTCCGCTCCTCTTGTCGGAATCACGAGCGAGCCGCATGATATGCAGGATATATCCCACTTACCACAGGGCAGGACGGCAGAGTTGGCGCACTCAGCTCCTCCGCTCAGTCTACATCTCACGATTTTCTTCCTTGGTAATCTTCGTCCTTTAAATCAGATTAACTATATTGTCTTTTCATTTGCCTATTGTTAGTGTTTGGTCTGCACCGTGCAGTGCTTCCAAGACAAGTCGTGGCTATGAATTCATTCGGACGTTGCAATCCGACTTTTGCTTCATGACTTCATAATTCGTGGATGTTCAAAATGCTCCTGGCGTTTTGGTGTTGTATTAATAAACGTTGACTCCTATTTTTTTGCGGATTGATTGAAAAAGGACGAATATTTCTCATATGGCTGGGGCATACAAATCATGCAAAAGCAATGCCTATGCTGTAAAAAGCACATAAACATCTTGCGTTCGCCATTGGAACGAAACTACATGCACACAAATGCACGAAAAGCAAGTCACGACATGGCATTTCCTGGGACGCAAATGTTCATCCACAATGGCGTTGACGTAGTTGCCGAATGCGCTGACGGGCGGGTCATGACCCATAACTCAACAGACAGCGCAAACGTAGGAAATAAAAAACGAGCTTATGTTATACGCTGTGGTTTACTTATTTTGGAAGTCATCCACGGACCGTCCTGGGACTATAGAGTCACGTGTGCTCGCTTTTTATTTGTTCATCGGCGTTGTCTTCGGCAGCCGTGAAAGACCGAAGGTAAAAGTGGGAGACGTTTGCAGAAATACAGGACTGATTTGTCCCATCGTGCCACTGGAAGACCCAACGTTTTACAGGACGTTGGCTACCTAGTCGCTTTCAGTCGGCCACAAATGTAATGAACCTTTTATTTGATTCTGACGACGATTTGATTTCCTTCCACTTCATCAGTAATCTTTAGCTAGTTTTCTGATATTACTCAAGATGATGTTCTGACATTTCGTGTATCACTGGTGTCTTCTTCCCGGAAAAATGATAATGTTGCCATTAAACGGATTTGAACCGCTGAAAAAATGATATGATGGCATTAAACGAATTTATTTTTCGATGGGCCTTTTGATTTAGGTGTGATGACTCTGTTGCACCGCTTGCGAACAAACGGTGCGACAGTGTCCATCATTGGTAAGCAGATTACCAGGCAGCTGTTGTTTTCATGCATCAGAGGAATGTCTGTTTTTATTTTTGCCGAGCCATTTGACAGCTCATCAGCGTATTAAGAGTAACTGGCGTGCAAATGTTTCACCCCGGTTGTGGTGCAGCAGCCTTCATGCCAGTAGGAGCGGCGAAAATCTTAAAAAAAAACATTCTTCACAAGCGGCCTAGTTTCTCCCAGTGACCACAGCCATAATAGTCCATAACATGTCAATAACAATATAACAATCAATAACAATATAACCAGTCACAATAACAGACCATAACAATCCGGGCATTAATATAGGCACGTTTTGGAAGGAAGGGGTTCTCAAACCCGCCATAGCAATCTGCGGCTGTCAACGATCGCTTGGCTTACAACAAGATCTTGCAAGGTCAGCTGGTGTCGCAGCAGTATGTAATACGTGTAGTCAGGTTTGCAACCATTTTTGAGTCTCTTCAGCTCTGTGCCAGAACAGCTGTGTCGTGAAAAACCGTCATTTTGCAGATAACCAGGCGGTGTGAGTGTAGCCTGCGCCGTCGCAGAATTTTCTCCTTGCCCTTCCAAGTTTCAGTCGGTGCGCCGCAGGTAACTGGAGGGTTTCAAATGCTGGAGTGCGAGAAATAGTGCAATATTTTTGTTCTTAAAATCACTTGGACAAACAGCAGCCTATCGTGCAGTTTTTGGTTGGCCACCGAGAAGCCATTCGGCCATTTCCCATTTGTAACTTTATAGGGAATGCTGCTTTCAGTGCCTCATGTACGCAGAGGGTACGAACGTGGAAGATGCTTAGTTCTGTTTATCCATTGGCTACTGCAATTCATGTTCATGTTAGAGGAGTTCTGATGTTTTTTTAAAGGTTTGACCAAAACTTCTCAATTTAGTTTTTTCCCTTGTTCCTTGGTTGTTTCTGTCTAGCCCACTCCTTTTTGCTTTGTTTTCAGATTTATCGTATACTTACCAAATGTCCCACTCAAGGCTTTTCCTAACTCATTAGATCCGTGGATACAAATCGAGCAACAAACTGTACTCTGTACTGTACTCTGTACTCACTGTACTGTGTTGTTATAATGCCATTGGTACGTTGAAACATGTACGCAGTACTTTTTGGACTCTGATGGGATGGCAAATGTTTTTCCCTCTCTCTCTCTCTCTCTCTCTCTCTCCCTCGATGGCTTCAGAAATTCTTGCACGAGGCCGGAGAACATGCAACTCGCGCAAGAACTTTTGAAACCACCTCAAAGAATGGTGTAGCTGATATTGTCTAAGAATGCTTATTGCTGCCATTTTCCTGCATTTTTGGCAATGCGAATAGCAATGATCATTAAAGTGACTAATATTTGAATGTTTTAACCATTAATCATGGATCGGCCATCAGCGTATTGCACCATTTACTGAAGGTTGTTCTTGCCCTAAAGCCGCGTTTCAACGCCAGCCACATATTTGTGTCCCAAATCAGTTCGCTAGTATTTCATACACCCGTCGCGCGTCTTGCGAACCCCATCAGCAGGCAAACGAAGAGGTTGATGCCATCACCCTGTCCTGACACGACGCGTCTGGAGATTCTCATCACCAAGTGAGCGACGAGGTTTGTGTTATCAACTTGCCCGGACAAGAGACATGGAATGGCTTATCGTTCTGTCACATCGGACAGCCTGAAGAATCACTGCAGCCGGGGGCGCCACTCTGTATTCTTTAAGGGGGCACGTACCCCCTCAATATTGATTGCAGCCCCGCCCCAATGCTGCAGTGGAGCCCACGATGCTACGCTGGGTCCATAGCTGGAATGACATTTCAGTCTGATGTAGTGGTGGGTCCAGGGTGGGGAGACGATGGGCAGGGGCGCATCGGCGGGGTCCTAGGGACCCCAGGACCCCCGAAATGTTTGAAGGGGCCCACTTCCGCCGAGATTTGAAAATTTCTCTTACAAAAGCTGAATGTATCGCTGAAATGCTTTTAGAACGGCAGATACGAGAAGACAAAAGATTATATATATATATATATATATATATATATATATATATATATATATATATATATATGTGTGTGTATATATATATACAAGCCCATAGAAGAGTCACTATCGGCCTGTAGAGGGACCCTGCTGGCCTGTAGGGGTCTCTTGCCAGCCTGAGGTGGAAACGGCCTGTGGGACCCCTTTCAGCCTTCGAACTGCCCCCTGCTAGCTTGTGGATGGGAATCCCTGTTGTCCTGTGTGTGCCTCTGACTGCCTGTACGGGCCGTGCCGGCGGATAGGGCTCCCTGTCTGCCTGTAGGTGGCCCCCTGTTGGCATGCAGGGGCCCTCTGCTGGCCTGTAGGGCAGGCAGGCAGGCAGGCAGGGGGCCATACCGGCCTGAAGCGACCTCCTGCCGGTCTGTAGGGCCCCTGCCGGTTTTTGGGGCCCCTGTCAGCCTTCGAAGAACCCATGCTGGTCTGTGGAGAAACCCTTGTTGTTTCATGGGTCCTGCCGGCCTGTAGGGATCGCCTGCTGGTCGGAAGGGGCCTCAGAAGGAAACAGCCAGACGCCGTTCAAGGAATTTTCGTTCTTTCGTCTGATGGGCTTTCCGCCCGCAAAGACATCGGCGTGGTGCACGTTTGGAATGTACTTGCTTCCGCCTGTACATCTCACCTCTCAGAAATAGCCTTAGTGAGCCACTGAGTAGCATATTTTAGGAAATCGTGGATAACATTTTAGGTTATGAGTGCTCCCACTGCATTGTGAGTGCCCATCCAACTTTGCAGGTTCCGGGGTACACACAAAGAAAATGGAAATTCATTCAGAGATCAGGTGGGCTTGAGGTAGCCCTTGATACGTTTCGTGCGCATTTAGAAAGAACACGATTCACACATACGATAACTGACATAGTTTTACGCTTAGTGACTAACGTTTCGCTGGATCAAAAGCTCTCCCACCAAAAAAAATATAAATAAGGGCAGACATTATTTTTTTAGTTTGTAAAACAAATGACTGAAATAATAATTAGTGTGAAAGTCTTATAACCGTGTAGTCGGAGCGCCAGTGGAAGGAGGTTTCGCGCTAACGCGCACTGGAAGGGGGCACAAAAGTGCCTCCCTCCGATCTCGAAAACAGAAAGATCCAGAAACATGGAATTTTATGGATAGAGTGGGGCTATAACAATTTACATTGTGTGCAATTTTAATGACCCTAGGTTAATATCTTCAAGGTCAAATGGGGCCAAAAAGGTCAACTTTAGACGCTTTCTCCGTCCGTACAGGCCATTCCGTACGACTTTTCGAACGAAGCAGAAAAAGAGTGTTTGTATGTGCGTTAAAACGTGCAATATGACAATTTCCATTCATCTGCGGTCTTGACTGAGGATTCCAGGTTGAGACCATGTCAGGTCATTGACCTATGGCGTCATTTTTCCATCTTTTGCAGATCAGATTTCAAGCAACATGGGATAGCTCGAGTGTAAATGAGGGCGCTACACGCATGTTTTGGCGTATTTTCACTGAAGGTAGCCAACATCGATACATCCGATCACTTCTAGCGTTTACTAACTTTCGCAAGGTCAAAAGAAGTGAAACGAGGTCACTGACCTTGGATGGAAATTTTTTGCCCAATGTAAGTTTTATGTTAACTGTCTGCTCTAAAGTTGTTTCGTTATGATGAACGCAATTACACGGTTTGAGCGCTGTAAAACGCACAAATTATATATATACATATATATATACATATATATATATATATATATATATATATATATATTTACATATTAGTATCACTATGCCAAACGTCTTATTAGTAGGGTCTTTGAATGCATATTTCATACAAATCGGCACATTGCAAAGCAAATCTGGACCAGGTCACAAAATAGTTTCCCTTGTCCTTTGATGACTTTAACCCGCACTGACCCTGGTATATATAAGCGTATCCATGTGCGCACACGTGTTTTTATTACAGTCTTTGAATGCATATTTCATTCAAATCGACATGTCGCAAAGCAAATCTGGACCAGCTCGCAGGATATTTGGCCTTGACCTTTGATGACCTTGGCCTTCACTGACCCTGGTATTTGTAAGCGTATCGGTGTGCGCAGACGTGTTTTTATTGGGGTCTTTGAATACATATTTCATACAAACCGACATATTGCAAAGCAAATCTGGATCAGGTCACAAGCTGGTTGACATTGACCTTTGATGACCTTGACACTTATTCACCCTGGCTTTGGTCTTGATACATCCATCACTTATGCCCGAATGACGTCGCGTGATTGTGTTTAAACGGTAATCTTAGGTAGAACGCTAGTCCTTTCACAAAGTCCCCATTAGTCATCGACAACCGTTATGTTCGTCATGTTTCCTTGACTTCAAATGTTTGAAACTTCAGGAATTTCCTGCTGATTTTCGATTTTTCTGCGTCAATCGACCAGTTATTCGATTACCATAAATGTGGCAAAGAAGCAGCAACCAGTTCCGATCTGTTCTCGAGATTTTCAAGAAAAACGGGTGGGGGCACGAAAGACCCCCTTCCATTGCGCCTTAATGAACAATGTAATAATTATGATGCAATGTTCAGGCTTAATGACGTTTAATACCCGCAAAGCGAATGGAGCACATTCATTTGAAACCGAATGTTCTGCCTTGTGACGTGAAGCTCAGCACCATCGAAGTTAAACATAGCGGCTGATGCTTACAAGTACCTACTCCTTAAAGTATTATTCATTAAGCAGGTGCTTATTCAATGTTACCTTTCTTGTCCATTTCAGGGCGCCAACTTTATGGCTGGTATGCGTATTATCTGTCACCAGCGGAAATGAGAATACCAACGGTAAGACAGAGGAGAGGCTTTAAGTCCCTGCATTGCCAGGGACCGTCGATGCATTGCTACAGCTCGCTAAGATTCGTTTAATTTTCCCTTTTAACGTCACGGGCAGCTACTCTAACTCACGTTCGCGGCAGATACCATAACTGGTCTTCTCCATAGTTATCGCTGGGCGTGTGGGAGAGCGATTGTCAGGCCGTTAAGCCACTTTTGATAGCGATAACCGCAAAAAATCACTCGTGGATTACATTCATATGCACATTTCAGACCCATTACGTAATATAATCGTGCCAGTATGTGCTCTGTATCATGAGTATTATGCAGATAAGTTATGATAATACCAGCGTTAATTAAGGTGCGCGATATCAGTCCCCGGGGTTGACCGCTTCCTCGCCGGACGGTCGGCAACAGCCCTGGAGGACTTCTCTGACGTCGTTCGGGTCAAGTCGGGAGACCAGGCCAAGCTGACCTGTCCCGCGTCCTCGGATCCGGCGCTGCCCGTCCAGTGGACGAAGGTGAGTCAGTCGGTACCTGCATGACCTGACCCGTACTGTGCCGCGCAGGAGCTCAGCGCGTTAAATACAGAGCAAAACCTGAAAGTGGTTGAAAAGACGCAGGTTTTCAGTTTCAGCTCCCGGTGACACGGTACGGGCTATGGAAAACTCTGAAAATGCAATGACACTACGGTGGTAAATATTAAAAATATCTAATGAACAAGTGCATTGCGAAACATACATTTTACAAACGCATGTGATATTTGCCAAATTTGTTACGGCCGAAAAACTACGCTTCCTTCTTATCGGCAGTCTTTGCTGTATTGTATTCACGGAAGATCTTGATCCTTTCGTGACCTGTGGCAAGGCTTTCGGCGCATCAGCGAAATTCATAAGGCCTGTTACCCACAGCTGTGACATTGGAAGCATTAAATTCAAACGGGACTGGCAGGCGATGGTTAACCTCTTCAGCCCGTGACGGGAAAGTCACCAGACGACCTTTCCAACCTGATGGCCAGTCAGTGACCTCTTCGACCTTTGACAGGACGGCCAGGCGGTGGACCGAAATTGGTCCGGACTACGTCTGAGCCGTCGCGCCGTTCTGATTCCCTCCGCCACCGCGGAGCTGGCTGGCCTCTACCGCTGCCACACAAGCTACGGCACCACCCTGCACCAGACCAGCCTGGTGGTCACAGGTCAGTATTGGCCGGCACCAGACCCAGCACCTTCGAGAAAGGGGCTTCAGGGGAGTGGGTGCCTGGGAAAATGCAACACCAGAACTGTGACTATGTGAAAACGCTAACAACTTAGAAGTGCATTTTGCGCACACCCACTCGGAAACGTTCTGTCGCCCGCGCGCTCGGTGCGCGTGGCTCTTCGACATGAACCAAGCACACGGGCTTTTGCACACCATGTCACTGCTGTCGGTAACGTTTAGTTCTGGGAAGCCTCTTTGCACTGAAGGAAAAAGTCTTAAACAAAAATACTGGAGATCCCTGTTCACTGATAGCCGTGTTTTGAATACCGCCTCACCTCTGGCTGTCGAGATAGTTGCCAAAAACAGGATATTTTCCTGAACTTCACACCTGACGCCCTTGGAAACGAACAAAGTTTCTGAAGTGCTACAGTTCAAAAAGCTGCCCCTGAGCAGCCGCTGAAACGGATCTGATTAAAAAAGCCATCAGAGGCTCCATGCCAATAGCCTAATGACAGCAGACGGCTGCAGAGTGCGGACGGCTGACCGGCCTGCCGCCGCCGCCGCCGCCGCCGCCGCCGCCGGCCGTCGTCACTGCGACCGTGACGGATGGCTCCGCACGGTGACGGCGACAGCGATAGCGCTTGGCCACATCCTGATGGTATCTGGCCGGCCAGACACCTCTGCCGGGAGCCGGTTCATTCCGGGTCGGCACCCCAACCCGGTCCACAGCCCCCCCCCCCCACTCGGCGGCCGGCTCCGGACAGGTCGGCTTTTTTGGCGCTTACATAACAAATGCATTTCTAAGTGGCAGGATCTACAACCGAAGCCTTGTAATCCGTCCAGACTTGTCAAAAGCGGACGCCATTGTTGATGTCAAAAATAACGGCCGTACAGAAGGGAGGCGGCACGTCGCAGATGGCTGCGCTGTCAGCACCCCGTCGTGTTGGTGCGAACAGCGGTCGGATTATTCGCGACAAACGCGGCGCAGGTGGCGGGATCAGGCAGCGCAGACTGCGGCCGCAGAGCCTGAATCTCAGGCTTAGCTGCGCCCGTTAACAGATCCGCGAATCTGCATTCATGGTCGGAGTGGGGCCTGTTCCAGAGGGATCTCGTAAGAAAATCCCACCTCTCCTGGCTTGAGTCCTACTCCATCTGCTTCTGAATGAGTCAAGCACCGTCAACAGAAAGTCACAAAGGGCAACAGAAAGCCACAAAGTCAATCCTTCCAGGTCTTTGTTAAGCTGTTGTTCAATGCAGAGACCAAATTTCAGTACTTGCATGGGAAGCAAAAGTCGGCGACCGTAGAAACTTAAAAAATCGAATCATAAAAAAATAATCATAAAAAAAATCGAAAAGACTGTGGAGAACGGATGCGACTGCAAAGCCCTATTTATCGTGAATGTGATCGGTGATCAGACTCCTGCAGTTGACGATGCTTTTCGTCGAGACCGTACTAATGGATTCTCGAGCAAAAAGAAAACAAATATCAGGACATTCTCCGTTGTCACTGACTGTTTCGTGCCAGAGTCGTGAAAAGCACGCCTTCGGTTTTCCGAAGCGCACGTCTGTGCACAAGACAACCGTGCGTGTTGGCCGGTGTTCGGCTTTGCCCGGTGTTCGGGGTGCGTCAGTGTTCGGGGTCGGCCGGTGTTCGGAGCCGGTTAGTGTTCGGGGTCGGTCAGTGTTCGCGACCGGTCAGTGTTCGGGGTCGGCCCGTGTTTGGGGTCTGCCAGCGTTCGGGGCCGGTCAGTGTTCGGGGGTGGTCCGTGTTCGGGCTGGTCAGTGTTCGGGGTCGGCCAGTGTTCGGGGTCGGTCAGTGTTCGGGATCGGCCGGTGTTCGGGGCCGGTTAGTGTTCGGGGCGGTCAGTGTTCGGGGTTGGCCGGTGTTCGTTGTCGGTCAGTGTTCGGGATCGGCCGGTGTTCGGGGCCGGCCGATGTTCGGGTTCGGCCGGTGTTCTTGGCCGGTCAGTGGTAGCGGTCGGTCAGTGTTCGGGGCCGGTCAGTGTTCGGGATAGGCCGGTGTTCGGGGCCGGTCAGTGTTCGGGATCGGTCAGTGTTCGGGGTTGGCCGGTGTTCGCTGTCGGTCAGTGTTCGAGGTTGGCCGGTGTTCACTGTCTGTCAGTGTTCGGGGCCAGCCGGTGTTCGCGGCCGGCCGGTGTTCGAGGTCGTCGCTGATGGCTCCGCCGCCGACATGACGCGCCCGCTGCAGACAGGACGGGCGGCGCGGACCAGCCGCCGGTCGGCCCGGCCAGCCGCAGGAAGTTGCCGGCTCGCGGACACCGGGTGCCAGTGGCAGCGCCGCCGCGCATCACCAGGGTAAGTGGCGCCCGCCAGCGCCGCCGCCGCCCTTTCTCCTTCATCTCTCTTTTTCGGCGTCCATCCCCGTCAGCACGGGGATGTTGACGTTGATTTATGGTCTGGGTAGAAGATACAGCGGAAATGATTCGCAACTGCTGTCGTAACACCACTATGTCGTGAAAAAACTTTTCATATGATTTATTTTCTATTCGTTTTGAAGTGTTCCATGAGATTCCTTCTGTACCACTCCACCCCTTGCAGGGCGGCACCGCTCTGCTGCCGGCGGCGGCGGCGCGGCGCCGCCCGTGACGTGGCGTGTCGGCCGCCCGTGACGCGCCGGGCCGGTGTCGCCGGCCGTGTGGCGGCGTCCCGTTCGCGGCGTCTGCAGCCGTGGTGGCCCTGTCAGCGAGCTTGTTCCCCGGCCCACCTAGTCGGATTATCTCGGCCGCGACGCCCCGGACCGGTCGTGTCGATGGTGGTGATGGCTTCTCCCCTCCCCCCCCGCCGCCTAGCCGGAGCAGGAAAACAAAGCCGCGTTGTGTCGGTTTTGTGTCCCTCACGGATGCGGACAAGCGGAGCGAAGTTCTCAGGTGCCGGGGGCCTCTCGCTGGCCTTTGGCCGCTGAAAACTGAACAGGCGGGACGGGCCGACGGCCGCCGCGGCGGGCCGGTCGAAACCGATCGTCCTCGGAATCGGCTCGCCGGCGCGGCTTCTTCGCGAAACTCGTCGATTTGGCGCCCATTTGAAAACCGCTGTGCACGATGCATACAGCACCTGACACCCAGAAAAGCCACTGCGACGTGTCGAGTTTGTCCGCCCTCGCTGCGCGGCGGCAGACTCGTGACGAAACGGCGCGGCAGTCAACACGATAACCCGCCGCCGCTGCGCCGGTCCCACCGGCGGCGCAGCTCCGTTTGTGACCCGGCGCCGCCATCTGTGTATTCATGGGCGGCGCGGGGCGTTAGATATTGGCGGCGATACGGGCGGAGCCGGCGCCTCCGCGGGCCCCGGCCGGTCGCCGCGGCTGATCTAGGCTCCGGCCTGGCCGGCGCGGAGCCGGTGGCCTTTGTGCGACATTGTCGACAGCCGGACGCTACCGTTCCACATGACTTTGTCGGGGGCTGGCGGCGCGGCGCGCTGCATTATGCATGCTCGGCGTCCGCGCCTCGGCGCATATTCGGCCGCGAAAGATGCCCCTGTCTCGTGTCATGACGAAACCTCGGCACAGATACCGCGCAAACGGCGTCACCGGTAGCGGGTTCACCAGCCACGTGTCGCCTGATGCTTGTGAGATGGGTTTTTGAGCTGTCCGAACAACACTTCGAGGACGAACATTGACACCTTTGTGGGGCTCCTGCCGCGTGATGAGCTTGGTATGCCGTGTCTGATACGTCAGTCTCGTTGTGCATATCTAACCGGGTCTCACTATTTGCACAAACAGATTTGCATGCCAGCGTCGCTCCCCACGTGTGCCAATGTGATCGATGCCCCGCTGTTGAGAGGTGTGTCACAGCCTGTCGCGGCTACTGAGTTCCCCCCCCCCCCCCAGTTCGCTTAACTGGCTGATTCGTTCGCTTGCCATAGGTGCACCCTCATCGAGCCACCGTCCGCAAAAAGCTGGGCGGCAAGGTCCGTTTCCGATGCGAAGCCAGCGGCTGGCCGCGGCCGGATATCCGCTGGTTCAAGGTATGTCTAGCGGGCAGCAAGGTCACGCTCACCTAAAGCGAGCGCTTCACTTTAACCCTCCCCCGGGCTAAACCACTGGGGGCAACCCCTGGAGTTTAACCTTGGGCAAGGGTTAAACCACTGGCGCAGCCTTCCTGAGGTTTTCCGGGGGCAACTTCCGAACAGTTTGTTTAATCCATCTGAAATCTGGTGTACCTTCTGGCGCATCCTTTCCGCATCTTATGGTGAAAAAATTTCTTCTACGTTGCCATGCTAATGACCTATGACGTCATAATGGGAAACATGTCAGCCGTTTTCGCGCGCCGACGCGACAGGTTTACAACGGTCTCAATTTTTTATCACTGTAAGATGGTTGAAGTGCACAAGTGCAATAAAATGTATACACCAATCGACTCCAGTTGCATGTTCTATAAGGTTATACATAGATTCAGTAGGCTTATGCTTACTACCGGCATTATCGAGGTTGTAAACTGAGGTCATGAGCTACAGCGAGAAACACGTCACTTTTTATATTTGGGAATGTGATAGGGAATAGATATCGCAAAACAACCTATATATTCGGACTGCATGAGGTGTAAGAAGTCAAGTGATATGAATCTGGTGCAGTTTATCTTTTATTCCATCGAAAGAGGGCGCAGTGCAGCGCACGCCTGACTTGCCCCGACGGGCGGAGCGGCGTCGACTGCGGAGTGATGAGTCTATAATACCAAAGCACGCCTAATTCGTTTTGGATATCAACTCGAAAAACGGTTTTAAGGCATCAAAGTTGCGATTTTTAGCTCAACCAAGGTCATTCTAGGTCCTTGACTTGAAATAACCTTGGATGACCTAAGCTTAGCTTTATATGTTATTCGACAATAGTTTTCGCTAACTGGGATGCTATATTTTACTTCAGCATCTATTATTATCTACAAAAATGCCTCCGCAGCTCCGAAAAAGCATTTAAGCCGACGACTTCGTATGACAAGAATTGACCTAACATGACCTGGATTGGTCTCCAATGGGTAAAATACCATAATGCAGTGTGCAGATAAACCCATAATTGCTTGACGAGCACGATATACGTTTCGTTTCATCATCATTTTTCATTTAACGTTCATTTGTGTTTAAATGCGAAACAGTAACACTTCCTGCCAGTTTTTTTTTACATTTCACCTGACCTGAGAGGTTATCCGTTGATCTGAGACCTTAAAAAGAAATACCAATCGAGAGATTTCGTCACACGCAACACGCTGGTTTTTTCCGAGCCACTCTAGGACGCACGGTGTGGAAATGGCCGGGGGTGGTACGACGACCCCCCCCCCCCCACACGTCCACGTTATACAGAAGGCCCTGCCGTCGTAGCCAAGATTTCCCTGCGGCGGGGAGGGAACAAATGTCAGATTTTGTCAAATGCGTCTGGCATATGTGGACATTATAAAAAACGGCAATTTAGTATAACTGACCTTATATCTAACGTACAGAAAAAAAAACTTATAATGTTACCTTTTCCGGGATATATATCATCACTATTCCGTATTCCTGTGAAAACGCGAAATATCTAACGTAGACCGCTTGGCTCGGCGAAAAGGGCCATGATCCCCATGGCCCTGCCCCTCCCCTACGTCTCTGGGAGAAGTAACGAGTCGCGGTCTGAATATCGAACGCTGAGTTTTTTGTCGAATTTCAAACGTTTGTCCTAATGTTCGACCGAGTTTAGTCATGGGGTATCAGCGAGCATTGCAGTCATGACGAAGCCTAGTTCTGTCGTCATCGGAAATGATGTTATCTCGCTATCTGTCGAACACAAGGCCCCAACGGAACGCCGCGGAGTTGGCCGTCTTAACTCTCATTGCCAATTTTTCTAAAGTTTTCTGGCCTGCACTTTGACATGCGCTGCAGAGGCGCGCGGAATTCCGGACTTGAGCTTTGACCTGGTCTTAGTCTTTCTTCACCACGGATGAACATGTGTTTTTTACCACAGATACCACAGTCCAACGCAAGATACGCCGTAAAACATTACGGCAACAGGACGCCGCCTGGCCGGTGACTAACCGCCGGCCCGCGTCCGCCGCAGGACGGTGTCGAGCTGCCCAGCTCCGGCGGCGCCGACGACCGCTCATCTGGCGGCCAGCTCAGCCTGACTCGGCTGGGCCGACTCGACTCGGGCGTCTACGAGTGTCGAGTCAGCAGCGCACAGGGCCGCGACGCGGCCAGGCTGCGGCTCGACGTGCTCGGTAGGTGGCGCTGGTGTCAGCAGTGCTGCCTCCCGCCGGCCACAGGGCTGCCATCTGGCGAGAGTTTTGTTGTTCGGACAGTTACAAGACGCCCGGCGAGTGGTGCTGTGTAGCGGCAGTTTTGTTGGTTCAGTGCAGCGCTCAAGGCGGTGAGACACTTCTATAAATTGCAAAAGCGTCGTTCAAAAGGCTTCTCGTTGCCTACTGGTCGCTGTCGAGGTGGGCGACGTCAGGTGGTGGGTTTGCCGGACGTCTCAGCTCGGGGTCGAGATAACCGTCCCCGAGTCATACTAATGCACCTATGAACTTGTCTTCAAAACAATGTGTGACTATTTCCGAATCATCATGAAGATGTCCACCACATCGTCTAACCAAGTGTCTATGGTCTGCCATTCTGGCCATAGTAAGCTCGATACCAGGTAACAAGTACATATTGCTTTTATCATATCCTGTCAATGCTCTGCTTCAGCTTTTCTCTTTTGTCTGCGCTCAGTCTCGGAGAATCTTTGACGTTCTGTGGAGGCTTCAGATTCAGATTGTAAACGATGCCCAGGGGATTGGTAACGTCTGCATCGAAAGTGTTTCTCTGCAGCTCTGTCCCATGTACGTACCACGGTCTGTCGTGCCGTGTGTGTATCATTAATCGAATTACACTCCTCTCTTCCTGGACCATTTTATCGCTCTGATGACGTTTTCTGGCCGTCTGTACACATGGTCTAAAGCACTTTTCCTTTACACTGGATGTTATCCACAGCTCCAAGCATTTGTAAATCCGATACGAATAGCACCATTCCGTGTACCACTTCTGTATTCCAGAGACCCCACCTTATAACATGAGCCAGTGGCTGTCATTGTAAGATTAACTGGGTCCAACTCATGCACTGATCGGGCATACCAAATCACAATGCATGCACATTAAATCACGACGGGGGACCATTATCAAGGAGGCCCAAGCCTCCTCAAAAGTGTTCTTGGTATTCACTCTGCTTTATGCTCGGTATCACTTCACTGGTCGCTGTCGAGGCGTGATGTTCGAGGTGTAACCTCAAGATTGCAGGTTCACCTCAAGTTATGATAACCCTCAGATCCGTTTGAGGAGAAGCCCAAGATCGTGGGAGACGAGCCTCGGAACATGACTGTGGACGCTGGGAATAAGGTCACTCTGCAGTGTCGGGTCACAGGAAGCCCTCCGCTCCAGGTCATGGTGTGTTCAAGTGGCGTACCATTTTTTTAAGCATATGGTTGACGTTGTTTTAATGACGGGTTTAAGTAATTCACTAAGTGCTTCTTCCAGTCTCTGACTGTAATGACACTCGGCTGCTGATCCCATATGTCGCGCGTTTGGTCTGGCTGTAACTGGCGACGACATGCAAGAAAATCACCGGACTGAATCGTCAGAGAAGTGTTCGTTATTTCACCACGCATTGCGATGGGCTTGCCTGAGGCTGCATGCTGTGTGGAGACGTTGTGAGAAGCCGGCCCAGCTGCTGCGTCCGGTCGGCCAGTCCTGGCTGGCGCCCGCTCCTCCTGACCGTTTCGGCCGCCGCTGCCGCCAGTGGCTGAAGCGGACCAAGCAGCGGCCGGCGGCCGGCGCCGACTGGACGGCCGGCGCCGCCGAGCTCGAGATGCTGCTAGACGAGCAGCTGTACAGGACGCTGAACGCCTCCGAGTCGGTCAGCAGCCGGCCCGACGAGCAGCTGGTGAAGCTGACGCTGCCGCGCAGCCGGCCAGAAGACGCCGGCCTCTACATCTGCCTGGGCAGCAACAACGGAGGCTTCACCTCCCGGGCCGCCCACCTCAACGTCAGGGACGCCGGTGAGCACCGCTAAACTCAACAGTCTCACTGACAGGGATACCACCTCACCTTCAGGGACACTGGTGAGCACCTACAATACCTTCCACGTCGTCGCTTCAGAGCAGCAGCATCACGGTTTGAAATAACTGCACTGGGGCGCTCGCCAGGCTTTCGCTGAGTGCTTCTGCCGTTATCAGTTGATCCCAGAGTCGCACTTCATCAGGATGCAGGATCCAGTTTAAAGGGAAGAACTGCGCCCGAGAACTGACTTACCTGACATACTAGGCTGCATCTTCTCCCACGTCAGCGTTGAACAGCAATGCCATTCTAAAGCGAGGCGTGAACAGCGAAAATGGCTTGGCTGCCGACCGCCCGTTTAACGCATAATAAGTCGATAAGTCAGATCAGCGAATTGTCGGACATGTGCCGGGCCCTCAGCAGTGGCGCAGCGTCTGACAGTGAGTGGGCCAGCCTCTGACAGAGTGATTGCGTCGCCAGGTCCGGGTCCGTCGCCGCCGCCGCCGCCGCCCAGCGACCCCGCCTACCTGGTGCTGCTGGTGCCGATCGTCGTGGTGACCACGCTGGCGCTGGCCGCCATATCGTGCCTCTGCTACGTCAGCAGGCTGCCGCCGGTCAGTGGAGCTCGAGGGGCGCCTCAGCCTCCGCCGTCGCCGCCGCCGCCGCCGCTGCCGATGTTCTTCACCGACGAATGGACGCATCACACGAACGGAGGAAAGCTCTGTAGCGTGTTGATATAGGCATTTTCAGTCAATCTGTTTTGTTTTTGTATGTAGTAGGAAACAAAAATATGTCATTATATTTAAGAAGGAAAGATGTAGTTTGCGGCTAAACATGCACGCAATCAAACCCTCCTTCTTGGCATGGTAATGTTTCGTAGTAATTGGTTCGGTTTTACCGCTTTTCTGTCTAAGGTGACCACAACAAGAACGCAGTATTTGGCGCAATGCAACATTTGGCGTTGCGCAGCACGTTTTGCAGTTTTGAGTACATCTGGAGCGTGACGTAATCTACGGAGAAATTATCCTTTGGAGAGAGCATAGCTCTCATGGGGACGTTGCCATGCTTCTCTACAGACGTCCTGTGGAGCAGATCTCGGCACAAAGGAAGCTTTAATGGGCCACAGCGGGGTACAGTCGGGCGGCACTGGGGCTGAACGATGGAACAGGTCGCGCACAGGTAAGCCCTCTCATGAAAATAGTCTGTAAACCGATTCTTGGACACATAGCATTATTAAAATGAAGGGCAATTTTGGGGCCCTCTTATCCCTGTGCTAACTGCAGGCTCAGTAGCATATTCGACGCTTCCGAGAATTGGTTAAAACATGCTTGGGTCATTCCGTTACCAGCTTATGTAGACATGTCAAGCAGACAGGTGATTACCTTTAAATGACCACTGACCAGTAACTACTCAGTGGAGTGTTTTCAAGCATATGATTTTCTAAGAGTAAGATAAATGTTTTTACTTGACTTGACTTGTTCACCAATGTTTTTGTCCCTTTCTGACATTCTTCAGGGTGTGCATTAATCTATGTTGAAATGCACTGGTTGTGACAGCATCCAGTAAATCGTTTGGATCATCGACATGTCGCTGACGGCCCGTCTTCTTTCAGCAGCATCGCGGCCACACGATGGCAACGCCGTAAGCTGTAGTTCGCAGCCCCACCACGTGAGGCGCTACCATCCGCTGCCACTGCAGCCGTCTCCGGGAGCGGGGCGTCGGCCGGTCGCCGGCGCTCGGCCGGGTCCGGACCGTGGTGGCCTGGAGTGCAGCGTGACCTCCGGCTGGTGCAGCTGCCGGCCGCCGGCCAGGAACTGCACCGCAGAGATCCGGTCCGGCTCGCCGGCGCAGCGTGCGCACGCGCAGTACGTCTGCTGAGTTCCGCTGCAGCTAGATCTGACGGGATGCTCGGACGCATGTGCGGCTTTGGTCCTGACGGCGGCCATTTGTCTATTTCTGTCGTCGTGGAAGGGGCCCGAGTACCCTTAAGAGACAACAGTGGCGTGTTTTGAACGTCTGTCGCTGATGCGGCTTGCATGTTACGATATGACTCACAGCTTAATTACGCGTCTTCTCGAAGAAACCGCGTTTTCAGCATGTATGGTGTATCCAATGACTTTGGCCACCAATTTGTGTGGCTTAGATGCGTCAGTTCTCTTGTCCCCTGTAATTTCTAAACCCTGCGTTGTTGACGTCTGCAGTTGGTGCGCTAAATGGTACCTGCTCTGCGTGTCCAGTGAATTTCTTAAATGAGTGCTGAGCGCTTTCGTATTATTAATTTTTCACGCTTCAAAGGGCACCAGTTTCCACGGGCTGCGCTGGCGTCCATGTAACGTCATGTTGGTAACTGAGGTTATTTCAGCTACAGCACTGTAGTGGTAATTAAGAATAGCATCAAGGGTTCAAGGATTTCATCATGCCATTCAGTTCCAGATTATGATTTCTTTCGGGGTTCTTGTTTGCTGCAAAGTTGACTCTGGTTGACGTTCCGATATAACCGTTGTGTCCAGACAATATCGCGCAGCCCAGCCGAAATGGCGTGACAGATCTGTGGTGAAATGCAGCCGATTTTGTTTGTCATGATCTGTCCAGACGACACGGCAGCGATCGGAGCGTGCTCAGCGTTCGCAGTTACACCTGGATCCGGCTGGAATGGTCTCAGCACGGCTTCGGAGCCGAGAGGAGAATGGATGCAGGACGAAATTACGGCGGCGGTGCATTGTTCTTAGCGTAACGCTCCGACGGGGTGTGCCGTTATTTGTAAGCTGTGAAGTGTGTTTAATGTCCACCGGTTGTGAGGGCCGTTTTGGGCGGTGCTGTCGAGCTCGTTATCAGTATTGCCTGTGCAGGGTCCCTGACAAGCGTCGGAGAGAAAGGTCAGCGGTAGAGCAGGAGGGAAAGGATATGGTCAGAGTTGTTTGTGCCGAAGCTTGTCGCTCCAACGTGATTCGAGCTTTTGTCGTTTGACATTTGACGTTTGTCGCGACCTGGAATAAAGGAAACGCGGTCTGTTTGTCTCCAGTTGCAGAGTTCTGTTGCCCCAATCAACTCGAGAAGTCCGTGTGTTGTCTGTGTGTAAGCATTCTTCTGTTGACATTTGTCCGCCTCTTCCAAAAATCCTGAGCCAGGAGCTTCGTGTAAAAGCAAAGGGCAGATCCCATGGCCTCTTTCCATGGGGAATATCCAACACCAATACAAGAACCCGGCACCAGTTTGGTACAAGCCGCACAACACACTGTGTCTAGCAGTAGTAGGAACGCAGGCGAACCTAAGTGAAACACACAACACGCAGGCGAACCAAAGTACAAGCACAAATCTGGTGCACAACCGAAGTTCTCCGTTTTCGTACAGAAGACAAATTCAATAAGCCAAAAAACATTGTATTACCCAAAATTCATCTATCACAGTGGCATGACGCTGGGAATACCATCACAATAAAAACCAGTATCTACGACATCGTGACGCAGAATGACACCTACATCTCACAAAGGAAATCGCAGTCATCAAATCATCTCGTCTGCAAGTAATACCTATTCCGTCCGGAAGCATTGGAATCCTGCCCTTCTGGTTCTACAGACCTTGTAACTACAGGAAGCAGATGTCGCCGGAGGTAAAAACGTACGGTAACAATAAAACGGATATTTTCGACACATTCGAGGCGACGATGCGGCGCACTCAGAAACAACGGAAAGGTGGGTATCGTCGTAATGTACATATTATTCTTGCGCTCCGTGACCTATGATTCCCGCCATTAATTTTACCCAATCAAATGGTTTATGACCCTAGCCTTACATCAAGTCAGTAGGCATGCAAAACAAGTCGAGCTCTGGCCAAGAGTTGCCAAGCAAATTTAAAGCAAGAAATGCCAGAGTGGGTTTTCTCGACGCCTTGGGGCTTTGTGCTCAAACCGTCGACACGGCAAGGCCTCAACCGTTCCCGCTTCTGCTCTGAAGTGGGTAAACCGCGGCTTATACGACGTACATACCAGGACGGTACGAAACTGAGTATGTGCATGTCGCTCGGATGCAGCAGGTATGTCCTTGGCCATTGCGTCGTTTGTAACGATGAACGTCAAATGTCAGGCAACACCAGTTCATTCGAATAATAACTGCTGACGTTGCAGCTCTTGCTCGCTGCCATGTCAGTTATTTGTTTGGGGCAGTAAGGCCCTGCATGAGAGAGAGAGAGGGAGAAGTGACCTGACAGAAACGACCACGACTAGTGCGGTATCATTTTCTCGTAATCGCAAACGGGGACGACGAGGGAACAGAAAAAAACTGTGGCTCAAGTCTGCTGCGTCACAGCATCTACCCTGCTCCCCCTCAGCAGCGAGCATAGAGCCTCCCATGCCCCCCTCCTCCTTACAACACACACGAAAAAATGCCACGTCATAGTACGGTCTGCCGCTTGGCCTGATGCTTTTTGCTCCTGTCGTCCTCCGCGACGAGGAAGGGCGAGGCTAGAGGTTCGTTCCACGGCTGAAGCTGGGTAGAGCCGAATATGCAGAACACGGTGTTCCCGACGACGAAGAGGCCAGCCGCCGTCAAGAACACAGTGCGCCAGTTGGCCAGTGACGGCTGAAAACAGAAGTCTGGGCTCAGCGGCTATGTCAGGCTTTGCGAATACCGTCAAGGATGATCCATGCAGAGTATGGAGCGTTGCAGCTGCTGCGCTGCCCATTCAGAAATATACCTACTACTTCCATGTCTAGTTTAATGAGGAAAATGCTGAGGCAACGAGCTGTTCAATGGCGTAAGTTTTATGTACACCCGCCGACTGACAACAAAAGGCATCTTAGCAGTTACATGCGCCGCAGACGTGCCTAGATCTCGATGGAATGCAGATTATCCCCATGGTGTATTCAACCCCTGATTGACATGGGCGAGTCATTGCGTCATCTCGGAAAGGTCGTGCCCCTCCCGAGCAAAACGGTGCCCAGGTGATGCAACACTTACCCTTCTCACCTCAGAATCCGACGCAAAACGAGGATAATCCGCATTCCATCGGGATTCCGACGTGTCTGACATATGATTGGCTTTAAAAAGTTCTGTACAAGCAAGACCATTTAAAGACTGTTAAATGGTTAGAATTAGATGGTTAGGGTTAGATCCGCATCTACTGCTCGGCCAGTGCCCTGCAGGCCTGACCTGCTGGTTGATGACGTAGCCGGCCTGGAACGGTGCCAGGACGCCGGCCAGCGTGGCCACGCAGTTCGTGACGCCCATCAGGGTGCCGGCAAAGTTCGGCGCCAGGTCCATGTGGTTAATGTTGTAACCTGGTGGACGAGGCATCGTAGTCAGTTACCTATCGATGATTTGCTCCAGTCTGTTAAGGTTTTTTTACGTGTTTAAATGTCTGCTTTGTTCTTCGCACATACACGAAAAGCAAATATTGATAGTGAGAGACTGGACTTTTGATTGCCACTTGAAACTCGCATCAAAGCCGTGGCGATGTCTACCATTGGCGACACGGCTTATTTCCAAACTACTGGATTCAGTGAGAAACCTTGCTGGATCCTGGGCTCTCATCAGCGAGGCGCACTAATTTCTGTTCAGTATTTCGCAATTCAGAGACATATTTATCGATCTGTTTCAATAATTTGCGCCCAAACAGTTTAAAGCAGTAATGCTATGTGCACTGTGCACCCATAACATTGTCCGTGTGTCATTACTGAGTGGTTCAAAAACACCGCAGAAAAAAAGTGTCACGGAACTGACGCACATCACCGGAACGATAAAAAAATGTTTCACTTTAGTTGATATTTCAAGCAGTAATTCGATTATCCCTCAAAAAATGTCGCTGATTACGTCTTTGGTAGCCATCTGCATGAACCATGACTTAAGCTGCCAATATTTTTTATTAATAAGAAACTATTTTCTGATGTCATTCATGGATGATGACGCAACACCAGACTCCGACTTCCGCTTACTGGTTGCGCCCGTTCATGACGTCGTGAAACAGCTGACGATGGAACACGGATCAATAGAACGAATCACTTTGGAACTTTGTAACCATAAAATTAAAAAAAATGTAACCATAAAAACTTTGTAACCATAAAAAACATAAAACCATAACGTATTTTACGAATCCATTGCCAACACCACAGACTGATGTCATAGCTTGCCAATCTCAGTGCAAACGTGTACCCTCGCCATACCGGGGCTTCCTGACTACCTCGCCCTAAGGGGAGCCAAATCCCCTGCCCCCGTCCGCTTGAAAATTAAGAAAGATAGAGCTATGCGCTGAAGACAGTCGTGTTGCTTGTCACGTAAACTTTCCAGTGGTATTCTTTTTTTGGTTGGTGGTGACCTCCAGTGTCAGGAAAATGACATGAATGCGGATCAAATCATAAAAAATCAGGACTTTCTTCGTCACTGCGCCGCGACTACGTAACGCAGCGTCACGACAGTGATACATAAACTTCCTCCGTGTCTGGTGCATCAAACGACGCATTGGCGGACCGTGCCAGGTCAACTAGTGATCTTCCGCACTATAATGGGTTAAAGGGGTCAGTGTTGGCACGGTGAATACCATGAATACCATAATGGTTTTAATGAATTCGTTGGCTGAAAATGACGCACTTCGGTTACAATGAAGCGAAGTCATTCTTTGAATCGGACTCAGCGTAAAATCTGACGTGGTGACGCCTTTCGGTCAAATAAGGTCAATCGAGGTCACTGACCTCACTTAACCCCGGAAAGGTGAGTGGCCATGGTGACCTTTACCCCGAAACCGGCCGATGTGTATGGCCTTCTTCTGCGTCTTGCGCATCAAATGACATGTCGGCGGACAGTATCAGGTCAATCAGTGACCACCAGAGCGTATGTTGTTGACTTAAGACTGGTCCACCTACACACTGGTAATGACGTTCCATTTACATGCTGTCATCCTTCCGACCTTATACATGTTGGTCACTACACCCACGTGATCTGACTTTAACCGAGACTACCCTGGCGTGTCAAAATGCTAGTTTTATGCAGTTTATCATTTTCATCATATCTGTATTGCTAAATGAAAACTTCGGCCGCATTGCGCCACATGAAGTCATGCGAGGTCACCGACCTGGCTTGGCTCCTGAGAAGTCAGAGATTAACAACCCGCCGAAGCAGGCCTGATGGAGCCTGTTGACTGAAGTTTGACCCAAATCCATAACAAATTTCGAAGTCTGTGCAGTACACGCCCGGAACAGCGAGGAAAACGACCGATACCTCGAGCAAGCCTCCGAGAATGACCCTATAACTTCGTGACCTGACCTGATATCACGAGGTCGCGACCGGTCTCGAAATGTGCAGAATGACATTTCGTCTTCAGATCCAGGGCGGCGGCGCGCTACCGGGCGCCGTTCTCCCGCTATGTCGGGAAAATCGGAGCGGGGGTCGATTTGGGCCCCGGCAGGATTAGGGTTTAGATTTCAAGGTTAAACACGTTTTAAGGGTGAAGCCTTTCCTTCGTATGTAGCAAACCTATTGTTTAGAACATGGTGGATGGGAACGTAAAATTCCAGAATGGAGATATCTTCTCATGAGAACTGCATGATCCAATGTCTATGGTTTACAAAGTTAAAACATGTGTGAAGTGTTATGACCGGGACAGACCGGCGCTTAACTCAATTTTTCCAACAAGGTGAATTAAAACTTATTCAGATGACGACTTTTCTAGCAAAAACATACAGAAAAAAACAGCATGCAACATACACATCAGACCATGTTTTTCGTAACCTTATAACCTCACAACCATTATAACCACTCTATTCGCCTTATGAAATTCCCATCAGAAGAAAGTTTAATTATTCGAACGCTTGCATTTCAATCCACAGCGTGTGCTAGGCTGTAAATTGGTCATTCACTGTGGTTTGACATTTTTAGAAGGCGGTTTTGAAAAGTTCAGTAACGTCTGCAAAAAATAGAACTGGTGCGAGGCTATTTGAATTTGTGATCCTTCGGGTGCAGAACACTGAAATGCATCGATGTCTATTCGTTTATATTGTGAAATGCGACCAGAGAAATAAATATCCTAGACAATATTTACGAACGAGACCGAAATACGACCGAGTCTTACTTCAGCTAGCAGAAAAAAAGATCAGTCTGGGCTGCCCGGCCCGCTGTAACGATTTCTGGACGCCAATAACCTTGCAACCACTAAGCACAAAATTATCAAATCTTCACCACGGCTCAATTCTTTGGATTCTATGTAGAGACATTCGCGCTGCGTCGGCTTGCAGACTTTTTCCGCACGGCTATTCCGGAGGTAATATTGTCACTCTTAGACCTATGGGTTAGACAGTCCATGTGTGTTTTCGAACTGTTCCGTAATCGTAGTGAACAATATCAAGGCAGTACGGTAGTCAGAGGGTCGCTTGGGTCGCATGCTGCGACCGTGTGAAATGGAGGACATGTATGACGATGCGCCTCCAGACCAGTCCGAGTCTAATTCAATAAAAGTTCGTCTCGTTAACCTGACTCGTATTTGCCGAACACATAAAGACCAGATGCCAACGGGCGCTGCCACGTCGTTAGACCCTCTTCTGTCTGCCATTCGGCGAAATCTGCTACCTCGGGTCAGCTAACAGGCAATGGCGTGTTCAGAAGGTCTGGAATCTGGAATGGAATCTCATCGACCATTTTCAGCTGACCTGGGGTTGCAAGTCACTTCCGCCGTCAGTTGACACGGCGCTCTCAACACCAGCTAGCCCTATGGCACAGTGTCAATAATACTCGCCCCGGCCGCCAGACAGAAGACACCGTCGGCACATCAACACGTGTCCTCAAAAAGAAACTCCTTTTCATTGTCACCAGTCTCGTAAATCCCTTGCAGGACGTTAAAAATTACTCATACACATCGTAATTTAATAATATTCCAATCAGTCATGAAAGCTTTTACCTACAGATTTTGAAAAAATGCGGGTCGCGCATGTTGTAGCCACGGGACCCGTCTATGGCGCAAGGCATTGCTACCGGCGGCCAGCTGGCGGCGCTAGAAGGCGAAATAGCATGCCAGGGTCGCAAAATAAAAGACACGCGACTCGGTCTCACACTGCCTCTAAACCGAAAAAAAACGCAGCTCACGATGTTTTTGGACAAAATAGCGATGTTTGAACAATGGAATACACAAAAGTATACGGAGAATGAAAACCCGGGTAAAACACATAGCTTTCATTCAGGGGCGGCGCCACAGACTTGGAGTTCGGGGTAAATTTTTCAGGGGGCCTCTTAGGCAAAATGAATCCTCATCGCAGGGGCTACCTGATTCATGCAGAGCCTCCCGATCCAGCAAAAGGCCATCTTATCTTAAAATAGGGCATCTTGTTCCAGAACAGGGCCTCTTAATGCACAGAGGGGGCCTCGTAATCCAGAACAGGTGCCTCGTGAGCCATAAAGGGAGCCTCCCAATCCAACAAGGGGCCTCCTGATCCGGAACAGGAGCCTTCTGTTCCAGACCAGGGTCTTCCTGATATAAGGAAGGTACCTCCTAATACAGAACAGTGGCCTCCTGATTCATAAAGGGGGCCTCCCGAGCCAGCAAAGTGGCCTCCTTAACGCAACACAGGGCCTCCTGATCCAGAGCAGGTGCTACCTGATTCATAAAGGTGTTCTCGTTATCCAGAAAAGAGGTCTCTTGATGCAGAAAAGGACCTCCTGCACCCCATTAAGGAGCATCTAGATCAGTTGTGGGGGCTTCCGTAATCTGATTTTTGATAACATATGTGTAACTACAAAAGTCCCAGTTTGGGCAAAAGGGACCTCCCAATTTTTTTCGGGGGGGGGGGCAAAAACACACTTTTCCCCCCACACACACCCCTGCCTGCCGGCAGGGGGACGACTACCCACTCTGTCCCCTTCCGTGCTGCGCCGCCGCTACTTCCAGCTCTGCTGAACCATTGCAGCCTTTTTTTGAGGACTTGAACAATGAACATGAAAATATTTTGATTTGACTGCTGGTGGTGATTAAGGCCTGAGGTTATCAATTACCAGCATGTACTCGCACAGGAATTAAAGACTTCAGATTTCTCTGTCTGCTTCGTTGACGGTGAAAATTACTCATGGAAAAACGGCGCAGACAGGGAACTTACCAAGAGTGATGGTGCGCTAATAGTTCATAAGTTTTTTGGGGAAGGAGGCCGTTTTAAATCACCATAACTAATTTTTGAAACTGTTCATTGACTGTGGCTCATGATCCACAGAGAGTGAATATGGGAATGTATCGAGGGGATAGGAGAGGATGCCTACATTCGGGAATCGAGTACCTCTTGCTTTCTTTTCCATTCATCACTGTACAATATGCTGTTTAGGGGAAGGTGGGGTAAGACGGACCAGCTAAGGTTTGAAGTCACATTTCTCGCTACCATGCTATCCAACCTCACATTGTTCATAGTCTTCTGAATGTTGATTCTTTCCTCTTTTGATACGTGCAGACGCTGGATTTGAAATTCAAGAAATTTAGGTGCTGCTTGCTCTTAAAGGGGGACGAGTCAAAATCAGCGACAAGAAAAAACGCGGGGTAAGATGGACCACAAGTGGTCCGTCTTACCCCAGCAGTGCCTGCTATCCATTTATGTTTGCATAACTTCTATACTGTTGTAAACCAAAGGAAAAAGAGCGATAAAATAACACAATAAACGTTTATTCTGTACTCAGATATGTGATAGAAAATGAACTAAAAACAAACAAGGTGCGTGTTGATACTATCGTTTGTTATAAAATGCATGTCAGCTCAGCACTTAGACGCATAGTTCACATGCGAACCACTCATCTTCCTCCCCGATTCCCGCACACATATCATGCGCCCATTTTTTGCAAACGCTGCAGCGCACCCATCCCTCCTCTGATACTGAGCGCGTGAAGCTGTCATTGCAGTAAAGACAGAGTGTGTCAGGATCTTCATCCTCGTCACTTGATAAGACATGGTCGCGTACTTTAGGCTTACGGTTCTTTTTGGATTTCTTTTCTTTGCTGTGTGCTTTCCTCTTTTTCGTGGGCGCCTTGGCCTGTTCTTTTTCTTCTTGCAGCATCTTTTTGTACGGAGAGCTTGTTAGCACTGCACATGCTCCCGTTATGCGACGCCTCTTCGTTTTGCCGTTCTGCGCTGGGCGGGATGCTCTCGGAACCGGGATGATTTGATGAGGTGAGACAGCGAGACCCTCGTGGCTGTTGCTTGGCAAGGGTTCATCTTTACTGGATGAGTCTTCTGCCTCAGATGTAGGGAGCTGGTGATGCGTCTGCCCTGAGCTGGCTGAAATCGTTGCTGGACTAGCAGCAGGGAGCTGGCTGCGCGGCTGCCCTGAGCTGGTTGAAGCCGTTGCTGGACCAGCAGCAGGGGCTTGTCTGCGCGGCTGCCCTGAGCTGGTTGAAGCCGTTGATGGACCAGCAGCAGGGGGTTGGCTGCGCGGCTGCTCTGAACTGGTTAAGGCAGTCGCTGGACCGACGTCCTCATCCAGTCTCTCTGTGACTTCTGCCGCAGCGAAATCTTCCTCCCCGAAGACGTCACGGTTGCACGGGAAGATGCCAGTCCGGCGGAATGCGTTGATGGCAGTCGTTGGAACTGCAGCCCGGAGATAGGCCTCTCCGAACAACTGGCCAACCTGGTAAACAGTCACCACTCTGCCGGGGTTATTTCTGAGCCATTTCTCCACTGCTTGGCCATAGAATGTGTTCAGTGGAAGCATGAAGCCCACATCCAGAGGCTGCATCTTGTGCGTGCAGTGCGGGGCAGCACGATCATGGTCACGTAGTTCGCTCTAGCCAGCTCGATGACATCCAGGTTCTTCGTGTGGGTCACGTGACCGTCCAGGATCAGGAGAACCGGATCCTCCTCGGAAGGTTTAGCATGGCTTAAGAAATGGCGGAACCACTGGGTAAAAATGTCGGTCTGCATCCAGCCCGACGGATGGCAGGCGTGTCCGGTTCCAGGTGGACAGCCATCCAGCAATTCAGGTTTCATCCGAACCCGTGGGAAGATCAGAAACGGTGGGATGTAGTTGCCTCCTGCAGCCATACAGACCACGGCCGTTGTGAGGATACCACGCTCCGCTGAGGTCAGGGTGCCGACCTGAGACTTCCCTTTGCGTGCGAAGACTTTGGTCGACTTTGTCTGGACAGTCGTCAGCCCCGTCTCGTCACAGTTGAAGATGCGGTGAGCCGGAAACTTTGTTATGTCCATCTCATGCTCTAGAAGATCAAAAAACTTCCCCACGTTCACTCGATTAAATGCCCTGGTACGGGCTGCCGATGTCGCCTCAGGCACACGACGCGCCACCTCCGGATGCCTGCGCTGGAATCCGGCCAACCAGTCTTTTCCGGCGAGACCGCTCTCCTTGTTGAAGTTGTGAGTTATGTTATTCTTTTCCGCCATATGAAAGGCCAGGTATCGCACGTCTTTGGTTGTTAGTCCGAAAAACTTGCTCTCCATCATAAGGATGTGGTTTACCAGCTCCTTCTCCTAAGCTGGGCTAAACACAGTCATCCTGGAGCCTAACAGCTTATCAGTCCCCTTGGCACATTTGTTTTGATTTTTCACCCTTCGCTTCAGGGTTGTCTTGGGGACGCTGAATGCTCTGGCAGCTTTCAAAAAACCCATCGATTTTGATTTCACAGCTTCAATGGCTAACGCCATTTTCTCCTCGTCCCAACTTCCACGATCGGTTTTACGCTCGTACTTGCGCGGCATCTGCAAAAATATTAAAAAATTGGCTTATTGAAATTTGTAGATACATAGGTACTTTAAACAAGTCACAGTGTTTTAGCGAGGTTTGGTATCTGTGGGGTAAAATGGACCACCACGGGGTAAGACGGACCACTAGTGGTCCGTCTTACCCCAAACCTAAACTTTGGAAACATCATGACGTAGATACTAAATAGCCCAACATTGCGAAAACTTGCCTGCCCTAACTTGTGCTTCTATCATTGCTCTTCACAGCAAAATACAAAGAAAAATTAATGATGCAAAAAACGTGTCTAAATTTAATCATTCTTAGACCTCTTACCTTAGATCAGCGCGACGAAAAAGACCATTTTGCTCAATAACTCAATATCCGTGCGTCCTGGAACCATTAGCCCAAGATGGCGACTGGCGCGAAGGAAAACAAAGGTAGTTAGTGTATAGTGTAGCAGATGGCAGCAGCGGTTCAGCCGGGAAGGCTGGTGGTTCGTCTTACCCCAGTGGGCCGTCTTACCCCACCTTCCCCTACTATTATTCAAGATTTTGTCACGCGTAAGGGAAACCTTTCATACAGGTTCTTACTTCTATGAGTCTGGCGACTAAACAGGGGGTTTCGCCAAGGAGCGGACAAGGGGCCACGGCCCGTTCCTTAGGGTTCAGAACTGAACGTTTCTAAACGCACCAAAAATAAACACAAAGAAAAATTCCGAAACGCGAAAATGAAATGGCCGAAACCCGAAGACGTTATCTTTTGAGCGGATAAGGTGCGCTTTGGTGGCATTCTAGCTACGCCCTTGTGACCCGCTAACTGTTGGCCGTGGCAATTGCTCTGTATCAAGGGTGCATGTGGCTTTTGAACTTGCAATTTTTAGGATGGAAAGTAATGAAATAGATCGATAAATACCTTTCCGTGCTGCGAAATGCATGAAGGAAAAGTGATGATGCAAGGAGCAGGCTCGCCATACGTTCCACAGAGCATCTTACTGGTTTAGAATATACTTCAACATTTGAAGAGAAACGCAGCACGCATTTCTCGTCATGCGCCTCACAGCGTGTCTTACTGATTATTAAGGCTGAATTGCGCGATATAAAGCAATTCATGCTATTTAGTATACCGTATCCACATGATGCAAGTCTCAAAATCTGCGCGTAAACTACAGAGGCAGCCTGAAACAAAGAAAGCAGACTGAGTTCTGAAGAAATATCTAGAGGGCCGAAAAATTCAGTCTCTCGCCTTAATTGAATAGTTTAAGGAGTCTCCGATGAGTGCAAAAACAAACAAACGTAGAAAAATGCCCAACGGAACGGAAAAACAGACGGTCCGAACCTACAATGGACCCAGCCGACCAATGCCCCCTCCCCTTGGAGTGACCTCGGTCTGCCGCGCCTCCAGTTTTCCTGTTTCAATGCAAACAGCACAGAGATCAGGAGCAACGGCAATTTCCGGTCTGAATATGAAATCTTTATATCTTTGTTATTTCTATCTTTATCTTTGTTTGCACAACTACGCAAATGGCATGCCGAGCAGGGCGTAGATAAAGACAGCGCCGCACATCTTGAAAACTGTCAGGTCAAGGCACGGAAAGTGGAGCAGTCCAGATTCTCACGGTTGCCTCAGCCTGTCCACAAATCTGCTTCGTGAAACGAAGCTCTTCTCTTGCTTGAAATGCACTGCATCTTGGCTGGACTTTGTCGAGCTAGAATGCTGGAGTTCGGTATCTACGTCAGGATGTGAATGAATCTTTACGGGGTATATTTTTGTGGCATGTGTGAAGGGATGATCAACAGGAACCAGCACGCTTGCTCGAAGGTGAAAACTTCCTCGTTGACTTGCAACGTGGTTGTGTACATTGTGCAACGAGACAAAAGCAGTCCTTGATCATCTCACCTGGCTATTGTTAGAATCGAACATGATCTGTAGGTAATGGCATAAGAGAGCGATCTATGTCAGAGGCACACCTAAAAGTTATTACCGCATGAGGCCGAGCACAAGTTATTCACCTACAATATCGACGAACTCGGTCGACGCGGGTACCTAGCACATTACAAACCAAACGTTTCTTCGGACCAGGAGGAACACAGGGACTGTGCCGGTATTCGATATAAGTCCACACCACCAGAAAACCTGGCTTTGCTTCAAACATGACAGAATCAAAGACCAAATGACACAAAAACACCTGCCATTTGTCGTTCAGACCAGCGCGGTTCCTGCCGGCCTCTGCGTCGTCACCGACCGCAGCTCGGCCGGCCACTAGGCGGTTCAGGACACACGCTCAGAAAACTTCAACGAGTACACAACGCTCAGTAACCGCAAATCAGCCGTAACAACCGATCCCAAAACTGCCACTGTGTTGAAGCGGATCTGACATGGAGCTGAGCTGCTATGAGCTCTGCAACTGTCCATCTGAGAAGTATTCATTTGCACAAGGTCGGTAGGCGTTTTGTCTATTCTACGTTACATTATCGCAAGCACAAGTGCACGACAGCCTTGTAACGGCACATCCATGAGCGTCGCTAGATAGCTGGATATCTAAACCAAACCAGTCGGATCACTTAAGCAGTATTAAGCCCCTTAGCTCGCACCTAACTCGCCAAAGCAGCGTCCGGCGTGAGCGAGTGCACGCAGCGGCAGCTGGCCTCATAGGTGGTGTGGGCCATGTGGCGTGTACGATAAAGCCGTCTTGCTCCTTTTCGAGGTCAGAAGGTGACTTGCTGTGCCTTGTAGCCGGCCAGCTTTATTGGCGACGCTTCCAACGCTCTGTTCCAGCACACGCCTAGACGCGCTGAATAGCCAACTTAAACCAGCGTCTGAATCCAGGCTCACTGGAGATTGAAGAAAAGAATTTGTCTGCAGACTTACACCCAAACAATTATGGATGAGAACAATAAGTTTTCATATAGCATCCATCACTACCAGCCAGCCGCCATAGCGGCAATGAGATTACTGTGGCAAGAAGTTTTCAATCAAGTCTGATGATTCCTCACACTTGTTCGTATCGTCAGTGTCCGTGGGAAACGCCACCGTTGGCTGGTAAAACGCGGTTGATTGGCAAAGAACTGCGCTGAAGACCACGCCAGAGATAAAGATAAACTACTGCAAAACAGCGGTTTGGATAATTTTTAGCACTGCTGACTATAAACGTCTGACACAAGTTCTGCTGGTAGCAACATGACAATCTAATGGTTGCGGCTTTTAGGATATTTCTATCGAAAGCTGTCTCAGAGCTAATACTCGAGGAGAAACCTATAAACATCATGACTCTTGATACGTTCCAAAAACTAGTTCTTCATTTGCTTTTCAACAAATTTCTTGTTAGTATATCGCAAAATTCACAAGCAAGTATATGAAATGCCAAAAACCATAGTGCGCGTTGAAGAAGCAGTACGAGAAAGAGAGTGTGGGTCGTTTGAAGATATGCCGAGTGATTCTTATGACAGCGGCAGATATCGGAGCTACGAATGCCCTTCGGAAGACGAACAATGGTGCAATACCTACATAGATCCGTGTACTGGTGAATCAGTCAAGGAGGAATACACCAAAACGTATGAGGTGACATGCGGGCAGAAATACGAGGTAGAGAAATGCGTCGTTACGAGGAAGCCAGCAGTCACGCGACCCTGTTCTCCTCCACCTCCTCGGAAGAGGTTTTATCGGCCACCACCGACATACTGCAAGCCCTGCTGCAAGAGGTCTCTCTCGCCGTGTCCGCCTCAAGTCAGAAGAAGCTGCAACTCGCCTCCTCGAGTTCCTCTAAACGGCCAGTTGACGCAGGTGGAGAGCAAACTCGGCAAATTGGACTGCAGATTTCGCAATGTTGAAAAAGCGCTACAAGACGCCATCATTGCTCTTGGTCGAATTCGCTGAGCAAATTGTTCGTGGCAAATTTGTCAACGTCTGAACGACGAACTTAACAAGACAGCCAAATGGGCAAACCTTGGACAGTCTGATCCACGCCCCTGCAACAGGGACCATGACACTGTGTGGACGTACGTCAGGATGCAGACGGAGGTTTCGCGTCCTGCTGAAAAGCAAAAACTACGTTGCTCGTCAAAGAGTCTGCATTCCATGCCCATTGCCCAAGCTCTCCTGCCAGCTTGTAGATGTTTCCTTGATTACTTGCTCAATGTCCGATATTTTATCCGTCCTTTTAAGTTTGTGTTTTTGCTATGCTTTTCTCATCATATTATGACACTGGTGTGATACGAGATACCGCATAAAAAATCAGTACGCTTCGAGTCTGAAATAAACTCAGATTGAACACATGCAACGTTTGCTAAAAAGTTTCGAATCTTTTGATAAAAAGCAAGTTAAAGTCGTGAGGCAAAGCAGTGATGTTATCCTGTATTCCATGCCTTTAAACCACCTGTCAATACGTCTCGTTTCCATGTGGTTCCAAGTCCGCGGGTTGTCTGGAAGCCAAGTTGAGGAAGCCAAACTACGTACTTTGTACAGTAATGGGAAAGCACCTACTGTCAAAGGGGAAAAGACTAACGGCTGAGAAGAGATGTAAAGCAAAAATCATATGGATCCTCTTATTCAAACCATCCATTCCAAATTAAACGTAGAAAAATTATAAGCACATTGGCTCATGGTGATGCCATCCTACGCTGGGCAGTAAGGGAGGTACACGTCGGTAGAGAACAATGTCGTGCCAGTAAGTCCCATTGTATTCCGTTCATGGATGTACCCAACCGCTGAGTGGGCTATGGATGGAATCAAAACTCCCTTCATAGGATTTTTTTAATTTGTGAACGCAACAAAAAAACATAAATAATTTGTTACCAAAGAAACAATTATTTCAAAACTATCGAAATACAACTGGACATCGATATCTTCTTGGTAACTTGGAGGTAACCTGAGATCCTGGACAGTCCCATTCCCCCCGCAGGGGCGCAGCCAGGATTTTCTTAACGGGGGAAGAAGCTCAGTGTGAACTGAAGTCATACGAAAACCACCTGCTTGGAGGACGATGCGCAGTGGTATTCGCAAAAAAAAACTGGCCTAATGGGTACCCGAGCCCCCGCCCCCCTCCTTTGGCTGCGCCTGCGCCCCCCCCCCCCCTAATCTCCGATCTGGACGTGTTGCCACTGAGGTGGAGAACGATGGCTGTGGCTGACTGACCGGACAGCACTGCGCCGTTGAAGCCCACGGTGATGACCATCAGGCTGAGTACGACGGCGTCATGGCAGCCGGCGAACGACACCCCGACCAGCGCCAGCGCCGGAACGTACATGCCTGCAACAGGCGGAGCTATCTGATGCGCATACAGACGCAGCTGCAGCAGGCGGAGCTGATCGGACAGAGCAGGAGGTGTCCAGACCTCTGCTGAACGATGCTTCTCAAGCCTGTGGAGCACTTAATGGACTTCTCTGATCATGGAAACCGCTTTTCTATGGGTGAAGAGCATTCGGTCACCCATGGCTAAAGATTTCCGAAAACTATTGGGTACGATTACGACGATTTCGGATGGTTTCCTTCCACTCATTACCATAGGACTTATATTAAAATCCCTGAATAATGAGGGGTCCGGACTCCCAACCTCCCCCCCCCCCCGATCGTCTGCCACGTGGCCACAGATACTTGCCAGGCCATGCAGGTACTGCACGACCACGACATCGGCAGTGTACCCCACTGACCTAGCTTACCCCCACACTGGATAGCAGGCGGGCGGGACAGGAGTCTAGGCCGGACCATGGTGATCGACCCGAGGCTGAGGTAACGCACCGATCGAATTCCAGAGTTTCCTGTTGACGTTGAGGCTGAGGCGGCCGCGCGCCAGCCGGTCAGCCGCGAACGAAACGCTGACTGCAAACACCACCTTGGCCAGCTGCGGCAGCGCGGAGAACATGGCGTTCTGCCGGCAGACACCGGCAGAGAAACGTCAGTACGCTGCCGGGCGGCGCAGGGGCGCAGCAGAGCAGTGATGTCCACGGTGGTCCAGATGCTCACAACGAATACGACTGTGGGTTATGTCAACCGCACGAACGACACTGAAGCTGGTTGTTCGCGCGGGATGACGTAAAGTCGGAGAACCATCGCTGTCGAGATGACAGCGGGCAAGTCATCGAGAAGAAAAGATCGCGAGATGACTATCACGCGCACGCTAAATCGTATAGGACAGCAACGTCACGTGCGAAGTGAAAAATGATACCATCACCCACCGTATTTAGGGGATAGCGAAGCGCGGTACTGATATAGGTTGGTAGTTCTGTCATGATGAGATAATCGCCCCAGTTCTGACAGAAATGGACGACTATCAGGGCTTGAAAAGGCCGAGACAGCAATGCTTGCTTCCACGGAAAATCTAACGACGTTGTCTGAAAATCAACGAAACCGTGAGTTCCTCTGTTTGCTGACATTTCCGTTCACTCTCGGCAGACTCGATGAATTTAGTTTTTTCATAACCTCAATATATTAAATTCCTGTAAGTCTATAATGCCATTTTTACTCAGTAGGTGACGATTAAGTTGTCTGGGGTATACATAAGTATACTTTCCATATATTTGTGTTTTATATATTACACCACATTTAAGAGTTCTGCCCTTTTGATGATGTCCTGAGTGCTGTTTTTAAGTAGAAGATCCATTATAAATGTGATTTATGACGCTACTCAAAACTGCCTTGAGTAGTGCGATCCAACAGACGTTGGGCAGTGAGGTGGGAGGCACTTCGCCTTTAATATTCAGGCCTCAAAGATTTAAGAATTGCTAAACACTCTGACGTTCCTCTGTCGTTTCACCCGGCCTGAATGTCACAAGAGCCATCCGAGACCGTTCAATCCATCCCAATGACTTTCGCTGATCGTAACAGGGTTCGCCTCTGCCTCTCCGCCCTTCTCAGCCAGTTATCAAAGGAACCACAGACAGCCTCCAGTTTGTCTAGTCGTCAAAGGTCCTACCCATCCTCTCCTCTGCACCCTTCTCAGGCGGCCACCGCAGGTTCCGCTTCCGCCTCCGCGCCCACCTCATCCGGCCGTTGCCGCGTCAGGGTGTAGATGTAGACGCGCTCACGGAACGTGATTCGCGGGTGGTCGGCCGGCGTCTCGTGCACCAGCAGCAGCCAGAGCAGGCACCAGACCAGACTGAGACCACCCGTCACGTAGAAGATGGCCTGCCAGCGGCCGGCCCAGTCCCAGCTGGCCAGCGGGCCGGCCGCCAGGATCGTCACGGCCGTGCCTAGCTGTTTGCCTGCCGGAGCGGACGGACGTCGGACGTCGGGGGCGACGCTGTCGAGCGGAGCAACAGGCGGTGCCGGCCAGCAGTGCTGCGGCCAGCACAGGACATGTCGGGCACGGAACGTCTGGGAAGACGAGACAGAGCCTGACCGTGGTGCTTTTCCTGGACTGTATGTGTGAACAGGAGGGGTTAGATACAGGGTGTTTTACAAAGAAAACCCGAACGCAGCACAACAGTCAGTCCAATGAGGCAAAGCTCAACTTCCTATTCCTCTAAATACGCTTCTGTCCTTTACATTTGTTTTATAATGCACGAAAATACAGCATGTGCCACGTCCTTCTTTGCGAAGCCGAAATATCCGACAACCAGAAGTAAGCCGTGACTCATAGAGCACGAACATGTGTCTCCATTCCAACGGTAACGAACTCTCGGCACCGGGGCAGCCCAGCTTCCTCGCGGAGGGCGGGACAGCAGCTTACCGACGTAGACGAAGGTGCTGATCCTGCTCCTCTCCATCGGAGGCACCCAGCGAGCCAGCAGGCAGTGGATGGATGGTGTGGTCACCCCCTGGAGGAGAGACAGTGTCAGCGCGGCTACCTCTGGCGGTGGAACAGGGTCAGTGTAGGTCCCCCGGCTACCCCGGCGGAGGGACAGGATCAACATGGTTTCCCCCGGCGACAGGACAGGGTCAGTGTGGTTCCCCCGGCGGCGGGACGGGGTTAGCATTATTACCCCTCGGTGGCAGAATAGAGTGAGTATGGTCACCCCCAGCAACAGAGTCAGCGCAGCAGGCACGCGCGATAGACCTAACAGCGAACCTCTGATGGAGATTCTTTGGTTGGCTAGGTTATTCAAAACGGTTGAAGGGGGTTGGAGAATTTCTTAACCTTGCAGGATGCACAAAGCTAGACATTGATTATGTCGGCTCGTAGAACAGCATTGTTCTTTGAGCCGATGGAGTGATGGCGTTGCATACCAATTTCGCCATGCCCAACACTCTTGCGATATATGCGAAAACGCAGTAAAATGATAGGATGGCAGGCATTATAGCTTCACGCCAAGTCAAACTGCGCCGTACAGGAGTCCAGCCTGTGGACAGGCGGCGGGCGGCGGTGTCGTGCCGAGACGGACGCCCACTCACGCTGGACACGCCCTGCAGGATCCTGACGGCGACCAGCATGTGCAGGCTCCAGAGCGTGCAGACGGGCGTCAGCAGGGTGAGCAGGCCCGTGACGCCGATGCCGGCGGCCAGGGTGCGCACGGCGCCGACCCGCTCCGCCAGCCGGCCACCCGGCACCTGCGACACCGTGTAGCCGACGAAGTAGCCGCTCAGGATGATGCCCTGCGTCAGCTCGCTCCAGACGAACGGCCCATCCTGCCACGCAGACGCCCAGAGGCGACGTCAGAAGTGAATGAAGTCAGACGAACAGGCGGAGTTTTGTTATAAAATGAAAAACGTGAAAATGGCCGATTGCTAGAAAAAAACATCGGAAATTAATTGTCTTCTTTTTACTGTTTGCGAATTAAAACAGTTGTTAATTGCGATATCAGCCAGCAGTTGTTTCTTACCAGGAAAGGGACCGGCACCTTCAAACCACACAGCTTCTGCATACTAAGAACATACTAACAACAGGACGAAATGGGCTGAGCGAAGAAGTTGCGGAACTGATCCTGGCGTTCTTTTTGTACGCGATCACGCCTATTGCCGAAATTACTCAAAAGAAACGACAAAAACACTTGTGTTCTCTATTAAAATCTCCCATCCCACTGGCCTTCATTTACTCCATTTGAAAAGCAAAAGTGAAGCCGTCCGGCACAGTCACGTCGGGTGTTAAGCTAGGCGAGGCAGATGCTGCCTTCCAACATCCGGTCTGTTACACAAAACGAAGATGAGTCGGAGCAAATCCTCAAAGTGCAACAGAGACCCCGGGCGCCGCCACGGTATGCTGGCGTCCGTTGGGATCGGCCCGACGCTGACCTCGGCCAGGTCGGGTCCCAGCTGCCAGGTCCTGTTGCCTGGACAGAAGTCGTCGTCGGCCGGTCCGGAGCTGTTGGCCGCCGCGGAGAGCCGCGCCAGCGCCGTGCCGTTCACCATGGCCACGATCGCCATCGACATGTTGACGCGCAGCGAGAACGACACGAAGAAACCCAGACACCCGAGCACGGCCAGCGTGTGCCGGGTCCCCCAGCCTGGGGAGAGGTCATGTCAGGTCAGCGTGGGTCGGGTCCTCCAGCATGCGGAGAGGTCATGTCAGGCCAGCGTGGGTCGGATCCCCCAGCCTGCGGAGAGGTCATGTCAGGTCAGCGTGTGCCGGGTCCCCCAGCCTGCGGAGAGGTCATGTCAGGTCAGCGCGGGTCGGACCCCCAGCCTGCGGAGAGGTCATGTCAGGTCAGCGTGGGTCGGATCCCCCAGCCTGCGGAGGGGTCATATCAGGTCAGCGTGAGTCGGGACCCCCAGCCTGCGGAGAGGTCATGTCAGGTCAGCGTGTGCCGGGTCCCCCAGCCTGCGGAGAGGTCATGTCAGGTCAGCGTGGGTCGGATCCCCCAGCATGTGCAGAGGTCATGTCAGGTCAGCGTGGGTCGGATCCCCAGCCTGCGGAGAGGTCATGTCATGTCATGATCAGGAGATGTCAGTCCCAGCATGCGTAGTGGTCATGCCGGGTCAGCGTATGCCGGGTCCCCGAACCTAGATGTTACGTCAGGCCAGATGGGGCCCGGGCCGGAGTAGGGCAGGGCAGTGAGGCACTACTCGGAGTCCAGACAGTTTTCCGAGCCTCCCAGTCGGCAGATAGGTCAGATTTGGTCTGAGCCAGCGCAGAGCGGTGCAGTGACACATTATTCAGAGTCCAGGCAGTGTGACGGATCAACCCGCCTAGAGAGAGAGGTCGTGCCAGGTCATAAGAGGCACGGTCAGGGCAGGGTGGGCAGGTCAGTGAGACAATATTTTCAGATCCCCAGACTGGGAGAGGCCGTACCAGGTCAGATGAGGCTCCGTTAGTGTAGGGACGGGCAGGTGAACGGGACACTGTCCAGAGGATAATTAGTGTATGGGGATCCCGAGCCTAGTGAGAGATCACATGTCAGGTGTTAGGTTAGAAGGAGCACTAGTCCGAGCAGGATGGGCAGGTCAGTGGAGCAATGTCTTCAGGATAATTAGTAAGCCAGGTCCCTCAGTTTGGGGGTCATGTCAGGTCAGACCTGGCCCGGGGTAAGGCAAAGCAGATCAGAACGGGATGTCTTGAGAGTAAGTCAGTGTGGCGTGTCCCCCGCGTGGTGGGGATGGGCCAGAACAGGATAGATTAAGTCGGACCAGGTGGGTTCATTTCATTTCTTATGAGTTCAGGCCCGACCAGTAAGTGCAGTCAGACTGGATCTGTTTAGAGGAGGAGCGGTGCAGGGATCGAGCCCGGGAAGTAGTCAAATTAGTTCAAATCACGTGGTGGGCTGGGCAAGGCAAAAGGTCAGAACAGAATGGACAACAGATTCTTAAATCCGCCAAGCGAAACCCTTTCGGTACCTCATTTTGACTCTCAACATTTTGAAATAAACGTAAATAAGGCAGGTGCCCAGCAGAGGCCTCCCGACTCAGCAGAAGCGCCGCTGCCCTGACTGGAAACTCTAGCTGTAAGCCCTGACAGCAATGCGGGAATGGTAATGTGCGAATATAAAGCTCCCAAAGAACGAGAGCCATTGTCAGTTTGATACAGTTATCTCCAACAATGCAACAGAGCAAATTCTAACAACTCCGCAAACGGGTATGGCCCGCGGGAGCATCCCTTGGCTTTCGCAATAGTTCTGTACGTCTTAAAACAATCTGTCCAAGATGATCACGATAATTGCACTGGTGTTTACGCAGATTCACGATATGTAGTTGTGAAGTTCCCACCTTTCGGCATAAGGAGAACGTCTGTGGGTCCCTCTGTCACTGCTCCGTAGTAAGTGTGGTTCTCGTGCAGAGGGCATTGCTCGTTGCTTTCCTCTTCAGGAGCGGCGCTGCTCGCGATACACAGTTACGATGAGGACTGACCTCTATTTCGGAACAGTCACCCTCTGGCCAGCGATCGAACAGGTATTGATGGACAACAGTATGTCGTCAGTCAACAGGGCAGGCCATCGATCAGTTGACTGACTTAAATAAAATGCACTGAAGGTAATCTCAGAATGTCTCATCGGTACATTGAGTCAAAACATACCTCGTCAAAACACAAAACATTTATAGCACGAGCGTCGGTCTAAAAAAAACTGACTTGCACCATCCCGTAAAGCATAGAACCTCTCTTAACAATTCAGTCAAGCCGTGTGCGGGATCCGATTCATTGCCGCCAGTAGAGAGGCCTACTCCCTCCACCCAGGCCACGGCTATCCGGCCTCGTGTTTACCTTCCGCTCCTCAGTATCCACACCATGTTGCTGCCTGCGCTGGCCGGCCTCCGGACCTGACCCGGCCTGGGCTGACCTGACCTGACCCGGACGGTGGGCCGGCGGCGGCGGCGGACGGACGTCCCTCGTCCTGAACAGCTTGACACCAAGTGCCAGCCGAGCTGCCAACCGGGCGATAACGCTCCGAGGTTTGTGTTTATCTTCCGCCGCGCGGTGAGCACCGCTGGGCGCGCGGGCGCAAAAGGCGCTTCTTGCGCCCGGCACGCAAGAGGCCGCCGGCTGGGCGCGATCGGCCGCCGCAGACGCGGCCATGACGTCCGGCATGTGCTGGCCGCCCAGAGAGCCGGCCGACGCCACCTCTGTCGTAAGCGGGAGTCCAGATCGCTCCGCTGTCATTACTGATCTTGGAGTCATACGGCAGCAGCAGTTGGCTGTTATCCAGATCACACAACGATGCTGATGATACTTAACAACGGCTTGCTTAACTGTTGCGTCCGAAACAAGTGTATCCTGAGGCGGCAGGGCAACTCAGTTCCAGTGAAATTATGATATAACAGTTTAGCGTTAAATATAAAAGTTTTGTTCAGAAGGATTATTCGTTTTCCAGCACACTTCGCAGACCACGAACGTGAGACAGGCTGGTATTCACCCAGTTCCCTACAGAGTTCTGGGTTTAACAGAAAGACCGTGCAAGCAGACGTAAGTGGTGTTATCTCGCTGCGCAAAAAGGTTTCAAGGGATCAGTAAGTGCATTGGCCCAATCTAATCTGATGCGGTACATGCATGCATGTCTCTAAACATCACCAATATCAGCGATCAAACATTGATAAGTTTTTCGTGGGTAGGTATCCACTTGCCAGATATGACTGGCTGGTTCAAGTATGTATGATCCGCGCCGAGTTATCTCAGTCCGCTGGGCAAATCCACCCTCAAGTGGTGCATGCATGTATGGCCTTGTACATTGCTCCTGTCTGCAGGTGATCACGGGCATAACAGGTGACTTGTCTCCGATGGACGACTCTGTCTGTCCCCAACAAAACTGATGAATGGCTTAGACACGTTGAGAATACAACGGTCGATTTGAACACTCAGGCCGTCGCAGGAAGTCATGGATCACAAGTGCGCACTACATCACGAGCAAAGCTATATATCAAGGCCGCCCTGATGTCATAGTCCTGACATGGGGACAGGAGTGCCACTGAGGTCTCTTGTGAGGATGCTGTTGGCCCATTTGTCCGTTATCGGCAGGCACATGTGATGGGCTTTTTTGGGCACGTACTTGGTTTGTTTTTCGTTTTAATGCTACTGGAACTGCGACATGACAGACTTCCGTGTTCGTCTAGCAGTCCGGAGTGCAATGGAGCCTCTTCAAAAGGGATTTGGTACATGCAGTAGACAGTACGTACATCGATGTACTTTGTTCCTCTTTACAGTTTGCTAGTAGTCACATGGTGCCGCCTAACCAACCTAGCAAAAGCGTTCTTGGAGGTAGCCTTTCGTGTCTTCTGCTCCCTTCCGGCCAGTTGCTTATTCGTAGAAGACCCCGTGGTAGCTGACGAGTGTTGGCGAGGGGAGAAATCTGATCCCTGGCGCGCGCCGGCCACGCCGCGCTATCAGCGTTGCGCGTTCTCCGTGCCGAGAAGCCGTCATATTGGCTGATCTCCCCGGTCTGCCTCCGGCGCGTCATCGTCCTGTGACGTGGCGGCTCCCGTTTCCTGTTCCCGGCTGTTTGTTTTTGTTCTGGCGGCGCCCCGACTCACACTGCCCGTATGCACTGTGCCGGGTGCACTGTGCACTCGGTAGTGTTCCTGCGCTGTTGACCTTGTCGGCGGTTCGCCGCGCCGCCGATCTGAGAAGCGTCTTTCCGTGGGAAAAGTGGGCGAAAGTTTCTTGCAGCAGTAAATCTGGACACATCTGTGTTTGAATTCGGGGTGTGTTGGACGGAGAAGGATTGCTCTTACAAATGTCAGTTGCTGGAGAATTTTCCCATCTGAAAAACCTCATGGGATTTTAAGATGCATATCTGCGAACGATGTGTTTAATATCACTGTTAAATATATTGCTTAAAAACAGGATGGTAAACGGTCCTTGCCATCAAACCACATATCGGGATAATCTAGTTAACTAAGAAATGATGGAAAGGACGTATCCAAACGATCATCTCAGGAAGGCTAAACCAAGTTGAGGAAAAGAGCGAGTTAGGATATGTAGCTTACGAATAAGGTAAAATGTGTAGCAAACATTGTGCGGTTTCGCATCTTATGCATTACTAAAGAAGTGTCCGGCCCACAATGTATAAATTGCATGCATCATGATGACATCAAGATCATTCAGCCTTTGGCATCTCTTGGTACCATTTTCCCTGCTTGTTTGGTTCTGCCCCCATTTAACATTTTCTGGCATCATCATCACAGCCTTTTCCTCCAGTTTTTGTTTGAAATCATTAGCTTTCATCAAACCAAAAGATCAAAACAAGCACCAAATCAACAATCAACAAGTAGGAAGCACATATGACTTCGATTTAAATGAAATATTTAAAATACTGTCATTGCATTATTTGATTCTACATTTTTACCCAAAATATTTCATCCCTAGACGCCGTTCAATACGAGTCTCAGGTGGTGTAATCTACCAGGTGAATGAGAATCCCAGCGATAAAGCCAGGGTGTGACAGGTACATGCTCCGAGTCCGAAAACAGTGCGCGTGATTTTCCCCGAGATGAAAAGGTCCACCACTCAACAATAAAAAATGTCATCGTCGTCAGAGCCGGTGTCTGTACCAACATTCCCGACCGTGCCTGAAAACACGTGCGTAGCGGGGCCAGAGTCTAAGCAGAAAAGTCGGTTTAGCATAGACGATGACCTCAACATTCCCCACTTCAGCACACTCAGGAAAAGGTTATTCATGTAAAAGAGAGAGTTTGGTTACTATCTAATGTCCTTCCCGGATTACTACGCAAAAGATGACATGGCAAAGGATCGTTTGGGAGAAGATAGTACGCAAAAGACCTTAAGAAAAAAATCGTATCGACTAAAATATCGTATGGCAAAAGATGTTTTGCAAAAGATCGCATGGAAAAAGTAGTCATAACGTAATAATACCTGACCTAACGCAGCCTAACTTAACCTAATTTAACCTAACTCTTGCGGCAAACCGATTACTACGTCTGCGGCAAACCGATTACTACATCTACGACAAACCGACTTTTGCCTATACGATCTTTTGTCCTTGCGATCTTTATCCCGCACGATACTATGTCATACGATCTTTCGTCTTACGATCTCCTGCCCAGTTACTTCCCCCCTCCCCTCCCAGTGGTGTGGTTGTTGTTAATGTACATGTCTCTCCAACTTTATCTGCCAAGCATAAACTTCATCCAAAACCCGCGCAGCCGACCGCTTGTTGTCGTTTTTTGAAATCGTTGTTTGTCGTCCATGCTACTGGTTTACTAAGATGTGGACAGAACAGAAATTACCTTGTGTTAATTTTTTTTCGTTAGATTTTTTGTGGAGGTTGGACTTGCCATCTTTTGGAGTAACCAAGCTTCATGAGCGTGCAGAATCGAATGCATGGACATCCGTGTGTAAATCCACTAAGCGTTTTCGTCATTCCACCATGAACTCAGTACTGTCCTCAAGGAATAGTGATCGGATATGACATGAGAAATAGCGCCTCTATTGGTGGCTCGTAGCACTAGAGTTTCACTGAAGTGCCATGAGGGCAGCGAAGGGGAGATGTCTGAAAAGAGTTGAAGAGGCAACAAAAATCAGAGAAAGGAGGGAAAAGATTGTGCGGAGATAAGAACGCGCAAGACTTCGTTTTAAAGTGAGATAGTGAGCGGCAGAAGGACCCGCACTTTGTGTGTCGGTAGACAGAGGCAGTTCGGCGAGACTGCGGCGTCAGCTCCCTCAGCGCCAAGAAAGAAAATGAGCCTAGAAAAAAAACGTTTCGCCTCAAGGACAGTGAGCTAAGCAGAGAACCTCTCTGGATGCATGACTTATGCTGTTGAATCCATTGAGCAGCACGTTTAAGAGAGCTGAAATGTGCTCTCCCCGTTCCCCCGCCGCCTTTTGTTCGCTATTTGATTCTGTCACGCTTGGCTCTTTAGAATGCGTGCTCAGCATGTATTGACGTATGTCCCCCGCGAGTGCGCGCTAATTTCACGGATTCCTCGAAAATCTGAAAGATCCCAAGCAGAATATGAGATGCTAGACCGTCCCAAAGACGCAGACTACCTCCGTGACACACGACGTGACGAACGTATGCGTGATACCGTGGAATAGAAGAGAACACAACCAACAGATTCAGAAGGAATTCTTTCCAGACGACACCAAAGACCCAAGATTAATGGGACCTATGACGTGGCACATGGCATGTCATATGCATGGCCTCTCTCTCTCTCTCTCTCTCTTTCTCTCTTTATTTCTACCCAGAGACGATGAAATAAGATTTTACTCAGACCAGCACTGGATATACCAATGATAATAAACGACATATAGATGTGGATGGGATTCACATCTGCGTATTTTTGCTGGTGCCTGAGCGCTCTGAGCATCCACAAGGCTGGAACTGGGATCCACAGATATCGCCTGCATGTCCAGAATTCATTAGACTTCCCAGACCTGGACTGGGCTGGATAAGAATCATTTCATTAAAAAAAAATGGGAAAGGAAGATATTTATGTCATTACAGTGATAGGTAGGGGAGAGTGGGGTAAGGCGCCCACTCGGGTAAAGCGCCCACCACCATCTAGCGGCGAAACTAAACGACATACCACCATTTTATAATTCTTGGTAAGCAGAAGCCTTTCGGAAAGGCGGCGGGGTGGATTTTGGTGCACCTGGTGAGTTCGAGCTAGTTACGGCGAAGCGATGTTTGTTTTCGCAAGTTACGATGTAAAAAATACAGACGTTAAGATTACGTTTGTGTGTATCTGGCCGTTAGCTTACGCATAGCAACATATGGTGGCAAAAAGCCTTGTGTAAGAGCATGTGTATGGTATGATCTATTTGCGTCGTGATTGTCTCGTCATCCTGATACGTTTGAAATAGTTGCAAATGGCGCCTGTAGACAAAGCGCCCACCCCCAGGGTTGGGGTACAGCGCCCAGTGGGCGTTTTAACCGCACTTAGATGGGCGCTTTACCCCACATTCATGCAAATAAAAAAAAACATCCTTGCATATATGCATTCCGGAAGTCAAGAGTTAGAATCGGTGCTTGGTTGGCAGTGGAGCGAAAGTACCTATGACAAAACTGGCCGAGGGGTAGAAGGTCAGTACACTGTTTCCCCCTCCCCCCGCTTCAAAGTATGGTCTTGTTTTTTACTAATAAAATAATGCATGACGTGACGCAGACTGGTGAGAGCTGTCACCTTCACCCTAGTACAGGATGATACTGCCCCTCCCCTCGCATATAATGATACGCATAAGGGCTGCGCTGATATGTATTGATGCACCAACTTTCAGTGATGTCAGGGGTGTACTGTTGCAGATATCATGCCTCGAAAATACGTAAGGAAGACTACGTGGGCAAGCTATTGTACTGAAAGTCTACAAGCTGCGTTGACTGCTCTAGGAAATGGTGAAAAGCTGAAAAGCGTGTCGACCCGATACAGCATCCCCCGCAGGACGCTCCGCCGCCATAGAGACAAGGTTGTCCGATCTCCAGGACGTCCGAAGCTGGGACGTTTCAGGCCAGACATCAATGAAGCATTTGAGGAGAAGCTTAAAAATTACATTTTGGACATGGAGAAGGCATTCTTTGGCCTAACGACTACCGATGTCCGGCGCCTTGCTTACGAGCTCGCCCAGATGGAAGGCATCACTCACCGATTTAATATGGAGCAGAAGATGGCCGGGCGAGACTGGATACGTTGTTTCCTTCAACACCATCCTGATCTCTCTATCCGGAAGCCTGAGGCGACCAGTTTGGCTCGAGCTGTAGGATTCAACCGCCCACAAGTGAAACGGTTCTTTGACATCTACGGAGAACAGCTCGACGCGTGCAAGGCGAACCCGATGCGAATATGGAACGCTGATGAGACAGGACTGACGACGGTACAGCAACCAGACTCTGTGTTGGCTACCAGGGGACAACGCCGAGTGGACAAGGTAACTAGCGCAGAGAAAGGTAGGACGGTGACAGTCATGTGCGCCGTCAATGCGTGCGGCCAGTACGTCCCACCAATGCTGATTTATCAGCGCAAGAGGATGGTAGAAACACTCTCAAAAGGTGCTCCGCCTGGTTCACCAGCCACAGTAACACCCTCCGGTCGGATGGATTGCGATTCGCTCTTGATGTGGCTCGAGCACTTCGCAAGCGTCTTGAAACCCAGTGAAGAGGAAAAACACATCCTCATTATAGATGGACACCAGAACCACAAGTCACTAGCCGCTGTCGACTATGCCAGAGAGCACGGAATCGTAATGATTACTCTTCCGCCTCACTGCGCCCATCGCATGCAGCCATTGGACGCAAGTATCTACAAGGCACTGAAAAGTGCCTACAACACTGCTGCAGACTGTTGGATGCACTGCCATCCTGGCAAGCGCATTACGGACTACCAGGTCGCGGAAATCTTCTGCGCTGCCTACAGCAAAGCTGCCACCATCGAGAAAGCTATCAACGGGTTCCGGTGTACGGGTTTGTGGCCCCTGGACACTAGCATCTTCACCGACGAAGACTTCGCTCCGTCCATGCTAACTGAAGAGGAAGATCCCCACTGTCCGGATGGTCCCACGGGTGTCTGTGAGCAGCAAACTAGGACGTCCTCTGCCGTCCAGACAGAGCAGGACGCTTCCAACAGCACCAATTTTATCGTCTTAGGACAGCAAGCGGAGGCAACAGCGCATGCCGTGCAAGACTCGGCGACTACGAGCAGTGCAGAGAAGAGGACCTGTGAGCAGGCCCCGGGGTTCTGTGCGTCAACGGCTATGCCTAGCACCTCAGCTTCAGGCTTAGCTGACATCTTCTCGCCAGTCAAAGCAGCGGCCAGAACGAGAACGAGGAAGGCGGAGAAGGCCGAACTCCTCACGTCTGCACCATACAAGAGGCGTCTCGAGGAGAAGAAGAAAGTGCCAGAAGTGAAGAAGAAAGCCAAGAAAAGCACGGTGCGCAATGATAAGAGTGACGATATCACTTGCTTCGTCTGTGGCATGCTCTTTAGGCGTTCTTGTGAGCGCTGGATCCAGTGCACGGAGTGCAGCTCCTGGGCTTGCGAGCCGTGCACAGATGCAGACGAAAAGCAGAAGTCGTATGTCTGTGACTTCTGCCGTTAAACCTGCAAAAGCAGCTGTAACCACCAGTGGAAGTCACTCGTGCAAACAGCAGGGTCGATTTTGTTCTAGAACTTAACATTTCTTCGTTCTATATGACAGTCCTTCTTCGGTGATATACGATTGTAGACTGGCGGATGGAAGTGGGAAGCCACGATTCTGTTTGGTAGATACGTTGGTACATTTCTGAGGAACGCGATATTGAGTTCTTGTCCTCGCAGGTTGTAGCGAGCGAAGAGCCTTTGGGCATTACGTTTCTGCAGGTGGAGGGTACAGGTCTTGTTTCTACGTGCACGTATGTATTCTAGCAAGTTTACTTTGCAAGAAATGCCTGTTGATAGACCTTTTGTCAAAGAATACACACTGTTACGTTTGGATGACTTAAAGGCATGCAATTTTGCCAACACAGACCAAGTTTGTCTTTCTCGTGTTGCCAACGCGGCGTCGATAACAGTAAATTTTGCAATCAAAATAAAACCATAGCTAAATTCTCCGGCTTTCGATATCGAAGAGGTCCAAGTTCGGTGAGCTTTCCGTTTTGAGATGCCTAGAGTTACTGATGTGCTACTGCTTACGCATCGGGCTCATAACTCCTTTGTTTTGCTGGCAAACATGTGCTTGGAATAAGAACACAGATGGTGATTGCTCATTCACCCTTTTGAAGAAATAATATCGCGGTAAGGTACAGAATCTCGCGGTTATGGCGGAGCTTTGGTTGGGGGCGTTTTGCCCCACACCAGCGGGCGCTTTACCCCATATAGGGGGTAAAGCGCCATTTTAAACCGCTTTGGGAAAAACGATTTTAATCTATTTTAGAATCATTCCTTCAAAACAGGTGTTTCACAACAGTTAGCCATTTTATCAGAGTTTCTTACTATACCCTTCATTCCTTTGCAGCATTGCGACCACATATGATATTGCCGTTTTTCCTTAAGGTGTGCGCTTTACCCCACTCTCCCCTATTTGCTTGATGCTGATCTCCTTCGTCTTAACTATTGAAACGATGGTGTTACGGCGTCGTGGGCTACCCGCAATAACTTAAGAAAAAACCCGACCATATCTAAAACTAATGGCAGGCTGTCCACATCTGCAGGTGGATGTGGATAGCTTGTACAAAGGTACTAGGTCAGGCTGTCACGAGCGATGCTTCACATTTTACCCTAGTAGAAGTAATGTGAAACGTCGTTGCCCGGACGGTCCATAGATGGCAGGGCAGTTAACAATTCATCTCGGAAGTCTCTCCATAAGAGGTCAAGCTTGAAGAAAACAGTTTGGATAGGTTTTTATACAAGACACACTATTTCCGATAGCACAGCATCTGGCTCTGCAGCATTCAGAGTGGATCGCAAGTCCCAGCAACCTTTAGAGCAGTGTTCTCAACGGTCACTTTTTCTTAGAGCTTGTTTTGTACAGACGTACAGATGTATGTTTTTTTTCATTTTTTAACGTCAACATGCAGAACAAACATTCTCCCGGGCCGTAACCACAATCATTCACACATCCATCCGTCAACTTAATCACCCGAGATTGGTGGTAGAGTCAGCACCGAAAGCTATTCAAGCGGTATCACATTACTCACGCACAACATCGATGCATCACGGCACATCAAACTTTTCCATTACTCATGACGCTCGCCGCTTTCCATGCGTTCCCGGCATCGCATCCCGGCAAGCGCATCCAAATTCAGCGCGTGTTGCGACAACATAATACCGGATGGGAAAGGCGACTCTTTAAAGATTTATTAATAACAAAACCAAAAATACATGTGTAGGCATCTCAGAGCAATCAGTGGGTTTAGTCCAAGACATCATTTGATTTGACGAACTTTTAAAGTGTTCCACTGTTCGCTTGAAAAAACCGGGCGACTGGTTCACCACGCGCCTCTTCAACCGCATGCAGTCTCTTCTTCCATCGGCTGATCGACCTCCTTACTGTTGTCAAGTGAACTGCTCACTTCTCATTGACGGCCAGCCTGAGCTCGTTGAGCGACTAAAGCGTCTTCTTCCTTCACTCGTACGCCTTCTTCGTACGCACTTGCCCAAGGCAATGGTCCACTGAATTCAAGTCCGTTGAATTTGGTGGCCGCTGGTGATGAAAGGGTAGTAGTGATCATAAAGCAATGTCTGCATCTTCCTGCTGCAATGGGCGGGGCTCCATCTCGCTGCAGGGTGAAGTCTACAGATGGATAGAACGCCTCGCAGACTGGAGAAAACTTTCGTCTAGCATCTGAACGTGCGAGTCTGAGTTGACCTTTCAGGTGATTGTGCCATTGATCAATGCGTCTGTTTTACCATTCAATGAGATGCCAGCACTAGCAGTTGCCTTCTTCGAAAATAGAGACTTCTCATGGCAGAGTTTCTTTTCCTGGGGCAAACTATTTTTCATGAATGCACACAATTCCTTTCACTTAACCAGACACGTAGCCAGAATTTTCCGCGGAAAAAATGTCAAATTTTGTCATACGCCACTGGCATATGACGAAATCTATAGGGGAAAAAGTAGCAATTTTATGCAATTTGCCTCGTGTTTAACGCACAGGAAAACATACAATGTCTGCTTTTGCAACATATATATGATCACTATTACGTATCCCTGCAAAGTCGCTATATATCCAGTGAAGACCGCTTAGCTCAGGGGGCCATGGCCCCCATGCCCCTCCCCTTGGCTACGTCCCTGCACTTAACCTCATATCATCTCACGACAGAGATTTCTTGAGCGGCGCAACTGTTTGTCACGGACGCTTGCCGTCATGTGGAAAAGTTCAGAACTACGCGCGAGTGTGAGTGGTGGCAAATGTCATGAGCAGTGGGGGCCTATGTGGAAGGCTTTATGAGCGGTGGAAAGTGGAGTCGTGACATGAAATTGCATGTGCCATTAATACATGCCTTAATTCATATGGCGACAAAATTTCCTGCAATTTGCTTTGATGTCCATTGAATGCCAGAGCCCTGAACCTTGGCGCGTTTTCTGGCCTACTATATATATATATATATATATATATATATATATATATATATATATATTTATTTATTTATTTATTTATTTATTTATTTATATATTTATATATATATTTATATATATATATCGTTTGCTCGCTCTGCCTTGACAATGCCTTGCTTATCCGTCTACGATGCGAACATTTTTGTAGCCAGCGTTCATAGTGCACATCATAATCACCGAGTCTGAAAATATATTTTGTATATCGCTCGCTCAAGCGTTCCGTGAAACGTCCCACGTTACCTCTGCAGGAGCCTTCAGCCGGAGATTTACAAAGCGCATCTGTGGTTATGAGCACTTGGGGGTCACCGACCCCCGAGGGCACATGCGAGGTCAGACGTCGAAACGAACTTTGACGCATAGCCAAAAAAAGCCTACTAGCCAACATCGAAGACGAGAGGTGATATCCTCGATAAATGGTCTCGGAAACCTATGCAGCACGAAATAGTCAGGGCAGATGGGAATCAGGAGAATTCTTACGTTGATTTAATGAAATGATTATTATATTACCATGATTTAATGAAAGGGAACGTCATCGCAGGCCAATGATGGTCAAACTGTCAGAGCAAGATTATCTTCCGCTTTTTTTGATGATTTGCCTCATAGCAGCCCTGAACATGGAACTTAAAGATGTTCTGTGACCGGGAGGGTCAAACTTGATAAAAATCATGGCAAGTCAACCTATGTCATGGTCCTAAAGGTGACTGTCATTCAGACTTTCGGTTTTGAGTCTAACAAAAGGCGACAAGCCTTTTGTTGATGCCTTTTGAAGATGTCGGTCCCCATAAAAGACAAAAGTTGCAAGTATGAGTGCAACACCCCTATATATATACGATGACGGCAGCGAAAACAAATACTGTATATTTTGCCCGTGCTTTGGCACCAGGCGAGGTAGGCCTCGAATTCAGTAATATATTAAAAGAGTGAATAATTTCGTATTTGCAACAGGCTGACGTTGTGCGAGCAGACTAAACTTAATCCAAATTTCATTACTGTTATGCGGGGAAGCTGCAAAAAGCCTAAAGGACGGCGAACATCGTTGCAATCCGCGTGTTTTCAATGCCGATGAAGTCACGTTGCATCATTGAAATCGCGCTTCGCCAATGGCTTCGCACACAGTGCTAAACAAGCAAATTCATTTGCGAACTAGGATGTTACCACACGACGGTGTTTTTTGCTTTGTTTGGCTCTTTCCCGGTTCCTTACTTGGTTTCTCTGTTTCCCGGTTTCCCGATTCCTTAGCCGGTCTGAGGCACGTGCGTTCGGAGAGCACATGCATTTTAAAACCGTTTCTTTTCGTATAAATCCATGGACTTACAGCACAAGATACATATACGTATTTCAAAAATTAATCGGTGCTTTGGGATCAGGGTCCATAATAAGTGAAGCTTCTTTTACAGATCCTGGGCCTGCAGATTAAGTGGACCCATAAATGGAATCATTTTTTGGGAGGGGGTCCCATGCACCAAACCAGACGGCGCTGGAGAGTTTTGTACGTGTCGTCAAGACTACGGCATGCCGGCCCTGACATCCGGATGAAGCTTTAGGATCAAACAGCGCTAGCTTCTTGCGAGCATTGAACCTTGATGCCTACCACACATCCTATATGAGCCAAACATGTTATCACAGAGCCGCGGGAACGACAGTAGAGGCCTTTGCCTTCGTTACCCCATCTCATCCACATACACTTCACCGGCCAGAGGCGTAGCTGTATATATATATATATATATATATAAGGGGGGCCAAAGGGGCCATGGCCCCCTGGAGTCCAAGTGGGGCTCCCTGGCGGCTGAGCAGGCCCCCCTAGAGCCGAAAGCCTCAGTGCTTTGGGTAGCGTGAGGCGCCCGCAGGGCGTCTTACACTCTCCGAAACAAACCATTAAAACAAAATAAGAATATTTTAAGCGTTAAGAAAGGCTTACGAACCTAAAGAAAACGTACTCCGGATATGCAAGAAGACTTTGTGTGTTATGAGAGAGGCCCGTGGCTTGAATGAGCATTAAGGGGCCCCTGGTAGCTTGTAGGGGTGTTCACTGCTTGTCTGGGGAGGGCCCCCAGTCGGCTCATAAAGGGCCCCTGTCGGCCTCTGAAGGGATGTCCTTTCGGTCTGGAAGAAATCCCCTGCCCCTGCCTCCAGAGGTCGACGGGGGCCCTTTACAGGAGGATAGGGTGCCCTCTACAGACAGGCAGTGACCCCCCTGGCCAATAGGGGCCCCTGCTTTCCTGTAAAGATGTCCCTGCCGCCCTATAAGAGGCACCTGCCAGGTCGGCAGGAACGCCTATACGGGCGAGCATGGGCCCACTTTATTCTTCAACGGGACCCTTTGACAAGCAGATAGTAATTTTAACCACATGGGGCCCCATTGATTCCAAGGGCCAGGCGCGGATCCAAAGGGGAACAATTGGGGCGATCGCCCCTCCCCCTGACGTCTGAGAAGGGGCCCCTGTCAGACTAAAAGAGGTCCCGAAGGTGCCTCGTTTGAGCTTCACGGGGTCTCTATAAGAACCTGACGAGCTTTTGATGCAGTCAGGGAGCCCTCCTGGAGGGTTAGATGACTTCTGAGACGCTTAGAGGGCCCCTGAAGTTCCCAAAGGGCCCCTGAGACCACAATAGGGTCCCAGCACGGCAGTGTCCCTGAGACCTCCAGATGTCTCATAGGGCCCCTGAGACCGTCAAGATGAGGACTGAGTTCCCAGGAGGCCCCTGTGAGTGAAAAGCTGAAGGTCTTTGATGTAGTCAGAGGGCCTTCGGGAGGGTTAATCAGACCCTGACACGACGAGATGGCCCCTAAATGGAAAGAAGGGCCCTTGGACCCAAGGGACCCCTACACGGAAAAGGGTCCCTGAGACCGTAAGAGGGGTCACAACACGACAAAGGGCCCGTGAGACCGCTAAAAGTGTTAGAGAAGTCTCTGAGACTGCAAGAACTTAAGAGGATGCCTAACACGGCATAAGGAGACCTTGGCCAGCCAGAGGGGCCCCTGAACAGGGATTCGTCGGTGACCTTCTCAACCTTGAGGGGAGCCACAAATTGGCTACACTGGCCTTTTTGAAACCTTGATGCTGTGGGGGGCCCCCGGGAAGGTCAGGTGGTTTCTGAGACGGCAAGATGGGCCCGTACACCGCAGATGACCCCTGAGACCCCCAAAAAGATCACAGGGCTCTTGCAAGGCAAAGACGATGAGAGGTCCTCTGAGACGATATTTGGGTTTTATGGGGGTGTTGGACGGCCACAGGGTCCCCGAGTGTAATGAGCGGGCTCGTGGCACGGGCAAAGTCCCCCGAGATTGCTAGTGAGGCCCCTGAAGCAACAAAACTCCCTTGCAACGGCTAGAGGGGCCCTAAAAGACTGCCAGATATACCTCATGTAACAGAGGAAGACCCCTGATACAGCATGGGGACCACCGGAGACGGTCAAAGGGCCTATGACACTGCACAGGAGCCCTGAAATTGCCAAAAGGTCTTTTGTAACTGCCAGAAGCTCCCTAAGATGGCAAAAATGCTTCCCAGAGACGATAAAAGGGGCACCCATACCATACCATACCGGGTCCTCTGAGACTGCTAGAGGGACCTTTGAGACTGCTAACTAGAAGTCCCTAGCAACAGTGGCCCTTGAGACGATCAGAGGGGCCCCTGAAACTACCAGACCTTGAAACGTCCGGACTGCTCCTGAAACGACCAAAGGACCTAGAGGATTGCCGGAGGCGCCTCTGTCACGGCAGAGAAAAACTTACAGAGGACCCTTTTTAGTGCCCAGGGGCTCCTTAGACGGCAAGATCGTCCTAGGGGCGACAGGAGGAAACCCGAGATGGCTTAAGCGTCCCTGAAACTGCTAGATGGGTCCCTGAGACTGTTCGAGGTGCCCCTGAAACTGCCAAAGGAGCGCCTGAGACGTCCCGCGGGACACGTGAAACTGTAAAAGGAACATGAGACCAATAGAAGGTCCTGGCACGGCAGACGGCCCGAGACCACCAAAAGTTCCCTGTAACTGCAAGAGGGAACCTAAACTAAGCTGACAAAAAAATCTCCGGAAGCTACGGGATGGGGGAGGGGACAGACAGACTCCTGGACCAGATACAGGCACCACATTTCAAATGGATGGAGGGACGAAACCGCCTAAAATCTTGGCCCTTTTTGTCATATTTCGGTCACTTTGTTCGGGAATAAAACGCAGAATCTTCTCAAATATGGTGACGCGTTTGGATTTTTTCGGTTGTTTTATATGATAAAAAAGCAACATTACATCATTTTTGGTATCTCAAGGGCAAAAAATGGGGGCCGCGCTAACCATTCGCCTCCAGCCCCCCTCCCCCGCCTTGGCGAAATCCTGGATCAGCCCTTGGCGAGGGCTCCCATTGGTTACGAGGTCCCCTTGATCAGACTTGCTCCCCCCCGGGCGGAATCCTGGCTACGCCCCTGTCTCCCGCCGTCCTTGACCTAAAGCAGAACGAAGTCACCATCTTTACACAAAGAAGCTGGCTAACTCGCGACTTGTTTTTCAGGGTTTCGAGTGTTCATTGAAGCGTAGGTCCGATGCATCTAGTCTAGCCCAGATGACCGCATCAGAGTTAAAAAGACAGGAAAGCTTGGCCTTGGCAGTCGGAAGCGTGAGAAATGTCAGTAATCAGCAGGAGAACAGTAAAATAGTTTCTTATCTACAGCCATACCGGGAATTCGCAACTCTAGGAGAAACCGCCTTACGTTTTCTCAAATGCGTGTTAGAAGTCACCATGCAAATTGGAATGCTCATATTTTAAACGTAAGTGAATTATCAACTCCAGATGAGAGCCTCACGAAATATAGATGCATCCTCCCAGACGACTTTTTGCTTTGCTGATGCTTACATTACGTCCTCTAGGTGATACCTACTGAGGACCCACCATGTAAAGTGCCCAAAACACAGATGTACATCTAAATTATGCTGCAACCAATGTTTTTCACTAGCCATTGTCTGTGAAGTGCACGATCATGAAAGTTATTTTGGGCTGCAGATATCTCAGGTTTCGATATGTAAGGTGGAAAGTCTATGTTGAAAAGGGCGTCCCCAAAGAGTTTTGAGTGACCATAGTGCAAGTCATGTCCTGTCCATGTCCCTCGCGCCCTTCGCGCCCTTCGGTCCTGTGAAAGTAGACCTTGTGGAAGTAGACTTTCCGCCTGTTAAGTAGATCTACACACCCATGCCAGTTAAGTAGTTTCTCCACACGCCTGTCACTTAAGTAGACCTTGCAAAAGTGGGTCTTGTGGACGAGGATCTTATGACACACTCTCATTTCAAGAGCTACGTCATTGCATTCGTAATTAATGTGGTTGTGAATCTCAGCGTATAAGACATAGAATATCCCTACATATCGGAGCGTGGTTGCAAGTTGGCTGTCGTCCCAGTGAGTAACGTTTTCATCGAGGCAAGACAATGACCGAGAGGAACGGAAGAAACGCCGTTTATTATAAAGCAGGACATAAGAGAATATGACCGTGAAACTTGTCAATGTTTCAGAGTTCCAAGCTAATGCAAAAATTTATGTCAGATAAACAGGTTCAACCAACAGCAAGACTGACCACGTCACGCCTTCCTCTGTCCATTTTATGACCTCAGGCGTGCAACACGCAGATGTTTTGCTCCTGGGCATACTCACGTTATGGTACGGGTGAAGTTTAAATAAGTTTAAAGGTGCCAGGGCCTCACACACCTCACGAAAATGGCGGATTATTTACGCCTACGTGATATTTTCTTCTGATTTCTACCAATCTTTGACCACGTCTGGAAAGTAGAAAAACAGTGATGTAGACTCGAACTTGTTTATCACTTTTATTGTGTATATTCTCAACACTACGGCGCGGTGTCCCTACTGGGCACCTGCGCCAGTTTACTAAAAGCCACATCCCTGGGAACTGTTCTCGCGAAACACGAATCTCATTATTACGTTCTTCTATCTAGGACAATGTTTTTGAAGTTGAAATGTTAAGCATGTCATAATTTGAACAATGATTCACTTCACCACTTGCGACTACATTTGCTAGGACGTTTTCATGCAATTATCCTGAATCCCCATACGCGCTCAGAGTTAAACAAATTTTCGGCATTTCCGCAACAGCCTCCAGTCTACTCGTGCGCTGTTTAGACGCATTCTGCCGCGCTCAGCTCGCGGACAAGCCATCGCCGTCCAAACCAGCCGGAGATACCCTGTCCGGTCACAAACGGGACACCGTCACCGCCTGACGGGCAGCCGGGAGCCGCCGGACGTCGTGCCGGACAGGACCGGCCGAGCCCGGGCGCCGCGGCGACCTGCCGAATTCCAGCGCCGCCCGGCGTGCCTGCGGCCGCCTCCTCCCGGCGTGGGAAAACACTAAAATGAAGCTGTACCGGCCGCTGATGGTGCGATGTGCGCTTAATGGCTTTATGGCCGGCCGCCGAGGAGCGGAGCGGCCGGCGACAGGTCACCCCCCCCCCCCCTCCCGCGTCCCGCCGGCAACGGCCTGGCCAGGCCCGCACTGGCTGAGTCCGCGTTTGATGGACTGGGACGCCAGGTACTGCAGCCGGGGCTCACGATGCTGCTGTAGCTGCTGATGATGCAGCCGCGTCTGGTGGACTGGGGACGGCAGGTCCAGCAGCTGGGACTCCCGATATTCCTGTAGCTGATGACGGTACTGCCAGACGGTTTCATGGACCCGTCTCGAAGGCCGGAGGCTGTACAAGCTAGTGAGACGATGGAGCTGGAGACAGCTGTCGAGTAAGCTGGCAGGCAATAAGGTCCCAGTGTCTGTGGGGGCGCTCGGCTGGTACAATGACTGCTGAACTTTGTGGTAGGAGTTCGAGGTTGCCTGGAGTTGGTGTGGGCCGGTGGCGGCGACGTAAGTGGGCGGGGAATGCAAATGCCTACATGGTAGACAGTTTTTATCATTGGCCCTCTAACGTGATACACAAAGAATCCAATAAGAAAAGGATTTATGCCATTCACGGAAGGCCTCTTGTGCTCAGATATAGGGCATTGCTGCACTTGGTTCTTTGTGGTTAACTTCTCAATGTGAGAAAGAAATGCGTATATTCTGAAATTTGCGATGTCAGGATGAATTTATCAGCGTAAATTTGTCCCCATGAACTGAATGCCGTTTAATGATGTCAGGTTAAACCCGAAAAAAATCATTGCATTCATTCTGTTACTGTGACGTACCTTTCTTTGTCTTACCTGTCCCTAACACCTGAAGAGGGCATATGCCCGCAAAATTTCCGTGAGTACTGTCCTTGTCTCCGTGACCTTATTTCTACAGTATGCATCGCGCCTAGGTAGTCGTTTCATTTTTTTCCTCTTTCATCTACATATACCTAGTTATTTGGCCAAAACAAAACAAACAACCTGACACGGTTTTATTCTTTAATGTTCTGAAAGCGTCCCCAACCGTAAAATTACTAAAGTTTGTTTTAACAGACTGCCGCTGCATATGCGTATTATAGCATTAGCATTGGCATCATGTAGCCTTTGGCATGATCGGAAAACGAGTACGAATCTGCCGATGCTCCACAAACAGGACCACGCCATCCGATTCCCACTCCTCCCTGGCCTGCCAAACATGACCACGCCATCCGACTCCCACTGTTCCCAGGCCTGCCTCGCGCCGTGAACACCTCAGCTGTACTCCTGCAGCCGTGCTCTCTTTGCCAGTTCACGTCTCCCGCCTCCCTCCAGTCCAGTCTGACCCGGCCGGCCCAGCCGGCGCGGCCCGGCGCCGGTCCGCTCGCCGCGCGTCGGCCGGCCGCTGCGGCCGCGCCGCCGCGTGAGGCCGGCCAAATCGCGGCCGGCCTTTGTGCGGCGGGCCGCGCCGTGACCGGGCCGCTGTCAAAGCGGCCAGCGACGCGCCGCCGCCGGCATTCAGCCGCTAACGCGCCGTCAATAATGGATTGGCCGGTGAGCGCGGCGCGTTCACCGGCCGGACATGGCCGCCGTGGGTTCCTCCCCCGCTCCCCCCCCCAACCGTGCGGACCGGAACGGACCGGGATAAGGCGACGTTTCCGGGTCGGAAATGGCGGGAAGATGATGGAGAACGCAAACAGTGCGGTTTCCTGACCCGTACGTATTATGCAAGGGAAACATGGTGTTGTGTTGCCAACAACAAAGGTGGAAGGGCAGGGGTGTAGTTTTATATCTCGTTTGTGGGTGCACACGCGCCAACAAACCAGATTTGTGCACCTACGAACATGTCCTGTGCTCCAACAAACAAAAGAAATAGTTCATTACCCCGAAAGCAAAACTTGGGCAGTTTCACAACAGGAAAAGGATGCGTACCTACATGTATACACAAAGAAAGCAGGTATGCATGTACGTGTCGCCATCCACTATGCATGACTTAAAAAAGAACGCACCACAGAAATGCACCCATAGGTGCAGGCAAGGTTCAACAACCGCATTCATGCTGCCGAATTTAGCGTTTTTATCCCCCCCCCCCCTTTACCAATAAAATACCCCGATTTTCGGTACATGAAAATAAAGTGTTCGAAATCCCATTTTAGTTTCCAGGGAGATTAGGGCTGTTCGGGTCCCTCCCGCGCAAGAATCCTGATGCCCGCATGCATGTACAAAATATTTCGTAAAATTATACCTCGGCGTAAAGGTTGTGCAAATTCTTCTCAGCGCATTTCTTCTCATCACCGTAAACACGCATTACGGGACATAACTGATTTTCCAAAAGCTGGATCAACTCAACATTTATTAATGAGTAATGTTGCTGCACGAAGCGTTCATATCACAATGTTTCCCGCGCTTGGGTTCCACAGCACCATGCTCCTGGGCACATCATAAATATATTCACTTTGTCTTGAATTTCTTTGTTCTGTATTTACCGTTTGCTTGTAGTAACATAATGTTTGTTTCTAAATATCGACTGAGTCGCGGTACATTGGAGGCCAGGGCGGCTCACCGGTGTTAAACAGAACGGTAATTTGCTGGCCGATATCTCCGGTTTCCAGAGCAAAAATGTCCTATTGTGCCAGGAGCAGCTACCATATAACTAGCCAGGTCTCGACTCCGAAAAGTATTGGCCGTGGTGCACGTAATGCTCGAAATTTTCTGTAATAGATTATGAGTGGATTTTTTTTAAATGCGTGTGTAGGTCCCTGGGATCCATAAAGCAGATGTAAGCACACGATAATACTGCCCCATTATTTACAACTACGAAAAATATTGACCTCGTGTGACCACATTTTTGGCAACTCCCAAAAGAGAATAGTGGTACCAGGGCTATAGAAGATGGATAACATGTTGAGAATATCACAGTTAGCACTATTGGTCAAACAATAATTAAACAATTAAAAAAACAATAATTTGGAATAACGTCCATCCTGCAATCGCTTTGCCGTCTCGCTTTTTTCCAGCCTTCCATTCATCCTGCCGCTTAGTGGTTTTATGACAACGAAACAGGATATATTTATGTAATCAAAATTAAACATATTTCTTAGATTTGCTTGAAACTTTTAATGGTATTTGAAGGTATTAGTTTTGACTATGGTTTCTGAACACTGGTGCTACTTAGTGCATTTCCGAATAGTTATTTTGATCAACCGACATGGTCGAAAACTGGGCTAATTCCCATCGAGGACAGTGTAATTAAACTGAATCAGAAACTAAAAATTCACTCTGGTGTAGCCGTCCAAGCCAGATGGTTCTCAGTGTTCTGAAGTTGTTTTCGAAAGGCACGACATGTCAGTCCGTTACAGGTGTGATCTTGTCGGTTTCGGGCCCATTGGAGCCCCTGCCAGCAGTCCACCCCGGGCCCCCTCACTAACCGTGGGAGAAACGCATAAATTTCCACCAGTCTGTCACTCTCAGGAGGTCAACACCAGCCTCCTACATGGTGTCTGCTTCAAATATTAGATCTGATGCCACCATCAAACAGCGCATAACTTTTCCCAAGGCCTCATCAAAGCCGACATTCCTCCGGCCAATCCCACGCCGAAACTGTCGCCGGCGCCGCCGCCATAACCGCAGGTCCCGTGTCGCGCGGGAGAGGGCGCCAGGCCGGCGCGCCATTTCGGCGGCCGTTCCCGCGGCCCGGGTGGCGCGCCGGACCCCCGCTCCGGATTCATTGTCCATTTAACACCTCGCCGCTCGGCGGAGTGGTCCGGTCAATTTGTCGCGGCGAGGGCGGCCGGATTTATTGCTCGGCGACGGGCCGGCTTGACTCGGCCGCAGTTTGTCCGCGCCGGCGCCGCGCCGACGTTCCGGCTTCAATTCGCCGCAGACGCGCCGAGAGCACTGGCAGCGTTCGCCGCGCGCAGAAAATGAGGAAGCATCTCGCTCGTGCATGGTGCTCGTCTCAAAGCTCTACCCTTCACAGGGCGGGCAAGATTGATGTGGCTGCCGAGTCTGTCGGGTTGTTGATCGACGCTGCGGACTGTCCGGCTATATGGCGTTAAAGACTCGCGCCGGTTGTCGCGTTGTAGCGGAAGAGTGGAATTTCGCTATCGGCCTAACATTGCGCCGCACTTTCAGGCCCGCCAGCTGGAATTTCGACCGCCTCACGCCGATTACCGGGGATTAATACTGAATTTGTTTGTCGAATTTGAAAGAATCTGGAAACTTCCGAAAAACGCGACAAGGCCTACGCCACGCTTCCGATCGCGCAGTTTCTACTGGTGCAATTGGCTTGTCTGCAGACCCACTGAGAGCCGAGCATTATGTACCGAAAAAATTTGAACCGCGTATTAATATAGGTGACTTTTGCCGAGTAAAGCAAATTTTGTCATCCAGCTAAACAGTTTTATTTTAAGGAAGTGATTAAGTTGTATAAATATCTTGCCTTTTGGTCGGCAAAGTGAGTATTTACCTTGAAGTGAAGGACCCACCCGAATTTCTTGTCACGTAGCCCATACCAAAAAAGTTAAATTGGTAAAAAAAATGCTGCGTCATTGCTAACTTAACTCAAAATCTATCTCAGACATCATCTGGCCTAGTAACGGTCCTCTCTGACAGTCAGTAGTGTTTGCTTCCGTACCGAGAAGTCCTGGTTCCGTCTGGCAGCTGAGCTACGTCCCAGCGGCGCGAGAGCTTACGCCGCAGAACGACACTGACAGTCAAAGACCTCCGAAAATAGCCTGATAGCTTACCAAACAGTGTTGCAGCTCAGCCAAAGCTCGTATGTACAGATACAGACACAGTGTACAGCCACTTCGAACGACGTCAATGGGACTCTTGCAGTCATTTCGGATGGGCTCCAGACATGTTCGGAGCAGGCTTCAACACACCAGCAGCCCTGTGGCCAAGCTGGTTCATCTGCGGCCGGCCCTGTCCAGCTCAGGACTGGTTCTGCTGAGCTTGCCCAGCTGCCGACCGAATGGAGACGGCCGGCTCGTCCGCGGCTGACCCGTCCGTCTGGCTGGTCCGGCTGGTGACCGCTGGTCGGCTGCGGCTGGACGGCTGCTCGGCTCGCGGCGCCAGCGGGGACGGCCCGCCGCCGCGGCGCCGGCCGACCAGAGTTACTGCCTGCCGCACGTCACGCGGTGTCACCAGCCGCCCCAGTGTCGCCACACACGCACGCGGCGGCCGGCCGTTCCCACGCCCATTGGCGCGCTTAATGGTTTTATTACGGGCCGGCATGCGGGAGGCGCGCCAGGTAGGTACCGCCGACGGAGGACGGCCGCCGGCCGGCACCGGATGTCAGACGGCCGGACCGGGCCTGTCACAGGGCCAGAGCAAGACCGAGGCACGGCCGAGGTACCGCCGAGGTACGGCCGAGGCGCTGCCGAGGTGTGGCTGATATCCGGCCGAGGTGCGGCAGGGATACGGTTGTAGCATGGCTGGGCCAAACGTCGACCCGTTTGTCATGACAATACGACGCACTTGTGGGACGTTGGGTAAGCAAAATTATGCACAGGATCCGTAGAACTGCCTGGATTATGAACGTCCCTGACGACACATTGGACGAATCCTATGACGCCACACGGAAAATTTCATGCGGGATCCGCTCTCCGAACGCACCCCTGGTCTCCGCACGGCGCAGGAGTATTTGGCTGGAGACGCTCCCGCGCCGCTCGCCGTCTCCCTGTCTGCATCTCCGACAGCTGACCCCACAGAGCCCGGTCGACTCCTTTTCCCGGCGGCTGAACGCGCCGCGTTGGCCGCTAATCGGTCGTTGCGCCGCGCCGTTTCCGGCGATGATCTGTTGTTGACTGGCGGGCCGGGCGGCCGGACGGTCATTCAGGACGCGCTGGCGATCTGAGCGCGCAGGGTGTCCCAATAGGCCGGGACCCTTTTCATTCGCGCTCCGCTGCCACAATGGGAGTCGCGCATTTTCGGCATTCCTGAAGCTTAATTTAGAACAGCCGCGTACGATGTTCTATGGATTCTCTCACAGCATCATGCGAAGGATGGCACGAAATGCCAGTGATTTTGTGTCAGAATGCACCGTTTCCTTAAAAAATGTGGATCGCAATTTTGGCGAATCGCTGCAATAAGTCAAACCTTATTATCTGGACTCCATAACGGCCCGCTTCAAGCAAAGGGTCAGTTAAGCCTTGGAATTGTGGGGTAAGCAGGACAGGTATACGAATAATTCTTTCGCCGAAAGCAATTGAAAACAACACTCAATTGCCTGCTCAGAAATTATGCGGTGTCTCTGGCTGGCTCACTAGGGCATTAAAATAGAGCAGGATGAGTTGTCTCAGGGACTGCTTGTACATTTAATACAAAAGGAAAGCGTTTCCGGGGCTCGGGTTCAAATGAACCACCGTATTCGGCCAGATAGCGCGAGGTAATGAGAACCAAGGGAAAAGAAAACGGTATAGGGTTCTTTGTTGCTTTTAGGAACATTATTTTCAGCGGTGCGTAGTTCCTGCTGTAGGACCATATTTTTCCTCGCCTAGCCGCCGCTTCTCTGCGTCTCTTTCATTGTTGATGCATCACGTCTCCAAGAGAAGGAGCAGTGTTTCAAGGGTGAATAACAGAAGTCACGAAGGCGAACCATCAGAGTGCTGCGGTATATAGTCGGTCAAGGATTAATTGTATCCCGTTATAATTAGCTTTCTACAAGGTGCTGTCCGTTCTTAATAGAGGTCCGTCAGTTGCTGTTTTGCTGGTGTTACCACGAATATTCCAAAATTATTTTAAACTTCTTTAGGGTCTTTCGTAAGTTACATAACTAACTTTTTTCGTATCTTCACTTGGCTTATCCTGTAACGTTTTTTTTTTACTTTTAGGTGCAATGCCAATCTCTTAACCACTTGCGTAGCGACGGCCACGAAATTACCGCTATTAAGAAAGTTAAGAGATATAAGCTATAATTTCCAGCAATATTCCATCTTTCAGACCTGAGCGTGTGACAAACCAAGGACAAACTTCCTATTTTTTCCGCAAAGCTACAGATGCAGCCAATGCGGCTCATGACAGTTAAGAGATATCGCGGGTTTGTATGCATACCATCAGGTATGTCACACATCAAATCGATATTATGTATCACTTGCCAAGGCTTTTATCGTCCTCGGTGGAATCTTTTATTTGCACTTCCACTCCGGCATCCGATATAACTTGCACGGCAAACTGCTCGCCATTGAGTCATCACTCATGGGATATTTCTATGTAAGTAATTTCACGTTATCAGTTTGAACCAGCTGGCGATAATCATATCATGGCATCCAGCGCCAGGGACGCTATCTATCCGCATCTATCATTTTTCCGCAATTTCAGTACAAAACATGATTCTAATACCGCTGCGCGCGGTTAAAAGTCTGCTTCGCCTGCCACCCACTGCACCCGTTTCTTATTAAAGATTTATAGATCCGAGCAGCAGAATGAAATTTGCTACGATTTAAGAACCATATCAAATCGAGCCATCCGCGCCGTGAACATCGTCGCCGTCTTCGTCCAGGCTTCGTCACCACGGCCATGTGCTGCAACTGAGCGGTGGTCCAGGCTTCGTTACCGCGGCCGTGTTCGATAGCTGGACAGTGGCCCGTCGCCGTCCAGACGCCGGGACGGGCTGCCCGTCGCTGCTGACGGGATGTGCCACCGCGCGTCCGTCGCGCAGCCACCGACTTCAGCAGCGTGCCGGCATGAGTTACCTTCTGCCTAGCCGCTGGGGCTCCAGCCCCCTCCCCCCCCCCCCCGGCGTTCTGCCAACCGTGGCGATAACGTCCGCCGGGCCGTGCAAAACAAAAGGAGACGATCCGATTGGGCCGTATTTCCAGTCGAGAAGCCGTGGATCTCACGGCCCAGCACGGGCGCACGGTCCGCTTTGTGGGCGGAACACTTGGAGGCGACTACTAACGCCCGATGCTGGCCACGATAGCTGCAGCTCGGCTCTGACAGCCGAGATAGCGGGAGAAGGATGCCCGGCTCGAGCACAGCATTGTCTGCCCAGGAGCGGCAGCCCGCCAGGTGCTTATCCTAAGCTACGCCACCGGCCGGGTGAGCCATTGTTATGAAACCGCTGCGGTATCGGCCGCATCTCGGGGATAATTCGTATTAGATCATCACGCCTAGATTGCTAAACGTAAGCTATTGAGATACAAGCGTATTAAATCCACACGGCCGCGGTCATCCATTACCGGGGAGGAATTATCACCTCGCCGGGTTGATCGACCGCAGGATATCATCATCGGCCATAACGGGGCGGCCGGCGGCGCACGCGATTGGCGGAGCGGCGCCGGCTCGTGGCGCCGGCGGCGAGCGGCCGCGGCGCCGCTGATTGGCCGATGGGTAATTACCTGCCGGCGGCCGATTTATCAGGGTCGCGGCCGCGGCCGCCGCCGCAGTCGGCGCCCACCGGCCGGCCGGCCGCAAAAACGCAAATTGAAATCTACCGCTGATGGCCACGGCCACCCGCCTCCCGAGGGGCTATTCATCTCCGTAATATCTCTTTATTCTGTGCGACCGGTGCTAAATGAGAACTCTGTTTTGGCCGAGGTGTGCATTTGCATAAGGGAAGGCAATGCCGTTTAGACTCGCCGCTCAAGGAGTATGTTTCGTTCCACGCCGCGAGAGTGGGTGCTTTATCATGTGTGTACGCGACCGTGCAGGTTTTCTTTTGGTCGAAGTCCATGCGCGTCGAGGTCGGCGCGATGTGAGCAATGACTGTTTATATCCTAAGTGGAAGGGCTCAGCGGCGGGAAAAACGGCCGAGATTCGTAGGCGACGTACAGATAACACATGAAATGAGGGGTGGGGGCTATGGTGGGCTACAGAGGAAAATGAAAGGACTGAGCTGGCAGTACTGAATTAGACGTATTCTAGCGGCTACTGACTCACAACTTGGACTAAGCCAGCCATGCCTGAGCAAAACACTGATGGAAATGAGACTCTGTAGGTGAACTGGCAAAAGGCTTCAAATTTAGCTAAAGTTTGAAATTGGAAGAAGAAAACAGTGGGTTCGCCGTCTTTCGTTCGCTGCGGTGAATGTTCCATTGACTGAAAACAGGGCTATGAATGAATCATACTTTAGGCGCTAGAAGAGCCGTTACCCGCCAGCTTAGAATATTATACTCAGGAAATTCTGGGATGTTCTGGTCTGACTTCGATTCGCCACATTACGCCCAGTCAAACATCCAACTGCTGCTGTCGGTATGCCTGTGTCCCCATCAGGTGACTGCAGCTTCACCATGATCCCGCTTTCGGCTGGTCGGCACTTTTCGGTCATAAAATAAAACAGGAGAGGTACGAAGCAGGCTAGAAGGGGCACATTCCCACAACATGCTGTGTTATCAGATTATGGAGTTTGCAAAAGATCAGTTCAGTGGTAAACGTGCACGTCGCAGACCGACGCGAGGTCAACAGCTTAATCCATCCGTGGCATTGCAGGCTGGATATCTGTGTCTATGTTTGTGTGTATTTTTGTATGTGTGTGTGGAAAAAAGAATAAGTACAACTCTAGTGTAAACCTCTTAGTTTTGAAGGTTCCCATCATCCTTTCATCCTTTTCGACGTAAGGGAACATCTTCATCTTTAACGCTCGCTGAATGGTGAAAACGCCATTTCTCTTACCACATATTCTGTTAGGATGAGTCTTTCATAAAACACGGTTCTGGTACAGCCTCTCAAAGCCTAGATCTGAACATTCGGTATACCCTTGCAGTGTCTGCAATACGCCCTATCATAGTGCCTTGAGAACGAGTGAGGCAAGCGTTTAGAGCGTTTTCCACAGAAAGATTCTGTTCTGTTATCTGGACCGCTGCGGAGCGGGCAAATGGCCACTGTATGCGTAAAACCGTGACGCAAGGTGAACTATTCATTATTAATACGAAGGACAGGATCAGTTTCAGGGTTTTTACGAGATGTAACCCTGTCTTGGTTTAGTTTTATTACGTCCCATCAAGACGCCATCTTTTTACGTTCGGTGTGAAATAGCGATTAGACATAAATTGTTGTTAATATGCTGTTCCTCAAATTCCAGGCAACAGCCAGCACACAAGACTCTGGGAACCGCAAATAATTCAACATGCACAACAAACTGCTTCTCACAGAAGTTGTTTGTTGTCAATTTAGCAGCCGTAGATGCCAAATTAACAAAGAAGAAAATAACCTTGCCATGTTTTCTGTAAGTTTTATGTTCCAGTTGAAGAAACACCCTTCGATTTATTGGCAGTTTACGGGCATTCATTGTAAAACAGCCCAATGCGAGCTTGTCCTTATGTTTGTTTTCGGGATCCAGTAATTGCGTATTGGCAAACCTAGAAAAGAGCAAACAAATGCTGTATGTCAACGTTCGCTGTGGAGTTCTATATCTTCTCTCTCTTTCTCTCTCTCTCTCTCTCTCTCTCTCTCTCTCTCTCTCCCTCTCTCTCTCGTTCACTAACCATCAGAATCTCGGGACCCATTTCAGTCCGTAATTTCCGGCGAACGAGTCCAATATCGGACTATCCGGACATCAGCTGAGGGCACATCTGCTTCCAACTGCCCACTGATGGGCCACCGGCAGCGGGCGACAATACTCTGCCTGCAGACTCGGACATAAATGCATCGTCAACGCCAGAGCACAGTGTTGGAACGCATGGCTGAATCCGATCTTGCTAATGAATCGCAATTTGGTGATTTATGTTCTTTATTTCCTTTTTTGGAAACCATGTCCAGATCGGTTTTTCGGCTCGGATTTGTCTATTTTTGTTGCATTCTGGTGAGTGCAAGAACTAGGTCATATCCTCGTCGATCTCCAGTTGTTTATTTTAGTGCAGCGTTGTTTTTCAGACGTGACTGTCTCCTAACAGTGTGTCCATAATGAGATCCATTGTAAGGACTGAGTGAGTGGAAAACCGTGCCTTCGAGTTGAGGAAATCCGACGTTGCACGGTTGACGGTGGTTATGTCTCTGCCAGCATGGCTCGGTCTCTCTGCTACGTGACAGTTTGATTCCCTCTCTGTGTGACAGATTTGATGACGGATGCAAATCGCTCAGAAGTGGTTTGGTCAGAACCCGTAGAGCCCCTGGCTCATGTCATGAACCGCTGTCCAAATGCTGTTCACGTTGCCTTGGACCGAAACCGGCTACCGACTGCGTTTAACAACATGACGTGTCTGGCACCTCTCACTCATTGGTACAACGTCATTAAATTCATTGATGAATTACATCGTGTTTGCGGTGATTTTGAACATTTCACGTTCTTTTTTATATATTGTGGTGTTATTCCGCCCTTTTCCCCGAAAATACGTGGAACATCTGGAAAAATATGTTCAGCTCAGCAAGTGACTTCTCTCGGTCGGACTGTCTCTGTATTAATCACCTGAAGGTACTGGTAATAATCAAAGCTTAACTTAGGGATCATCCTTACTGACATATTTTGTAACAGACAAACGATCATCTTTCTTGCCAGGCATGCATCTGCAAGTCCAGGAGGGTCATTTATTCAACTCGTGTTTGCAAAATGACAAACAGCTCTTCCAAAGCCCTTCCGTGGCTGGCAAGGATCTGCAGCCAGCACTCACAAGAACGCAGCTGTTTCATGCCGAGTTTAATGGTCCGAACGACGACCATTTCCAGTAAAGTACGACCATGTTGCAGGTGGCTCGCGATTCAGAGGTGCATTTTCGCTGCAATTTGCGACTGCAATCGCCACGGAAATGGCGATGGCGCCAGTGGACGCCGTCTACGGGTGAACTCGTCCCTCGTCGCCGGGACCAGGACACCAGAACTTTGACAATTCAGGCCGGCAAACGCTGCACTGAAAACAGTGAGCTTCAGAGCTTGGCCACTCATAGTCTATATTGATGCTGCTGTTACGCTCGTGGTGATGCACGTCATGAACGGAGCTGGAATATACCGCGCTGCTTCGTTGCGTGATGTCATTCTCGTCATTTTGGAACATCATGGTTCATACTCTCAGCCCTGATAAAATGATAATCCGCTTTGGCCACCTTCCGCAGACACCCACTCCAATTCTCGCTATCACACCACAGCAGTTCGCACGCCGGCTGGCTGGAGCCGCTGGAGCCTGGCCACGCTGACCGTCTGAAACCTCTCCCGAGATAGGTCCGTCCCGCGCTGCGGGCCTGCCCGCACCGTCCTGTGGCGCCCCTCCGGAGCGCCCCGGGCGCCTCCGTCGGCCCGCCCGGCGTGTCACGCTCGTCATTGTCGCCGTCCGCCCCTGTCGTGTTCGTCAGAACGGGCCGCCCAGGGAGTGCCCGATCGCGCCATTATGGCGTGCTGTCCGCCGCCGTGTGCGCGTGAGAGCGTCGCGGCCCGGCCGGCGGGGGGGGGGGCGCCAAACGGTGGCAGGGCGCACCATCTGCCGCACCGCGCCGCCGCCGCCGCCGCGCCAATAACGAGCTCTGACGGCCTAATAACGATAGATACCACTTTTAACAATTAATAACGGCGCGGATAATGGCGGCCGGCGGCGGCGGCGGAAGCCGGCCTGAATCGGTCGTAATTGAGCGGAGCGGCCCGCCCGGCCCGGCCGCCACAACAGCCCGGCCTCGCAGGGAGGCCGGGTCGAAATATTTTGTCACCCGCGCGTCGCGCTCAAAGGCGGCGCTCGGGCGGCGGCCGGCGGCGGCGCTTCAAAGGCGCGCCGCCGGCCGCCGCGCCGCGCGACCGATTGCCGCGCCGTCGCGATCGACGGAACGGGATTATCTTAATCGCCGCTCCCGCGCCGCCTAATGGCGCGATTCGGGTTTTACATTTGGCGCGGGCGGGCGGACCGGGCGAGCCTGTCGGGCCGGAAGCCGCCAGTCGGCCGGCCGATCGGCGATACGATCGGCCGCCGGCAGCGGCTCGTCGGCCGCGCGCCGAGTCGCCGGCGACGCGGCGGCGCGGCGCGGCGTAACAGCGTTCCGCTGTTTCCGCCGGCGGCCGCCATACGTCGCTGTCGGGCCGACAATGGCGGCCGGCGGCCCGCGCGCCCGCCGGCCGCTCGTCCGTCTCGTTATCATCCGAGCCGGGCCGAGGTGATTTTTTGTCAGGGACCACACACGCGGCCCAGGTAGCAGGCGGTAAAATTATACACCGCGGCCTGCGGGCGGTCGGGCCGCGCCGCCGCCGCCGCCGCCGCCGGCCGCCGCTGCCCGTTCATTTGTCGCTGGCGATTAGCGTCAGCGCGGCCGGCCGGGCCGCCGGGCCGCCGGCCGCGCTGACAAAACAGGCCATCACCTAAACAATGGGGTAATGATTGGCCGGCGATTAGGCGGCGGCGATGGCCGGCCGCCCCGTCACCGGCGCTTGTTATTCGTCCGCCGCTGCCCCGTCCGCCGGCGCGCATAATTGAATATCGCCTGTAATTTGAGCCACCAGAATGTTTATGAATATTTGCCGCTCCGATTCGACTGGTCAGGCGGCGGCCGCCGGCGGCCGGCAGGACGCCAATGAGGAGCCAGATCTCATTTAATTGAAAAACAACCGTCCGAGCCCGTATAATTCGCCGGCCACGCCGGTTGTTTAATATCGGACCGCTCTCCGGCTCTGCTCGTCATCTCCCTCGCTCTCCCTCTCTCTTTTGAGCCGGTGTATTTAATTAACGTGGCTGCGGGCTGGCCACTTAGCCGCAGAGATCGTAATTGATTCCCGAGGCGTGCCTGAGCGCGAGTCTCCGGCCGTTACCGCCGCTCGCCGCCGTCGTAAATGACAGTAACTCAGCGGCCGTCGACGACCGGCCGCCGCCGTCTCGGCGCAGGATATCAGCTAAACGGTTATGTAGATCATAATGGCGGGGAAAGTAGCCATCATAGTCTGTTTCCTGCCATTAATATTGATCACGCTGTTATTTATCGGGCCGTCGTTACGAAAACTCGACCACATCCAGGTCGCAGGGCGAATCCACCATAACAGTTTGGGCTCGAGATGCGGATCATAAGCAGATTTAAAGGGCCGGGGATAATGGCAGCTAACAAGGATATTCATGCAGTCGAAACAAACAGTCATAACAAGATGCCTCGTGTTCGGTTCGGCTCACTTTGACGAGCCCGCCGACGTAAAGAACAGGTGAAAACTATCGCAGCAAATGCAGAGCAATGAACTACGCAGACTTGCAGCGAGCATTAAAGGCCACTTTCAATGCTGACGACAGTGCGCAGCATTGGAGACGGCGCAGGGTAAGCCAGCAGAGAAACTTCGCGAACCTTCGTTCCCGCGACATCGGGCTGACAGGATGCAATAAAATGGTTCCGACAGTCGGAGCCATCGCAAAGGTTAACGCCGGGTATGTCTGATGCCCCGACTGCATGTTCTCACCGGAACCCGTGATAAAGACTGGTCGTTGCAGATTTAGCGTTGTTGGTAGATGCGTATTCCACTTATCACTAGCTACTCGGGCAACCCATTTAAAATAGCGCCTTTGGTTATGTTCCGTATTTTGGCTGAGGAACAGTATTCTGAAGCCGTTTGATAGTCAACTTCTTCGCCATTTCCTGTTTCACGGAGCAAGGTGACAGAAGAAAAATGAGTGCTGGATGACGCGGAATTTAATAACACCTGGCCACGTCCAATTATTTTTCGCTACGCCTTTTAATAGCAGAGGTATCATGCCTCAGATCTTAGAGATAATTGAGATTGTGTGCTGCTTATTACCAGTACGGCAATTTTTCATCACCCCATCGCTACTTATCAAATTCGTACGTGTCGCTCATAATAACCACCTGCACAATTATCTCTGAAAAGAGAGCTACGACGCGTTCTGAAAACGAATGATGCAATACGGAGAAAGTTATGCTGATGTATTTCGATTGGTTGTCGTAGCGATATGGGTGAACAAGCAATTGTCTATTTGTAACAGCAGGGTTTACAGGAGCGGATTTCTTGTGGACAGTAGTGATTTCATTGTTGACGGTATCCACCACACCTTAGTGGTTGAGTTGTTGATTTCCTCAAGACAGATGGTGAGATCCCTCCGCGAGCATCTCAAGTGTGTTAATAATTTAATGTTTGTTTTCATCATGTTTAATTATTCGCGTCCGACTGCAAAGCAGAAAATCTAACTTGTATTTCATTCTCGGCACGCAATCATCTGACACAAAATTAAAGGTTCTGCCATTGTTTTCATTTTTAAAGACGTCTTACAGCCGACAGGGACGTTAACAGAGCAGGAAACGTCAAAGCAGTCCATTCCACTCTTTAGCGGCATGCTGGAAGACCTCAGTGGCCTTTTCCATAACAGTAATATTCTAGTTTGCGTGCATCTGTTTTATTATTTTGAAATATACATATACAACACTGGCAAGGAGTATTATCTCTAGGATCAATACTTCATTTCCCACGGGTTCCAGATGCCGGTTACTCCCCCGGAAGCTGTGCCTACGTATCGTGCGCAGGAGAATTCCAGTACCCACACATCGCCCGCAGCAGTATTTCAGTATCCCACATATCGCCCGCAGCAGCAATGCTGCACCAGCTTACCGTCACCAGCACCATACCAGCGGCATTTCAGTATCAGCAGCACTTCAGTAACCAGATACCGTCTGCATCCATATTTCAGAAACTGAATATCGTCCTCATCAGCATTTCAGTAACCACATATCGTCTGCAGCACTATTGCAGTAAATGCATATCGTCCGTATCTGTACTTCAGTAACCGCATATTTCTGTTATAAAAAATCAATGTTTCAGTAGCTGCATAACGTCCGCAGCAGGGTTTCAGCGCTGGGATATTGTCTGCAGCAGTATTTCAGTACCAGCATATCTTTCGCCTCAACGTTTCGTCACCAACATTCTCAGCGGTCTTTCAATATGCACAATCGACCTCAGCAGAGCTTCAGCACCCACGCCAGGTCCCAATGTTGTTTCGATTCTCACAACCGAAACATCATTGGGACACTGAAACACATTTGATCTGATCACTTGAACACTGAAACACAATGGCGTTTCAGTGTTCAAAAAAGCCGACGGCCAACGGCAAGCGAACGAACGACAGCAGCGTTTCGGCACTGGAAACACGAACCGCGGCATTGTTTCTTTACCCGTGTCACTGTGGCCGTCAGCCGTGCTGCATCAGCAGTCAGCAGCTCCTCCTCTCTCCTGGGGTGCAGCAGTCAGGGCAGGCCCGAAGAGCTGGCCCGGCCTGAGAGGGCCCCACGACGCCCCTTGCAGAGTGACCTTCATTGCCTGCAATCGCCCGCAGCCTGCATCATTAGACCGCCGGCGCAGGCAGAACAGAGGATCGCCGACGTCCTCGTCACCCTCGTCACATGTGAAACCCTGCGTGGTCAGCGAGGTTCTTACGTCACGGCCCTGGAAACATCGTCAGAGCCGGACGTTTTTTAACATTACGACGCGAATCATCCGGGAAATTCAGCGTTTTGTCTGCTGCGGTGGTACATTAGAAAAACGCGAATCTCAAACTCCAAACGGACAGCAGTAACTTCTGATCATGTTTTATGATGATGGTTTTTCTTAACCCGGTTTGAGAAAGAAGGATAAAACAAAACAAAACCCAAAAGATAGTAAAGGAGAGTAAATTAAATAAATACGGCAAGCACCTGTTAGATCCGCAATGTTCAGATCAGCCGTAATGTGGGGTCTGAATCCGCGCCCGCTCATTATGGCTCGTTGTCTGAGCAGAGCGGCACTCGATCAAGGGACCCCATCAATTGGGATCACTCGCCCCCTCCCGACACACCAACGCACGCGGCCACACACCCCTGGCTGCGCTCGACTATACAAAACCGGCGGAGAGGGCGGCATCGGCATGTCAAAAGGAGGGAGTCAATTCCTGACTCAATAAACCCTCCGTGCTGTCTCCCCCAGCTGTATACTTGTGATTACTGCCCTTTCCCAGCATGGAACGAGGACCAGGCAAAGCCAGAGAAAGGCTTATTACGAGCCGGTTAACTGGCGGTTATCGAGGGAACGTTAAAGGTATTGTAACAAACAGCTTGTTACGTGCCGATTCGTCATGTAGATATCCTCAGCGGTCGTGTAATGCCTGAACGGTGAAGCTTAGGATGATTTTGTCCAAACACAGCTGGTACGACTGCTTCTTCTGCGATGGTCACATAATCCATGGGTTACATATTTCAATAGAATGCTAAACTGGTTGTTTTTTCCTTGCAGGCGGACCGTCGTTTTGATCACTTTCTCGTTTATTGCGCTAAGAAGTCACCGGTGTCAAGCATTATGAGGAGTAAACGCCAGGAGTCCAAAAAACGCGCGTCCAGCGAGTTGGCGTAGACGATTGCAAAAGAAGAATTGTTTCACTCGTTCATTATTTTTGTCATAAGGTATTTCCAGACGCATACGGTTGCCTGTGGGATGGTCAGATGATACTGTTTGGCTCGTTGAAGACTGCTACCTTTACAACAGCTTCTAGCTATTTGGTCTGGAATATGCCACGATAGACGTTGGAACAGGAACATCTGAGGCAGTTCACGAGCCTTTTGCAGTCGAAACCGTCAGCGTTATCTTCCATAACTAATCACCTGCATCATCAAAACGTTTCTGGAATTCTTGGCGCTTTCTAAATGCCAAACACCCACTAACGGTAATTATATGATAAACGATCCTTTGGCTGTCCCCTGCGATAGGGGCACGGGCCCTCCAAAAATAGCGTGACATCTTCAGTCAACGGCACGGTCCCCTGTGAAACCCGTAATAACTCTGGTCATCGGCGTTGGACCTCCCGCGCCAGCTGATAGCGCGGCAGACCAGGTGAAAACAGACGATTCACGAAATACGAGCCGAACACGCCCAGCTCCCAGGACCATTAAACCAACCACTTACCTGACGAACGACCGAGTGCTCTTTAGCCGCTGGCTTCATCCACCTATCGCATTTCCTCGATCTCATCACTCAATCGCGAGGCCCGGGAAAAATGGGCACCTTCGAGGAGGCGTTGCGGAGCTCCGGACAGCCTTAAGACCTTTCCACCTGCATGTGACAGATTCAAGAAATAATAACAAGTAGATGGCGTATTAATGCCGACAGACTTACAGTTGCCATTAAAATATCTGTAAGACAGCAAATAGTTTATTACGAAATGGCAATACCCGCCAGCATGTGCGAAGGATAGCTCGCATGTCTTTAATGTCAGGAATTGCGTTATCTCGGGCCCAGCCATTTTTGGCATCGGGCTGCACCTTATATCGAATTTTAACCACACACTCGTTTTATACATGTCTAGTTATCCCTCGCAGAATTTTCAAAGATGTATGAAACTTTTGCACTCGGTCAGTGGAATGGCCAGTAGGGCCGAGGATATTTCGTGATCGAGGTTTTGAAAATTCCTTGCGGCCTAAAATCAGTAGGTATCCAGTGGATAGAGTGAAACCTACTCTTGGAAATATGTGGCTCTGAGTATCTCGGTTCTCGCAAAGTGGGATCCGGCGACTAAAAATGTTGCTCGATTGCCAAAATTTCATGGTATTTTAACCTTAGATATGTAAATTATTGCGAAACTTAAGGAGAGAATTTCCACTCCTTTTAGTGTGCTTTTTGACCCAGTCAGTTTTTACTCGTATATGTGGCTCAATAGCTCATAATATTTCATTATTATCTGTGCACCCGCAGCAAATGTCCAGAATCCTTGCCGTTTAAGAGTTTCCAGCATGTTTTTACTTTGTCCACAGGGCAATCCAAGTTTGGGTAGGCATGGCATTAAGAAAAAGTCGTGCGCAAGTTGTCATTGGTCTCATGATACACGAGCATTTGGTATCAGTCACTCATTTCGAATCAGAGACATTCTTATAAGTGACGTATATACTTAGCAGATATATATTGATTTCGTAGCAGATAAACGTCAGTCCACAGTAAGTCTTATATATTTTTTCTGGTTTTCGAATTATGTTCCGTGTTTAAATTTGACCAAAGCAATACGTTATTCTAAAACATTTCTCTGCTTACCAAGGTTGTTGATCAAGAACTTGTAATTCAAGAGCTTTGCGAATAGCACTCAAGAACTCAGAACTCTGGCTTTCATCCACTGCATGACTGCGTTCTCTCGCTGCGCTCGCTCACTGCGTCTGAATGGAATATTTGAACTTGGCCATTCATGGCCATGGCGAAGTGGTATCAGATGTTTTTTTTTTACCGAAATAAAACCTTGGATGTATCTCTTCGACACCTCACGAAATGCTCGTTAGGACATGCATAGCATGTAGCAAACGTGACCAAGTTGTTCGTGGTCCCATGATGTGTGGCCGGTCACTCATCTCGAATGAGTGAACTTCTCGTAGCTAACGCATGTTTTAAAATATAAATGACTTACCTATTGCCGCAAATTTATTTCATATACATTCATTGCAGCACTGCCAGCTAAGCCGACTGACGATAGGCTGCCGCACAAAACTGACCGGCTGCTGAAGCATGAGCTTGTAACATGAAAGCAGAGAAGTTACATCGCGTCCTCAGAACCATTCAATTATGTCAGTTAAAGCATACACAACATTCAGTTTACAGAAATTTGAGTTAGCAGTTTTCTCACGTAATTTTCGTTAATGTCTTTCGACATTATCAAAATCTCAAAATTGCATTCATTCTTATCCTACCTGTGTTTAAGTAATCTTACTGGTTAAAACATAGCCAAAGAACTGAGCAGCTTTGAGACAGTTTCCTGCGTTCTTGGAATGTCTTCACGCGCTTCGTTCGCAGACTCTGTCTCAAATCCTACAGAAAATGCGGTTTCAGTCCTCAAAAAAGGCAATGCCTAACATTTTGGGCATCAAAGGCTTGTCCACATTAAGAAAGCAGCATCGGCCAGCGATGTTGGCCACTGTATGAAAATCCAATGAGAGACAAAATATCAGTTTGTCCCATGGCCTGGTGTCAATAGTCGGATTAGATTTTATGTACAGTTAGCCGTTATCCCCGTCGGCAAACATCGATTATGTGGTTGGCCATACGCCGGAAGGAAAAGCTGCGAACGACCGTGTTCTTTGTCCTGCTTCATTCAAAACTAGGCTTTTCAGGCCCCGCTGACACTGGAACCCTGGAATATTTAAACAAACTCACGTCGTGCTCACACACGTAGGAAGACAACGGACTCGTTGTGCAGTTTCTTTTTTTATTTAAAGAAACGTCCTGAGATAACGCACAGGGGAGACCGCACCATGAACAGGAAGAGTAAAAAATATGTTCTTCCTAAACCAAATTTAATGGCATTGTTATCAAATGATCAGCGATTCTCCTGAGTGCTGGTAGCGGTTACCAGTGCAGCCAGCTCTTGCACCACAGGCCACCAGCAGGGAGTGTTTAAGACCGCCGCCTGCAGCGAGCACCTGCGCCCAGCCCGCACTGCAGCCACTCGGCCGTGAGCGCCGGCTCGGCCTCCGGCCAATCGAAACCGACGCCAGATTAGCAAACACCCCTAAAGAAGATTGAGTGGCGCGGTTCAGTGTCGCCGCGCCGCTTCACGCGCGGCTGCGCCGCGGCGGCGGCGGCGCGGCGGCGGCAGACGCCGCCGCGGGCTCGCGTAAAATCCGGCGACGGCCGCGTGCTTTACGGCCGCCGTCGGAGCGGGCGATCGGAGCTCGTAACAGCGCCGGATCGGCGCCGCTCAAAGGGCGCCGCGGCGGCCGACGGCCGGCGCCGGCGGCGGCGCTCGCGGCCGGGGCCGTGCGTCCGGTGCCGACGCCGGTGGAGGATCGGCCATGCCGGCGGTACACCGATACACGGACCGATATGGCGACCTTACGATCCGGCCCAGTGGCGGCGACGGAAGAGCCTCCGGCCCGTTGTCTGAACAGACGGAAAGCCTTCGAGCAACGCATGATATGTTAAGCTCATGCAGATTGGATACCGTATGCATTGCCCTTGCTCATGGCTGTGCCCATCTGTTTTAGCATTTCTCCGGAAGTGTCTCGTTGTCGTTATTCATTACCACACAACACGCCTGCTTAATTTGCATGGTGGTTTTGCAAACAAGAGTGAAACAAATCAGATCTATTGCTGGCAACAGCGCGAAGGCCAAGGTCTTCGAAAGAAACGCTACATTTTCACTCCCTGCGTCAGCACTGTATTACGTAAGCGCCTCCGGAGACAGAAAATCACTCAGAAGTATGTTTTTTAGTCTTTGCTGTGCTTCGAACTTGAAAGATCATTTGACCTTGCGGTTGTTGATGGGATGCAATCGATTCTAGTTGTGAGATTGGAAATTGACGGAAGCGGAAGTCAGGAGTTCTTTGTAGATAAATGCATACGTAAACACACTCCGGTTCCCCGGATACCGTAGATTTTCGCCTCATCTATGAGGCGTAAATCTACTGATGATCATGAATCTACTGAAATCATGAGAAAATTTCCAACTCAGATCTCTGTAAACTGAATGTTGTGTATGAGGCCAACCAAGTACACGGAGCCGGTACTGGCCAGTGAATAGATCTAAGAGAAGTTATGGAATATCGAAATTTCGAATAGAATTTGTAGCGACTAACATACACGGCCCGAAAATGAATTGCATATTATTGTATGCATATTGACTGTGATCGATGTGATATGATTGGAGATGATGACGATGCTGTGGTAGGTAGTCGTTTGTTAGAGCGCTGGTCTCCCCGTCCTGGCAAGAAGTGTTCGAGTCGGCCCGGAGCTCGATGTTTGGCCTGCGCGTCAGCTGGCAACTGGCCAACACAGGGTCAAACTGACTGCCAGGAACTCGTTTTCCCTTAGCGGCACGTTAAATTTTCGCCACAAAATCAGCCATTACCAGGAACTGCGCGATCGAGTGTACTGCTTAACACGGAGTCTGACCGCTCACTCTGTCAAACCAATTGGATCAAATTTATAAAAACAATATTGATACATCTCACATCGCAATGGAAGTGAACAGAATATCGCATTGTGTAAAATAAACTTCATGCTGTAGAAATAAAACCTAAAGAGTCCTAGGGGTTTTCTGTTTTGTATAAACCGTCTGTCTGTCTGTCCTCAAGTCTCCAGACATCCCACAATGACAAACGTCCGCAGTCTGACTTCAGCTCTCCAGACTTCCCACAATGACTATTGTCTGCATCCTGTCCTCAACTGCCACCCACGATCTTGTTGCATTCTGCGTGAACATCGCCGCCGTCTGGGGGAGTCTGGCCCACTTTCCACGACGTCAGGCCCGTCCTACCACCCAGTTCCACCACCCACTAGCGTGCGCCATGCCCGGCCGGCCGCCTCCTCACCGGGCGGCGCTGGCGGGCCTGCGGCTGCGATTTCTGTCCGGTTTTGGGCCGCATGAGCAGCCGACGCGGCCAGGCGAGCTCAGCAGGGCTGCAGTCGCCTGCACCGCCGCAGCCGCTGCACGATAGGTCGTCTCCGCTATAACTGCATCCCGCCATGGCGGTGCCGGCCAGGAAATTAAAACATAACGTCCCATTATTCCGGTATTAAAGCAGGAAAGCGTATAATTTGGCCGCGGCCGCGGATTTGTTTTATGATCGTTAATTTATGGCTGGAGATAATTTGCTATACGAGACAATGGTTAATAATTCAATTATTTTCAAGGTGTGTGGTAAGTGAGCGGCGCATCTGTTCCACGGCCATCGTCTAACAAGGCCGGACACAAAGCGCGCCCAATTGTCTGGTCCCGATCAACAGTGCACCCATGCACGGAGCGAGCCGATTAAATCAGAACCGGCGCTCTCGGTTTGAGAGCGCTGCGTGCGGTCGACGATATAGGCGCGACGCATTCAGATCAGGGGCCGCTCTGCGAGGGGCTCGAGTTTTCTCGAGTGCTTTTGTCTAGAGTTCCGGGCCGGCTCCTATCACGGGAACCGCATGCCTTCTGAAAAGTTCATGCCGAGGACTGAAGGGGGATTCACGAGCTGTAGCTTCATTATTCTGCGGGTTTTGAGCAGCTAAAGTAACGCTCGTTGTCGGCGTGGGTACCTCGGTAGTACGTGCGAAAACACCAAGTCTAAAAACGATTCTAATTATTTTCTAAACGGTTTTTTAGAGACAAAAGCAATTAAGATGCCAACTCTGAAATTTTGTAAGCAAATGACATCGCATTAAGAATGACTTAAAAATGCCAAGCGTAGTAAGCGACCACCATTGTTGCTGGTGCCTCGTTTGAACCACGGACAGGTCTTACGCTGATAGATGGGCGTTCCTAACACGATCAGCAAACTTAAATCGGGCTCGGCATGATACGGTGCCTATTACAACGTCAGATCAAAATGTCACAACTTTTTGCAGACGGTGTAATTACACGGAGGGCACGTCGGTCAGCGGGCTTATGCGGTCACGCAACTCCTACCAGGGCTTTAGCGCTGCAGTAGACAGGGGCTGTCTAGAGCCCTGCAGTCGTGTTGCTTGCATGTGTGTGTGTGTGTCATAAAGGTGCTGAGACTGACCCGGCATTCTAGAAGTTAAAGACGAAGAAATTGAGCTTAATGAAGACTGCGACTAAAGCGACATCGTCCCCAGCATTTTATAAACTGGTCCGAAATTAGCCGTCTGTCGGCCAGTACAATTATCGCGTTCAACAGCTCTGCCATGTCAGGAGACAAGATGCAGCCTTCTAAGCGCCGAGAGCGGCGACCTGCGGCGGAAAGCTTCGCCAGGCCGATTGCGGGCCGGAGGCCGGCAGCCGGTGGCCAGAGTGCCGCAGCGGCCGCCATTTCTGGCGGCGGACCGCCGGCCGGACCGATTTCATTGCGACGAAATCTGATCTCCTCCCGCGGCCAGCCACCCAAGATGAATGCCGACATTCGACCCTAGATTGAGGCCCAAATTGCCGCCATTTTTAACTGGATATTGGTTTCCGAGTGCTTCGGTTTCCTGATTTATTAGGCGCGTTTCCTCTGAAATCGGGCGCTGCGGCCGCCCGCCGGCCCATGATGATTGTATTGGCCAGCGCCGGCGCCATATTTTACTGAGAACATGACCGTCCCGGACAGCTGAGAGCACTGCACCACCAAATTATGGCCCACTGAATTAAAGCGGATTCTCATTGGCGTTTTTGTGAGTCGGTGGTTTTTGTGCTGCATGGGATGGTGGGAGGAGCCTCAACTGGGGGATGAGAGCAGCAATAAAGAGTTCAAATTCCAGAACACCACATAAACTACGCAGTCCCAATAGACGTGACTGGGACCCATGGGCGCTTGGCTTTGACGATTGATGTTTGGCAAAGATTTTGGGAACCCAGAACTCCATGATTTTTTTCGTCGGCGAAGGTCGGGAGACAAATGGCCGCACGGTTGCCATGGTAATCGGCCCGGACATCTCCGCGGCCACAAAAACCCCGCCAAAGATGGTAGAAACGGTCAGCCGCAACAATAAAGGAGCGCTGGCTACTAATTTCGTTCCAAGTTACGAGCGAAGGCAAGGACAGTTGGGGAGATAAAACCAGCGGCGGCAGCGGACGACTACAAATTAAGGGGGCGACAGTTGGCCCCAAACGGCCAGCTTCCCCGGACCATAATGTAAATGTCCGCACCCGAGAGAGAAGTGATTCGTCCGGAGCGCAGCGACCGCACTCAACAAGACGAATGGACGCGAGCAAAGGCCGAAATTAATTCAGGCGGCCGCTACACAACCATTTTGAAAGGGACCGGCGCCAGAAAAGAAAGGGCGCTGAACGTGACAGAAGCCGGGTTTGAAATTCGAAAACGGCGGCGGTCGTCGGCGAGCCTGCGGTTTTTCAGACGCCGAGTCGCCCTGGCCGACCGGGCAGGTCGGACACGAGGGTGGCTCATGAGAGGGGTATACTGTTCACCGGTCCCTCGGCAATAAAGGGAGGAGAACGAAGTTAGCCAAAGGCAGGAGATGTAGTCGCAGTTCTGCATCCTGACATTTTTAAAAGCATTGAAGTAAGAGGCCTTTTTTCGTCTGGGCTGTGCGATTACGAGTAGCTGAGTATGGTACCTCTTGAGTCATCTTTTCTTTCTTTCCATCTTTTTTCTTCTGGGACAAATTTGTCAAATGCTTACTTTAGGGGTTTGATAAGTCCGATTCATTGCACAGCTAAACGGAAATTGGCGAAGTTTTTGGCATTTGCCAACGAAGTCACTGGCGCATCGTCAATAACTTCATTTTTCGTAGATCCAGGGAATTATTGTGCATAAACTATGAGTCTCCAGGGAAAAAAGATTCCGAAATTCTTTGTTGGTGCACAAGGGCACCAGGATTTCTGTACGGGAATGCCGGGCCAACCCTAGCCCTCTGAAAGCCAAAAACTCCTCGGAAGTGGGACTACCTGATTCCAGATTCTGAAAATTCGGATGTTTATTTTTTTGGACGGAATAAAACGTAACTTTGGAACGTACGGGCAACATGTGGCCCTTGGATGTAATTACGCGTGCATTTCTGTGTTACGTTTCTTTAGTCATGTAATGGATACCCACACATTTATGCATATCTGCTTTATTTGTATAAACATGGAACTTTTTGTGTCATGAAGGGGTCCAGGTGTTATTTTGAGGGCCATAAACCGTTTTTTTTTTGGGGGGGGTTGTGGATGCACAAGTCTGGTTTGCGGGTGCATGTGCACCCACAAAGAGATATTAAGTTGCACCCCTGCGATTTTCCACCATCGTCATTCAACTGTCTCGCCTTTGTCTTTTTGAGTATACATTTGTTCAACTGGGAACGGTAAGGACCTCACGGTAAATGAAAACTTCGCTGATATAAGGGTTGTTTGATCCAGGGGAACGCTGTCAAAGTCACGACTAGCAGTAACTTGGAAAGTTCACGACACAACCTTACCGTGATTATTTGGCTCGAGCATCGAGATGGTTCCATTAGCACAGTTCCTTCGTGCAAGGGAAATACTTGTCTTGAAATCTTTGGGACCTTTAGTTTATCTTATCTGTATATGTATTTCATTTATGTATAATAATTTGACCCGATGTTAGGATTGCACACTGTTGGGATCAGGGTCTATACCAAACAGAATTCATTGTGCGGACCAAAACTCCACTGTCCAAGTAGATCCAAATCTGGGGTAATTGTGCCTCAGGCACTGAACCAGAAACCATTAGCGAAAACCGCACAAACCCAATGGAAGTGCATTGAAAAGTATGGCCTTGACATGGGTCAGATATTAGCAAGCGTTTCTTCAACGCCCATCTATAATGTCATGCCCCCTCCGACTTCTGTGCTAAAAAAAACAACAACACGGAAACACTATGAATCATACGGTAGCATATCGATTAAACATATATTTGTCACGTCTGGTATAAAACTTCTCAGAAAGTGATGTGAGCGAACGTGCATGCTAATACTCATGAAACAGAAGTTCCCCGAAGGATCGTGTTGATCCCCTAACTTCAGCTGTGGTACGTGAGAGAAACATGAAACTACGCCGCTCTCAATATCATTCAGGGCGAACTTTGTATCATTCAGTATCATTCAGAACGGCCCACGTAACGCTGACGAGTTCGCTTCGTGCCCCGAATCGAGTGAGCGATGACTGTTCCGTCCATGATCCGGACCTGATGGACAGTGAAGGGTCCGACTATCGACCGGCTGCAGAAGGTATAGCTGACTGTCCTTCACGCCTCTGTCAAGTGAATCACACAAGGAGAAAAATACGAGAGAGCACAATCAGTAACATACCCAACAAAGTGGGTGCTAATGAAGACAATACAAACATGAAAGGCTTACGCCGCTTTTGTCCAGCCAGTTTTCATAGCCAGAGAAAAGTGACGAGGTCTCGGTAACAGACAATACCACATCAACCTCCGAAATATAACCAATAAAGCATGTCATTCTGTTACTTCATATTCTTTTACGATGCTGGTTAACTCAGCCTGTTGTATTTTTATAGCGATCCTGTGGTGCATATTTTTTATGACAGTTCGATGTAAAACGGTCTGAGCAGCCAATAAATAAGCTCGACCAGGTGGGCACGAATTTCCAGTCGGCTCCGCTGGCCGCTGAACGTCACTGAGCCGTGCTGTCACCCCTCTCCAAGGCGCCTGGCACGCCTGCTGCCGCACCTCTCTACGACGCCTGCTGCCACCCCGATCTACGGCGCCTGGTACGCCTGCTGCCACCCCGATCTACGGTGCCTGGTGCGCCTGCTGCCGGCCCGGTCTACGGCACCTGGTGAGCATCCGTCATAATGCCTCGCCGTAAACCGCCTTCCGCGAAGGCCCGGCGCGGCAACTTTTACTGCCGCCCGCATGCGCTTCCCGTGCACTTTTTCGGTCGTTTCAAAAGCGGCGGTCGTAAACAGCGGCCGGGCCGCGGTGGGTGGGCCGGCCGGCCGGCGCGCGCCGCCGGCCGTCTCCGTGTCACAACACGGCGCCGGCTCGTATCGGCTCATCGCCCCGCTCCCGGGCCGCGCCGCTTTTAGTGTAATGATGAGTACGTCGGGGAGTCGGACCGACAGATGGCCGGATAAGCGGCCCGCGCCGAATTAACGGCGCTGCCACGCCGTGTGTTATGGTGATTTGCGAGCTGGCGAATCCTTCTGCGGGCCGGCGGGCGGCGCGTCATGGCCGCACCGGCAGCCCGGGACAGCTCGGGACCGGGGGCTGTGAGAGCGCGGCCCGCCTCAGCAGAGGTGGAGCTGGGCGGCGTCTGATCTGCGTGATGGAACGAGCAGGGAGGAGCAACAGCTGATCACTCTATAGCTGGTCTTGGGAAGGACTTGTAACGAATTTGTGGCCGGGCGATTATTTTTACTCGTGATTCTTTCTAGTGAGTAAATTCTTTCTCTGTAATAAGGAATAGTAACGTAAGTCACATCTAGAAATAGCTTAGGTTATGGTATCGGGAGATGAGGCTATAATATTACGTAGAAGTTCTTGGTGAAACAGTTTTTTGAAAAATATTTTCATTTGGATATTGTCAAATGTGAGTATGTATCCCATTAGTTTCTTATGCCGGTCTTCAAAAAGGAAGGATCGACACGACATCCACCCAATTTTGTTCCATCCCGGTTTTGGTTAAGCCCTTTCACATCCCTAGTTCGTTTTATCAAGGCATTCAGTCCAGAGCCATCTCTGTGAGTGGGACAATCATTCTGGATATTGCTTTGCAGCGCAAGCTCTTTTTAGCTCTATTTCTGGCTAGCACTCTCTGACAGCTTTACGTTACGCCTCAGCGTTCAACGTTTCTACACCAGCAGCACATCCCAGTGTCGTACGTCACAACTTTCATCATCAGTGCCCACCAGAACATTCGCCGTCTACTGTAATCGCTGAGGTCTGCTGGTGACCTCTGAAGGACTTCAGAGCCCCGGCTCGCCACAGCGACGGGCCGAAATCGCATCCGCTCTCTCACCGCGGACCGCCATGACGGCTTCAAAACCGGCTTGCAATAGCTTGGTCGGGGTCGAGCTCATTCATAGCGGTGCAAAGTGCTTGGCATGTGCAATTATGCCCTGCCTATATGGGTCACGAATTGTAAGCTATTGCATAGAATCTTCCCAGGCCGCAACCAGTCCAGAATTGAGCCAATCTCGAAGTTGTTGCAACAGAGAGGCACTGTCCCGTGTAGAACCAGGAACGAATACTGATCTTGAAGGTCAGTACTCTCCACGAGGAGGACGAATGCTCTCCAGTTTTCGTGTTTATTTCCGACTGTGTTTTACTTTTTCTGGTGCTACCGTTTACGGTTTCTGCAGCTGTCATATGACTTCTGCAAAGGACTTTCATCGCTGCTATCAGAGCATCCTTACAGTTACGATACGAACCCTCCGTTTTCAAGGACGCGTGCAGTTGTGATGATTAACCCGTGCACGACCGTCGGTCCGTCTCGAACATGGGCGACTGGGGGGGCAGTTGACTGCCCCCCCCCTAACTCACGAATGGTTGGTCGCACGATAAAAATAAGCATACCGTTGGAAAGCCTGTGACGAGTAGAGCTCGAAACTGGTCTCATTTTTAGTTTTAGATGATATGTAAGCAATTTACGCCCTATATATGTTTTCTCATAGCCGACTGCATGAGACCGAGAAATGGCCTGAATCTCAAAGGCTGTGACTAATAACGCATAGGTAAAGGCACCAGCGCACAAGTAAAGGTCCCCGGACGCCGATACACGTCTAATTTCCCCAGATTTGTTCAATATATACGCCGAAACGTTGAGTTAAAGACACGGCATTTCTCGCGGCAGCTGTAGGCCTGCACTGCTGCCGTATGCACTAACAAATTGACTGGAACTTATTTCAGCGTTCCTTTATTTTCGCGAAAGAAGACGATCTATGTATATTTTATTGATCTTTGTGGTTCTTGTGATGGTTTCTCATGCTTAATTTTTGGAAAAATTGATTAGTTATCAATCTACACAATTGGAGGAGCTTTATTCGCGAGAACCTGTTTATTTCCAAAATATGCTACTTTTTCAAACTTTTTGAGGTTCCTGGTATTAATTACGTCTGTGCAAGCTAGTTCTGCCATTTTCTACCCGTTCTGAGTAATTCATCGTCGATTTTGACGGTGGTACATTTTGGCCCACTACAGTTATTCGTGACTTGACCTCAAGTCAATGGCTGGAAGTCATTGATACTTTGCCCAATGACGTTAACTAGATGTCTGCTTGATTCCGCACTAAAAAATATGAAATATTGAGTCAATTTCCGAAAAAAACGGCGATATGTCATAAAAATGGGCTTGACCTTAGGTCAATGACCCGGAAGATTCCGAAAAATCTGAGATAGCAGATTTGTCGCATCTATCACGATCACTAACCCCTGAAAGTATTATTGAGATATCTTGTTTTGCGAAAAAGATAGAAAGCGCTAAATTTTTTTGGACATAGGTCTGTTTGACCTGACCTAGGTCAGGCACCTGACGTGACCTGAGGTCAAAATTTTGACACGAGATGTAAAATTGATGGAGCAAAAGGCACACAAAGTTTCGTGACTCTGTGTTTGTTGGTTCTCTCGCAATCCCAGAAAAACCCCAGGGGGCAGTCAACTGCCCACCCACCGTCGGTGACGGGTCAAAATGTGGATTTTGGACCAGCGGCATAGCTCTCAATTTTCGGACGGCTCCTGCATTGCGGGCTGAACCCGTACCAAATATGCATTTGCGGATAGTTACAGTTGTTTTGAGATGTTTGGAAATTCCGAAAGTTTGAGCAGCTCGAAATGATTTTCGATGGCGTGTGGCTTGAAAGCGTCAAAGCCGAGTTATGGCCGCGAAAATGAGCAAAACGGTCGAACGACTCTGTTACTAGCCAGCGAACCAATAATGCTCACTTTGTGCGGACGAATTTATATTTTAGAAATCAATTGCGCTCTGCCCTACAGAGCTGGGAAGCCCCGCCTCCGGACGCCACGTTCGCCGTCCGGTCATGACCATAAATCGCCATTATCGCCGGCAACACGGATACAAATCACAAGGATAATAGACCGCCACCAGGCTCCGGCGTCTGACACGTGATAATGGCCGCCATATAGTTCATTCCGCACGGGCCATTTACTCCCTTCCCAACGCCGTCCCCCTCCCAGGCTTCATCGACTGATGGTGCCACCGTCATTCAGCCCAATGGCCGGCAGCGGCCGCCGTGCAAAAACAACCGCCTCGCGCTGGCCGGCGAACGCACACGTTACCGCGCCATGGCGCCCGTGAGCGTCACGGGACTGTGACGCGCGTAGCCGCCGTCCTGAATCTGACGCGGGGACGCCGGAGGTCGCCGCCGACGCCGCGTCAGCCCTCGAACGTCGTGCCTGCGTCGTGACCGACTGCCGGTGTCGCGCGTGGGAACGCGACCCGACGTGGCGGGAGATCTGTTCACGGAGCGTTGGCCGCCGCCGGCGCGGCCCGGTCGTGGGACGCGCCGTTATGATGACGTGATCGCGTTTCAGAGGTTATGCCGCGGGCGGCGGCCGAGAGTCGGCCTAATGGGGGGTCGGCGACGGCTTTCCTTGAATGGCTGCCGGCCAGTGACAGGTGTGTCGTGATGAATTGTTCCGCGGGAACGCAGTGCTTCCTGGGGAACGTGAGACTGTCCGGAGCTCTGATGAAGCCAGTGGCGTGGCCTACCTTTGTCACTCTAAGAAGTCACCTTTCTACTTCTAAAGGACTTCAGATCCCCGGCTCGCCATAGTTGAATGCTTGTTCAGAACATATTCCGCCACTTCAAATGCAGCCATCATAATGTCTCAAGATCCCAAAATCGCGTTTATATAATGGTGGTTCCTCTTTAACCCTATTCCGTGCTGGGGTTGGGGAGGGGAGGAGGGCAGATTTTGCCCGCCTCTTCGGTTATTTGTTCGCCATTCCTGAGTTCTGTGAACTGCTCCACGAAACCTGGTGAAATTTCCTAAATATATTTTTGTTGTTGCATGTTAATGTTGTTGTTGCAACAGAATTTCTGAAATTTATTTCCTCGAGAGCAGGCTCCAGGACACGTTTTTGGGAAGCACGTGTAAGGAATATTGCGCTCCCTGGAAATGCGCAGTTCAACGTGGACACACCCTACTTTGACGTCATTTATGTTACGAACAGTTGAACTGATAAAGATATTTGCAATTTGCGCACCTTAAAATATTTTTTAGAGAAATGTTGCTTCTTGGTGGATCTGAGGACATGTAAAATAGGATATTTATATTTTCTTATTACTAGGAGTCTATGATTCATTATATGAAGAAGACAAAGCTAACATGTGAAGGCAGTAGGATAAAGCTGATACAGTAAAATACTTAACGAATTGGATAAATCCGCGGATCGCGGATTTATCCGCGCACCGGACTGGATTGGACCAAAAGATTAAAGCAAGATATGGATCAGTACTGGATCGGATTTTAGAATTTGCCAGGCCACAAGGATTGGATGGATTTAAAATCAATTAAATTTCAAAAGACGTTAACTGAGCATGATTTTGGCAGCCATTCAGAAGAATTATACTGTATATGTTAAAAGGGTACAATTCAGTTTGGCTAGATATACCACACTTGTCTATCTTTGATGAAAGTACCAGAAACTTAAATACGGTTGGTGCGGATTAAAGAAAAAAAAAACATATTTTTCTACAGCGGATTGCACCGGACCGGATTCAGGAATTTTACAACAGGTGGACTGCGGATGCATTAGATCCCAGACCTCACGGACCGTATTGGACCGGATCCTGAAAATTCAGTCCGCAAAGTGCTCTCTGACACAGCTCACATGCCTCGTCACCACGATTTCCCGGTCAATGTTCAGTCGGAATTTCGCTGTCGATGCTCAGCATGAACGATTTCCGTCGAGTGAAAACGAGGCCAAGTTTGATCGGTGAACAGAGCCAAACAAAGTCCACCGCATCGCGCGCGCTCTCCGTCAGGGTGATAAGCCCTGCCAGCCAGGCACAGAGACAGGGTGCGCCATTTTTCCTCCCGAGCTCTCCTTCTCCCCGCCGCCGGCGCCGTTGCCGGCTGCGGTCGCCGGCCGGGCGCCGCTGAGGCCGCGGCCGCCCCCATTAGGGCCGCCCCCAGCGGCGGTCGGTCGGCCAGGAATGCGCGGCACGCGGCCCGGAGCTCGGGAGGCGGGCCGGCCGACCCTGGCGTCCTCCCGTCCTCCCCGTCCTCTCCGGTACCCAGGTCTTCCCGATCCTCCTGCTGGTTCCGCTCCTGCCAGCCCTCCCAAACATGCCGGTCCTCCCGGACTCGTCAGCTTTTCTGGTCCGCGGACGAGTCCGCAGAGGTACCTGCGGAGGTGATGATGTGTACCTTGGACCGCAGGCGATGTTGTTTGAGGTCCTCCTGGTCGAGAGGTCGGACTCACTTTCCTCCTGAGCTTTAGACGTCAGAAGTAAGGCGATCCTGTCATTGCCTGATCCTGCAGCAACGATTATTCCGAGTTTTCCGATTTCAAAGGCTCCCGTTGGAGGTTTTTAACACCCTTGGTACGTCAAGGGCCACCTGTTTCGGTACGTTTTGTATCTAAAAGCCGTGCAGGTAGCATGGTTAATGAAGAATGAGTCAGACTCGTTCAAGAGTCATGTTTGAAACTGCCGATGCAGTAACGCATTCGATGCCAGAGGAAAATTTCAGTCATGTTTTTCATGCTAGCGACGGGCTGATGAGGTAAACATACATATAATTGTTTGAATTTTTGCAAGAGCATGGTTGGATTATGTCAGATGGCTTCTAACAGCTGCACGGATATACGATACGGGAACGATTTGACTGAAAAACTTCCTTGCTAAAAGTGGAGTGTAGGCAGCGATCAGTTTTTCTTCTGGGCTAGGGCTTTATGATGAAAAGTAAAATCGTAACACGCTGGTCGTGCCAGCATGGGTGGGGGAGAAAATAGGCGCGTTATCATGTGCATGAAACAAAGTCCTTTGAAGCTGGAAACAAATCAGATGCTCATTCCAAAATGAATTCCTCCAGAGCCAACACTCGTTCACATAGCATGCTTCCCTTGAAGTATATGATATGTTGTCACGTCCCGCAGTAAGGAGTCCAACCACGTGTTTTCATCTCGTTCATTTCTTATGGTGGAGCCCGCGTCCCACACCTTACCTAGCTCAGGCTCGGAATAGACGAAATCGATAGACAAGGACAAAGTTTCACCTATCGGCGTGGCGAAGTGACGCGCCAGAACTTCCCACGCCTCAGACACGTGGCACTCCGGTATTGACACCACGTAAACGCAGCGCTGCTTTCAGATGCAAGAATTGCTGGATTGTGAAATCGTTGCACGGTATGCCAAAGATTACTTTGTGGAGAGGAGTCTGATGGAAGAGACAGGCGGAAATTCAAGCAGTTATTTCGTTTTTTTTACTAACGCACCTAAAACTTTGGAATCTGCTAAAAAGTCGCGTTGATCTAAATGTCGTTGGTTGCATGTAAAGCACACGATTGTAAGAAATACGAATGATGTAAAAGACATGCCTTTGGCTTTTCCAGTCGCTGTTCATACAACTGAAACTCTTGTTACGTCAACAAAGGAATATTATTTCGCTGCAATGACTGCCAATCAGCATCCTCCTCAATGACTTAGTGTTTATGGTTTTATTCCTTACAGAAACAGGCGATCGTCTTGTTACCGACGTAGACACAGCAGAAGTCCTGTGCTTATGGTTATGTATATGTTTTTCTATGGCCACGATGATATTCACGAAGCTTTCAGCCGGATTCACAAGGACGTGCGGCACGAATTCCAAAATACGCCTAAAAAACTTTATGCACCTGGAACTGGAATGCATACAGACATGCGGGATCTTTGAGACAGCTTTCTTGTTTTCTTCGTTTACTTCGGTTGGACAACACGAGGTGTGAGTTTTAAGTCAAGTGTCCCGTCCAGGCTCAGCTTCAATGATGTCAACAAAACTGCGACTGCATTAGAATACACAAGCGGTTCCCGCTTACTTCGCTACGCCATGGTTCGACGCCGTTGGAACCGGTGGTGTCGTCTCTCGCTATAGAATATTGAAATGCATCTCAAACAGAATTTGTACGGGAGATTCAGAACTGCATGCTTTGCATTTTGCTTGGCGCTTATGTATCACTCGGTCTCCGTTTCGTCGTAAGATCTACGAGTAAAAGTCTTTGGATCAAGTGGCGCCACCCGGCTATTGACATAAATGACCCATCTCCTGAAATTGAGGATCCTTAATCCATTGCTGCCCCAGCTAGTGCTATACGTTTTTCAAGATCTGGCACTGTGCAAAAACTTTCCCATCATAAAAAATCGGGAAACATGCCCCCTTCTTGCGCATGCTGTGACGGACACCGGTGTCGGAGTGGCATTCAGTTACGCCGTGGATCGTTGTGAGGGCTGAACCTGTGGATGTGCAGATTTCACCGTCATCGATGCAGTTGTCTGCGCTGTGCGTCTGGCTAAAGATCCCGACACACACATATACACGTACGCTACTAACTTGTATGGTAGAGTCAGCACAAATGTGCCGGAGATTTCAACTCAGAAATGTTTTCTAGGATCGTAATGACCAAAATTCCTAACTGGGGACTTTCAATAATTTTTCTGGATAATCCCACACATTAAAGGACATAAGAGCTATGAGTTGTTAAGGATTTGTATACAACCAATTTGATTTCATTGTTGTCAATACATGGAAAACCACCGAGAAGCTGAGGTATTTTGTCGACAATTACAATCACAAAGTCATTAACTTCAACCATACGTATCAGTTTTGCTTAAGGAGTTTTAAATGAACCCCACATCTGCCTTCTCAAACTGCCATACACTGTTAAGGAATGCGTGTGCTCTTCTTAGTTTAAACATTAACTAAACCGTTTTCTTCTAAGCGAAATGTCTGGAGCCTTAGCTATGCTGTAAATATGAGCCTTAGCTGTATATTTCTTGGCAGGTCCCCTTCCTATCCCGCCAATATCACTGGCCATAATAAGGTTTAGAAAGCAAGGTTTGGAATGGAACTGATTGCTACTGAAGAAAATGCAAAAATTGTTGTTATGTTCCCACGCACTGCAGTCAGCAACTCATACTTGTGGACAACTTTCTATGTACCAGGTGCGTCCAGCACGGAATGTTTTGTGTAACTTAAGTATTTTGGTACTAAAATTCAACTGCAAAAACCATAATTTGGGGAAAATGACAAAATTCGTCGAGCAGTTTGTTTTTCGGAAGATTAGGAGATCCAGCGGCGGCCCAAGACCCCACCAATCATGTCCACAAAATAAAACCCTACTCATGATCTTGTCATGACGTAGCAAAGGTTTTCCTTAAATAACTGCAGATTCCCTTTGCTTGATTTCCACCCAGGAGGCATCCATTAGCAAAGCTTTTGCTAAAAGTTAAGTAATGAACGTTTACCAATGTGAAAAGTCTGAACATCGAGGAATCAGCAAAATTCAGCACATCGTGATGCACATTTTTGACAACTGAGCCCTAAAAAGTTCTGTGAGGCCTAGCTGCATTCCCGCGATTTCTGGCTACTTGCATAATAGAAATGTTTGAAAGATATTAGTTAATAAGCATTGGAATAGAGCGATCCCCACTGATGATATACCCATACTGTCAAGCTCGGCGAACGGCTCCTCCCCCGGCTCCGATCGGCGCTGTTCGCCAATCAGCACCGATGACTGCGATGTAACGGGCACGGCGATTGGCCGGTTTGGCGGCCGCTGGGCGGGGCCGGCGGCGCTAATGATGACGTCGGCCGGGCGGCGAGGGCCGGGCCGCCCATCGCGGTCGCCGCGCCGGCTTCTTCATTATCCCGGTCCGCCGCCGCGCCGAGCGGAGCCGCGCGCCGCCGCCGCCGCCGCCGCCGCCGCCCGTCCCATGTGCAGCTGGCGCCCAATGGCGCCGGAGAGCGGCGCGCCGCCGTCGCCGCTGACACCGGGCCCAGCCAGCCCGGCGGCGTCCAGCGTCGGCTCGGCCGTGTCGCCGCGGCTCTTCTTCTCGCCGCCGCTGCCGCCGACGCCGCCGCACAGCGAGCGCTCGTTCAGCGCCAGCCCGGGCCCGGCCAGCCCGGCGGGCGCGCTCTCGCCGCGGCCGCCGGCCCGGCTGCCCTTCTCCATCGAGAACATCCTGCGGCCCGACTTCGGCCGGCGGCCGTGCGCGGCGCGGCCGGCACCGCCGCGGCCGCGGCCCGACGCCGCCGCCCGGCCGGTCGACCTGCGCAAGGAGCGGCCGCAGCCGGCACCCAACCCGCAGGAGCTGGCCAACCCGCCGCTGCCCGCCGAGGACAAGATGGTCTGGCCGGCCTGGGTCTACTGCACGCGCTACTCGGACCGGCCCTCGTCAGGTGAGCGGACGCCGTCCGTTGTGGTTAAGACGGTCAACTTGAGGCGATCTGTCCGCTCGTTGTGTATTCGCCGTTCTCTCTGTCGTCTGCCCACTGTCAGAACCACAGCACGTCTCATCTGTGCTGGGTGTCTCCTCCTGCCTCTCGGTCCGATGCCGCTGGGCGCTGTCCGGCTCACAGCCCATTGTCCGCTGCCTGTTGTCCGCTGTTCGCTGTCTCTTGCAGTTAATTTTCCTTTGCTGTCCGCTTTCCGGCACCTGCTGTCCGCCATATGCTGTCCGTCGTCTGCTGTACGACGTTTGATATCGGCTGTCTGGTGTCGGCTGTCTGGTTTCTGCTGTCTGCTGTCTGGTGTCTGGTGTCGGCCGGTCGTGTCCGGGTCCCGGCCGGCTGGTGACGCGACCGTCCCGGCCGAGCGGCTTTCCCGGCCGGCCGAGCGGCGGCCGCCTCTGCCGGCCCGCTCACCGGACCGGCCGGGCGCCGCACCGTCCTCCGCCGTCTCAGCGTCCCCCGGGCTCTGTCTGCCTGCGAGGACGCTCTGGCTGTCTGTCCATCCGTGTGACTCGTGTGCACGCCCGGCGTTTGTTGTGGGTCATGACGCACAGCCGCTTGGGCTCAAGCGTCGGTGTCTTGAGTCAACTCTTGTGTCTCGGCGGACGTCAGTCAGTCGTCTGCCCACCCGGCGTCCGTCCGTTTCTGGACCTAACTCGCCGCGTGTGCGCCGTATCTCGCCCCATGAACACGGCGCAGTGATCGTTTTGCCAGGGCAGCTCGTGGTATGGCCGGCGAGGGTCACCGGCTGCACAGCTCACAGTCGTGCCCTGTCGACCGCGATCTGAATCAGGTGCTCCGATTTTTCGCCGGCCAGCGGCATTTTCGGGACCCGTCTGGCGAATGTTCCTCGGCTCAGAACAGCCGAGTTTGGGTGGTGTTATGTATCTGCTGGACCCTCTGCCCCCCTCATCAGTCTATCCGTGATAAGCGGGTGACTGCTCTGATGGGAGCATATTACTCACCATTTTGCATCATCACTGTTGATTGGAAAATGGTGAGCTAGTCTTGTTGCCCAGCTGCCCTCATTAGCCGAAGTTAGTTTCAGTTCGAATTCCTTTTTTGTGTTGCCGTGATGTTGTTCGAATACGATTTAAAAACTAAACAAATAATTCCTCAATGCTGTCCCTTTAATGTCATGCATTCCTCCACATGCAGCAGATACCAACTGCTTACGCAATCAATGGCCACAACATTATTGCACACGTCGCAAATAATCAGAAACGATATCCCTCGCTCGACTGGTCCCGTAAATCGCAGCCGAAATCACCATTAGCATCGCAGTCAAAGCAGCCAGGGTGTAATTTAGTAAAAAATACGCCGGCATGGCTAATGCGCATGCATTTTGCATATCTGATAAACGAGCAGAAAAGTACGCCTGGCCGTCATAACAGAACGGTTATTGCCGTTCAATGTTTTGAAACCAAACGTAACGTGACGTACCGCTGACAACTGTCCGGAGTCCAAACACCCTGCACCGCTCCTGCGCGTTTTCAGCGCTCTTCGTCGCACCATGATCCCCGTCGTTTGTCGCCCCTCCTGACGGGGTGTCCCCCCCCCCCACGCGGCCCTCGCGGACGCGGTCGCGGCTCGAGTTCAATCAGTTTTGACGGCCCTGCGCCGGGACGGCCTCGTTATCACCCGCCTGTTGCCGCCGGTCCCGGCCGTCCGCCCCGGCGCGCCGCTCAGTGGGAGCCGGGACGTCTCGAACTGTCCCGGGACGTCCCGGCCTGTGCCGGCACGTGTCTGGAGGCGTCTTGGAGATGCCTTGACATCACATTACGTCCAGAGATAATGAACGGGAGTGGCTGTTAGTGATCTGCCTCGGGCTAATTGCGTCTGCGGCCAAGATTTTAGGCGCCATGCTTACAACAGGTATTGGCGCTCACGACTGGACAACGTTTGGTGCCTTGTTCGGCGCCAGATTCCAGCAGGTCAACTTGCGGGTCATGGGACTTTCGAAGGAAGCCCCAATGAGCCGCTGGGTGTTCTGGTCAGCGCTCAAAACGCCATTGTCCCGAGACCCCAGAAGGCTATGAGAAGCCAGAGGGAATGCCTGGGCCATGTCGTCGTAGAGGTCCAAAATCAGGGTAGGACTGCAGTCTTCAAAGCGTCTCCCTCCTGACGTTGAATCAGCAAAAGTCGGGGCACGTGTCCGCTTGTCCCCGTTTGGCGCCGCCCATGGAGTTGGGGTCAGCCAGTGCGGCGTGCTTGCGTGTTTGGCCAGCCGAGATAAGCGGCGACTGGAAATATGAGGGGGCTCGGACGCCAGAGGCACGGCGATTTATTCCTTCTTTGGAGCTGCTGAGTCAGATGGTTTATCCTTGAGCGGAGTCAAGCAGTGCAACCTGGGTGGTCCATGTCATTTACTACTGACGGTCTGCTACGTTCGCCTGTCGGTAGGGGATTTCTGACAAATCGCTTGCAATCGGCGATTTTGAAATTGAAATTGAGACCACTAAACCGCTTATTCAAAGTTTTATGCAATCATCCGCCCACGCATATCGGGCATGTGGAATGTGACTAGGTTTGCAATTTCGGAGCTCTTATTCCCGTGTTTGATGAAGTTTGATAAAGGAAATTGTTATTTCCGTACCCGGTTTCGATGTGTCATATCTTGGGGTATGGAATATTATGCAATAATTCATTAGCTTGTCGAGTGTTTGCATATTTCGTACGATACAAGACAATATTTTAGCCAACTGCTATGCCTCTAAATGTCAAAATTTGCCATAAAAATGTTGCATCGCGTAAGATCGAAATTTCAAGCACGTCCTTACACTTGTACAACATAGGGATAGGAGCAAGATCCGCAGCCTCGTCCTTTTTCACGTTTTACTTTTAAATTTAGCCTTCTGCCGTCATTAGAAAGAATTGCCTCAAAATACGTCATTGCCGCTCCTAACCCCATTGCTTCAATGCTCCTTTGTCCGGGTGTCCAGATAAATTGTTTCAGTTGATCTGGAGGTCAGACAGTTATTATGCCTGAGCACCATCAGCAGCCGGTGGTTTGGTGACGAAACAGGTGTCCCACCGCTGTCGGGCCCGCGATGTCTGGCCTTTGCGGCTGTCGTCACGTATTATCGGCGTGCGAGACCAGCGGTCCGTCTGACCCGGAGCGGGCCGATCTCGTCTGGTCGACAGCTGCTGGCGGCTGGTCTGGCCGTCTGGTCGGCAGCTGCCTGCTGCTTGTCTGGCCGTCTGGTCGGCAGTTGCCGGCGGCTGGCCCGGCCGTCTGATCAACAGCTGCCGGCGGCTGGTCTGGCCGTCTGGTCGGCAGTTGCCGGCGGCTGGTCCGGCCGTCTGGTCGGCAGCTGCCGGCGGCTGGTGTCTATGGTGTCGGGAGAGGCCGTGCCGGCGGCTGGTGTCTCTGGTGTCGGGAGAGGCTGTGCCGGCGGCTGGTCTGGCCGTCTGGTCGGCAACTGCCGGCGGCTGGTGTCTCTGTTGTCGGGAGAGGCCGTGCCGGCGGCTGGTGTCTCTGGTGTCGGGAGAGGCCGTGCCGGCGGCTGGTGTCTCTGGTGTCGGAAGAGGCCGTGCCGGTGGCTGGTGTCTCTGTTGTCGGGAGAGGCTGTGCCGGCGGCTGGTGTCTCTGGTGTCGGGAGAGGCTGTGCCGGCGGCTGGTCTGGTCGTCTGGTCGGCAACTGCCGGCGGCTGGTGTCTCTGGTGTCGGGAGAGGCTGTGCCGGCGGCTGGTCTGGACGTCTGGTCGGCAACTGCCGGCGGCTGGTGTCTCTGGTGTCGGGAGAGGCTGTGCCGGCCGCTGGCCGCCTTGCTCGGAAGCCGGGCGGTCGGCGGCGGTCTGAGAACCGCGACCTCCGCTGCCAAGCGCCGCCGCGCCGGCTCCTCCCGCGTGTAATTACCGGCCGCTCTAACGAGTCGGGCCTGCTCCGGCCGTGTGGTCCCGAGTTTCACGCTGACTTACGGCGACCGCCGCCGGACCGGGGCGGCGGCACGGGCAGCCGGGCGACAAACAGGCCGGCTGCTGGACTCTGGGGCACGGCGGCGGGTCGGGAGGTGGACTCCGGGACACAGTGGGAGTGGACTCCGGGACACGGTGGAAGGTGGACTCCGGAACACAGCAGGAGGTGGACTCCGGAACACAGCAGGAGGTGGACTCCGGAACACGGTGGAAGGTGGAGTCCGAGACACGGTGGAAGGTGGGCTCCAGGACACGGTGGGAGGTGGACCCCGGGAGACGATGGAGGTCGGCCCGTCAGGCGTGCGGTTGATTCGAAGCGGGTAACGGCAGAAAATCGCCGACCGCATACCACGTTGACCCGACATGTGCGCTTTGGCGCAGAAGAATCATTTGAGAATGGAAACGTCGAGGACATGTGAATATGGCGTGCGCTCCGGTGACACGGCATGCCCTTCAGTGGCACTGACGCCGCTGCTCATATTTTTTAAATGTTTCATCGGGGACTACCCGAAGTTCCTGCAAGGATGTAAGGAAAAGTAAATGGACAAGACGATTTACGGCTTCAGTTTCGTCAGCTTTCTTTCCGCTTTTCTTATAAGAAGTTCACATAAAGACTCATCCATATGAAGCACAAAAATGTGTTTTCTGCAACACTTAAGCGTCAGTGTTGGGTTTAAGCCAGGGTTTTTGAAAGCACTTTCTTAGAAGCATTTTTTGGTAAGTTGAACTTACCTTCCTTTGGTTGATTTTCGTAATTTTGCCGCAGTCAATTACGTCTTGTAATCATCATCATTATCATAGCATAGCCCTGAAATTCCGATATTCCAATTCATTGGGCATATGAAATGAATGTTATTGAGCACGGTCAAACTCATGCGCAATGAAATAGATGGTGTCAGTAAATGACCAGAGCAAAAATGCGTGCCTAAAAGACCTGTGAGGCTTATAAAAAATTATGTGCATATACAAATGTTGAGGAGAAAATGTTGAAGTTGTCATGAAATTTAAAATAACCATGCAAGCCGGTCAAAATTGCGGAACGTCATGCCTATCGAGGATAAAAGAAAAACAGTCGTTTTCCCATAGTTATGAAACCAGGACGCTTTGCACTTTGCATTTTAAATTTCCCTGATTAGGCTTCTTGCTGTTCTTTCCACTTCCGCATCGGACGTGCGTCATTCTCGACCATTCCAGCTCAGTCTCCTATTGCGATTAATTTCACCACCACGGCTTACCGAGACCCTCCCCTGCCGTCCCGTAAGAGCCATACCACTCCTCCGGCCCGACGGCGGCTGCGACGGCGGCGGCCGCGGAGACGGCAGCGGCGGGGGCCGCGGCGGCCGCGGCGGTGGCGACATACTGGGCCGCGCCGTCCGCCGGCCGGCCCGACTGGAGCACGCCGCCCGGCCGACCGCCGCCACCGACACTTAAACGCGAATAAATTGAAACTAAGCACTCCGCGAATTGCACGCCGTCCCGCTGTGCAATTTCCCGCCGGTTTTACGAGGGCGTCGGCATGCAACTGCGCTTGTTTGTCCTGCACTCCATATTTAATTAAGAGACTTTGACTCTCACAAATTGCCGTGCTTGGACTAGCGAGCGCCTCCCAGGCAATAATACAAGCGGTTTTAGCACCGGCTCGTTAAGAACAATGCCTAAATCTACAATAAAGCGCACAGTCAGCTTGCTATTAAACTTTAAAGACGCAGTTTAGGGTCGCTTTTATCGTTTTTTACATCATTACAAATAATTAGCGCTCGAACTCGGGTTATAATAAAGTTGTTCCGTCGCCATTCGGGAACGGAGTGCATATCTCCCATCCGCTGATTGCACGTATAAATCAGTAACAATACCGTGAGTGATTTCATGCGGTGGCGAGCTCCATTGTGTCGAGCCGAGCGGCTGCAGCGCGCAGCTGCCGCCGCCGGCAGGGCTCGGAACAGCGGCGCCCGCAGAGCCACCGGCCGGCGGGAGTGTCAGGGTGGCGGCAGGAGTGCCGGAGGTGGGAGTGCCGCCCGCCAGCTGAAGTGCCGGCAGCCGGCGGGGAGAGTCCGTGGAACGGGAGGGGGCGCTGGACAGGGTACAGGACGCTCGGCCGTTCTTTACAGTCGCCCAGTGGACGCGGTTGCTGGCAGACTGGAACAGGGAGACTCCGGGGAGGATTTGCACCCCGAGCCTCGATAAAACCCGGGCAGGAGACGGCCTGCGTCCCTGTGGCACAGTCTCTGCCATCGACCGAACGTCCACGCCTCGGGGCTGCCTCAGCAGGCCGCCAGAGCGGTGCGAGTCCGCGCAAAGGCGAGCGTTTGAGTCCTGAGCAAAAACGCTGAAGGTGCGCGTCCTCCGATCCGGGCAGTTTTTTTACGCCGCGCTTGCCGAGATTGTTTATGCTGCTAGTGTGTCAGCCAATCAGGATTCCTTTCGTGAAAGCAAGACAAATGATTAAGATCAGCCGCCGTTGTGGTTCATTTCCCCAACCAAACCCTAATGGCATCAGCTTCCATTCAGGAACGAAAACGGCCCGGTGGCGGCCGATATATCGCGGCCGGAATGTGGTGACGGCCACTGAGAGCGTCGTCCCGTCTGTCTGTCTGTCTGTCGGTCTGTGTGTGTGGGAGAGAGTGACGGCGCGGGGAGCCGCCGGGCCGGGCCGGGCCGGCCGGTGTATCACGTGTGAGAACGACCCGGTCTGTCGGCGGCCGTAAATCAGGACTAAATACCGCCGGCATCGGCCGCCGGCACCGATTCACGGCAGGAGCGGGCCGCGCCGGCTCACCGGCAGAGCGGACCGGCCGACAGAGAGAGACAGACAGACAGACAGACAGAGAGAGAGGGGGGAGAGACGGAGAGAGAGAGAGAGAGAGGGAGGGAGGGAGGGAGTCTAAACAATGCACAAGTTAAGAACTTGCGACACAGTCATTTATGAACAGTGGATTCAGAATCGGCATTTACGGAGACCGCCGAAGTTTGTTCTGGTTTCCTTTGCTTTGGATTGCTTTGGATTGCTTCACCGGAACTATTCATAAAAAAACGCATTTAGGACTCCAAAGAATTCGGATTGCACCTTTAATTACAGTGGAGCCCGACACCCTGCCCGTGTTCCATTCGGAGAACGGATAGACACGTTCTGACAGGGTACCAGACGAGGGGCCAAGAATGGCATTCGAATCGCGACGTGCCAAACTCTATGACCCCTCGCCCCTGCATTCCGATCGTGGCGAAATTGACACATTCAGCATAGTTGAGACTGGAATTGGATGAAATTTACATTTGCCTGGCCGGAAAACAATAGCGAAGTCAAATAACCCGGAATTAATAGCGTAAAATTGAGACGACCGAGAGGGGTGAGCCGGTGAAGCCCGTCCTGCTGATGGATTCTGCAGCGGCGCCGCTTGAATTGAAGCCCACCAGCCGTGGGGGCACTCTCTCTGGGCGCCGAAGACCTGACTCTCACTCTCTGGGGCCGGAGACCTGACTCCCACTCTCTGGGCGCCGGAAACCTGACTCTCGCGCTGTGGGAAGCCGGAGACCTGACTCCCACTCTCTGGGCGCCGGAGACCTGACTCTCGCGCTGTGGGGCCGGAGACCTGACTCCCACTCTCTGGGCGCCGGAGACCTGACTCTCGCGCTGTGGGGCCGGAGACCTGACTCCCACTCTCTGGGTGCCGGAAACCTGACTCTCGCGCTCTGGGGCCGGAGACCTGACTCCCACTCTCTGGGGCCGGAGACCTGACTCCCACTCTCTGGGGCTGGAGACCTGACTCCCACTCTCTGAGCGCCGGAGACCTGACTCTCGCGCTGTGGAGGCCGGAGACCTCGTCTCCCGCACTGCGAGAGCCGGAGACCTATCTTCCGCTCTCCCACGACTCGTCCGCCGTGGTTCTGCCAGGAAGGCGTCCGACTAGGCGCGGCGGCGGACAGTTTGCTCTGTTTACGCGGCGGCAGAAGGCGGCGCAGTCGTCGCGACAGACGGTCGCCGTCCGGTAACCCGGACAGGTAAGCCAGGTGGTCGCCGACCCTCCCGGCGCCGCCGCTTTTTCCTCGGCGACCACCCGCCCCGACCACGCGCCTCGCCAGGCGTTCGACCCATTGTAATGCACACTGCACTGCGGAAATGGGGTAATTATCCCTTGGTTCGTTATGCCGAATAACGCGCAACGCAAACCGCAAGAGACCCAGACTATCAATTAGGAGCGGTCTGAAGGCGGGCGCGGCGGTCGGCAGCGGACACCGCCATCAAATGAATGTCACCGGCATTAATCTATTCCATTCTGCGGACTGGTCGGAATTAATCTTGGCGGCCGCCGCGCGGCGCTGCCGGCGTTTTTGCGAACGGCCCGTCCGGCTGGAGACGCCTGATAAATGAAAACCCTCCATCGGCGGCCGAACCCGGTCACGGAGTCACGAAGCCAGCGGGCCGGCCGGGCCGCATCACGGCCGTGTCTCGGGCGTCACGGCGTGGCCACGAGGCGTCGCGGTGGTGTCACGCCGCCGTCACGGCCGCGGCCGCCGCTCGGCCGCCGCCGCCGCCGCCGCCGCCGCCGCCGCCGCCGCCGCCGCCGCCGCCGCCGCGGCCGGCCGCCAGGGCCGCTGGGAGGTCCGGCGCGCGCGCCGCCGGCCGCCGCCGCTACCGTGGCTGGACCACCGGGCGCCGCGGCGGCGGCGGTGGTCGGCCGGCCGCTGTCGACGCGGCCGTTTTTGCCGGCCCGTGCATGGGCGGTCGGCGCGTCAGGGCTGGCAGGGGCGGCGCCAGCGGCGCGGCCCCCGCCGGCGCGCCGACCGGCCGCCCAGCCGATTTATTAACACGCTGAAACTGCAGGAAGGGCATTTAATTGATTCCGCGCCTCGTCAGGCATAAATCATTGCGTCAGGGCGTGCAGAATAATCGGCGATCGGACGCCGCGCTGGGTGGCGCCGCCGGCCGCGGCCCGGCCTGCACCGGTGGCGTAATTGAGAGGTGTTGCCACTGTTGGTGCGGCGATAATGGCAGATGCCCTTCCGATAGCGGCCCCGGCGGCCGGCGTCGGCTGACGCGAGCAGGCAGCCGGCGCTCCAAGCCAAAACGGGCGCTTGTTTTCGCTCGGTCGGCACCACATCCGTCCCAGTCCCAGTCCCAGTCCCAGTCCCAGTCCCAGTCCCAGTCCCGACCGCGCGGACCGAACCGAGGGCCGTAATATAGACGCGGGTCGGCAACCTCGTCGGCCGCCGCCCGGCTGCCGGCCGCGCCTATCAGATCGGCGCCGGCAATTAATAAATGCTGGCGGTGGTTCGGCGGCTGCGTCGTCCGGCCGGCCGGCGGAGCCGCTGAGCCGGTCGGCGTAGGCACGCCGCCGGCCGCCGCCAGGTATGCGGCCGCGCGCCGCGCCACGACGCCTGCCAGCGCAGATAGCGCCCCGGGCGGATCGACGGCGACGCAGCACGCGACGATCGACCCCCGGCGGCGGCGGCGGAAGCGCGCCGGAAGCGAGCTCTTGCTGCGCGCCGCCGCCGCCGCCGCCACCGCCGCCGGCCGGCCCGTTTATCACGGTGGTACGGAGCTAATTGAGCTCGCCGGCCGCACTGCAGGATCGGTTCATTTACAGCGGCGACGCCCGGCGGCCGGCGGCGGCTAGGGCCCGGCTCACAGCCGCCCGAGCGTGAGCCGGCCGCCCCCGCCCCCGCCCCGCCACCGACACCGCACCGGGACAAACAGCACCCGTCAGCGGTCAGCGGCGACACACGCGGCCGCCGGTGGCCGGTCTGCCGGCCGACGACTGTCACTCGGCGGAGGACCCCACGCGTCAGAGGGTGGCCGACACCGCCGGTGGGCCCGGCCCGGCCGGGGGAGGGGACTCGCATGTCCGGGCCGCGGGGGCGGCGCGGACCGAGCGCGAGAAAGCGTGAGAACCTGACGTCTGCCGGGCCGACCCCAGTCCGGTCTGTCGCAGTCTCCCGCCGCCGGCAGACGCGGCAGACGCTCCGCCGTGGCCCCCAGGGCGGGCGGCATAGAGACAGCGGCATACCCGGCCCGCCAGACAGACCTGCTCGGCCCGCCAGACAGACGTACCTGGCCGGTTCGTCATCCCCGGCGAGCGGTCAGGCGGCCGTCCTAGCTCCGTTACCCGTCGGACGGCTGTAAAAACACCGGCCGAGTGTGCATGGTCCGCTCGGGAAGAGACGGACCACACAAAAGCGACACAGCAGATTACAAAACACCTTTTGTTAGGCCCGGAGAGATTCCGTTTCACACAAGATAGGATTAAGATGTCACAGGCTCCCGCAGGCGGGCGCCGTGCCCCCTGACGGAGCAGTCCCGCTCTGGGCCGCTCATGTCGTGTAGCCGGCCCTTTTTCTGCAGGCCGCACTGTTCCGTGACGGAGACGGCGTAGTACTGTGCGCTTTGAGTCACCGAACGGTCCGGTCGCCGCCGGCAGTTTTTATGATCGGCGTCATCCAGACGGTCTCATGGACGTCTGGTTAGCGGCAAGGTGGCCCGTAGATAATGCTCGTTTGGCCGCTCTTGTACGTCATACAGCTAATAGATGTTATATCATATGCAGTTTTCAGTGGTGTCATTGCCAGGGATGTAATGACGTAATATCACATATGATGTATAACGGCATCGCATGTCATAAATATATGTGTTTCTAGCCCCCACCGGTTATAAGGACATATGAAAGGTGTGCCTTTCTTTTGATGATATTGCTGTCTCAACTTCCGTGATCTTCTCATGTCATCTGATCGGTGCACCCTTTTCAGACGTTGTCTCTGGCTGTCTCTTGCTTTTGGCCAACACCTGGTGTCGCCTCCGGACGTCGTTCCTCATCTGATTTACTGTTGCATCCGGCTGTCGTCTCTGACCTGACCTGGCCCTGATCTGCCTTCCCTGCTCCGTTGTCTCTGACCTGACCTGACCGAACCTGACCGACTCTGCTCCCGGTCGCCGCACCCGACCGGAGTTGGCCTGACCTGACCTCTCCCCGGCAGGTCCCCGGTCGCCGCCTGTGATCGGAGTTGAGTTGACCTGACCTCTGACCTCTTCCCGGCAGGTCCCCGGTCGCGGCGCACCAAGAAGCCCAAGTCGAGTGACGAGAAGAGGCCGCGAACGGCCTTCACTTCCGAACAGCTCGACTTGCTGAAGCGAGAGTTCGACGAGAACCGCTACCTCTCGGAGAAGCGGCGCCAGGACCTGGCGCGTCAGCTGGGCCTCAACGAATCGCAGATCAAGATCTGGTTCCAGAACAAGCGGGCCAAGATCAAGAAGAGCACGGGCCAGAAGCCGCCGCTGGCGCGGCGCCTCATGGCTCAGGGTCTGTACAACCACGCCACCATTGCCGTCGAGGAGGAAGAGGAAATTCTGAAAATGTGCAAATCTAGTTTATAAACAACGTAAGTAGTCACTGCCATTTTGTCGCATCGGGATCTGGGGATGGTTTGTTTGTTTTCGATTGGACGTTGCCGTAATCTGAATTTCCTCTGAGGCCCCACTGCTCTTGGAACTGGCTGTGATCTTTTGCGGTAACCATTGACTGTCTACATATGTCCATGTCGCTTACATCACTAACAGAGACTGAGGCAGATTCTTGATTTTGGATATGAGGCTGGGAGTGAACAATGAACGCTGTGCGGCTGGGGGCGTCAGGAGTCCAGCCCTCGTTTGCACTGCGGCACGTTTTACTGCCGGCCAGCCGCGGCGCCGGACGTCCCCGCAGCGTTCCAGCAGTGTCTGCAGCGTGCTCTCCCGCTGTTTCAGGCTGTCGGCAAGCCGCTCCGGATTGGTAGACGACGAACCAAAGACGCCCCTATCTGTGATACAGCCGCACGGTCGGGCCGCTGGCGGGACTGGCGCCGACCGCGGCCCATCGGCCGGCGGATCCGGCGGTCGACGAACGCGCGGCGTGCCCTGGACCTGATGCCCGGGGGCCGCCCTCCCCCCCCCTCCGCCGGCCGCCGCCCGGACTCGGCTGACATTGATCGGCCTAATGAAGTACTGCGGCGGCCGGCGGTGGCCGTCTGATGTGGTCGGCCGCCCGTGACGTCCGCCAGATCTCAGACTGCGTGCCATCGGCGGCGCGCCGGGATCGACCCCTCCCCCCGCCGACGGTGGACCCCCACCCCCCGCGCCGCCGCTGTACAGTGTTGTGTATTTATTGGACGGTCCGGCGGCCGAGGTCAGGTCGCCGGTCGCCGAGCGGGTGGACCGCCACCAAGCCAGATAGTATCAGAGTCTGTGCGGGCTTGACCCGCCGCCGTCGGGTCGCTTTCAGTTGGGCTCATGACGCCATTTCTTTCACTTCCTTTTGCCCTCGGTGACTCTTTACCTCACTCTCACGTTATCTAAGTACAACTACCCTACAGTACGTCATCTTGGCCTGAGGTGTTCGCCACTTTGGCCCTTCCATTCATACCGAAATTATTCGATTTGTTCAAAATGTTTTGATTGCCTCGTCCCTCCAGTTTTGCCCTCCTATTCCTCGCGTTTTTCTTCTGGCTTCTTTTAGGCGGCAGTCGGCTTACTCTTGCGCTGAGATGAATGTTCCTAGGATTGATTCTGCACTCGTGTAGCGTTAGTCCGTCGTGCTGAGAAGCATGCCGTTGTCGGAGTAGCCCAGTAGTGAGCCGAACGTTTGCATTGTACAACAAGCCGTCTCGTGATATATGATGCCAGAATGATTATGAGAAACACAGCTATCGTTTGTGTTGACGTTACAACCTTTGATGGGTGTAAATGTTCCGTGTTCGTTTAATACATCATGTGTCGTTAGATTGCGCGTTTTCTCCCTTACCTCGCAAACGTGCACCAGCTGTCTCGAGTCCTCGGCAGGCGGCTTCAATGGTCGCAGCGAGCAGCTCTTTTGCAACGGTATTAAGCCTAAGAGACGCTATCAAACAGCCACGCACTACCACTGAAGGCGCAAGTCAGACGAGGGCGCAAATCAATGAAACCCGGACGAACAACAACCTCCTCCGCGATATCCAGACGGTATCACGCAGCCTAAACGCCAGTCTATCAGCTTACAAGTGTCCGACAACAGTCTGCACGCGCATTCCATCTCAGCATCGGCGATCACAACAGTGGCATTCCATAGCGGGAGTGGTGCGCATAGCGAAAACAGCCGCCGGTCGGCGGGCCGGCCCGAGCAGCGCCGGCCACGTGCAGAGACCGCCCGCCGGGCTGCAGCGGTGAGAGCCGGTGAGCTGCAGCGGCGAGAACCGGTGAGCTGCAGCGGCAGTGAGCTGCTATAGCTGGAGCCTGGGCCACTACAGAGGCCTGGCCAGGAGATGAGAGGAGGTGCGGAATCAGTGAAGACGGGCCTCGAGGCGCCGGTTACGGTTTACCCGGCCCTGTGTCGGACGCCGGCGAGTATAGCACGGCTGGAGGTTCCTGGAATCACGGAACAGGACTCAGCTCGCGGTGCTCCCCGCACGTTGGGACCACTGAGATAGCAGTGCACCTAGCGGTGTTAGACTCCAGCCGTGATAAAGAGATTGCTCCTCAGTGGATTGGATGCCCGTTGAGTCCAGGCACAGCTCAGCAGTCGGTGCACGTGGTGGTTCAGACCCTGCAGGCCAGTGTCGTACATCCGGTAACTCTAAGACACAGTGGGTTGAATATTCAGTTGGCCGCAGCCGTGCAGGGGCGTACTGAGGCCGGCAAGACCAGTCATTTTACGGCAATTTTTTTCGATGCAACGCCATTGAACTGGTGTTAAAATCTTCTAAAGCTGGCAGGGTGGCGGCCCTACACCTGCCCTGTGGACTGCTGCCCCGTGCCTGGCGGCCTTACGAACTCTGCTTACGTAGGGGGGCGGGGGGGGCAGCGGCCGAAATCACTGTGTATCGGCGCTGGTGCGTCAGTCTCGGCCGGCGGTGCACGGACGGGACGGCGCCTGCCGGCGACTGAGCTGGCGCGGCGGCGAACGGTCGTGCACCTGCCGACCGCTGCTCGCCGCGACGTCGCCGCTAATGCCGCAATTACACCGGCTCAGCTGATTGTGTGTAAATGGGCGTGAAACGGCCGACGCCGTGTGCGGTCCGGCGGGCCGGTCCGGTGTCCGTGTCCGCCGGACGGCAGGACACGGGCCGGCGCTGTCGGCAGTGACAGCACCGCCGCTAATCCCGCCCTCGGCCGCGCGCCGCCGGTCAGACGCCGCGGCGGGCGCGGCTCACGAGTGACGCGGGCCGGCAGACTGCGGCGGCACTGCTGTGATCTGGTGATCCACCAGGGGGAGGCTGAAGAGTACGGTGAGCTGGTTACCCAGACGGGGAGGTCGTGGGTGACAACGGCGAACTAGGAACGAAAACACGGAGAATACGGCGAGACTGTGACGGATTCACACGAATTTTGGCCGTGGCGCTCCAAGTGACAGCGCCACGGTCAAAATTTAGAAGGAATGCCAACATTCTGAAGCGTTTCTTTTCTCTCAACGACCACTATGAGTGCTGCTCTTCACCAGTGTTCCTCCTGGCACTGCCCATGAACGCCACGCACGCCTGAGTTGTTCGAAATGCTGGAAGATCACGGGTTGCAGAGTGACGTCTTCACGAGGTCCTAAGCGGGCGGCGGCATAAAAATACCGTAGCCCGTTGGTCGGCCATGCTCCACAAAGGCCGTGATCACGTGGCCCGGGCAATTTCGAGTCGTTGGCCGCGCCGTTCCGCGCCCCGGCGGCTGATGTGGCGCGATCATGCACGGCGCCCGCCAAACGCTCGGCGGTTAGTGGTGTGACGGCTGTGTTTTTGATACGCCTCGACCGCCGAGTCGGAGGTGACCTCGCAGTGCGGTTACGGTCACGCCTGGTGATTGCCTGAATAGAAAACCGTCCTGTTTGTGGCCGACTTTCGGGCCCTATATGCCTGTGAATGGACGATAACCGTCTATGATGCTACGACCTCAAAATACACCCTTCCTTCCTCCGGAAGTATCCATGAAATATGTTATCGGGCACTACATATGTGCCGAGCTCGAGACAGTAAATCTTTAAAGTACGTTCGGATCACCGCCAGGCGTACCCTGCCTCAGGATCACTCGCAGATCTAACAGCCCACCAGCATGTCATCTCTCCCATTCCTGGTCGGCTCTCTCTGAACGTCGTCCTATTCTCCCGGGATCCTGTTTTTTTGTTGTGCCTCTCCTTCCCAGTGACCCTCAGATCGTGCCCGCTCCGTTGTCGTCCCCCTGACCGGGTGGCGGGACCGATTCTCTCCCTCCCACAGACCCGCTGCTCCTCCGCCGCGGCCCGCCGCCGCTCGGCGCCGGATCCCGTCTGTTTTGCGTCGTTACGAGCCATTGTGCGGACGCTCAGGCGGCGGCCGCCGAGACGCTCGGTAGGTCAGCAGGACGCTCCGCACTTCCGGCGCGACGGCGGCGTCCTGCCGGCGGTGTCTGAAGGACGGCAGCGTCACTGCGACGACAGCGTCCCTCTCTCAGCCACGTCTGAGGGACGGCAGCTTTACTGTGACGGCGGCGTCCCTTCGGTAACTGTCTGAGGGACGGCGGCATCACTGCCGCGGCGTCGTCCTCCGGCAGTGTCTGAGGGATGATGGCAGCTTCACTGCCGCGGCGGCGTCCCTGCGATGGCAGCAGCGTCAGAGGGACGGCGTCGCAACCAGCTCAGGCGGCTACCGGTCCGGACCAGACCGGTGCGCCGGCTGGCGGGGAGTGAAACCCAGCGGAGCCAAGCGCAGCTGGGACGCAGGCCGCCCACGGGAGCCGCCGGAGCCGCCGGAGCCGCGGACAGTGTCGGCCTGACCGAGTCGGAGGGATGCGGCGCGAGACTCGCAACCCGTTCGGCCCGCGAGGCCCGAGAGAATGCACCGGTCCCAGACTCGAGTCACGTGCACGGCGGGATCATCTCTAACTCAATTTGCCATGCAGCATGGGAACTGTCTGCCTGACCCCGCCCCTCTCGCTTTGCTTGAGTCATTATAATTACGGAGATGAACGGCAACCACCCATGGACGCCGTACGAAGTGAATTAAGTGGCCTCCAGCCTCGCATTTTGCAAGTTGCCGGCAGCTGTTAGCTCAAGCGGCCGTTCTGCTGTTGCCGTTGCAACACCACCAGTTTCATTTCCTTGTTTTCAGCGTCCGTCCATTTCCGTTCATTTCCGTTGTGCCTCTGAACAACGGAATTCTGTCTCAGAATTGCTGATGGTGTTCATTTCCGCCTCGATTTATAGTGTGCGCCCCAGCTGTGTCCGGGTCTCTGTTTCAGCTGCCGCCGCATGCGCCCGACCGTTCCGACCCCGTATCTCGCAGCAGCCCGTTCCATCTCGGTCCGGCGTTTCTGGCCGTCCCTCCTCAGTTCCCGTCACCGTTCGGTTCCCGTTCCGCTTACGCTGAGTTCCCAGCACGTCTGTAACGCTCTGGTCTGGTCCAGTGTGGTCTGGTCCGGTCTGGTCTGGTCCTATCCGGTCCGGTCCGGTCCGGTCCGGTCCGGTCCGGTGCTATTAGCCGCCGGGCGCCTGGCGGCCAGGCGGGGTAGTGCAGGCAGTAATAGGACAGAGTGCAGCCCGAGGCGCCCTCCGTCCGACAAAGTATATTGGAGACCACAAACGGCAGCAGACACCACCAGACAACAGACGACACCACCGCAGACAGCAGAAGACACCACCACAGACAGCAGCAGACATTACGATAGAACAGCAGACACTGGCGCAGACAAAAGCAAACACAATCAAAGACGGCAGCAGACATCGCCATAGACAACAGCAGATAACCACAGACGATAGCAGACATCAACACAGACGGCAAGAGATACCACCACAGATAACAACAGACATTACCACAGACGGCATCAGATATTACCGCAGACGACAGCAGACATCACCGCAGACTCAGGAGACACCACCACAGAGAGCAGTAGACACCAGGGGAACGAGAACTCTTCCGCATTTGAAGGGGGGGGGGCAAAGAAGCATTTTGGGTCAATTCTCTCAGGTCAGTGGCCATAGGGTCAATGTCAAATTTAAAGAAAGGTGGGGGACAGCTGTCCCTCTGCCCCATGCTTCCTGCACCCTTGGTAGACACCACCACAGACAGCAGCCAACACCACTACAGAATGCAGCAGACACCGCCACTGACGGTGAAACGGGTACACACATAACAGCGGATACCGCCACAGATGGCAGAGGAAACCGCCACAGAAAGCAGCAATCCACAGTCAAGTTGTGGAAATTTGAGACCACAGCTGGGTCACAACTTGCGGGGCGGTTGTGGCAGTCGCTGCCGTAACCGTCGCTGAAGCCTTCCTGATTACGGTGGTTTTACGGAAGACGTATGTTCGGCAGATTTGCCACTTTAGTCTTTCCAAGTGTTTTACCTGTGGTCAGACTTCACAGTAAAGATCACATCCCGGATCGCGGTTGGAAAAAAGAAACTGCGCGGTTGTCGTTTCGTCCGTTTCAATCCGCATTGCCTGCCCAGCTGTCACTATTCTCCACCAGCCGCGCAGCCCGCAGCAGCCGCCTTTTCGAATGGCCTGCAACCGTGTCGACACGCACGCCCGTCTGGTCCACCCGCGGGACCGGCCTGCCGCCGCCGCAGGAGCGGAGCGGCTTTCACACACAGATCTCCATAATTTCCAATAGCGCGGAGGGCGCGGCGCCGCGCGCTGACGCGCAGCCCACCCGGCCGCCGCTCAGGGGCGGTAGCGCGCCGCGCAGGCTAATCGCTCCGTTGCCGGTGTTGCCGGGGCGTGCGCGGGCGGCGAACGGCCGGCCTGCGCCGTGTTCGGAGCCGCCACGGCCGGGCGTAACTCGCCGAGACAGGGCGCGCGGACGGCCGCGCTTCTCGGCGTTCGGCAGATCCGGAGCTGCGCGCCGTGTGCCGACTCCTGGAGCCCGGCGGCAGCCGGTGGTCGGCCTGTCGTACCCGCCGCCGGCCGGCAGGCGCCCACAGCGGACCGGGGCTCATGGCGTGTGCCGACTCCTGGAGCCCGGCGGCAGCCGGGGTCGGCCTGTCGTACCCGCCGCCGGCCGGCCGGCGCCCACAGCGGACCGGGGCTCATGGCTTTTCTTTCAGGCCTGTTGCGGGTACTATGTTTCTTCCGTGCATGGCGCCGGGTAGAGTGCTCCTTTCATGCATGGCACGAGGTATAGTGCTTCTTCCATGCCGGACACGTGAGTGCAAAAGCGTCGTCTGCTGGCAGCAATGAATCCTTTTGTACCTGACCCTATTCACGCCGCTTCTTCTTCCTGGACCAGGGAACTTCGACCTGCACGCCGACGCATGCGACTGCTGCACCATTTAGCCGCACATAGTTTGTTCGACTCTGACGAGAGCGCAAGAGACGGGGGACGGTCGAGTCATTGGCGCGACCTCGTCGTCCGGCGGGCCGGCGTCGCAGCCCCACGCGGCGCTGGCCTCCTCGCGCGCTGTCATCGGCCAATTACGGACCATTTATCTGTACATGCCGGTGCAAGGATAGCATTACACTCCATTATTTTCCTCTGCGGCTAATTGAGTGGCTTACACGGCACGTCAGCGCACCGGCCGGCGACCATCCATCGCGCGCGCCGCCGTCCGCGACCCCGTGTCGTCCGTGAGCCGACTCGGCGAGTCGCCGGGCCCGCCGGCGGCCGGCAACGGACGACTCGCGGCTCGCCGCGCTGCCCGCCGTCCGCGACTCGGGCTGGTTCCGAGCGAGGCGCTGAAACGTGCGGCGGTTAGCGCGGAGATCGCCGGCCACAGTGCGGCCACAGTCTTCATCACCTGTCACTTTCGGATCATGTTCGGAGGGCCTGGCAGGAAGTGAAAACGAACGACATGTGAATTTCGATATGTGCGTCTTTTCCTTATTGGAAAGTATGGTCTCTATGAGCCATCAGAGAGTCCATGTCGTCTACAAAGTGCTCAAAATGACCCCTTTGTATACTCCTGGACCAGCGTATAAACAGGCTATGTGCCAACGTTTTTGTCCCGGTATGCGCTTAGGTCACTGAAGTGCGGCTCTGGCCGTGAAAAAAGTCCCGGCGTCGGCTTGTCTCTGCAGGAACCCGGGGTCGGCACCAATGCTCCGGGCCGGTGCCTGGGGTCTGTCCTGCACACCTGTCGGCCATGTGTGGCACGCACCGCGCGCCTGGCGTTTCGTCAACTCGGGCGACCCCACCGGTCGTGCTCCGGACAAAAAGCCGGCCAATTAGAGCGTCGGCGGCGGCGGCTCTTTCGGGCGCGGCCGCTCGCCGGCGCCGGCATTCAAAATATTCAAATACTGTTCATTAAGACATAGACGGAGCCGGCCGGCACGGCGGCGACGCGGCGGACCACCGGAGTAGAGCCGCCAAATTAAGACTGAGATATTGCCGACTCTAAATAATGATGATATCTCTATTATTAATATGCCCCCCGCCACGGCGCCGGAATGGCGATCGACAATAAGGCCGTCGCGCGGGCGGGGCGGCACGGCGGCCGTCTGTCGCGCTCTCCGGCGATTTACGGCCGCGAATCGGGGGTCCGGCCGCTCCCCCCCCCCATACACACAGACACACTGCATGGCAATGATGTCCGCCCGAGTGGACTGAGCCGGCGCTGTGTTGAGCGGGCAGCCTCCGTCGAGGCCAGGGAACGCGGCAATGAGGCGTGGCACCGTCCGGAGCTGAACAACAGAAGACTCCAGCCGGCCAGCTTAGGAAGGAGCAGAAATGGCCGGGTGGGGAGGGGGATATGAACGTTTAGAACAGTGATTCAGATGTTTCATTTAACGGTTTGTGTTTGATCCTTAAAGACACCACGCTTTCCATATCGTACCATTGTTCTACGGTGTGCAAGAATTAAGAAAATGCAAACGCTGTTTTAACCCTTAAAAGTTTTTTTGAGTGGGGGAGGCTTCATTAGCTTTTTTCCTTTGATCAGCCACTGTGAAGTGTAGCCATGACTAAGTTATGCCTGCTGAGGAACTACGACGTTACTGAAACACGTCATGAAACAAACATACTGATCCTGATTCGCAAAATGAAACTGAAAATCCAACGTCTGAGCTGCAATCAACGTAATGGACGAATAACAGACAGTCCCTAGGCACCAGCAAAGTGCATTCAGGCAGAGACCAAGGCCATGGGACTCGGTCTGGACCGAGGCAGATGACGTCATCCAGCGGCTGTGAGGGTTCACAGCACCCAGCAGGACCTCGGCGGCGGGTGCGGCGGGGCGGTGGGTGCACGCAGTGCTAGTATCGCCTCAGTCAGCTGAGTCGTCGCAGCGGGCTGAGCCGGACCAGAACAGATGCTCAGCACGTGCGTCCTCCAAGTGCACACGGTACATTGGTTCTGACAGGTGCATTCAGTACGACTCGAGGTCACGAGCCTGCCAGGCTGGTCCTGCGAATGCAGCGTTTGTTGCCATTCGTTTCCGATAACCTGGCTGTGCTCACGCCACTCGAAAACCGGCGACCGTTTCACTCCACTCGAGAGCGCAGGACGCCGCTCAACTCAGCTGCACATTCACATCATCACACTACATCACACCACTCACATCATCACCGGCCGGCTGTCCGGGTCAGACATCGCCACACCGACGCGCCGGCCGGTCCTTCCTGGGCCGGCGGCCGGCCGTCATTTTTCCCCCGAATGCCTGGCCGGCGCGGATTTGCGCCGAGCAAGACGCGTGAAGCGAGGCATTAAGCCGGGCCGGATTAGTGTACCTCTCCGCCAGATTCAGTTGACACTACAAATCGTTCTGTCGGCACGATTACCCGCGGCGCCGTCGGCCACGGCACCGGCCGGCCGGAAGGCTCGGGACACGCCGCCCGGCTGGGGGAGGGGGCGCGGGGGCAGCCGGCCGGCAGCAGTTTTCTTCGAGTCGGCGGCCGCAACTCGTCTGCTCCAGTGGTATTTCCAGCGCTAAATATTCGGGTATGCGCCCGCACTGGCTTTGGCGGTCTCCAATCCTTTTATGAAAAGCGACACATTCAGACAGCGCTCCCCCGCTAAAACGACAGTTTAAGAATCGGTCCCGGCTCTGCCATTCTTCACATGTCACATAAACGAAGCCTGCAAACGTAATTAGGGGGTGATTATCATGCATATAATGCTATCATCTTTAACTGTGCAAGCCTGGCGGGACCACACAAGACGCGGGGCCGGCCGCGGCGCCAGATTCGCGGCCATTTAATTTGGCGCATTACGATGTTTGGCTCAGCGGGGCGGCGGGGCGTGCGGGCCCACTCTGAATGCAGTGCACGCGGCAGCAGCCGTGTGGCCTCCGCATTATTGTACGCTGCACAGTGCAAACACTCTGTTATTACCGGAAAGCGGGACGCAAAATACACGGCGGCGGCAGATTAGCAGAAATAAGCCGCGGACCGGGCCGGGCCACCCACCACTGAAAAGATAAAGTTACTTGAAGTCTTCATTGAAGTTGAATGAGTGTAAAGGCCGCTTTAGTGCCCGGCTCCCGAGCTGGCTGTAAACAAGCCACGAACCGTGCACACTGGCCGGCGGCACGGGAGGCACCACAGCCGGCTCACCAGGGGACGGACACCACCACAGCAGGCTCACCAGAGGACGGACAGCACCACATCCGGGTCACCACAAGACGGACAGTACCACAGCCGACTCACCAGAGGACGGACAGCACCACATCCGGGTCACCAGGGGACGGACACCACCACATCCGGGTCACCGCAAGACGGACAGTACCACAGCCGACTCACCAGGGGACGGATACCACCACATCAAGCTCACCAGAGGATGGACAGCACCACATCCGGGTCACCACAAGACGGACAGTACCACAGCCGACTCACCAGAGGACGGAGAACATCACAGCCTGGTCAACAGAGGAAGGCGAGGACAACAGCTGGATCATCTGTTAATTTATACAACCTGACCATGAGAAGGCGGGATCGACTTAAATCACAAAGAGAGCGAGTCTCTTCTCTTGTTCTGCGATTCACAGAGCAAGGAGCGTCACTGAGGTACGCCAGAGCAGTGAGCGGTGCAGGACTGACGTAGCATGAGCCGGGCCGCAGGAGACGTCCTGTACACCGCCGGCAGACGGTCGCCTCGGCCGCGCCGACACCGCGCAGCTGCAGCGGACTGCGGCGTCCAGCCGGCTACCGCGGCGCCGCCGCCTAATTGCACCGCCGCGTCCCTGGCGCAGTCGCGACGAATGGCGGCGCGGGGACGCGCCGGACGCCGAGATCGCGGCGAGCTGCAGCTGCGCCGGCCGCCGTCGACGCGCCGGGGAGGCCGCAGACCGTGATCCGGGCGGCCGTTGGTCCGCGAGTCCGCCGGTTTTGGAGCCGTACGGTCTGACGACCAGGTGGTCTCGTGGTCGCTGAGAAGGACCTCAGGGGTCTGGGAGCCGATGATCTGTTGGCCTGACAGTCCGGTGGCTCTCTGGCCCGGCGTTCCCATCTTCCGTGGCCCGCAGTCTGCTGGCCTGGTGTGGATGATGGCACTCTGGTCCGTGGTCCGGTGTTCGATGTTTCAGTGGTGCGGCGGCCCGGGGGTTCGGAATTGGATGGTATGATATTCTGCTGGGGAGGGTGGGCGCCGTGTTCCGGTAGTTCAGTGGTCCCCTGTCCCGGAGTGAGGTAGTCCAATAGTCCCCTGGCTGGGACTGTGGTAGTCCAGTGGTCCCCTGGCCCGCATTGTGGTAGTCAAGAGGTCCTCTGGACCAAGGTCAAATAACCCGTGGACCCCGAGCCTGGTGGTCCGATGGTGATCTGCTTCGGAGACCTCGGGTTAATGCGGTGATGAGCTGTTGAGTAGTCCGGCAGTCCAGCGGTCCGGCGTTCCGATGGTCCGGCACTCCGGCAGGCGGTCCAGTGGTCCATGGTCCGACAGTCCGGCGGTCCGATGGTCCAGCGGCCCGACGGTCCAGCGGTCCGACGGTGTGGCGGCCCGACCCGGCAGCCCGGCGGTCCGGCGGTCCGGCGGTCCGATGGTCCATGGCCCGACGGCCCAGCAGTCCGACGGTGTGGCGGCCCGGACGGCCGCGCCCGGCTCCGGCGGCGATAGGATCGCCGGTCGGGCTCGTTACATCTGGTGCCATTAACTGCTATCGGTCATGTCGGCCCGTTTGAAGGCGGCCGCCGCGGCGCGGACCTAACGAGCGCGGCCGGCCCGCCCCAGTCGGCGCGGCCTGACCTAATGTCACGGCCCGGCGCCGGTCAGCCCGGCCAAACGAGCCATTACGACGGACGCGCCGGCCGGCGGCTCAACGGCGCCCCGCCATCGGCAGCGGCCCCCGTCCTCGGGGAGCCTGACTCTCGTTCTCGGGTCATCACGATAATTGAGTCTCGGTTGTCTGCGCGTGCCGGACCGGCCTGCTGCGAATGACGGCAGCCCTGCCGCGTCCGGGGGTGGAGGGCCGGAAACCGGGACGGCCAGGGAAGCCAGAGGTTCAAGTTAAGGCGGCAAGCGAGCAACAGGTGACGTGAGGAAGGTGGGAGACACTTGATGGAATTTTATGGATATGAAAAAGACCAAATGAGGGCAGCGGCGGCAAAGAAGCGCAATTTGCAAGAGCGAAATAAATCGCACTTAGGGCTCCCGCGTTTGGGGACCTGCGTAATATATATATATATATATATATATATATATGTGTGTGTGTGTGTGTGTGTGTGTGTGTGTGTGTGTGTGTTAAATAGACGAAAAGAAACCTTAAAATCGCAGCTAAGTCGAGTTTTGTTTACTTCTTCGGAGTCTTCGATGTCACTTATTGCAGGCTACGTTGCAGGCATCGCGAGCACAGGCCATTTTTGCAGCATTTCCGTTATTCGTCTGATGAAGTGCTTGAATTTGCTGTGTCAAACGACAGTGACATCCAAAGAAATATGAAACATTTAAGGTCGTTTTTACTGACTCCCTGGATGGGAACCCCTCAATGAGAAATGTTCCTAGCATCAGTCGCCAAGCAGCCTCCGACAGCGGCGTCCAATGTAGGGCACGCGAGCAATCTAATGACAGGGCAACGTGATTCATCGCCGTGCAGATGATCGTTACGGCACATCAAAGCCGAGTGGCTGCAGCAGCCCGGTATCCGATACGCATCGCTCGATAAAATCGGTCTGCAGCGGCGGCCGTGCGTCGCTCGGTCGTCGCTCGGTCGCCGCTCGCTGCCTTTCTCCGAGATGGGCCGATCCGCGGGTCCTCTCCCGCGTCTCCGGCGAGCCGTCCGCGAACACGCCGCCGGCGGGCCGCCGGCGGACGCCGGAGCTCGGGATCTGGTGGCAGCGGACGGTGGGGCTCGGGATCTGGCGGCGCCGAAAGGTGGGGCTCGGGATCTGGCGGCGCCGGACGGTGGGGCTCGGGATCTGGCGGCGCCGATAAACCCGGTGATGCGACACCTCTTGGTCGTGAGATGTGACCTTGCGGACTGGGAACACCTAATTAGTGGCCAGCGGAGTGCTTCTGGAACATACAAACCAACAGCTGTGGCGCAGCGTAGTGAACCTTAATACAAAGCAGAAAACCCGTCAGCAGCATTTGCTATTTTGTTACTCATTTGCACACAGAATTCCACAAGCGCCTGATGCTTTGTTAGGGCCAGTGCAACATTTTGTACAGCCAAATACGTTCAGCTTAGAGGTGTTGTAAAGGAGGTTACCTATTGGTAGGCGCGACTACGGACGGATAAGGGAGGCATGCCTCATTTGCAATGTTTTCGGCGGGTTTGCAGAAAACGGAAGTACTGAACTGTACAGCTGACAACGCTAAGCTTACAAATTACCTTTTGCACCATCCCACAGCGGCGAACTTTGTACAGCTGTCTCTGGCACCCCGATGTAGTGACGTTTAAATCTACAATTCGCTGTAAATAAAATCCACTTTTTATTCTGCGGAATTTATTGAGCTCTTCTCCCGCATGGGGGCTTCAAAAGCCTACCTCTGCGTTTTCGCTTGCCATTTCGAAGATTTCTGTAGCAGTTTCACAACCTTTGTTGCCTTTTTCTATTAATTCTTTCTACGTTTTATGTCAACTTTTCACAAGTTTATCTTAAACAGTGGCGGAGTCAGGTCACGTTTTTGGGAGGTACCTAAGGCCTTTTTTTCGCACCGCTGACGTAGACGTTTTCAATACAGAATTTCATACTTTACATGAGGGTATAGATAGATAGATGGGCAAACAAAAAAATGAATATTTTGGTTGTCCTGAGTCCATTAAAAAATGTTGGGTGAAGGACATATGTGAAAGTTTGGTTTATGAAGAATTTTTGGGCGCTTATTTTCCGAAAACGGAATACATATGACTAAAAACAGCGTGCTCTGTTTGTTCACGTTTCAGTTTCATATCAGGCCAGGTCACCGGGCTGTGACAGAATGTCCGCGCACGTACCCTGTGTATCGGCGGTCATAAACAAGACGTTGTGGAACATAGTCAATTGAAACTATTGAAATCGCTTTCAAACACTGTGTGGTCAACCGGAGGCCACGGTACGCGACTTCGAGGTCATTTGAGGTCGTTTGAGGTTAAAGGCCCTAACTTGACCTGATGAAGATATAATCATGGCTCATGACGGTTCCTTCTTTACATGCCCTTGACATCACTTACCGGATCGTTGTACAAACAATGTAACATAAGTTGCACTTTTTAAGCATTAAATTAGAAACATTACTTAAAAACATATATTGGGCTTTTACTTAAATCCATTTTTTTAATGCGCCTCCAGTTTTCCAAGCCCTGTGAACGCTAGTAAATGTTGCCCAAATTGTACTCTTTAGACCAAAGGGCAAAATCCCATCGACTGGATCTCAGTTTATGCCAATCGCATTAAAATCGGTCCGTGAGACCCGAGTTTAACAAGCAAAAACATATACCCTTTTTTGAGTTGTTTGCCCGCTGTGTCCGAACCTTAGAAAATTGTCGAAATTTCTTATAAAAAAGTACTTGGCGCCATGGCGTATTGACGTGTGTTGCGATCGAATCGAACGGAAAGTTCTCAATCTCCCCCCCTCTCTCACGGGGGGAGGGGAGAATAAACCTCCATAAGGGAAAGCGTCCATGCTTCACGGATAGGGAAATAGTTACATAAGTTAGAAAAGTTAATGGTTAAAAAAAATACCTAAATTCCTTCGGTTGATCCCAAGAAAATGTCACTGGTCACGTTCTCCGTCTTCGTTATCCTGAAATGCCTGTAAATATGAGAAATGAAACTAATCGGAAACTTATGACGTCTTCCATTGATGATGACGCAACACAGGCCCACCGCTGCCGCTTATTGGCCTGTGTCCTCCCGTGTCGTCACACATCGGCGAAAGATAGGACACAGATGAACAGGATGCAGGGGAAATTTGTCGGGTCTACAAGTGAAGAATTTCAAAACAACATATATTAGAAATAAATCATTGATGCAAATTTCATCTTAGCTATACCAGCCCAGAGCAGGTGTCATTGTCTTTAGTATCACGTTGTTTGCTCGTTCCACTGTGGAGGCATGTCCCAACTTCCACGTGGTCACGGAATCGTTCGACAGAACGAAAGACCACACGTCTGGACAGCTCGGTCGAAAATCGCGACCCGACGCGGCGGCGGCCACCGCTGCCCGCCCGCCGCATGCCTGGGACGTTCCTGCCAACTAGAGTTATAGCACCCCCAAAATAATCGCCAAGAATCACGGATGCTGCACAGGATGCTTGTCGGATGACGGGGCGGAACTCTTACGTCTTGCCCTGTCCGGTTCCGGGACTATATCACAGGGCGCTGTAACCCGGATGCCCGGGGGAATTAGTGTAGGTGGTTCCACGTGGCAGGATGCGGGCCTAGACGGGCACGGCAGGGAGCCAGAGTGCAGCGACACACAGCCCAACTATTTGGCGAAGGGTAGCGTCAACTTGGCTTCCGGCTAAATCTTGACACATTGCAGAATTATATCTTGTTTTTCGACCAATTGCTTTTACCAAGGCGGGAATTGAACTTCACCGTATAATTAAAGGGCATGGCGACATCAAAGTTCTCGAACTGCGAAAGAAAGCCGAAGTAAATAAAAGTGCTATGGCTACGTTATATACCACGCTTTGCCGGTGTTACTTATCACGACCCAAGGAACGAGGACTATGGACATATAGATGTCATTATGCTCCAAGACATGCATTAGCGCAATTTATTATCAGAAGCATTTTACAGGAGCTCTATTTGCTATTTATATATTTGCTTATTATAAGCTGCTGATCGCAGCTTGCGGTCTGGGTTGCCATCTGTTCGTAAAAAGGCTGTTTTTCAAGGAATCCGCGATCTAAGCTTTTCCCTACTTACGTTGATCCCACCGGGGATGAATGCAATGAGATTCGGAGTCTGAATTCCGTAGTTAAAGCTATCTGAAATGGAAGGCTAAGTGTGACATGGACAGATCCAAATGTTCCACTTGCCACGCATTTCCTTTGTCGCGATTAAAGCTGTTTGGAAATTAAGCGATTGGTTTCCGAGTCTGTGAAGTTACTCGAAGCATTGTATTCAGATGCCCTTTAGTTCAAAGCATGTTGTTTCAATGATATGCATGAAACAAAAGCACGCGTACAAATTTTGTTACCTAAACCTTGGGATTCGCTCATATAGAGATCGCTTGAACAAATGCAGCTTCACTCAGCAAAGAAGAAGCTGAGTAAAAATATCCCCAAATACTTCCATCACTCATTCTCTTGGCATCAGATAATACTGCTGTCGCGACAATGGATACCGGGAGATGACGTCAAATTCATGGAGGAGCGTTATAAGTCATATAGATGTTGTTGTCAGGATAAAGACGTAGACAGACCGCCGGCTGATGTGTCCTGTGTTATCGCAATCTCATACCACTTCGTCAGCGTTTATCTCCGGCCAGAGCTGAGGTCTCTCTCAGAGCTCGCACATCAGTCACCTGCCATTTCCCAGAATGGCTTAATGAATACCCCGCTCGAGACAAAGCCTGATCAATGACAGTCAAGCGCCGACCATGCAAGACAGAGTCCTACCGGTTGCAGCCTGATAGAAAACTACATTTCAAACCGCGCACCGAGTTCATAACGTCCACCTCCATCCCTGTTAGTGCATATTTTTGAGGTAAGCCTGCCAGGGCTCTTTATGTTATATAATTTTGTGCTCCCCTGCTCCATACGTCATCCTAGCGTCGCCAAACAAGTTCTAAATTTGATATTCCTGTAAAACACAAACATACAACGTGCACAAAAAAGAAGCATCTCGTTGTGTAAACGCACAGCTGCATTCATCTTAACCCTATTCCAGGAGGGCTAGACTGTATCGCCGATTCCCGGCAGGGGGCGGATTCGCCCCCCCCCCCCAAGATTTCGAGAACTACAGATCCGATTTCATCGCAACAAACGGCAATCGATTCGCCACGGCGTAAACTACAGTTTTAAAAAAGAAGCTTTCAAAATTTTGAAATGGGTGGACACAGGAGGGCAGAAATGTCAAAATGGGCGATATTTTTGGGCTTCTTACAACTCCGTTGTTTATGGACCGATTTTGATGAAATTGGCATGAATCGAGAGATTATGAATGGGGCTTTTACCATTGGTACATACATTTGAAATTTTGAGAAAATTCATAGACGTTCACAGGGTTTAAAAATAGAAGGATTAGTTTTTTTAACAAATGAATGGACAAAAAAGATAAAAGCACTTTTTTGGCTTCTGCTAGTCATGTTATGCTGAAGAAGTACACACTGTATTATAATGTTTGTATAATGGTAGCATAGGCGGTACCAGGGGCATGAAAAAGCTGGAACTGTCACAGTCACATGTTCAGATCAACTTGTGAGCATCGACCTTAAATGACCTCCAGTGACCTTGGAGTCACTTGGAATGATCTCGTGTGCATTTAACATTATCTGAAAACGTTTCCAATCATTTGAGCTCACTCTATTTCAAAAATTCCATTTTACGGATATTGTGATATAGGGTACGCACGCTAACATTTTAGATCATAGCTTCATGACCCGACCTGACATCAACCTGAAACTTGGTACACAAGTAGAGGACATCCTACTATGTCATATATGTTCTGGGTTTGACATTTCAAAAAATAGCGCCGAAATTATTGCTATAAAATGTATTTTGACTTTTGACCTTGACCTGACTTTGAAAAGTGATTTCTATCTTAAAAACGCTATCTATGGCAGCCATTTTCTTACCTTCAACAGGGCCAAAAATGGCCTTAGGTGCTTCCAAAAAACGTTGCCTAGCTCCGTCCCTGAGCAAAATAGAACTTTGAAATTTTGTAACAATACGAAGAAAAATAGCTAGGAAAAGTCACCAAGTTTCGTGAGGCCGGGTCAAAAATCCTGGAATTGGCAAGCAAAAAACCTGAGGGGGGCGGATTCAGCCCCCTTCGCCGGGAATAGGGTTAAAGGTTCCTTATTAAAGTTTCGCATTAAAATCGCGCATTGAGAGTGGAGGTGTGGAGACTAAGGCATACTGGTCCGTTGCAACGTGAGCGCCAGCTGGCCCAGCCCTCTCGCTCACTTGATTTCATCTTTTAACATTAGCCCTTTTGGTGTTCCATGAAAACGAATCGCCTCAAAATTTGTCAGTGCTTCCCATATATGCAAACGTCTTTGTCTGGTTTCCTGTGTTTCAGATGCACTCTCATTTACTTCATATCACTACGCGGATACGCCAACAGAGTTTCCGCCTACGGATAGATTTCAGTTAGTTAACTGCCTTAGTTTGAAAGCGCAATTACGGGGGAAGCGATGTTAGTCCGCAATTAATTTGGGGCCGTGTTTTAACTCGCTTGCTTCCAAGCTCGTCGCACTGTCTGCCCTTGAAGGACTGGAGTCGTGAAATGCCTCCATTATCACTCAACAGCCGGCTAACTTTGCTTATGTTCCGCTCCCGGGACATAAGCAGAGTCGCGGCCACTCCCAAGAGGCGGAACTCCCAGTTACGCCTGAGAGAGGAACGTCTGACTATGCTCGAGAGGGACACTCCCGCCTACGCCCGAGAGGGGAACCCCCGACTTCACCCGCAGAGAGGTAGGGCGTCTGACTACGCCTAAGAGACAAACGTCTGACCACAACCGGGAGGGAGACGTCTGACTATGCCCGGAAGAGAAACACGTGACTATGCTCGGGAGATAGTACGCCAGGCCACGTACAGCAGGGGAGCACCGTGCCTGTGTGGTGTGCATGGTGGGGCTACCTGCAGCCGCGTTCAGGAACAACAATGCCCGGCACCCTGCGGGACCCTGAGGTCAGGTGGCACAAGGGTTCGGGACACAGGGCCGAACACCAGCCCTGCCCCATTGGGCGCAGGCCATCGGCTTGGGAGGTGTGGATGGTGTATGCCAAGTGGTGCTGTCAGGAAGGGTATTTTAATGGAGGTCATAGCCCCTATGACACATCCAGACTGCTCGCAAATTACTTGTCGATGCTTAGCTGTTGCTTGGCAGGGTTTTCTGTAGATCCACATGTCAGCAGACTGTGACTTGTTTGCTTGTTTAGGAAGAATGGGTTACCAGGACTACGCAGTGCGCATGTAGGTGTACGCAAATCTTTACTACATGGTGGTAGTAAAGATCACTACCAAGATAACCCTTCAAATTTTTCAGATCAAACTTTTGCCCTTCTAGCGTTTTGCACTTAAAGATTTATCACAGATCCCAGCATATAGACAGACGCACCGGATGACTGGCGTTAATGTGGCAAAAACGAGGCAAAAACACGCGTGTTTCTTTCACTAATGGCATAGTTTGCATCCTTTGTTGTATTAAGTTACTCAGCTGTAAGCAGCAGTAAATGTCTCAGAGGCATTCTGCAAAATGCTCACTTTTGGCTCAATGGTGTTCAAAAAACACTCGGCCCTTGCGGTAGCGAACAAGCGGCCATTGACGACGCTGCCGGTGGTGTATGATGCAATCCCTCTCCCGAAAACAGCGTCCAGTGGCTATGTTTCAGGTTTTTCAAACTATGCTTTTGCAAGTACGGCAAAATTAACGCATTCCTATTCATATCTCAATCGGCGCCAGTTATAAAGCGCCACTCAAAACGGTGAACCGTTAAGGCAGCAGCGCACGCTGATGTGCCTTTCCACCAAACACAGTCATAGCACCAAACCCGTGCAGAGTTACGTATTATTCCGATAGAATCGCTGCCAAAGTGACCATTCCAATGCTTCATGACATCTAACGATTCTTTTTCTCCTGTTCCTTCTACACTGGACCTCTATAAAATCCCGTTAAGAGTCCGACAATCTTGTTTCCGCTTTCCGGGGCGCTGGAAGAATCATTGCAAGCCCGGTAAAACTTTACTGCCAATGGAACATTTACTACTTTGCTCCATTTCGGCAGCATTTGTAGTGCACATAGCGGGCACCTTGTCGCAACAAGATTTTATCGCCATGAAAAATGTCGGTTCGGCCTGGGTGGCCCTGCACGCATCATGCATAATTTCGGATGTCACGCGACTCCTCCGCGTGACACATTGTCAAGGACGCGTTCTTGACAGGAGCGGCGGGCGCTCGAGATTGTTACGCAGCTGAGTCTCCGCCGCTGTGTGGCGCCAGCCAATGCATCGGCCCAGCGTAAGGGCCGTGCCGACCCCGATGCAGGGTCGCTCCTGGCCGCCCTCCGTCTCCAGCGTCGGCGGCGAGTTGATTCTCCATTTTTCACGCCTGGCCGCCGTCTAATTGAATCATACATTACGCGACGGGCAGGCCAGGCCGCTGGCCGCGGAGGCCGCGCTGCCTTATCGCCGGCCGCCGCGAAACAGTACACTGGTACCGGCCACTTTTTCCGCCAGCCGGCGCTAAGATTATCAGAGGGTATGCAGTTTTTACAGCCGCCCGGCCTTATTTGGGATGCTATCTCCGAATGCATTTTCCGTGTATCCGATCCCGACTCCCAAAACATAAAGATAGAGGAAAAGATAGGAGCCGTCGACTCGATAACGTCTGCTAATATGACGGGATACAAATGGGCGGAAACCAGTGATTGCCGACGGCATTAATACGCGTCAGCCTCTTGTTTATCACCTGTGTCGCACCTCCGGTAGGAAACTGAATCGGTGGCACCGTCCAGGCCACGTAACAACAAATTCAGCTCTCGCCGAGGAACACAGGCAAACGCCGAGCATCTGCTCACGTGCTGCACTTTTTGGAAGAACCTTTCTTGTGTGAATCAGTTCCTTGGAGTACATCACTGCCCCGCCTATTGCCGTTCCCATGGCGCACACGTCTGCGGATCGGCGCGAGCGTGTTTTTACGCGTCACGCCTCACGCCGCCGCGCACGTCCGTCTTTACGCACGTCCGCTCCGGTGAGCGACGCCGACGGCGGCGGCGCCCGCGGCGCGGCGGCGGCGGTGGCGCGGGTGCACCGCGACACGGCCGGGCGCGCGGGCCGCGCCGGCGGCGGCCACATTCCGTCGGTGTCCCTCGCCGCGCCGCGGCGCCGCCCATTGTGCCCGTGTCACTAAACACAGGTCGCGGCCACAAAGACCCCCGACGGGCCATTACGCCTCCCACACGCCGCTCGCCGTTTGAAGCTCCCGCCTGTTTTCATTGGCTATTTGTTGGTCTCCGGCGCCGCCGTGTTATTATTGCTCATTTCTGGCGGCGGCGGCCCGGCGGTCCGGCGCGGTCCCCCTCCGGCCGCCGCGGGCACCTCGTTATTGCCTGCCCCCGGCCCGCGGACGGCGCTGTTTCAATTTGCCGATTTAAGTGTATCGGGGGCGGGGTAATTGCGCCACGGCTGATCGAGCCGCGAGGGGCCGCTCCTCATGGCTGGTTGATACCAACATGAGAAAGGGTTGTAATGGACAATAAGTCAATTTGGCGGCCTGGTGGGACGCGATAGCACCGGACGGGGTGGGGGGGGGGGAGAACGGCCAGTCGTCGGCATCGGATATTGATCCAAGCGACCGGGCACATCCGCCGGCCAAAAACCAGACAAATTCGGACCGCCAGGTGGCAAGATGGCGCCGCGCTATCGTCAGCTGACGAGCGCGCGCAAAGGTGTGCTTGCTACCTGTCTGCCTTTTCCACAAGTATTGGGGTGGACCAGATGCTAGTGCATGCCTCTTAAACATCGTCTTGCTACGACGGTATTTTGCTTAAAACAAAGCTTAAAAACCTAGGCTTAAGAAATACGTCAAGCGAAAATGCTTTGTGAATAGGCTGGCCACCGTATTTAAGGTGCAAATCTGTTTCCAGAACACGGAAGGTTTAGTTTTCGATTGGGCTAGGTTCATAGGCAGTGCAAACGCTGCATCAGCAACCCAGAACTGCGCAGACAGGCTTTTACTTTCTTCTTTTTTTTGTACGAAGACCTTCACCCTTACGATCCCAAATCTTCCGGCGACGGCAGTGAACCACATCGGACGAGGGTGTAACGTACAAAAATGGCTACACTGGTGGTAGGTGGTAAGAGCTGTGCCCCGTAGGTGCGGGAGTCATCAAGCCAGGGGACTTCAGCCCCCAACTGTTTTGAAATTTAACATTGGCCCAATGGGCGTCGACTGGAAAGGATGGACCCAAAATATTGCTCTGCGCTCCAAATGAAGAGGAGTTTCCGTGCCTCTTCGTATTCATAATGATTTTGGAAGTACTTTCCCTGACATTGGGTACTGACCGGCGCAATAAATATGGCTTCCTCTGGGACTGCATTCTTTAGGTGTTAAAATGAGATATTTGGCCTTTCTATCAAAAAAAGATTTTTCTGTAAATCACGGTATTGTATCTGGTCTGGTCTGGTTGTATTGTTGCGTATAAGACTGATAATTTAGTCTGACATATAGTAAACTTTTAACTTTGGAATTTGGTCATTTTGGGGCGATATGGAGTCATATTTACAAATTCACTGCTGTCAAAAGGTCATCGTCAGCTGTTGCATGACGACACCAGTGGGCGCAAATTAGTAAACGTTAGTAGAAGACCCGTATTGCGTCATCTTCAGTAGGTGACGTCGGCATATGGTCTTTCACAAATCACATTTTTGGCCCTTCTACGTATTTCTCGGAAAAAATGAGCAAAAACGTCATCAACGACGTTTTTTGAACCAGCCAAATCTAGTCTAAAAACTCTGCCAAAGTGGAAACATTTACTTTCATGAAACAGGGGACGTATGTAGCTCTAAGATTTTATTCGCCTTGAACAACAGCTTTTGCAAAACGCGGTAGAAGTCAGTTGATCCGCGTAGCACTTAGCCTGAGCGGGATTTATCTTCCAGCCGACATGAAAATTTTTGTTAATACAAGAGTAGAAATCCTCTTACGCTGCAGGTGCAGAATTAAGGCCTTCATTAGCACTTGCTCAAGGAAATCTTACAGGAGAACACCGTGTAAAGCATACATTCTGAAAAGCATGTGATCCCGCAAATTGTACATACATAATGGCATGTTCAATATTGCTGGCAAACAAGGCTATAAAGATTAGTGCCAGTTTCGAGACCAGTACATCTTGGCGCGTGACGCCCCATGTTTCAGGAAAACTGTCGTTCCGCGTTGGCTGGTCGACGCATGAAGGCAAGGGCATTGTATGTACAGATTTAGTCAACTGTACTGTGTGTCCTCCCACTAACCACTGACTGTTCTTCTCTTCCTCCCGGGAACCGGCTCTTCCCGGTAGCATTGTTTATATTATTGTCTTGAACTGGTCACTGTCCACGGCTGATAGCAATTCTGATGGCATACCTTTGCCACGAAGACTGGCGGATCGGGCAGGGGGGCATCGGAGTAATGGCCCCCTGCTGCTGGAAAATCCGGGGCAAGCATTTTTTATCTACCTTTTCTAACAAAAACTGCGGATATTTTGTTTTCGAAATGTGTATTTTTTCATGTCGACTTTCAAAAATAATGAAAAAAGTGGCCGAAATCCGAGGAAAAGTCACTATTTGGTGGCAGCGTAGGTTTCACCGTTAGAGATCTGTCCCCCTCCGTCTCCTTAGCACACGGTCGGGATCCACCAACGGCCACGAGTCTTAAAAACAGCTAAGGCGCGTGGCACAGGAGCAACTTGGGCCTGCGGTTGAAGAGCTCGTGTTCCAGCTTTAGTGCGCTGCATGCATCTCATTCCTCGATAGAGCAGCCATTGCGAAAGCTTGCGACGGTACCGACCGTCTGACCGTTCCTTAGGTCGTAAAAACTACACCGATTACTTTTATGAGCAGCTGCATGACTTCTTTCACAGATTTCATCGTTCGCTTTACATTCCATCACGATTCTGCTGTTAACTCGAATGTCTCATTGTCGAAATGATACGGCATTACTTATCTTGTTAACGTTCGATTTCAGCAACTTTGAATAGTCTGAACAGTTGTTTGTTGGTACGGTTCCCGCATTTCGGCACAAACGGATGCAAGGTTTCTTCAATGATAGTTATTTAGGGCCCCCAGATGGCCATTGCATCGAAAGGAAATGAGCTGCGCGAGACTCCACGTAAACCCTTGATTCTGTGTGCATCAGAAAGAGAAACTGAAATAACGAGTGGCAATACATATTACCTATTTCAGTAGGTAATATGTATGTCTGAGAGTGTTCTAGACACCAGTGTAAAAAAGTAAACTCGCAGGTTTTTGCGGCGAGGATCAGTGGCCAAGTCACTGACAAGTTTACCCTCCCCCCTCCGGTCATACCCCTTGACGTGGCGTATTGAGCCCTCACTGCGGCTGCGACAAAGACTCAGGTGCCCCGACGCCCTCGCCCTACGCACGTGCCCGCGCGCCCGCCGGCGCCTTTGATGTGCCAGCTTCAAAGGGCGCCGCCGCGCGATTCGGCGGCGGCTCGAGCGGCGACCGCGCCAACTGCCGACTGCGATAACGACGCCGGACGCCGCGATCGGTCTGAAGCCGCTCATTTCGGTCAGTTCCCGCCGGCGTCCTGCACCACGGGTCTATTCAGGCGCGCCCGCGGAGCCGCTCGGAACGAATCCTGCCCGCCGAAGGTCGCCCCGCGCCGCCAGCCCGCCGGCCGAGGGCGGCTTCCGCCAGACGAAATGCGACCGTCGGTGTTCGGCGGCGCGGCGCCTTTTGTACGGCCGCCTCAGCGAAGCGTCCGACGGATTTGAAAATCTTGTTTGCCGGACGATCGTCATACAGCGCGTCGCCGGCTGATGGAAGGGTTCATTTGGGCACGGCAGCACTGGAAGCTGGCAGTAACGTCTGCTAACAGATTTAACTGATTAGCCGTTAATAAATGACTTTGTGTCGTATCTGGCCATAAATACCTCTTTAATTGGATGTCCACGGTGTGGCTGTTTGAACATCGATCGATTCCTTCATCGTTCAAAGATGTTCCGATATGTTTTTTTCATTGGTATCGCAGGCGTATTGCGTGTTAAGGCAGCACACGATTTCGCAAACTTTGGCTACAATTTTGTTATAACTTAAACCTAACGCGCCTTCTCTGGAACACCAGAGGCAGAACCCTGTGACTAACAATGTACTGACCTAATCCCTCGTTCTGAAGCAGCAAGTTTTGCGACAGAAGCACTTGCATTCCCGAACGCTGATTGTTGTACTGATCCAGCATGTTTAACGTTATTTCCACATAAAACACCATAGCAACGGTGCACTCCAGGCCCAGGTTCTTCCCTCCACGTGGAGCACAACTTTGGTTTCCTTTTTATTCGTTCGTTGTCTAAACTTGACAGAAATTAAGCGCCCCATTAGCCTCTACCAGCGACCGGACAGCTTTTCTTCCTGTCCGATCGCGGGCTGGTTGTCGAGATTGTTAGCTCCCACCCCACCGGAGGGCATCGAATAGATCGACGCGTCTATCGCAGTCAGACGGATCAGCCTAAATGGAGGCTCGCTCGAACCCGCCTCGACGAGTCCGTGCTTTCCCGGACGCGTGGCTGAATTCGTTTAATTTGCTTTTTTCCCATTGCGTCAAGAGCTGGTGAGTGAAGTTCACAAATTGCGTGGCGTCTGTGCGGCGAAAGTGGTGGACGGGCCAAACATCCGTACTGGGCTCGACTGAGTCAGGGCCGGATGGCCAGGGCTAGAGCCAATATAAGAGATAAGGCCAGGGTCGAAAGCCAATGGGCCATCCTTCGGTTCCGCAATACGGGGTCAATCTGTCACGGCCCGGAGCAGCTCCTGAACTAAGCCCCGCGCCAGACACTGCTCCAGTTCCTGGCCCGGCAACTGGACTAGCCGCTGGAACAAATATTGGACGAGCCCCTAGACCGACCCCTGGACCAGTCCTGAGGACCAGTCCCCGGATCGGACGATGGACCAGCCCCTGGACCATGCCCCGGGTCGGCCACTAGACCAGCCGCTGGATCGGCACCTGGATCAGGGCGTGGATCAGTTTTCCGTCTCTGAATCAGCGTCGGATCAGCTGTCGGAGCGGCGGCCGGCCGGCGGCGAATCAATGGTCGGCCCGCGGCCCGCGCCCGGGGGCCGGCCGCTGTCGCCTGACTAATGGTGCGCATTTATAACGTGCTAATGAGCTGTCGCGTCGCTCACCCACCTGCCTGATTAAAGTGGCGACACCTGACGGCCGGCGGCGGTGGTCGTTACCGGCCGGCGGCGGTGGCACCGCGCACCGGCCGCCGACCATCAGCCTACGGGCGCCGGGCGCCGCCGCCGCCGCCGGGGGCATTGCTGTCGCCGCCCCAGGGCGAGCGCTCGAACTGTGAGGGCGTTAATGGATCGGTGGAGAGGGTGAGCCCGACGCGGGGCCGCTCAGCGCCAAGAGAAGCATATTTTCTCTCGACTTCATGTTGGATTGTGAGTCAACGAGTGACGCCATTTGGAATCGTTTGTTTTACATGTGTGACGGGAGATATATTTCGCAGGCATAGTGAGCGTGCAGTGACGGACGGAGCTGAAGATATTGTACTTATTCTGTGACTATCAAGCATCGTAAAGAAGACAGATGGTCCATGATTTACAAGTCATTTGCCAAACCGATGGGTGGGGTAGCGCGTGTTTCATGACGAGATGGCCTAAGTTATGCAGCTCTCTACAGCGACGGAGGTTTCACGCCATCCAGGTCACGGAGTCGGATAGTAGCGGCCCGTAGGTTTCCGTGCTCGGGAACCTGCGATAGCCGCGCGGGGAAGACACCGATGCATGACTTCTGGCGCGGGGCTGAAAGCAGTACCAGCCGAGATGATCGAATGGATCGAACACGAACCCTGCACCGACAGAATAGTTCTGTTTCAACAAGGTAAAAGGACAAAATCACGACAACTTCTGTACCGGTGTCAGGCACATAACTCACATGTAGAAGCACACTGTAAGCACGAGTATCCATTGCATGCCCGAAAAAATTGTTGCGTTGTCGCTGAATGAAGTCGCGGCAGTCGACCGTAATGGAAGGTTGTTTTATGAACGGTAAACGTTCTCAGGAAAGGTGTGTGAATCCCAAAAAAAGAAGGAATTACAAACGCTGATTGGCGGTTGATTCGTTCCCTATAGCTCAATGGTCCCGTGCCTTCAGCTGTCAGCAAAGAACAAGGTGAAGTATGCAACGCCTAATTGGCCGCTGACAGTTTCCCACGGGAGACGAGCGCTGTTCTCAGCGCGTGCGCTGCCCGGTACACGCACACCGCGTGCGTGTTCGGCGCCCGGGAGCGTGAACTGCCGAGTCCCTCGGCCGGTCTGTGCGGACGGCCGGGACCGGCGGCGGACGGCGGACGGTCGGCTCCCGTGGGCCGAGTCACAGCCGCGGACCGTGAGCTGCCGCCGGCCGGCGCGGCTGCGCCAGGCACTGCGCCGGCCGGCCCGGCGCGGCGCCGGCACGCGGCCCGAGCGCGGAAACACACGGCGGAAATGCCTGGGTCGCGGTCGGACCGCCTGCAAGGCCGACTCCGCCAACGGTACGAGCGTCGTCAGCCGGACGATCGCCATCGAGGCCGAGCTATGGCGGCCGAGGACGACGTCATTGCCGAGCTGACGGCGTGCTCAGTCGCAGCGCGGGCCGTCCGCTGACCGGCGGTCGACTCTCGGCTCTCGTCTGGTCGAAGTCCGAGCTTCTGTAGCTTCCTGCGTCAACATGCGCGAGCTCCTGCAGCTCTCCGCCTAGCCATGGCCGAGCTTGAAGCGGCTTCCTGCGCTGCCTGCGCCTGCAGCAGACTCAGACGGAGTAGTAATGATAGTCTGGCACCTACCTCTGTCGCACCACCCTTGTTGGACCACGTTGTCAGAACTACCACAAAGCGGTGATTGTTCGGTAAGCTTAAAGTACTAGAAAAACCAAAAACGAAAACCTTTAACGCTTAAACAACTGTTTTCAAAGTATTTTCCAAGAGAGTTGTAGAAATATAACGATGAAACACATGTGCGTTTGGTGATGTTCCACGCCAAGCAGCCTACAGGTTTTTCATTTCAAATGATTTTCGCACGATAACGTCCAGTACAAAGCTGGCTTTTCATGACGGAAGCTTCGAAGTTTTGAATGAGGACATACCGACAGGGTTCGGGACATGAAAGAAGTTGTACTTGAACGTTGAATGTCTGCTGCTGGGCCTCTTGCTGCTTCATTAGAAAATGAAATTCATCAGCTAATAGCGCCGTGGCATGCGGATACTCCAGACATGCGGCGCCATGAAATGGGCATGGCGTAAGCGTCGTCGAAAGCTTGCCGAGCGGTCGCAGTTTTTGCCTACAGCTCAACCGCTTCAAGTGGATGAACTGGTGTGGTCTTGATAAATGCTGTACCAGTTTCTGGTGCGCGAACGGCTTTCTACTAGAATGTCTCAGATGGCAATAGTGTGTTAATGGTCAGTGCTCGACGGCCCAAGCCAAGAAGGTGTTCGTCATTCAGCAGGGCGAAAACCGCGGCTAGCGGGCTGCCAAGGCCCGCTCCGTTATAACCTCACCCCTGTCAGATCTCGTCAGACGCCGCCACGTCTCGAACCTTTCAGTCGCTCGACTCCGGTGTCCCGTCACCGGTTATCGTGGCGCGCGCGCCGCGGCCGGTCGGCGCGCCGCTTCCGCGATCGGTGCGCCACGCTCGCCGCGGTGCCTTATCCGGGATCGGCGGCGGCCGCCCACCCACCCGCACCGGAGCACCAGGTAGGCGCGTCACGTGCACATCTGGGCTGTATCGGACGGCATCACGTGGCCATCGTCGGTCGTATCGGGCCATCGGGCCCCCGCCGGCCGGCGGCGGACGAGCGATCCGCGGCGGCGGTGGCGCCATCTCTGATCCGATCGTGGCGCTACTGCCGGTAGCGGCGCCGCCGGCCAGTCGCCGGCCGTATTCTTACCAATCGTTTGCCAGGTAAAACCTGTGGTAAACGGAAGGTCGGAGTTTCACGTCGGAAGTCAGGACTATGTTATGTATCCTGCAGCTCGTGAAACTATTCAAGGACCTAAAGCATCCTGGAATGCAACATTTGGAAACGAACTGGGGATCACCGCCAGTTCATCATTTTGGGGTCTCCAAATCATTGTGGGTTTCCGTCCCATGAGGTCTGTTGGGTCCAAGGATCCAATACTACATTGACAAGTCTTTAGGGGTGCTCAGTCAACATTCGGAGCGCCGAAGCACTCGCAAAATGATAGAAAACTACATCCCTAAAGACACAAATGATATTGCACCTTTTATCAGATGTTAACATACGCCCGTTATCCCCCCCCCCCCAAAGCGTAGATGTGGAAGTGGAGGCAATCTGGAATTGAAAAGACTGTGCTTGTGAAATCACCACTGGGTAATGGAAACGAAAGGGAGGCGTGCACGACGTAGTGTGGTGAAACGCCCTCTTTGTGAATTATTGGCAGCATAGCTCATACACCAACTGACTGCGTTAATGCAAAGTTTCAACAGCTCACTGATGCATGTAAGGTTTGTAATGACTTCAAGAGAGATGTGCTCGTCTTTTTTTAGCCTATCCATATGCATGAGGAGCCGCAGCCAAGCGCGAATATGAATTTGTTCTGCTGCAGGTAAATGAAACTCCACCCTCCGTTGATTCGTCTTTGTTAATGTATTGAACTCCATTGTGGAGGAGGCCTCCATTAAATACTAAGCTGTAACAACATGTATGGGTTTGTCCCTGGCCCTTAGGCCGCCTGTAATGGGCCGGAACCGAGCGATCACAAAGCTGCGTATTCCAAACCCTGTTTGCTGTTGAAGCACTATGCTGCTGACGGGGTAATCGATGTTACGGGTGCTGCACGCAAGCCGTTGGGTGGAGCACGACTGGGAGGATTCGAGTTCACCGGAGTGAAGAAATTCGAACACTCTCTGACGCAACTGAATGGGTCTTCCTCCATTAATGTATTTAAGCAGTCACCAACGAGCACCAGCGCTGGCCAATACATGCACATTACCATTTTCCCACCCAAATTGAAGACGAAATGTTTATCAGAATATTCCCGTCCGCAACATACGACGTCAAACGGCGAACCAACTCATCGGATTTTGCGAAAGTACACACGCAATCGCCATGGCTCACCCTCTCCTTGTGGCTCGTCTACCGGATCAAGCCCGCTTCCCTCACCTGCATCTTCGCAGCCGCCTTCCATCAGCGTCACGTGCCAAATGTGCCGGGGCACATCCAGACGGGTGGCGGCCGCCGCCGGGGACCGTTTGTGCTGTCGGTCGGCTGTCGGCGGCGCCGGCCGGCTGTCGGTCTGAGCGATGGTCGGCCGGCGCCGGGGCGGCCGGCCCGGACCCCATCTGATAGACCTCGCCGGCCGCGCCGGCGGCGCCTCCGCCCGCAGCGCGGCGCCGGCCCGGCCGGCCGGAGAACACCGCTGACACGTTGACACGCTGACACGCTGGCGTCTGGCCGGCCGCCGCCGCCGTGCGCGGCCGGCGCGTCACGTGGCGTCACTCCGCGCGACACGCGGCGCGTCACTCCGCGCGTCAGACGGGTCGAGAAGCCCAGATCGCGCCTCTCCTGGCCGACGGTACCGCAGAGCGCTATCGCCTGGGCGGGTGCCGCATTGTCGTTTTTTGCACGGGTCGTCACATACGTTTGCATTGAATGGGATACTGTACTGAGATGTCATCTGGAGGGTTTTAAGGGATGAGTTGAGAGAAATCAGACGCTCTGGAGCAACCAATTTGTAGTTACCGGGCCCACAACTCACACGCTTCACCAATGATAAAATACCCGGCGGCTGTGCTTCCCAGAAGAGTAAAACCAGATATGAACTTTCAGCAAACTGCTGCTGTTAAGCCGAAAATAGACCGTGGGTGCAGGGAGTGCTTGTCTCAACAGGCTCGCTTGTCCTCGTGCACGAATCGGCCGCCCATCGGAGAACGGTTGCCGTGTACGGGGGCGGCGAGCGGCGGGAAGGGGTGTGCCCGGCGTCCAACTGGCCGCTCTCCGACAGCAGGACAGATTCGGTGAAATATGACGCCAGCCGTAAATCTCCGCACATCCAGCATTCGTCGGCCGCGCCGCCCGGCGGGATTAACACGGAGATGCGCCGGCCGCTTACAAGGCTGCACGTCTGCCGCACGGATGATGCCATTTGTCTCCCTAACCGAAGCAGGCGAAGATGGCAGTGTGGTCGACGGCTGTGACCGCAGACCCCCAGCCGGGGTGCTTGGGTTGCTTGGTGACAGCTGCGGAGATGAGAACAGCATGGAGATTTCTGCACTGTCGTCAGGAAGTTGTCTGAGTAACGTCCAACGTTCTTGATGTTATCACGTATGGCTTTCCAAAATGCTGTCAATGTGCTAAAATGCTGTCTTACCGGAAAGTACAGTTGCTGTAACCTGTATCGTGATCCAACAGGAAAAGCGGCTTTCATAGTGTTAGCTTATGCTGCATCATGCCGTCTAACCTTTGTCCTGCTCTTAGTGCATGACTATTTGCATGTATTTGTGCAAGACCGTGTGGACGACCTGATATAGTTGCAACCGGAACTAGGGCCAGTCGTCTTAGCTCCTTAATGTTAAGAGGGAGGTCCCTCTTATTTTCTTTTTCTCAGAAACTGTTCGCCTTGTGCCTCGTCGCCTGTGCCTAGAATGATTAAATTAGCAATAGGTAACTACCTGAATTTGATTTAAAACAAGCTTACCAGTTCAATATCCTCCATTTTCCTTTGCTCATGAGACTTCCAAGCACTTTGATGCCTATTGCTTAGTGTGTTCAGGGATTGAATTGCTTGATCTGCTTACTTCCCGAATGTTTGCTATCCGTAGGTGAGTTTTTTTGTGCCAACACGCTCAGAAATTATCGAAGTGGTCTGCAACTCAATCGGCTCCTGAACCTTGGATTTGCGGAGGCTCCACACATTTCATCCTCTGTTATTATCCATTCCGCCGTTCGCTTTTATTGCGACTGCGAAACCTAGCTCAAGTCAATGATGCACCTGTTAGTCATAAATCCATAATAGATGCGCATGATTGACGTCAATCAACGCATATTCGGGATTTCGGCAATCCAAGGCCCACCAGGTGTTCTTTAAAAATCCAGCTCGTCGGGTATGCCGGATCTTGTGCTCAGCTGCAGCGATACAAGACCACCTGACTGCTCAAGACATGCGAACGATGCAGGGAATTCAAGCAGCATGCAGCTCCAGATTTTTTTCCGGCGGAACTGGTTAAAACAACCATGATGGTTCTGTGGCTTCTTCTGGAAGTTGGGCGGACATGTTTGATGTGGCAGTAGCGCCCTCTTCAATAGAAGTCAATTTCCCGACGGAAAACGCCGTTTTGGCAGTTGTCAACACACTTGCAGTCTTTTAAAACGAATAATGTTTCGAGTATTGTGAAGCATTTTACGAAATCTTGTCTTACATTATCTTATCGTCTATTATCTAAATCTTATCGTCTATTCGCCGGAGGACATAGCGACTGCGCGTTGTCTGAACACAATCCGCGACCGAATTAGCTGTTCTCGAATGCAAATGACGTACGAAATACGTCCTAAATCCCACAGAAATCGTCAAGAGCGACAGAGAACGGCGACGGCGCCTGTGTACATAAACGTCTTAAACCTGCCGCCTGGCCACGTCAGTCAACTGCCGACGGTTTGGAGGACGGCCCTGGTACGACAGTCCCCTCCCAGGCAAACGTACGCACCGAACCGGAGGACGCTGGGCGCCAAGCACACCGACACAGCGCAGAGGCCAGCGGCGGCTGGCCGTTTCCCGTTTGAATTTTTTTTATTTTTACATTCACTGAAAGATTTCGCATCGTCCGACAAGACTCTGAGGTTTTTTCAATCTGATTTTCTGAGTTTTTTCGAGTTTCGTTGAAAAAGTTGTGTAGAATATGAACACCCCTCCCTTGGACCACAGAGCAGTCCTCGTACCCCACCCGTAGACCGACGCTATGCAACAGCAGGTTTCATCTCAACTTTTTTCCGACACTTCTCATTACTATATCTTTTTAGATATTGTTCCAAATTACCACTCACAACCATGCAATACCGTTTGTAAAAATACTGCCGCTAACAATTAAAAGCCCTTTTTATCCTGCAAGCCGAAATGACTGTGTTTGTTGCACACGGTGTTCTGAATTACTGTGAACATCCACATCCATATCATTCGATGTCATAACATCGAATTTCATAAGTCTGTACTCTTTTCTCGCCCCAGTCGAAAGCCTCGACAGCGCCTATATGATATACCTTTCCCGATTTTGCACCCGCATCAACCCTCCTCGCACATTCGCTGCGGCTAAATTTAAAAGCGGCTTCGCCGGATTTCCTAGATGGTCGGCCATTGGCGGGCGCGGCTCTCACGCAGACCATTCTCGGACGCCGTCTCACGGCCGGCGGAATTCGTCCCCCCCCCCCGCCGACCCCCGCTAACTGTCGTGTGGCACGCTCGGCCGCCCCCGCCCCCCGGCCGCCAGTTATGCCCAAATTAATAAATCACTCCGGGCCACCCAGGCCGGGCTAATTGCGGGCCATCATTAGCTGCGGAGGCGACGTGTCCCCGACTGCCGCTCTCGATTATCACAATGACGCCGCGCGCACAAACAGACCGCCCGAAAGGCGGCCGCCGGCGAGCGCGCGACGCCGGAATGCAAACAGGGCCCGGCCCCCGCCGCCTCAAGCATGGGAACGGCCGGCCGACGGCGGCGAGGCGCGCCAGAGAATGGCGCGCACCGGACGGGACGAGGGCGCCGCGGCGCGTGGGGCGGCGGCGGCTGTGGCGCGGTCGGCGCGCCGCCGTCGCCGCTGACGCGCCGGTGCGATCGTGACGCGGCGCTGACGTGCGACTGTTTATGCCGAGTACACGCCGCGGAGACGGGTTCGCCTGTTACCGGCAGCGGCCCCGGCTCCAGTCGTTTGTCAAGATAATGAGGGAAATTAACGCCCAGGCAATTGTAATCTGGGCTCTTCCGTGATGAAAGGCGCAGCCATGAGACAGGCAAAATCATAGATGACTTTCTGTGTTAGAGCATCAACAGCGTCAGTTATGGGGTCCGTTGTTTCGGAAAGATTCAGTGTGGTGTTTTTGCTACCTATGGTGGCATTTTTGCACACCGATGACATCTCGGACAATGCTTCTCAGACTGTTTAGCGTTGACTGATCATTGCTTGGCTATGCCATAAGGAACTTGAACGTAAAAGGAATAAATATCCAACATATTTTCTTTTATATTCAAGGTATTTTGGGGCTTTGGCATGCAGAGCCATCTCGTGGCTTGAGTTTTGCTTCAACGCCCCATTGAATGCGTTTTGCCCCTCTTAAGTGTTTGTTAAATGCTTGTTGCTACAAGGATCAGTTGACAGGAAGTACCAGTTTCAGTGAATGGCTCGCTTAGCTCAAAGCTGGCTTTTTTAATCGTCAGCTTTGACCACAATGATACAAATTAATTGGTTTGATATCGCTGCTGTTACTTTAAAAACCCATTTTACTGTGTGTTTAGTGATGCGAGAATACTCAACATCAAATTTCGGATGGACTAAATTTAGTATCAAATTTAGTACGTCGCTGGTCCCGTTTCCAGCAGTTAATGAAGCTCGGCTGGATATTTAATGCCTGACCCAAGACTTAATTGCATGCGTGACTGAGATCGTCCGCAGGCCAAACGAGACAGCGAATTACGGAAAAATGTCCCGCTCAAATCGGGCAACGAAATCTTTAGCTGGAGCCCAAGGAGAATGAAAGATTTCGAGTCCCTCGTGTTGAGGTCGCTTCACAATGAGTGCAGTTGTGGATGAGGACAATTTGGAAGTGTTCGTGTAGAAAGCACCGGTTACATTATATTGTGGTGCCAGTGACATACTTTTCGTCTGGCATTCAGACTACTCATTGAGCACGAACCTCACCAGGAAAAAGAATGGTGAGAATTCGTGAAGCGATATCTGGTACTTGATATCTTACCAGCGGTTTGACGATAAATGAGTTCTTTACTCATGCTTTCCTAAACTAACGACATTCTTGTTTCATTTTCTGCAGGTACGAACACCGAATTTCGTAAGAGCATGTGATAAGCTGAGTCATGGGACAGAATTTCCCGTTGATTGCCAATTCTGTGACAGAAAAGCTCCGATTCTTGTTCCCAGTTCTATGCCGGCGCTGGACCATCTTGGACGCAAATCCCCCAAAATCATTGCATCGTATTCTTGTTTCCTGCATACTGCTGGACCCCCAAGCACCGGACGATTCACTGCCCGCTACTCTGGCATATCGATGCATCATCAGACCCTGTGCTAGCCAATAAACCACCCTTCCCTCGACGTGTGTGGTCCTGGACTTGCACACGGTTTATGCGATCGCGGTTTCCCACACGATACTTTTAGGAAATCTCGTCGCCCGAAAAGACCTCGTAAAGCTATCGCCGAATCGTTTCACGTGCATTGCCTGACAAAACGATTTTCCCTGTAACCAACTCCGAACCGAAATGGAAAACGAAGAATTCCGATAACGTGCGATGGGCAGTACAGAAATATTTTTGTGGAGTGCTGCGTTTCAGGTCATAGCAAAGAATCTTGTGTCTGTCGGCAGTTTGCTGCCATGGCTGACTGTTGACTACTAAGAGGGGTCACAGTCGGGTGGTCCGAGTGCCTTGGCGTGTTGTCGCACACATTCCTCGCATTATCACTTCGGCCCGCTGCCTTTTTCTTCTGAACCCCCCTTTGTCCGGTGGTTATGGTGGTATACGGAACGGTATCCGCACACGGCGGAAAACGTTCAGACTGTGGTCAACATCCGGTTCCGGTGGTGCAAATTCTAGCCGCTTAGCCAGAGCCGTCCGAGCTGGTACCCGTTCTATCCGTATTCTTGCTCTGGTTCTCCAAGGGATGTCTGTAGAGCCGAAACGTACGTTTTTTCCTTTCCAAAAAACTAGGGCAAAAGTAATATTTCATTTTCATGAGCTGAGGAGAGAGTCGACGGTCTTTTCCTCAACCTTTTGGCGGACCCCATACTCAGCCCCCGGTTAGAGGAGTTTCATTCGCTCCACGCATCCAACATCCGTCCCCAGCCGCGTTCGCTCCTCCGCATCCACACCGACCGCCGTCGTTCCCAGCCATCAGCGGCGCGATAATCACAGGTTCGCGGGCCGCCAGCTGTCGCGGCGGTCGCCACCAATCGTCGCACACGTCCACGGCGCGACAGGCCCGTCGCGCGCGGCCAGCGACGGCCTGTCGCGCGCCGGACCGCCGATCAATTCGCGCTGGCGCGACTCCCCTTTTTCATAACTCACGCGCCGCAGCCGCCGGCCGCCACTCGCCGCATTTTCACCTGAGTCGCCCTGGTCGCCATGGCAACCAATTAACCGGCGCGGGAGGGAGGGACATACCTACATGAGAGGGGGTGGGGACGCGGCGCAGGCGGCCGCATTCGTTAATCGGCCGACCGAGAACAGCCATGGACGCCGTGCTGCCAAATTCTCGGCCGCCGCCCGACAGCCGGCCATTTTCCGCGGCGCTGGCTCGCCGCCGCATCTGGCGGCAGTTTGCACGGCCGTTTCGGGCGCGTTTGGGTGTCATTACGGCGACGATGCATGTGCCCCTCGCATGCACGTTCCAGGTGGGCGTGTGCGGCGAGGCCGCTGCAATCGCGGCGCTCGCCTGCCGACGTCTCGTGTTGGTTGAGCGGAACGCTGCAAACCCAAAGGGCGAAATTTACGTTCAGGCGACACCCTGGCCGGAGCACTGTTTCGTGTGTTCGCAGTTGGAGTCCGGGCGGGATGTCGGTCGAGTATGGACTCCGCAGTCCGATCTTCCACTCCGCACGTCCACCCTCCGCTTTAACGCAGTCAGGGTGAGGGCAACGTGGACCAGGAGACAGAGAGAGAGAGAGAGAAAGAGAGAAGGGAGGGAGGAGAGAGAGACCCGTTTCCGCCGGCGCCAGCGAGAGGTCCGATCAATAAACCAGGTGGGTGTCAGTTTCCCACGACCGACACGGTCGGGCCGACCGATCTTCCCCTCCTCTCCCGCTGCCAGCGCAGCGCGCCGTCGCCATAACCGAGCCGGAGCGTGGCTGTGGCGCCGCCCCCGCGGCCGCCGACCGTGCGCCGGTCCGCCGGCGGGACCGCTCACGCAGCCGCCGTCTCATGTAAAGTCAACGGCAATGAGATCAATTATACTAACGAGATCCCGGACAGCGTCGAACGATAATAAAGATCATTTTCCTATGCAAATACGCAGGTATTCTAAACAAACAGAGCCTAATAGTGCCGGGCGGGGCCGACTCCCATAAACGGCCATTACGGCGGGATCACGCCGCGCCGGCGGCCCACTTAATGAACTCGCCCGGTAATTAGATGTTGAATCAATTCCATAACTTAGCGGCGTCTGACACGGCCCGGCGCGCCGGCCGAGGCCAAGATGGCGGCCGGCCAGCCGGCGCCGGCCGCGGCCAGGCGCGGCCAATCAATCGTAACCGGTCTATCACGACGCCCAACTACGGCCGAATTATGGCATCCATCAGCGTTCGCAGTTTCATCAGCGCGCGGCTGAAAGGGCCGGCAGCGGTGCGATTTTCCGCACGGCCCGGCCGGCCGTCGGCGGCACTGGACGGCCGGTAATTGATCTGGCCGCCCGCCGCCTCCGCCGCCGCCGAGACGCGGCCGAGATCCGGACCTCTCTCGTCCGGCGGTCCGCCGCAGCAGCAGTGGTGCGGCGTCTGCAGGCGGCGGCCACCGCAGGCGGAGCGCTGAGCCGTCCGTGATCGGTACGCTTCTCCTCAGGCGGCTGTTCGTGCGAAAGTAGTAGGGGCACGCCGACGTGTACGGCAGTGCGTTTTCTCTCGCACCATCTCGCACATGGCCACAGGGCAGGTGGCGTGGTGGGTCTACCAACTTCACATAACTTAAATAAGAGCCCAACGGCGGTGCATGGAAAGAAGTGACTTCAGCATGGCATCAGTCATACCGTCTCCAAAAGCGGTCCTGCACCACTGGCTGTCGTGCGGTGGGCTGGAACGCCTCGGGACGAGCCGTCAGCTGGCTGCGGCCAAAGCCGCCTCGTGCAGAGCACGTTATCGGGCCACTACCTCGAGGGGAATCACGGTTCTGAGGTGCCGCACATGGCAGCCACCAGCGCAAACACTGGCACGGAACCACTGCAACCGGAAGTTGGCGCGTTGCGAGGCAGCCGAAAACCTGACTAGAAACTTCACTAGGCGGAATTTTCGTTTCTTTCCGAGAGCCCGGGCTCCCGCAAAGCCAAAACAAGAAGACAAGAACGTGTTTGTTTGTTTATATGTAGATAAAATTAATGGCATTATGCTATGTGAATTTTCTTGGAAAGCAGGAGGCTGAGTATCAAAGCTAAGCCCATCAATTGATTTCCTTGGTAAATTTCCAAAATTCTGTCATTGCAGTCTGGTCGGGCAGCCTTTGGTTTCTGAAAAAAAAAATCGTTCGAGTCGCTGGAGTGCTTGAGAGGTCAAACAAAAGCATGGCTAGAGACAGGGGCGTCGATTTCTGTAAATTATTTGGGGGATCGAGCCGTGTTCCCGCATACCAAACCTCTCCCAAATGGGAGTTTCTCTACGGATTTAGCCCACTTTATTTTGACCAACGGAAATTTATGAGTTTTTTGTTACTCTTGGTCAAACAAAAATTGCACTTATCTCCATGTATATATATACATGCAGATATATATATATATATATATATATACATATGTATATATCTACACAAAATAGGAAGATACATCGCTTTAGACATTATTCTTTACTATCAGCCTATTTCCTGTCTATTGCGGTCGTTTTTCGCTACTATTACTCATTTCCCTTTAAAACCGGCAGAAAATATTTGGTGGGGCCAAACCAACATTGGGTGGGCCCAAATCGTGCCAGATGAGAGGGCGCCAGGGCCCTCTCAAAAGAATACAAATCGACACTCCTGGCTAGAGATGTCTGAGCATTGCGAAGGTCTGGACCCCCATTTTCAGACACTGTATCATACGAGCTATGCCATGGGCTGGTGAGAAATGATCTCATGTCTTAGGGAGACACACTAAACAGTTTTCCGAAATCTCCGGCCCTGCAAACATTGTCCACGCACGTCCAGTGTTGGCGAAATGCCACGGCCAGTCAGAGCACCGTTTCCATGACATAAACCTTACTTTTATTTCAACAACACTGTCTGTGTTAGGTCTGTGAAACAAAAACAAGAGATGGAATTAAAGAAGGCCTTATATGACTGGCCAGTCGCTATGCGTGATGGCTCACGTCATATAGCAGCCATTTGCAGTATCTTTACTGTGTGCTGATTTAGCCAGCAAGGCTTCATTTACCCCTGGTGATATTCATCTGTTTCCCAGAAAGTTTGCATGATAATAAATAGGCAGCCGCAAAATTCGTCGACTTGATTCAATTCATCCCGAGTTTGGGATGGAGCCATTTCGCGAACTTCCAAGCGTCAACACAGCGCGTTCGCCGACATCAGGACGGCGATCAGAATCACTAGTCGGCGGCGTCCCCTCGGCGTCACGTTAACGGACCCCCGGAGAGGGGAGAGCGTCGAGACGCCGACGCGGGGTGTCCGGAGTCTCCACCCCCGCCGGGGTCGACCGAGGCATTCCTGGCGCGCCAGTTTGGCCGGCAGACGTGCGACGATTACGATCTGGCGCAGGAGAATGCGGGCACGTGCGACAGCGACCAGGCGCCGAATAGGCCGCCCCCGACGGATGGGGTGTCTCGTTAAAGGAAGAAACACGACGGGCGGAGCGAGCCGGCAGGCGGGGACGGGGAGACAGCGAGAAAGGAACGAAATGATGAGGGCAAGTCTGCGGGCCAGGCAGTTGAGAGAGGAGAAAACAGGTAGAATGGGAGGAAACGACATGAAATGCGGACGTCGAGGAAAATGCAATGGGAGTAAGATCAAACATTTTTGTAACATTTGATATCACATGTTTTCTGTTTGAACTCCAAATGCTAACACAAACTATGAATATCACACTGGGGTTGTAACTATGGTTTTTAAAGTCGCTTTCAGTCGGACTGTATTCCAGTTTGCTAAGCAATGCTTTTAGGCACAAAATGGTCTTATACAAAACAGATAGCAAGAAATGTGACTTAACTCAAATTTTTGCATGGCAGAAAATTTCGGACACGGAGTTCTTTCTTGGATCTCGACGTCTCGGAATATAATGCAGTAAGCCATCAGTTTATACGTAATTAAACGTATTAACATAACTGTGCAACCAAAACCTATCTGCAATACAAATGCGTTAAGTCTTCAGCGGTGTAAACACAACAAGGTCTCAGTTTGTTCACTTTTGCCAAATTGCATGCCATAACTATTATAATCTCCAGTACAAAAAGACAATTATTTACGTTACGCTGCCTTTGTATAGCTATTTCGCCTGAATAGAGTAGTCCGGTACATTCAGTAATGCGCATGTTTGTTACCGAATACATTTGTTAGAAGCATATCAGAGGCAACGATGATTCCTTTAGTGTTCCTTTCCTTGAGTATTCTCAAGTTATCGGCCTTTTAATGCAACAATCCATTTTCCGTCACTTTTGCATACCGTCATTTGCGTAAAAAAATTGCAACTTGGATTTTCCAGTCTCACCAGCATTCATCACTTCCACCTGTGCATTTCAAGCTGCATGGCCAAGCCAGTATAAAGCATAACGGCAAGTCCGGTTTATTCCATTTCCCGACTGAAGTGACGCGCTTTGGAGTGTATTCAGTTCGCAAAAAGCTGTCCAAACGAATTAGGGACAGGCTATAACGCTGTGATTTAGTATGGAAGCCATGAACGCAGATGAGAGACCACATTCGTCACGCCAAAAAGAGCTTGTTTTCATTAAGCTGCTGAAAAACATCATATGTAATGAGTGTGCATAACCGATTCCCAGATGATAACCAAAAGTTAACGATTTGCTAGTGACAGTGTTATTTCAGCTCTGCTCTTTCTATCGTGATAACTCTTGTCCACATGAAATGTGCTTGGAAAATTGCCTGCCATTGGCGTGTCATGCGGTTTTCTCATAAATGTTCACCGCAACTGAGACTTTGAACCAGATATCAGTGCGTTGCATGGTTGTTGGCTGGTATGATTGCACCACAGCATTTTTAAGCAATAATTTTGCCCCTATTAGCCCGCTTTTTATCGTATTAGAGACGGGCCTAACCGCTTGTCACATCCATTATGGCACATTTCAGTCTGCTTGTTGGATAAACGGTTCACGAGCTTCCATCACCGGGCAAGTGCCTGCCGTGCCGTGACGCATAATTTACAGGGGTTTCAATCCTCATTGTTTGGAAACAGCTCTCGCTGACACACAACAGACATACTTCTACCCTAATGCTATTACGGAATCATGCACATATTCCCCAGTAGGGTAGCTAGAAATTTTCGTGGAGATCAGGAGGGATGAACCATGCGCAGATAACGGAGCCATAGACCACCAAAAGATTAGCGCTAAAAAAAGAAACATGTGTTCAGGGGTGGCCGGCCTACCCTCTTACCTCAATCGGCTGCCTTGCTCGTTCTATACGAGATAATGATATTATTAAGACGTTATGATTTCCCAAGTTCTAGGAATTAGACGTGACGGCATGTATTTAAACGTCCTGTTGAGCTGCGAAAAGTACCAAATTTGTAAGCGCTTTCGCTTGCGGTGCTAATCCTCTTTCATTCGCGTACCACTCGCGGGCGGCATTTCTATATTCGCTGTATTACTCGAAAGCTATTTCAATATTTTCTCCACTGTGACTACCTTTCGCTACATTGTTCGCATGAAATCGATTTTGACTGTCGGAATAAGTCAAGTGCAAAAAATGTGAGTTTTCATTACCTTCGTACACCAACATTTAACACACTATGTTGGAGTTTGTTAAGCACACGTTATGCAACGAAACAGACACTTTCTCAAAATTGCCAATTTTATGTGCATAGCCACAGGTAGGGAACTGGGATAAAGGACAATATTTCAATAGCAGTTTGAGAGTTGTTCATCACGTTTTACCTGTTTCCAATAAATTTCAAAGACGCAAGAACATGTTGATAAATGAGGCAAAAAAAAACTTCATTAACCCAAATTTTTGCAGTTTCTCAACGAACTCGACAACATATTTTCTACCCCCGTCCATTTCCCCGCCCTGTTTCGCACCTCCCCCCCCCCGCATTTACGAGAAGTTCCGTGCAGACACCCCTTCAGCGGAGGCGCCTGACAGCTAACCTTTGCCCCAGGGCATTCGTGTTTGATCAGCGTCCGGCGCCTCAGGCTATTTGGAAATGGACGGCGCGCTGCGTGGCCCCGGCTCAAACAGCACCCAGACAGCCCGACATCTGAAAAGTTTAAAGTGGATTCGCACCATAATCGGATGCAAATATCACGCTAGCTCCAATTTGGAGTCATTATTGAATCAAATCATTTACAGGTCCATTAGAAACTTTTCGCTTTCCCTAATGGATATCGTGCAACATAATGGGGCAATTTGCCCTCCATTACGCTTGGGAAAATTATATGATAATGGCGTACCTATGTGTATAATTGCTTTATTCCTGGTATGCTAAAGACGGCAGCCAAGCATTGATCTGGCCTACTCTTACGGAATCGTTTTTTTCTGTATAAAATGGCAAAGCTATGTTAGAAATCTCCACCGATACTTTTTTGCTCAAAAGTTGACATCGATTGTGACCTGTTCGCGTCGATAATTGTTTTCAGGATCAAGGTTTTGTTTTGGTGTTGGGGATGTTTTACCGCGTTTAACCTCTCAGTCCGACATTAACACCACACAGTACTCTTCCCTGGACTCACTTTAAGCCACAAATAACGATTCATAATGCCGAAGAAGAAGCTGTGAAACGACTTGATTGGCTTGGCTATGGACACTAGAGGATATATTTCGTTATATCTTCTTCGAAAAACACGGCTTGTTGTTCGATCTTGGTTTGTTAGGTTTTGTTCAAATCAACCTGGAGTTTTTTTTTGGTAAAACTGTGATGTGATCCAGACGTGAATGTTGTGTCATTTTCGAGATCTTTGCAATTCTTTGTAAGCACTTTGTCCGCTATATCTCGATAATGATAACTTTTATCATGTTTCATAGGTGCTTTTCGTACATTTCTCTGGTTTCCAAGATTTTTATCTTTGTTTCTGTTTCGACACATGTGTTCTGTGTATGGGAACAGTCTCTTCCATACTCAAGTGTATTCCATGTCCGTTCACGTCGCTTTTTCATCTATCCACGCTCAGTTTATCGTCATCTATGTTGCAGCTCATTGTGAGTCCGTCCAGTCTTCTAGTGATATCTTGCTGCGTTCCTGGTAGTTTCTGTTTTCTTAGATTCGGCACCACTTTTTGTCCATTTCGATCTGTCGCACGACAAAGGCAAATCCGCCCCCCCCCCCCCCCCCACACACACAAACAAACCATCCAGTAGCAGTAGGCCAAGAGAGCAGAGCAGCGGCGGACACCGCAGCCTGACCGCGGTCAGGCCTGGACCACCCCGGGGCCAGCTCCATCTTCGTTGGCTCGGCGGCCAGCCAGCGTGGCCCCTCCCCGCGCCGCCACAACACCCCATTATCGTTCCAACACGGCCCACATCAGGCGCCGCCGCGCGCGCTGATGTTTTGACAGTTCTCGGCCGGTCTGATTGATAATTTGTCACCCGGCGGCGGAGTTTCTTTCGCGGTTTCTAATTAGCATGTAGCGCCTAAACAAGCACCCGGCTAAGTGGTTTTCAGCCGTGGCCGAGGATCGCCTTCAGGTGTCTCGTTATAAAATCATTATTCATCTGTGTTGTCGGTCAGTGCCGCAGCGCCCAGCTATGTTAATGATTTGGCACCCCGCTTTCAGCGGCGCCGGTAGGTACCGGCGGTCCGTCTGTCAGAGGCTGTATGGGTCACCCGCCGTCCGGTGACCTGGGACGTCCGTCAGAGGCTGTACGGGCCGCCCCGCCATCCGGTGACCTGGGACGTTTGTCAGAGGCTGTAAGGGCCGCTCCGCCGTACGGTGACCTGGGACGTCTGTCAGAGGCTGTACGAGCCGCCCCGCCGTCCGGTGACCTGGGACGCGTGAGAAGCCCCGCAACCCCTGTGGGCCGGAGCTATCGTTTACCGAGCCTGTTTGTTTGGCAAGAGGCGTGTGACGTATGGGCGGGTCGTTTGGAGATCCTGATGTAGGAAACGTGTGATTGAGCTTTGTGGTCTCGTGTTCCGGAAATTTCAGATGCGTAGAACGCTCCACGCCCAGGCAAGCTGCGCTACTTTATGCGTGCTTCGAAACATGGTTGGAGATTGAAGAAATTTTAGCATGAGGCCTACGACAATGACTAGAAATAAAGTATCTGAAATTCTAACCAGGTCCCTCCCCAAACAACTATTTGGAACACCCAGCCATGTTTTGAAGATAACATTTTGGATTATTCTGGACGATGCTTGAACCACCGTCTAATTCTTTTCACAGAAATAAATTTTTCGTTCTGCAATTCATTCATTTCCATTTGCCCTTCTGATTATTTTCCAGTTGGTGGGATTATTAAATGAATACACAAATTGTTATCAATATATATAACTAAGTAAAAACTTTCTTAGACCTCAGAATGGGGCATTCAAGCAAAACTCCAACCACCAGATGGCTCTGCGTGGCAAAGCCATGCAAAATAGCATGAATATGTAATTATGTAATGTGACGTCTAGGACATCTATTAAGTTTTTATACTGATGTTAAATATGCAATGTCTTCCCTCAAAATCTGATATAGTTGTATACCTATGCAAAATGCACCGTCATTACGCGTGCGTTTGGGCCAAATGCAAGGTAAATGTTCGGCAAAGGCGACCAGCTCCTGGAACATATCATTTGCAGGTTCTTTTAAAATTAACACGATCGGAAGGAGGAAATCGACAGCAGATAATTTTAATAGACAGAGCAACAACATGCGCTTCAGTTTGTTTCAGCATTAACTCCGATGCATTTTTGGACTTAAATTTTGTCCGGTTTGCGGTGATCAGGTGCTAGCAAGGTATCCCGAATAAGGAATCTGCGTAGCACGCATTTTAAAAATCCGCGATAAAATCCAGAACAACTGAATATTCCCGCTGGATATCAGTCGTAATATAGTCATAAATATACCCAGGATCCACTTTATGCATATGTTTGCCAATACGTTTGGTTAGTGCGGCTCAAATGAAACGTGTGCGCAGTAAAAGTTTGACTCTTTGAAGTCCATCACCATCTAGCTATTTGTATCTATGGCTGAAAATGCAATGCAATACTTGTGTGAGAGATTACAAAGGCCTGCTCAGTTATTTTCTTGGACTGAAGAACTTGAACTTTTCCAACAAGCCTTCGGTGACGGAGCCGGGAAATAAAATGAGGAGCACACATGGTGAGTTGACATGCTCAATTTTCGCTGTCATCAGTCCGGAGGTCCTCCTTGCCATCGACAATCCTTACAATCATCGCAGCACTTAGCTGAGCTGTTGGCATAAGTTCATAAATATCGAGAAATTAACGTGTGTTTTACGGCAGTCAATCAGATACAAAATAATGTGATCTGAAACGTCTTTTAACTTCAAGGGAACCAGCGAAAATAAGCATGCAAACCAGTAGTCAAGTTAAGCCGATAACATAATGTAACCTAGTTGTTCGGTGTGTGGTTGATTTTCGCCTGAAAATCAGAAGTGTGCGTGTGATCATGATTTCATGTCTTCCTTTTCACACTTTTTGTTGAAGCGGAACCGCTTTTTTGGTTGCGGTTATTGGAGCGTGATGGTGTTGCAAGGTTTAAAAACAGCCACGTTTGCTTTCTCTGACCACTGGGGAGCAGTAGTGACATACCCAGCTCATGCATACACTTTGCACGCATCCATCAAGGGTTTGTTTTTCCGCACGAGCCATTTTTACCGTCTGGCCGAGCGTAAAGCAAAAACGAACTGTTATAGCTGACAGTTCAGTCCACTCAGCAAAACCTACGACTGCACATGAAGCTTGTTCACTGAACATGTGAAATAAACGCAGTGGAGAAGTTCTAATGCACTTGCTTTATGTCACACGCTATTCAGCCTGGTCACATTTGTTTCTGAATAAGATGGGTATATCGGAAAAATGGAATGCATGTTTCTATTACAAGACGTTTTTCTGAGGGAAATTTTCCCTTTCATAAGCACACTTCCGAATTTCTTAACTTACAGCTGAAAAGTGGAAAGATGGTTGAAGTACATCGGAAATAAAAAACGTTTATACGCATTGAAAGAAGGCACGTCTTTCTTAGATACGCATAAGATTGGTGTGAACCACCAATGCATTCAGAATTAATCGGATTCAAAATTTTTGACACCGTTTGGTAGAATGACAGTGAAGAATGGTTGTAAGCCGCAATGGAATCGGTAGCAATATTAAATTGTTCCAACCGAACTGATAAATGTCGGGCCTATGCGTTCCAGATCCTTACCAAAACATTTTTAATGCTTTATGTCTCTGTTGTCTACTTTGTTGTACAGTATGTTTACTGCGCATTGTTTCAGGAGATGGTAGTTCTATCGTAAACTGACCCGTCTAAGTTTCCCAGTGAGAAGCAGCTGAGCTGCTGCTCACTAGGAAACTTGCTGGCCATTGGGATGTACGCTGGTTTGCGTACAGCCCACTGGAGGGTTTGCGTACAGACCCCAGTGGGCTGTACGCAAACCAGCTTCCTACCGCGGAGGCCATTTGTACGGCCGCGCGGTAGAAAGCTTTTTTGCATACAGCCCCCAATGGGCAGCAGCTGACCTGTGTGCGCCTTCCAGCGGGCAGCAGCTGCTTCCAGCGGGCAGCAGCTGACCTGTGTACATCTTCCAGAGGGCGCAGCTGACCTATGTACAACTTCCAGTGGACAGCAGATGGCCTGTGTACGTCTTCCAACGGGCAGGAGCTAACATGTGTGTATCTTCCAACGGGCAGCAGCTGGCTTCTGGACGTCTTCCAGCGGGCAGCAGCTGACATGCGTACGTCTTTCAGCGGACAGGAGCTAACACGTGAACGTCTTCCAGCGGGCAGTAGTTGATCTGTGTGCGTCTTCCAGCGAGCGCAGCTGGTCCGTTTACATCTTCCAGCAAGCAGCAGCTAACCTGTGAACGTCTCTCAGAGAGCAGCAGCTGACACGTGAACGTCTTCCAACGGGCAGCTGCTGACCTGTGTACGTCTTCTAGCGGGCAGCAGCTGACCTGTTTGCATCTTCCAGCGGGCGCAGCTGACCTGTGTACGTCTTCCAGCGAACATCAGCTGACCTGTGTACGTCTTCCAGCGGGCAGCAGCTGACCACCTCCGCTCAGGGCCGCCCAGTAATAATGCAGACGGGCTGGATCACGTGCATTCTTGGCCCGACTGGGGCTGATTGATTCTCCACTTGGGTGGTCCGACCGTCCGCAGACCTACATTGTAATTTCAAATTAAAACAACGGCAGGACAAATCACTTTACCTGATGTTAAATTGCCACCTCCAGTGGGCCGGGATGGGCGCGATAGTCGCGGCGGCCGCGGGCGGTCCTACACGGCCGGGCCAGATGGGCTAATGGCGCCAAGCCGCACTATCGGTACCAGCCCCGAGGTGCTGCGGTGAAGAAAATAAAGCCAAACCTGTGATTATGCCCTGGAAACCCGCGATAAATGCTAATCATGGCCGCACTTAACAATTCACGAATAAATAATTTATCGCTGTTTGAGGAACTCCTTGTTGAGCCTTGTTAGCCCCAATTTATGCATTTAATGCTATTTTCTTTAATGAGGGGGCGTTGCGCAACGATAACTACTACGGCTTATCTAGCATTAGACCTCCCGACTGGGTCGTTGCCTGTGCATCCGTGACTCAGACAATAATAGCAGGGCGCACGCTCGTCTCAATTAGAGAGAAAGAGGGCGCGGACCCGACACACTGTGGCTCGGGCGGGGCTCCGGGTGGGGCGTCGCTCTGTTTCCCACGTAAGGCAGGCGGCGGTCGCCGGTCGGTATTGGGAGGATGCGGCGGCAGGAACACCCGGCCGTCCGCCGCACGCCGTCACACATCCCAGGGCCGTCTGCCGATGACTTGTGTGCAGTCTGACCCAGTCGGACGAAGCCGGAGCCGAGATTACGCGCCGATTTATCCGCTTTTCCTGCCGGAGGCGACATCTAACGAGTTGCGGACTCGGGCGATTCTCATATGCATCACGGATACCGCGCGGGAAACATGGAGCACAGCTGGCTGTCAGCCTAACTACAATCTCGCGCCGCTGCGTCCCAGGCAGAGCCCATTTAGCGTCGGGACAAATTGCGGGGTGCCTCGTCATACGCCTGCGCCTCGCGGCCGCTGGCGCCGTGGCCGCCGACTGCAGGACTCCAACATGGCCGCCGGCGAGCGCGCGTCCTGGGGCGGTGCAGGGCGCGGCCGGCGGCCGGCGGTCAGACCAGCGCCGCCGCGCTAACCAGCCTCGCCAATGGCTCAATTCTGGCGGCGCGGCCGGCGGCCGGCGGCGGTTCTGCACGGCCGTCCGGCGGTCGTCACGCGATCCGTCGTCCGCCCGCCGAGCGGCGCGCGGCCGCCGCCGACATTTTTTACAGGGCGGCGGCAGCGCTGTCGGCCGGCTGCAGCGGCGGCTGCCCGTCAAAGCGCCATAAACATGTTGTGAGGTCTGTCCGACGCCGGACGTAAAAACGTACAAACACGGCCGGCGGCGGCGGCTGCTGCGTGGCGCTGAACAGCGGTAGACAGCAGCGCGCTATGCGGCGCTGAACAGCGGCCGAAGTGGCCCGGCTGACCCCCCGCCCCCCGTCGGCCGGCGACGTCTGGGCTAAAAACTTCGTACCCATGGAAGTCCGTCGAGCTCCACGTCGAATGACGACGGGCGTGGACTGGGTGTTGGACGAAGACCTCGCAAAAAGCCCATGCTGTAAGCACATGAGCACAGTTGAGAAGCATGTCGTGGGCTGCGGCTGCTGTCTGTCCCCTCGTGCAGCGCTGGGCTTACAGCGTCCAGTTTAATGTGTCCATAAAGACCCCTGGCGAGGTCGAAGTTTTTCAGCTTGAAAGTACTTCTGCTCAGAGGCTGATGGATAGCCACTTAGCCCTCTGCAGCTGGCGCTATCAAAGTCCCTGGCATGCTCAAGGGACTGTGTTTTGTCGAAAAGAAACGGAATCGGTACATCCTCTCTGACATCCACAAGACCCTTGTCAACATGCACAGACACACCAGCGGCTCGTCCGCCTCACGAGCGGACAACACTCGGACGTCGCGTGCAGCTGATGATCGGTTCCATGATACGAAAAGAAGATGGTAAATGGCTGGGCAAGACAACACATAATGGCAGAGATCCGACAATTACCCGGGCCTCATTATGAGAGCACACCACGATGACAGGGAAATTATCCGCGCTTGTTCTAGCCGCCGCATTATTCCCCGTGCACAGACGGACGGCCGTCCGGCTGGCTGGAATTAAAGTGCACCATTTGTTCGCCCCTAATTACGGGTGGCCGCGACGGGGCCGGCCATTTTTACACGCAGCGCGGCGCGGCCGAGTGTCAGGTTCTCGCGCGCGGACGCGCCGGCGGGCCCGGCCTCGGCGCGCCGCGGCCGCCGCCGCCGCCGCCGGCCGGGCCGATTAGAGCTGCCGGAGTAATGGCATCTGCGGCCCGGCCGCCGCCGCCGCACCGCGCCGTCCGATGCCACGATACTGCTATTTATGGTCATACAAATTAAAGCAGTATTTTACACGGCTGGCGTGAGATTTATTCTCCGGGTCTGGTCGGCCAGCGTCCATTTTGTTTTTGTGCGTGCGGCGGAAAGATGGAGAGGCTGTTTTGCTCAGACAAAGAAAACAACTAGTCAGTGCGGCTGAGTTAGGTCCACTCATGTTACGAATAAAGCTGTTGCCTGAAGCCGCCACTAATTGATCATCGAGGGTTGCTCAGTGCCCGTTGATGTCGTACTGTCTGGGACGTTATAGCTTACTGAACGGAACGAATGGTAAAATGTGATATGAAATCTTGCATCAGTGCTCTTTTTAATCATTGAAGTTGACCAGTAGCAGATTGAAGAGTTGCTTTCTCATACTTATGACGATACGCTTGAACCGTAACTGTTTGCATTTCTGACGGAACAGTTAATTTGGTTGTTTGCTTTCAATTCGTTCTTTCTCGTGGATTTATCCAGATGTTGCGAAAAACTTGGATTCTTTTTCTTTTTTTGCCGCATGGCTATCTCGTACCAGTGGAAACCATCGCCATACTTTGCCCAGACACGTGTTCCATTTCAGCGCCCTCTACCATTCTGTCGAATCCTTTCAGACGGTTCCAGGTCATTGGTTTTCATTTCTGTTTTTTTTTATGCACGTTTGGTCTGGGTAACTTGCTACGATGTCGCTCGTCAGATCCCGTACCGATACTGAATGCGTGGACAACCCTACGCCCGATCGGGCAACCTCAGCCCAGCTCAATTCAGTCGTCGATCACGGAAAATGTTAAAGAAAGGAGTCGATGCATCCGCCCCCCCCCCCCTCCCACCACCACCACACACCGATGCTCTCTGAGGAGCGCTTGTCCCAGACTGATTCGCCTCGGTCGGCTGTCGCGCACCGGTCTCTGCAGCGCTGGTCACGGCCAACTCCCAGGGGGTGAGACAAGTGTGACCGCTGACTGGCCGCCGTCAGGGTACCGCCGCCGGAACCGAGCTGGTCCACAAAACCAGCACCGGCCATCAGCAGCGGTCACATGCCGAAAACGGGGGGAGGCTCACGCATGCACGGTCTTCGGTGATTAAAACCGTTGAAACGGTTGGAACGGCTGTTGTGCCTGGTGACATCAGTCATTTTGAGGGTTCTCCATTGTTGCTCCATCGGCTCTCACATTAAATTCGGAAATCTTTCAGTTGTCGGTCAACACTGGGGCTGCTAAACGATGTCAAGCAGAGATACGACTTGACCCATTTCGTCCAGTTCTGCTTTATGTACTGTCGAGCGAGTGTCAGACGCACTGCAGCGTCTACAGTCCCCCCCCCCCCCCCTCCTCTCCCCTGACGGCGTCCTTCATGATCCGCCGCCGGCCATCCCCCTGGGCGCTGGGCGGGGGCGGGGTCCCGCCCCTGACTGACGGTGGTCCCCCTCCCTGTTGGCAGTAGCGGGGGTTCTTCGGGAGGCGGTTACCAGCCATGTTTTATGCCTACCCCTTATCTATTGCATTCGCTCTTTTTATCATTATCTTTTTTGAAGCCGGCGGAAAATATTGGGGCTCTAACCAGCATTGGGGGAGGAACAGGACAAAAATACGAATTGACAACCATGGTACACTGTTAGCATTTGATTGCAAATAGGGGAAAAATGACCCCATGAAATAGAACAACTGGAGATTTTCAAAATAAAACTACAGGGCTTTTTCACTTTTCTTTTACTTTGAACAAACCACTTGTGACAATAGCCAATTTTTGGAAAACTATTGCCATAAGGGGGCCAACTGACCCCTCCGACCCCCTCTACCTACGCTACTGGCTGGCAGGTTGTGAAGACTGACGGTGCCGAGAGGCTACTGAGCAACTGTACCTTTGGATCACGTTTTGATTACTCGTGACTTTGTATATTATTCACAAATATATCATGGCTTTGCATTTATGCCCATATCATAAATGTCCCATGTTATGTTCATGGACCATGACACGAAAGGACGTTGGTATAAATACATTCAGGCACGTAGCCAAGGGCGGCCATGGGGGCCATGCCCGCCTCCCCCCGAGCCAAACGATCTACACTATATATTGAACGATTTTGTAGGAATACGGAATAGTGGATCATACATATGGTACAAAAGAAAACATTGTATGTTTTCTTGTACGATAAATATGAGGCTCATAACGTAAAACTGTCGATTTTTCCTATAAATTTCGTCATATGCTAGTGGCATATGACAAAATTTGCCTATGGTCCCCAGCCCGAGGAAAATTCTGGCTACGTGACTAATTCTGACTACGATGCATTTGTCATCAGATAGCTCTGTTTGTAAATAAATGGCATAAAAATGTTCCAACAGTTTTCAGATCGCCCAGTCAAATGGGTCTTAGGTGGGAAAGCAATACTGGTGTCCATATGGATGACAAGGCACTGATCGGAGTGGGTTTCACCTAGGTTTTAAGGTGGGACAGACTGTGTGAGATATTACGCATAGTTTAGAGTTGGGTCTCACGTGGTCCTCAAGGCTGTGCGGAACACCTTCTGTCCCTTGTACGGGTCTGTTATTTCCAATCCACATCTTAAATAAAATCTCGTATAATTCTACTTTGTTAAAAGGAATGCCCAACTGGATTTCACATGGCCCAGAAGAAGATCCACAAAACATAATTCCAAAGTGAGCCCGCACCGGTCAATGTTCCAGCTTCATCTGGGTGCCCATATCGTTTCCCGTCTGGGACCCTCGGCCCGAGTGCAGTGCCTCACAATGGTGTCCAATGACTGGTGCAGTTCCTCACAATGGTACCCAATGACTGGTGCAGTGCCTCACAATGGTGTCCAATGACTGGTGCAGTGCCTCACAATGGTGTCCAATGAGACCCAGCTGCGGCTGCACGCTGGAATTCAGTTTTTTTTAACGGCCATCAGCTCCGCTCTAAACACTGCCTTTTAAGACTCCTTTTGGTCGGTCGCACTGGTGGGGCCCACATTTACACGGTCGGGACCAGGGCCCTTCCAAGACAACACTGGGACACCGCGCTCGAGCAGCGGTCGGCCGACCGGCGACACCCTGCTCAGGCAGCGGCCGGCCGATCGGCGGCCGTCTGATCGATTCCCTGGCGACCGAGGGGGCGGCCAGGTGGCCGCGGCGGCCACGCCCGGGCCGGGCGGCGCAGGCCAGGTCCCGGCCAGGAGGACGGGTCATGACCAGGAGGACGGGACCCGATCAGGAGGACGAGTCCCGGGCGGGGAACCTCCGCCTCGGTCCAGCTCATCAGTCCCGCCGGCTCTGTGGACAGGCCGCGGCCGTCTGTGAGCCGTGGCCCACGGTGTCGGTCCGTGGATGGGGAGGGTGCCTTTTCAGACGTGATGCGTCCTGGTCCTTCCGACACGGCGGCCGCGTTCAGTCGTTCGTGCTGTGACGTTCGTGCTGTGACTGTGACGTTCGGTGGGCCCATTTATTTGTACTGCCGGTACCGCGAGGCTGGGAGAGCTCTGTTGTGATTCGGACGCTGGAAAACTGCTTCATCATCCATCATAGTCCTTTTAAGATAATTAATTACCTGCATAATGTATGATGGCTATAAAGTTACTCCGAAGCCATTCTTCAGCCTTGTTATCATATGTTCTCGCCAGCATGCTCTTGTGTTACTCTGTGTGATATTAACGATGCTACTACTCAGGACTGTGCCAGACAAAAATTCTACTCCGGGGCCATCAATCAAGCTGTCGGGTTCGGACGGTGAACGCCGCGCAGATTGCCGTACTGCAGTAATTTCAGCACAACGTTATCAATAAAGGGCCGACAGTGTGCTGTGCTATGTTCATAAAAAGCGCTTCTAGCAGGGAAGGAAACAAATTATTATGATCCATGACACCCATGAAGCTCTCAAAAGCGTTTCGAGACATGTTAGTGAACATTATGGGCAGACTATTTAATCAGTATATTCTGGAAGCAAAAAGTTTTGTTAACTGAAATTCAAGAATTGTTCACTTCGGCGAAAACCTTCTCTACGCGCTTTACGTCGTCGTAGCTACATACATCTTGTCGATTAAATATACAACAAGGTAAACATCACTATATGGCAGTCAAACTTACTTAACGTTAAGTGGTCACTTCTCGAAACAGCATGGTAGTGGTTATCGTTTGCGAAATCTTGTGTAACAGACAAAAAGCAATTTCCATCTCACTAGACGCTTTCTGGAACGACATGTCTCTCAACAATGTCGCTCATTTCGCGAGTTCGAAATTTAATTCAAAGAGCACGGCAATTAGGGTTATTCCAACGTACTCTTCTCAAGTGTTTCCTTCTTCATGTCACACTTTATGTGCATCATAACAAGTTCAGCATTTGTTTTATGGGGTTTTGCTGCTAGCCAGTTGTAAAAGTAAAGAAGGTTTATCTTATCGCCTAATGAAACAAAGACGTCCTGAAATACGCCTGGAGTGGCGCATGATCACGATTCTTGTTTGGATACTTTTAAAGCAACTTTTGTCGAAGATGTATCAACATGCTCCAACTTCGAATGGGTATATGAAAGTCTAGGGCCAACTGACATAACAACCCTCTCTACATAACGGAATATTTCTCCTTAAATGCGGGTTGATTGATGATGATAGTTGAATAATGTGATGTGTAACAAATCGCAGTAACCTCATTACTTCAACTTCCCAACCACACATTAAATCAATGTCAGAGAATGTCTCTGGTTACTAATTTGAAGCCGGCGAGCGCGAGACGCACGCATCTGTACTTTCCGAAAATCTGTTTTAATAATGGGGACGGTACGTACCATAAAATCCCAGACCGAGTCCTTTCGATGTGACCCTTTTTTGGCATACAACCCACAGTCAAACGATATCCTTATGAATTTTCTCGAGGTCGAGTCGCGATCATTGCAGTGATCAAGTTTTTGTTTTCATTTTGTTTCCAAAATAATGGGATTATAATAATACCGTGCGTTTCGGTAGTTTCAGCAGCGTCTTGCACTTTTCGACCGCTTCGCAATTTAATGACTTGGCAGATCACGAGTATTCACATCTCGCTGAAACATTTGGGCATTAGACCCGGATTTCACCAGAGTTTTAATAGTAATCACTCTTCCGGACTGACTGTCGGTGACATAATGGAAAAAAGGTTCACTGAGAGTGAAATCCTTCCAGATTCGTCCACAGTGCTTTCTGTTGCACTCTTTTTTCAAATTTCCTTTCTGTTAAATGTCTAAGTGAAGATGCGCTTTCGAGAGTTTGTGTAGCTATCACGTCACTGACGTGGCTATTTTCAACAAAACAAAAGGGCCCCTCTTTACAGCGTGGATAATTTCCCGCATTAAAGCATTAGGTATCAATGCTCTCATTAACCACTGATAACACAACGTTGGTTTCACACGTGTCGAAATTCCGACAGTGTCCCGTATCCCGGAGACAGACAGACAACTGGCACCCTGTCTGTTGGGCGCTGCGCGTGCCCTCCCCGGCCGTGTTTAATATGACGGCGGCGCCCCCTTCCGGCTCGGCTCCCCTCGGCCGCCCCTCAGATGCGGGCTATTTAGTAGTTATGACAGCGGAGCGGGCCCCGGAGCCGCTCCGGCCGCCTAATTGGCCTGATGGCCAGCTCCAGTGTGAGGGTGGTCCCCGCGGCCAGCTGTGGCGCGACCAGCACGGGAGGCCCGGCACGGCCGACTCCGGAGACCAGCACGGGAGTTGGCAGCACCGTCATCTCCGGAGACCAGCAATGGAGGACCAACACGGTCGTCTCCGGAAACAGTACAGGAAGGTCAATACCGTCACCTCCGGAGACCAGCACATTTCCGGAGACTAGCACGGTCGGCGTTCTCTGCTGAAACCTGGCAGGGTGTTCCTGGTACCGTTCGTGTCGCTCAGATCCAGACGGCAGCGGTGTGGGTCGAAGGAGGCCCACACCGCTGGAAGAAGTCGTCAGACTGTTGCCTGACGTTCGAGCGCTGTCTGAGAGCTAACCTTAGGTCAGACGTCCCACGCAAATCATCCTACCAAACACTCACAAACATCAGCCTGACGATGAAATGCGTTTGCATTGTTCCAGTTTTTTTTTCTTGTCGATTATTTAAATTAAGCGTCTGGGGAAGGATTTCACAAACTAACCTCCATTGTCTGCCTAGTTTGCTAATCGCTGAGCCTGAGGTCACCCGTACTGACCTTTCACTAACGCATATTACTTTGCCACTCTCAGAACAATGAGCCATTGTTTACGACCACTTGGTTTGCCAGTTCAGTCGTGAAGCCTCTATATGGGTTTCTAAGTATCATTCAGCCAAGAATACCGCAGCGGAACATCGTTGATTTGAAGTCGTACAGTTCATATGCGGTGGGGAATATTTCGCAGATTATCAGTCTTTGGTCCAGGTATTTTGTTTAGAGACTGTTTGACTGCTGCCTTACACTGTTTTCGACCACTGCCAACATGAATTTATCATTAGTGCCATACACTCCCTCCGCAGATCTCCACAAAACCAAGGGGCCGTCACAGCTGACGGCTTCTCGATTGGCCATCGGCTCACTGGCAATGTACCGATGACGGAACATTGGCTGTGACAGGCTGCGTTTATGTCGGTAATTCATATCGTACGGAGCAATACGACTGGAGGCAGTCGGCCGCCGCTGATGCTCATTGCTCCATTGTTCTGGAGGTGCGGTGCTGATACCCTGACACTGGCTGCCAATAGATATCGTGTTTCCGCTCCGGAGGTTCACGGGCGGCTGCATTTACGGAGAACCTGCCCACGGGCGGCTCTATTCACGGAAAGCCTGTCCGCGGACGGCATACAGACGATATTCCCCGCGCTGACAAAGCCAACGGGGAACGGCCGGGCCGGGCTTGTTTCCGCGTTTGGCGCGGCCGCTCCGGCGGTGGCAGCCCGTCCCGTCCGTCGGCGAGCCAGAGCCGGCGAGCGCGCCCCGGCGCCGTCCGAGTGACGAGACCCCAGCCGCACGCCGCCCCGTCCCCCGCCGGCGACAGTGACGGGCCGTGACGGCTGCGACGGCCGTGACGCGTCGAGAGGCGGCTCCGGCCCGACCCGACCGTCGCCGGCGCCTCCCGCCGGGCCCGGCTCTGCCGTGCGATCGATACCTTGGATTCCGGCGCATTGCTTTGCACGCGTCCCTGTCTGCAGTCTGACCGATGTGGCGTACCCCGTCCACTAGAGGTGCCCCGTCTGACCGATGTAGCGTTCTCTGCCCCGCTCCGGCGCCGCGACCGCCGCGCGCGTGAGGTCCGGACCACCCGGCCAGGGCGGCGCCCCTCCCCTCGTTAGCGGCACGGAGACACAGCGCCAGACGGACGCACGGCATCGTAATTAGACACCGAAACCCGCTAATATGGGAAACTGGGCTCCCAATGAAGAACGTTTACCGGCCGGGATCACCCGGCGGACCGGTGTCGTTAGCGACCCCGGAGTCGCTAGTCCGAAAACACGCGGAACCGTCAGACATCCAACTATAATCTCGTAACATGTGTACACAAAGTGGGGATCGCTTATATTACACTTAGCATCTATGTAAATAGATGTTTTCGTGATAGTTTCCCCAGATTTCAGTCCTACCTAGTTAGCTCAGAAATTAATGTACAGTCGATTCATAGAGGGATTGCAACTTGACCTTACTTATTCTAGCAACATTTCTGAAACGAAACATAATAATGCGTTTGAGTCAGAAGTGATGAACGTTTTTGCGCTCTGGCGCGCAAGCTCATTTACATCGACGTTGATTTAGGTCGTTGTTCTAGCATTCTTCCGTGCACGTCAGCCCCTAAGTCTGACGGACGCCTCTTCGGCAAGCCAATAAATAATCAAAACAATACCGCGATAACAATCAAAAATACACAGACTAGTGTGAAATCCAGGTGAGAATACGGTCTGGACTTCACCCACCTCATCACAAACTGTCCGCCAAACATCTACTGAGTCCTGGACACGACTGCGGGCAGGCCGGCCGGACAGTCGCACCGCCCCGGACCAAGGGCCTCGAGCGGCCTCTCGGCAGGGCCCGACCGGCGGCCCCCGGCTGCGGCAGGGGCCGGCGAGCGTGGACGGTGCCCTCAGTCCTCCTCATCGATAGGAACCGTGGCGTGGTTGTACAGACCCTCTGACATGAGCGACAGCGCCAGCGGGTTGCGCAGGCCCAGCGACTTCTTGATCTTGGCGCGCTTGTTCTGGAACCAGATCTTGATCTGGGACTCATTGAGGCTGAGCTCCTGCGCCAGGTCCTGGCGGCGTTTCTCGGTCAGGTAGCGGTTCTCCTGGAACTCCACCTTGAGCCGCGCCAGCTGCTCTGAGGTGAACGCCGTCCGCGGCCGCTTCTCCTCCGGCGGCTTCCGCTTCTTCACCTTCCGGCTGCGCGGACCTGCCGACACCGGAGTCACCCGTCAGAGGTCAGAGGTCGCCTGTCAGAGGTCAGGGGTGACTATTCACCGATCACCGACCACGGGTCGCCGGTCAGAGGTCAAAGGTCGAAGGTCGAAGGTAGACCGGGCAGGTGACCTGAAGCGGTCACCGTTGGGAGGGCTTGGCCTTGAAGGGACCAAGCGTCCAATGGTGGCAGTATCTCGAAAAAATTGCTCCTTTTAATTATTCGATGAAAAGGAGCAGGAGTGAGCGCAATATGACAAGATACTGTTGAGTGAGGCACAGCCTGGTAATTCAGTAAACAAAGACATACGTTTTACACGCTGTTACCAACTAGATCCTAGAGGCCATACTAGTCAAAGCCACAGGTTTTAAGCTTTTATTTGCAGGTGAAGGTGTCCCCAAACACCGCGCACAGCTCGTGAACTGTCAAACGGAGAGCACAGCGTACCCGTTATTTTATTCCGTCAGCTTCCGACGGGACGGAATATTTTGTTTCCGTACCCGCTTCCGACGGGACGCCCAGGTTCTAAAACAGTCCTCAGTGCACACCTGCTGTGTTAAGTATGAGACTGTCACCCTGCGAATAAATGCACGGTTCAATAAATGGCCTGATATTCTCAGGCAGGCTCAGCTAACAGCAGTCGTCAAGAGCCATTATCAGTTCCGCACTTCCTCCTGCCACGCAGCTATTTGCATATCAAGTGTACCTGCTTTTAACAGTTCTCCCCACGCCTCGCCTGTTTTCGTGAGCTGCATTCAAGTCAGCGTAATTTTCGCTGACGTGCACGCTTGTATTTTTGCCTCTGAATAATGATCTTGTGGTGCAACCTGCACCTGTCTAGGTGCTGCTGTGTGAAACCGCTGAGAGCGGCTGAGTTTCGGCCGTTCACCCCGCATTCGTCTGCTTCCTGAAAAATTTCACTTTTCGATGTTTATCACAGGATACTAGGAACAAAACGTCTCAAGGAATCAATTTGGTCGCAGGTCAGTGCGTGCTTACTGACGGTTTCAATCACCATCACTCAATCATGACAACGTTATCTTACGTGATGTCGGCATGGCAAAGGATTGCATGACTGCTGTCCCTACTTATGATGCCGTTACGCACGATATTGGCCTGAAATACTGCAGCCACTGTGACGTAAGTTGGCAGGACATTTTTAAACCTGTACGACAGGTCTGGAATGCGCTATGGAATACATTTTGTTGCAAGTAACTTTGGTGTTCATCTAGATGATTCTTTGAAGTGGAAGGGTCATGTTTGTGGGGACAGTTAAATGTGGCCAGAGTCATTTTGAGCCAATTTCTCTCCATACAATACGCGTAAAAATTCGCCAAAGTTGGTGAGGCGCCACCCGATCTGCCTTATGGGATCTTACCTACACCCATGAGAAAGATGTAGATGGCTATCCCTACCTCCATTCCTCTTCTCACTCATCCAATGAACATCCCCGCAAAAACTATTATCATCAGCTGACACCTGCAAAGGGTGCGAACACCAGTTGACGACCGCTCTCAATAACCGCCAAAATCACCATTCAGACCCTCTGCCATCTGCGCCCAACAAAGCAAGACCGGCTACCCCGTCGCCCTCACGGTGTGGGAAGAGGATCGCACGGGGAGGACCAGACACCGGCTGGCATCTCTCGCTCTCTCCGACCTCGGACCGGAGCTTCCTCGCCACACGGCGGCCGCAGCGTCAGTTAGCCGTCCTGCACTGCCCGAGCTCCGCCGGGCCGGGCCGGGCCGGGCCGCAGCCTCACCCCGACACCGCCGCCGGCACGCCCGGCGGCAGCGGTCCGATCTCGTCAGCCGATAGAGGCAGCGGCGGCGGGGCGCGCCGGCCAGCCGCGGGGGGCGCCGCCGGCGGCCGCTGCGGCCGAGATCACCTGCCGCCGCTCGCGCCAACAAATTACCGCGCGCCCGCGCCGGACCAATCACGGCTGCGGCCGGGCCGGCGCGCAAATGGCCGGGCCGGCATGGCAGCCGGCGCCGGCGGCGGCGGCGGCCGCGGCTCGGCCGGCCCGGGGCTGGGACGCCGCCGCCGCCGCCGCCGCTGCGCCGGGCACCGGGTCAGCAGAGCGTCAGGTGGCTCATGGCCGGAAACGACTCCCGCTGCGGCCGGCGAGGTACGCCTGGAGGTACGGCTCGACTGGGGTCGTTCCTTTGACGAGATATTATTTCTGACCATGGTCTGACGAAAGTTAGTAAGGAAATGAAGGCGTGGAGTATTCCTGATGCATGAATGCTATTTTCGGTACCTACGCTCGCCTGGCTTCGCCGAGTCATTTCATCCGTAGTCTAAGTCATACGCCGGGAACATCGTATCACGCATCAAAGATAACGCTCAAAAAGACGCACGTGGAGCGTGGAAAAGTCCAGACCCGACAGCAGCTCTTCCCTATCACGCCAGCTCTGTACGGTGAAGCCATCCGCTGCGCCGCGTTCACACCCCGTCCAGCGGCGGCTCAGCGTGGCTCCCGTTCACACGGCGCGCGGCCGGCGGAAATGGGGCCGGCGCCGGCGGCGGATGTGGCGCGAACGCCTCGCCGGCCGTGACGCCGCCGTAATCATCACCTATAAAGAATTGAGACGGTACTGGCGCGCGGGTGGCGAGCGCGGCGCGCCGGCGTGGGAGCCGGCCGCTGCTCCGTCAGCGGCGCCGTCGGCCGGCCGCCGCGACAATGCGCCCGGCGGCGAATCCATTACGGCGCCGACAGGCCGGCCGCGGCCCGGAATCAATTACGGCCGCGCACAACCGGTCTAATCTGCGGAAAAGTGGCGCCGGCGCGCATCGGTCAGCGCCGCCGACGGCCGCGCCGGCACCGACGGCCGCCATCGCCGGCCCGACCGGCGGCCGGCGGCCGGCGGGACGGCCGATGGTGAACGACGAGCCGCGGTACTGAGAGCAATCGGGAACTGAGGTCCTGGGAGGGGCGGGGAGTTGTGTATGAAGCAGGATGTGCAGCTGAGATACATGTCATATAAAGTACAGGATGTGGTCGCACCTATGCTTGCAAGAAGCGATAATGTCCAGGAGCCGGACTACACTGAACCCGTTCACATCATTTCTGCACTTTGCTTTGACTTGACGGCACGGGCGAAACAAAGGAGAGGCTCGGATACGTCGCACGACATCTCAGACGACATTGCTGTCAGTGAGGAATGGACGGGGGCCGGGCCCAGTATTCCACAGCAGACGGAGCGCTGATCTGTCACGGTCCCAGTGCGCCTATCAGCCGAGGGATGCTGTTCAGGACCTCTGCACGGTGCGCCGCACGGAAACCCGTCGACGGCCGGCGCTCGTGCTGACAGTTTCTCGGCATGCCCGTCAGTCAGCCCACATCATCTCCGCAGGTCATTGGACTGATATGCTGAATTATCTTATGAGGCAGATCGCCCCAGCGACCGCCAGCATACCAGAACGCCTTGCTGATGTTGAACCATGAGGGGTCCCGTACTGTCGACGCTGCCACGTCAGCGCTAAAACTTTCAAATTTTGGCACAGTGCGGACGGGGAAAAGCTGTGAAGGTTAGCGACATCATCTCGCCACGACAACAAGTCAGAACTAAAGCACTTTTGTTAAGTATGGCGCCACCTTTTCTTTCTATTTCTTAGCAAATATCTTGTGTTTCAAGCCCTCTTTTGTCAATGATTCAAAGTAAGCCGTCCCTTCCTGGTATTACATCCTTCATGATTGTCCGTCATGGATAAGCGACCCGCATATAGCAACCGACGCACGAGAATCAGTCTTTTGTTAGCCCAGAGCAGTTATTTCGGTGGCCCAGTTAGGTGCAGTTATTTCGGAAATTAACTGATCATTGCTCCTGCAAAATTTCGTTTTGATTTGACTGTAGAAGAGAACAAATATATTACAAAATAGCGGTACGTTTTACGTTAGTTCTGCCTAAAGACTTAATGAACTTAACCAGTCATTATTGATCCGTTATACTTGTAGGGAGCGAAGTTTTGTCCCGGACATCTGCTCTCTCTCTGTCGTCCATTCTTGTTTCAACAAATGCTGGCTTAAATGCGGTTCTACCTTTAACATGTAGCTGAACTTACATACATTTATTTTGTAAATCCAGAGGACTAAATCAGTTTTTGTTTTCTTCATCGATTCCTCTAAACGCCTCAGTTGATTTTGTCCGATTGGGTTAAAACGTCTTAGTTGTCATACGGTGTAAAAAATGACTACAATGACTAAGTGCAGGAAAACGGTTACTTTATGAGGGCTGGTCAGAAAACTTGCCAAGATCAAAATTCGCTGCAAACGAATTGCTCTTCAAGGAGAAATCAGTCTCCCTAGATGCGTGGTTCAATTGAATACGCGACGCCCGCCTGAGGGAAATTGACCCACGCCGCTCTTTAACTGTTAATTCCAGTCTCGTGAACAAATCGCCAGCAGTTCTTTATAACAAATCATAGCTGTTCCCTGATCGCGCAAATTGGCGGTCTGTTGGTGGATTCGTGATTATTATTGTGATTGCGCGGACGTGTGAGGCAAGCGATGGCGAAACTTCGCGCACCGGCTGGAATTGTTTCCAGTGATTATTTCCAGAGCTGAGAACTGAATGTCACCGACTAATGAACACTCTAGTAAGATTCTCATGGGAGCGCTACATGGATTCAACATTAATGTCTCCATGAGCACTGTTCCGGTTGCTAAGAATACATCCAGAAACTCATTTTGCTAATTTGGGTGCAGCTTCTAGGTCATACATGCAAACGTCATTCGAATGGTTCATTCCTTCACAAACTGGGTCGGTGATTATCCCAAGCTTCTGCCCAACATGAAGGTGATCATGGTTTTAACAAGCTACACTCCGCCCGGATAAGCCTGCGAGCGCGGAGGCGGCTTACGCACCGTCTGATTGGCAGCCGACCCATTGCCAACTGGTGGCTGCCGTAACATCAGCCTGTCGGCCTCGCACCCGACCGTCAGCCTGACTCCGAGGTCGTTCAACGACCCCTCTCTATTCGGAGTGACTCGGAGCGAGTCTTTCCGCGGGCGCCTCGACTCGACTACACCCGCACACGGGACAGAATGGCCGCCTGGAGCGCGGCTCGGCGACTCGGCGGCCGGGCGGGGCGTGTTTTTGCCGCGTCCACGCGACAATCGACACAAAGGAGAGCGGCCTGACTTATAATCAACACGTCACGCCGAATGGAGGTGATAGAATGTTTGTTTTTGTGGCGCGCCGCGCGGCCATCGACCGGGCCGCTGCCGACCGGCCGACCGATTCCATTTAGCCGGCCAAAGTGGCTGTCGGCCCGGCTTAGCGTGCTCCGGACAGAGCTGGCAGAAACGGCGGCCCGCTCAGGAACAGCGGCCCACTCAGGTCGGAGTCGGCCGAAGCAGCAAGTTGCTCAGGAGGCCAGCGCATCCCCGGCAAGGTGGGATGCTGGGCCTTGGATGGCAGCTTCGCATGACAACAGTACGTAGTTTTCCACCTTTCATTGTCTCCGATATTTTTCCAGTTCCAATTCCGTACGAGACGTTGCTCTGTTTTTTGGTACCAGGTTGCGTTAGTAATTGTCACTTGCTCGACCATCGATTCATATTGGATGCTCTCTCTGCCTCTCTTTATAAGCATTTTCGACACGTTTATGTTCATCTTGTTGCATATACGTACTTATAAGTTACATACATTAATATGTGCTCGACTCAATCTGTATATGCTCTTTTATCCATTTCTCTCCCTCTCTCTCCCTCTTTGTCTTTCTTTCTGCCTCTCTCTATTTTCCCTTTCTACCTTTCTGTTTATTAGTCTATCCATTTATTTATCCGCTGCTTCCCTCTTTCCTTCCCTTCCTCTTCTCTCACCAGCGCTCACGCATCGCTGCCCGAATGCCGCGCAGTTTTGCAAAACAAAACAAAAATGCCCCTGGCGCACGGAGATTCCACTCTTCTCCCTTCCCCTAACACCAAATTAAATTCTGTGAGTAGTTTAATCTTGGTTGGTCTGTCCCCTCCGGGTTAATGCAATGTAATGACTCAGAAAACGGTCCGGTAGCTTGTTGTTAATGTTATCGCCCCACTACAAAAGCCGGTTAAATGAAACGGCAAAGCAGAATGGAAAAGTTATAACTCCGCGGCAAAATTGCAAAGCCGCGATGAAGGGATGGTGAGCTGGCTTATGTTCCTTGGTGAGCTTTGTTCTCACTGCGTTCTCAGTTCACAGGAGCAGAACCAAAGTTGAGCAATGATTGGCGTAAAAATAAATGCCGGGATTCTTGGATTCAGTTGCCCGAACTTAAACTGACACCCGAGATATTGCATGTGACTGGAATATCTGCAGGATGCACAACGGTTGCATTTAAAAAAAAATATGGCGAGTTGCATCCGAATGCCGTGAAGTCGAAGCCAAACCGTGTCGAGAACCGTAAAACGTATTCAGTGACGAAGAGGCATTGTTTTCAGTTCCTGATTATTCAGGATGTGCTTCCTGAGTTATACCACAAAAAATGTTCTTATCTCTGAACAAAAATTTCCCGTGCGTGAGTTTGTAATTTCAAACAAGGGCCTTTTTAACTGGACATATGCTTAGCAAAGCGACTTATAGCCCCAAGTACTGGGTCTTCAGTAGACCACAATGGACATGTCGCGTAACACGTGACAAGTAAGGGAATTTTGAAATCGCATTAAAAAGGCGGATGCAGATTGACAGCCCTAAATACGAACACTGCTTGTAATAAACTGCGCCAGTTCTGGCACTTTGCCAATCACCGACAGAGCGTGCTACTATGATGAGAATCAAATACAGGCGCCATCTGATGGCAAAAGCACGGGCTGACATTGGGTAATCGGATAATCGGGCAAGCATTGTGCTGAATAACAAGGGTAACTTAAGATCTCGTTAGGATTTTCCGAAAATCGTTATGAGCATCCGAAATATCCCCGAGGAGAGCATTGTCAAAATTCTTCTTTCTGGCTTCGTCGATGCATGTCGAAGACGTTGTCTCCCTTCTTGAAAAGAAAATGCGCACTTCTACGAACGGTGCATGTTTCAGGTTTCGCCGTAATGTATTCGAGATCTGGGCTTTGAATCGGCGTTGAAAGGTACTTTTGCACCACTTTTAGTGCTGAGCGTACAGCTCGGAAGATTAGCGTCGAAATTGTCCAGAACTGTGCAGAGAATCCGTTTGGTACCAAGCTCAGCACTCTGATGCCAGCACTGCCGGATCATGCGGCTTAAACCGTGTGTAATTTATGGGGCCTTTTGCAGATGCTAGTAATTTACGAGCCTCGCTAAGCATATATTTCCTGAGGAAGACATTTGTTGTGGACAAGTGCCACCGCAAGCCTCGTGGTGTTTTCCTATGACATCCACCAGTCAAATACGTTGCCTAATCCCATCAATCATCCAACTAGAGCAGACGAAGCATTGCTGCGTCCGGTAGTCGTCACGATCCTGACGGCCTGCAGGGTAGCTGTGGCGTTAATGTTTGGCTGCGTTGTTGATTGAGCACGTTTGTTCATTGACAAATAGGTAGATGAAGAAGAGCAGAAAGATACGGAAGGAGAGAGATGGGGGAAAGGAGGGAGAGAGAGGAAAGAAAAGTGAAAACAAAAATGGAAATAAGGACTAATTTTCTAATGCTCGGGTCACAACGTGATTCAATGGACTGAAATTCGCCCACTTCATGGCCTGCTGTCTCTTAAAGCACACCAAGCAGCGAGCTGGGTTTGCCATACGGAGCCAGTTCATGACTATGCCTGATTTGATCAGACTTCGCCCTGATGACTTGTATGAATGCGTCATTGCTACTAACACCGGTAATGGCATGTTAAAATGTAGTGTTCAGTCATATGCAACCTGTAGATATGACTACTCACTTGGTTGTTGTTCGGGTTTCAGTGTGCGCTAACATAAATATGCTTTGTAGTAGTTTATTCGCATTCTTATTTTACTTTTCCATTTCTCAGCTGGAAATGTCGCGACTAACTTTTTTACGTTTCGATGTCAGCGTATGGTGCTGCCGTCGTTGGGTCTGGGGGCAGAGGCACTTCTGATTTTCTGTTAATGGGTGACGGCTGATTTTAAAAAATGGTAACGACAACAAACCACATTTGTATTAATACAAAAAAAGAGACGAACCGCTGGAATCGATCTACATGAAACACCAACCAAAGCCCCCGCTTCGAAGACAAGTCTTTAAACGAAAAAGCAGAACTCCTAGGAGTGGACAATGAGCGTCTTCACCAGGTGGCTGATTGTTTTCTGTCGGGCTCAGCCGTTGCTATGGCTACCGATCGGCAGCCGCGGTCCGTGAGCCGGCCGTCACCGGAGACGGGCGGCCTGGTGACACCGAGCTTCTCGGACGTCGCTGGTTACGACCGCTGAGAGCAGGGAGCCATTAGCGCCCGGTGAGCGGCGCGTCACGCTGGCGGCTTTACGTCCGCGGCTGCGGCTGCGGCGTGGCTACGGCCGCAGCACGGCCGGCGGCCCTAACTCGCCCGGCTGCCGGCCGTGTCGCCGCCTGATCAGCCGCATTTCACGCGTCGACGGCCGGCCGATCGACGGGCACGTGATGCTGCAGGCCGTTCTGCGCAGGCATTGTCGCGCCGGCGGCCAGCGCGGCGCCTTTGTCGCGCGGCGAGCAGCGGCGCGCCGGAGTCAACGGCCGGCGGCCGGCGAGCGACGACGCGGCCGACCGCCGCGACAACTAATCTAGCCGACTGGCTTTTCAGAAGCCGCGTCGTAAAGGCTAATCCTTCTCGTAAAAGCCGGTCGTAATGATATAATTCGGCGGCGGCGGCGGCGCGGACGACCGATCGGACAACCGGCCGCTTATAAAATACGGCCGCGAATGGTGCCATTAAGAGCCCAATGATGTAAACTGTCCGCCGTGAGCGACGGCGCGGCTTCTGGCCGCCGCGGCCGCAGCGTCATCGTGCACGCACTGTAAATCATCCGCCGACGTCCCAGTCCTACCGAATAGTGCGGCCGGTCCGGCGGCGTTTGTCGAACGAACGCCGCGCCTTGCACCGGCCGCCGATCAGCGGTAAACAGCATGCGGCTGCACGGCACCCGGAGAGGACGGTCCGGCTGGGAGGCGTGAAGCGGCGTCCGCGCGGCCGCCGCCGCTCGGAGCGGTCCTCCGGGCAGCGGCACGCCGTCCGCCGCCGGGCCGGCTCCGGGCGCAGGAGCCGGGTTTTTCGGCGTCCTTAAGGCCCGAAGTAAAAACGTCGTCGAGCGCACTTCCCGGCGGCGGATCCGCGGCGCGGCTCGCCGCCGCTGCGTCGGATTCCTCCGCTCCCGTCCGGCCGACGGCGGCCGCGTCAGCCGACCTCCGCCGGCGGCCTCCTCCGACTAGGGCTGACAGGCCGCCCGCCATTGACGGTCAGCTGTCGCGCCCTCGCTGCACGATCAGATGCAGCCCCTCCCCCCCCCCCGGAGCCGGACGCCGGTCCCAAATGGCCGCACGATGACAGCGCCATCAATTATTGTCCATAGCCTGATTATTCTATCATTTTTATGTAGCGGTGGACCACCGGCGTCGCAGCCAGTTTTTCCAGCGTCGCAACTTCAGATAAGGCCTATCAGATGCCAATGAAAAATGAGCAGATGTCGTGATAAGGCGACTCCATGTGTTTGTGGCTCTTTTATCCGAGCCGAAGTGGAATTTGGAGGGCGGCCGGGCCGACTGACTGTCGTGTGCGGCTGCGGTCATTACAGGGGCCGCGGGCGGCCGGTGCAGAGCGGGCTGCGGGACAGCGGGGCGGGGCTGCTGCAGCCGCCGGCGGACGACGCGGCTGACGGCTGCCTGTCACCTGTCGGCGGGAGCTGTCCTCGAGACGGGCCGGGTCTCGGGGCCGTCCCCAGCGACAGCCGGCCGGGAGCCGCAGCCTCCGGTCGGCCCGGCGCGGCGGACCGGGCCGGCACGCGAAGGGCGCCGTGCTCTCGCCGAGCGCTGATGGGTCGCGGATAAGTGCTGAAGTCCGACTGGCGACAGGATAAGGCATGTGAGCGCGTTAGGAGGAGGGTGCGTTTGGTCCGGACTCTGAAGCGTATTCCATGACAAGTCTTGTCAACGACGCGGCTAAAGGCCCAAAATAAATGGTCTTTTCTCACAGACGAAAGCATTGAAGCATTTACCATACGACATGGTGTGAAAAGGTGGCCACTCTGTTGCCTTCGTTACAAGACTTTACAACTGAGAATGCGCCTAATAAACTGCTGTATTACGCGGCTTTTATTGTCTTTAAAAGCAGTACAGGCTAATTAGGAATGATTCGAAACAAGAGCAAAGGCTTGTTGATGTTAATGTGTGTCGACTTCCAACTCCGATAACCCAGTTACATGGGGAACTACACAAACAAGGTGCGGCTACGTGGCTTATCTCCCGTTTGGAGGTTGTTAGTCGGCGAAAAGGACTAAGATGATGAGCTCGACATTCATATGGCTGCGGATCAGCAATTCACCAGCTAGTCTGGGCGCAATTATGCATACGCATAGAGTGATGGTCATTGAGATAATTCAGCAGGTCTGGAGCTAATGTAATTAAAGCGACAAGAACACGATTTCAAGCAGGAGATAGATCACGATGCCTGGTACAACTCCCACAAGGAGATTCTCAAGAGGAGAGGCTGAGCATGGCTTTCGACAAAAACAAAATGTGGGCGGAAGAGAACCCACAGTACAGCAGCTTTGTGGTTCATGATCTGCCTCTAGTCGACGGTAGATTTCAGATGCCCACATATGTCTTCAGTGGCCTCACAGTGCAACACGTAATAAATGAGCGTAAGAACGAGCAGTCTTTTAGACAAAAACAAGTTTTAAAATGGTTTTACCACTACACAGACTCGTAGAAAGTTTTTTTATCATTTTAAACAACTGAACCTAAACAGATGTCACGCACTTGTCCACACGGTTGGAAAGTGAAAGGAAGGATATGGGTCTCCTGGACCCGAAACGCCACCAAAATAAAAGAATGCTTAAGAATTTCTTGGAAATATCGGATATCGGGTGCGCACGTGGCATCCCAGCCTCTGGCTCTTCACCTAGGTATACTTATTAAGAAAAACCGAATTGAAAAGGTACAAGACAATGACAATCGGATAGGAGAGGAAACTCATTCATGATTTAAAAGTAATCGCGGTAAAGGTTGTTTATGAATTTAGGTAAAAGGGCCACAAAAGGGAACGTTGTTCATGTGGACGAAAAGTCAGACGTCTTCGCAACTGGCAAATCGGAAATGTGATATTCTTTCCCAATGCAAAAATCGCAGCAGCTTCAGTTTGGTAAATGTCGCAACACTGTACGTCGTGTAGAAATGTGCTAAGGAGATGCATTTCCAGAATGGCAAAGAACAGAATATGACACCGGTGTGGGAGTTATCGAATTCTTTTTGACAATGAGAGCGTAACGGACATGGATTGCTTTTATCGCCGACCTGCAAACGTTTAACCAGTTTTTACCTACAAAACACCGCAAAAACAGTTAATACAAATATTCTGCTGGCAGACCAGGCGGTGTGCGGCCCGTCTTGCGCCGGCTCGACAGCCGAAAAAGTCGACCCTGCCTCCCGTAATGGGACAGGCTGCTGCGCGCCGCGCTCATCGGCTTCTGGGTGGTCGGTCTGTGACGTCTGAGCTGGTCACCGTCAGCTGACTCGGAAATTCGGCGCAGCAGTCCTGACCCTTGCGCGATGGTCCTTGTATAGCCAAATCATGCAGTCAACGGCGTCGCCCAGATCGATCGCGAAAGGGATCTGGGGATTGGCTCGTGCTGTCAGCGACGACTTTTTATTAGGAAAGTAATCAGATATGCTTTACATGCTACTGCTGGTAACAAAGTCCGAACGCAAGTGCTCGGCGCATTCGTTTTGGGGGTTTTGTAATAGACACCTTTCACGTCATGACCGTATTGCCCTGATAACAACGGAAAACGTGACTGCGGATCGCGACTCTATTACGTTATCGAAATATTAGCATGTTTCTCTAGTCAAGTGCTTCGCTCAGGAATAAACACTTCTGCTCGTGCTTATATTCAAATACAAAACACACCCATGTAAATGAACTTCCATTATAAGCGACCGGACTTTTCCATTACAGCCCAGCGCCGACCATTGTATGCGATATCACTGTCCACGGACAGAAAGACAGCTGCTTTTTCACTTGCTCAAAATTGGCCTTTATCTGGTCCGGTTGCCGTCCATATGTCCGGAGCGGCACGATCCACCCTCCGCTGACTGTCCACAGAACACGCACACACAGACACGCTTCCAGGCTCCGTCTGCTTCCCTATCAAGCGCGGATCCAGAGCGGCGTCCGGGGACGCCGTTCTCGCAGTTTTGGCCCCGGCTTTGTTTACATCAGTGTCCGGCAGGACTCCACGGTGTCCTCCGAGACGGCAGGAACGTATCTGGCGGTGTTACCGCACTGTGAGCGTGTGCTTGACGGCAGGGTCTCTCCCTGTGCGTGCGGTTTATCCAGCACAGCCTGGCGTCTGGGGCTCCTTTTTAGCGGAAAGGACGGCGCCTGCCGAACGAAGCAGGCTCCGGCGCCCCGTCAGCCCCGGCGGCGACCGGCGCGGAGATGGCCGTGTCGTCCCTCCTGTTGAGGCTTCTCCTGTCGAGTGAGACTGGACACTTCTTGTGGTCTGTTCTCCCGCCCCTGCCGTTTTTCATTCCGGCAACGTCGCCTTCCTCTTGACAGCGTCTTCCGTAACTTCCCTAGCGGAATCCTTTTCTGCAGCTCCTCTAAAGGCTTCTGCTACATCCCCTGTCGCGGCCAGTTCTGCTCCTTTCGTTCCTTCCGAGTCTCCTGCCTGCTCTTCCCGTTCCTCCCAAGCCTCCTGCCTCTTCCTCCCGTTCCCCCAGGGTTTCCTGCCTGCTCCTCTCCTTCCTCCAGTCTCCGGGCTGTTCCTCCCGTCCCCCCAGAGTTTCCTGCCTGCTCCTCCCCTTCCTCCCGAGTCTGCTGCCTGCTCCTCCCGGGTCTCCTGCGGCGGCCGCTCCTGCTCCTGCCGTCGGCCGGCGACGCCGGTGGTCGACACTCGTTAATCCTGCAGACGGCGCGGCCACATTGTTATCGGTGCCCATTCGTTACGATCGGTATAAATTTGCATTCTATTGGCGGCTGCATTGGCAGCGCCGGCCTGCGGCCGGGTGCAAATGATCTGCCAAGCGTCAGTCGCGCCGGTGCTGGGCGGCGCCCCGCCGGCAGATTGGACACCTCTGGCGCCCGGCTCCGGCCAGCCGCGGGTCGGCCACCCCTGCCGCCAGCCGGAACCGAGAGCTGTGAAGGTGGAGACCGCTTGGCCGGACGAAAACACTCCGGCAGAACTTCTACAGCTGTCTTGAGGCCATCGGCGGGCCACTTATTGCGGTGATTGAAAGACGAGGGCCGGCAGAGAGGCGCTCTCAGGGTATTATTAGATTTTACCTTCTCAGTGAGATCCGGCGCCCGGCCCTACTGGCGGCCATGCCGCCACGGCGTAGGCATCACTCCGGAAATAATCATCGCACAAAAAAAAACTAAGAATCACAACCATTTGCATTGTGTGGAATAGAGAAGACATTAACTGTACTATTTCAACCATCTCTGACTGTCCACAATAGACAAATGAAATAATGCTGCGCAGCAAGTCACAATGCGGTCTCGGAAACATCTTGGAAAAAACTCCGTATCGTATTGTCCTTTTCCGCGGTACTGCCACATCCCTGGTCTATGCTGTTTTGCAGCCCTTGAGTCTGGTTTTACAGCACGCTGCTCACCCGCGCTGTACCGGAGGCGTGCGCTGGAGCTGTGCGTCTGAGCTGAGATCTTACCAGGAGGTATTCGGCAGTTACATCGTCCACCTCGCCGGCTGCGCTCCATCTTCGCGGCTCGCTGGCCGCGGAGTCTATTAATATTTACGCTGTTGCTGATGACATTTAAATCTGGACCGTTGATACATGGACGCAGGGCTGTTTTCTTTGTTTCTGTCATTAATCATCAATACGGCCCATTTTCTTTCCAGCCAACCCCCGCCCCCACCCACCACCATCGTCTGGTGTTCGCAGGCGTGCAGCAAATGAGATATCAGGTCATAAATTAATTTTTCATCATGGCCGTTTGGCACCTCCAAGAATTTATTATTCTGCCTGCCCTCTGGCAGCCGTGAGAAAAGATCACGTGACTGTGACGTGTTCATGCCCAGGATGAAGTTGGGAAATTGAAAATCCATCCTTGATGGATGCCCTGACACAAGGCGTGACCGGAAAGGATACCGCCGTCACCATGGCAACCAGTAATTCGGCCCGCAGCGATTCGTTTCGCAGCTGTTGACTAGCCGAAATTCATTTCGATAGGCGGCGCGCGCATTCCGAAGGCGGCATGGTGCCGCGCGGGAGGCGTGCACGGTGGTGGCGCCGCCTCGCGGCCGGAACCGGGCCGTTCCCAGGCGGTGCCGGCGGCGTCGGACGCCGGCCGGCCCGCATGGCCGGCTCGGCCGACACTGGTTTGCCTTGTCCCGCCGCGACTGACGTTCCGATACCATCTTTCGGTAGCCGGGCGGCGCGATTTTTTGCGATGGCGGGGCGATTGGCCGGGTCCGCGCTGTTCAACAAAGGGGTGGCCTGTAGATAGGCTGCTAATTGACGGCATTAGGGCATTTTTGTCCTGTGCATGCCAGGTTTGCATACAGGCTAACGGAGGTAATAACTCAATCTCCTTAATCCGGACTGCATCATAAAGAAAAGGCTTGTGGGCCGGCTAACGAACACGCTGCGGAGACCGTGTACTAATAGCACAAAAATGGACGGATTTGTAGCTGGAGGAATTTTATGTTTTCGTAATGACGACCTTCGTACAAAACGCGAGCAACATTTTTTCATTTTTCATTTCATACGGAGAGGCGGTTTACAACTCTGTTGCCTCATTGTATGAATCCTGGTGCACGACTCTTGAATCGATCGACGTGGTCAGTCAGCTACTTGCAGTATGAAATAGAAAATTTCTAAATAATAGCTACTTTGAACGTATCCATCACACATCACAATCAAAGTTAAATCGACATCACAAAATAACGTTTTTATCGCTGTACACGAACATATATAGAACGCATATTTCCATGTCTTTTCTTCCACAGCTTTATGCGAGCACATGCATTAGATATAAAAAGACGAAAAAATACGTTGCAGCTGACAAAACTCTTTCAGAATGTCGTTTTATGACATGCGCGAGTCATGCTCATTTTGACTGAAGTAAAAGCACTAAAGATTGCGCAACAAACGATATTTCAGTGGACTTTGGTACTTCAAACAACAGGGCTCAAAGACGATAAAAGTGCCTTCTTGAAAGCTTGAAAGCCTTCTTGAGAGCAGAGACACAGATCCAAGTGTACCCAAAGGCACATGATCCCTAAAAATGGATAACATTCTTAAGAACTGCCGATTTTTCGATGAAAATAACCCGACTGACCCGGGCCTGGTACTTATTTTGTAATGTTTAATGAGAATAAATGCAAAAACTACGTTATTTTATGCGATGCTACATATAATGACATGATACCAATTTCACCACTTTCCTCCATTCCACCCAAACCCGAAAAGCTTGGCTCTTTCAAGATGGACTGCTGAACGAGACTGATATCTTTTTGTCGGGGAAAAAAGGCGAAAATGGAAATTATGATTAAACAAGGGTGGAAGAATATCGCAGCACATTTAACAAAAGCACTTTTCAGGGAACACGAGGTAGAAGAAAGTACTCAGAATGTCTTCATTCAATGTAGCCAGCAGCTTGCGCTTCGGAATAATGGTGGTCGACGTATTTCTGTCCACGAAAGGGAGGTTGCCCCAACAAAACTTTATGCAAAGTCGGTCGCATTTATTTATTTATTTATTTATCTTATTTTTTGACGCATCGCCGGAGCACCCATTTTGACGAGTGACATTGACTTAATTCTAGCTGTTTTGTCAATGACGTTTTAGCTGCGTCAGGAACGAGATAACGCAGAAATGATCATATTTACGGCTAAATGCAGAGTGGCACATATGTCCTTGCATGGTATCTAAAAGCGTCCCAAACCTGAGCATGGCTGGACGTGCTGAAGGGAGGGTCTCGGCCTATTCACAGATTTTGACGTCATTACGCCTACGTCAGCGACTGGAAAGTAGTTATTTAGAATCTTATTCAGACCCCCAATAATTTTCAGAAGTCTCCAGCCATAATTTCGAGTCCCGGTGAGCCGATGTGATGCTAGGAGTGAGACCAAATCGGCGACAAGCAGCACACTCGCGTCAGATCTAGCATGTTTACGAATCTTCGGAATGTGCGCTAACTAGCAGCAAGGACTTCTGCTGAGGGTCGAGCTTTTCGCCTTTGTGACATCAGCGCAGCTGGTAGCTGCCCTCTCACAGGGCACATCTCGATATTCGTGAGTGGACCAAGCGAGACAGGTGATAAAGCGGTAAAGCCTGAGCGGCGACTAATGGTCGTTCAGGCATTATTCAGTTTATATGAAAACTGACTGCAGAAATGATTGCCGTTGTGACCTTTGTCTTATGGGTCTTTGTCTTCAGCTTTGTTCGTCGACTCCTGATCAGTCGAAGCTGGACACCTCTGTGGTGGTAGAACAAATGCCATGTTATGTCGTTCAGGCCCGAAAACCTTCTGAACTTCCTTTCAAAAGCAGCATTATAGATAATCTCCCCTAAGGTTCAGTATCGTGACGTTCCAATACAAAACCATAAGCCGGGAACCATTCCTGTTAATGTTTGCATTCCATGTTCGTTCATTCGTTCACAGTTTAAGGACATGATTGAACGCTGATAGACTGGAAGAAAGCCAACTGGACACCTCCCGAAGGGCGCGGATTCTTTTGTTAGCGGAGCGCCAGCTGGTCTTTGGGAGTCGCAGAGGACGGTAAAGATTCTCCAGGCGAAGGTCACATTCTGCAGGGTCCTAGTCAAATCCCTCCCCTGTAATACCACGGCAAAACTTATCGCAAAGGACGTAGCAAAATGGTATGGAATAAAACTGTGCTAGAGTCGCCTATGATTGCGATTGCATTTAAAGAGGATAGTTTGCAAACCCAGTTGCATGTAATGTACATTGATTGCTGTATTAAACAGCAATGAAACATAAAACGAACAGCTTTGAATGAGAGGTCGGTAGCAAATTACGATTTTAAGTTCCTACCAGCCAGCACTCATAGGCCAAAGGTTAAAGTTTGTTACATAAAAATCATAGCACGACTCAAATTCGTAACAGATTACACCCACTCATGTTCTGGGATTATTCCATTACACGAAAAAATACAAGTATTCGAGAGGCGTCATGACGAGGGCTAAACGACTAGCTTAAACATGCAAAATGTCGCACCTATAATGCTGCCCATGGTAGTGTATAATCAGATGTTCCCATGGAAATAAGCCGTTTACAAACGAGCATCAGCTGCCGTAAGCCGGTGGGTTGACACAAATATCGCCGCATCTTGGCGTGGTCGTGACGATGCTGCGGACTGGCGTGATGTTTGGCATTCACGTCTGAGATTATGTGCATGATTTACGATAATCGTTGGGACAAAGCACAGTATTTGAAAAGCGCCACACATGTCCGTCCTCATTACCGCGTCACCTTGCATGTAACGATAGCAGTGGCAAACCGTTACTTGTAATGACAAAGCAACGTTAAAAGTAACTCCATCTCTTGTTTATGCTAAGCATGCTAAAAACAGAAGCTCTTCTTGTCATGTGATGAATATTCAGCGATTGGTAAAACGGTCCCGTGATAATCGCCGGATATCAATCACCCTCCCGGCTGTGGACCGTACGGACTACGACAAGATGGATCAGCGAAAGAAAACCAAACACAGCGCCGCGGTGGTTTTGGTCCTAACAAGGTGGATAAGCAGGTTCGGCAAAGTCGACCGAAATGGCCGTTGTCACGATTTTCCAGCAACGCATGGACTACTGTCGCCTAACATCGTCACAGCCTTTCACGATCGCTGTCGGGAATGGAGGGGGAAACCTGCTTATTTATTGAGATCTGAGGCCGGAACCCGCAGCTCCCAGGGTGTTGCGTGGACCTCCTGGCTACCCCGCCTCCAGCCAGCCTAGATCACGTCTTGCCCAGCGGCGGCCCTCCTTTGTGTGAGCCGCGCTTCTCTCCGGAACGCCGGGGGGCTCCCCGGACCGCCAGCAGAGGCCGGTCTCTCTCAGGACAGCCGGCGGAGGCAGACGTCGCCGTCGGCTCGCGCCAGCAGCGGCCGCCTTCGCTCTTCCCGCCCGCCGCTCCGCCGCCGGCGCGGCGAGCACGGCGCGCGCGCGGCGAACGCGGCGCGGATGCCATTACGGTTCAGCTGGCGGCCGCGGATGGTGGGCGCATCTGCCGTCCGATCGGCGCCGACAGCGGCGCGCCGCGATTGTCTTATTGTGTACTCAGAAAACGGCAATCTGTTTGGACAAGCCGGGTCGTGTCGGCGACCGGCGCGCCTTTCAGGGTGGCTAATCTTTTGTGCGCGATCTTGTTGGGCCGTCGTGGGTGTGCGCCCGGCCGCGTCGGCCGTCAAAGGCGCCGGCCCGGCCCTTTGAGCTGTCCGGGCCGCTTCCCGGGCCGCCGCGGATGCGGAATGATGTTTTCATACGGACGCCTCCGCTGGGCGGCGAGCGCGGCGCGGCGGGTCGGCGAGCTCGCGCAGCCCGCCGCCGCCGCGCGGACCTCCGCCGCCCGCGGCCGGCGCGCCGTCAACGTGGAGCCGCGCAACGCCGCGCCGCGCCGCGCTGCGTGCCGCCGACGCCGCGCTCCGAGCAGAAACCGGGCGACCGCGCTCTGGCCGTCGTCGCCGGGAATTAGCTTGTATAATGGCAGATGCACCTCATTATTTCACGGCCGAATATGTAGAATTTCTTCATTTTGTCGGTCGTAAATCCGCAAACGCTGACATTTACGGAAGGTCGTAAATTTCCCGCAGCTGATTTATTAAAATTCTTGGACATGGTCTGTATGCAAACATGACTGAGCCGCTGCGATACGATGCTGTAGGTGATGCATAAAAATGGATTTTTGATAGGTATTTACTGTCATAGCGCGGAGATTCTGCATGGCGACGCAGACCAGGAATGATGGCCCTATAAACACCGGCGAGATAACCTGGCTCGTGCGCTGCGCTCGGACCCCCGCCGGGGTCAGCCCCCCCCCTTCCTCCAGCTTGAAGGACCCCCCTCCGTCCCGGCCGGACGGCGGCGCGGGCCGGCAGAAATGAGACAGCGGCTGTCCGGCGGCCGTCAGGCCGGCCGCGCCCCGCGCCGCGCCGTCCAAATGACCGAGCCGCCGCTACATTAGAGCCGCCACCCCAGATGGATGAAGCTTGTGTTGCGTCTATTACGTTGTCAGCGGCCCACGGTGAATATTGCCGGCGCGCCGTGTCGTGTAATAAGTTTTGCCGGCCGGCCGACGGCCGACGCGCGCTTCAGACGGCGGCGGTGGCGGCCGAGCTGGGGCCCGCGCCGGCCCGCAGCCAGGGCCTCGACGGAGAGCTGCCGTTTGAAAGATGGCCCTGTTTGCCACCTAATGAGATTCCCGGTTCCAGATTTTGCAACGACCGATGTGTTTGTTATATATTGGGCCTTAACACAGCCCATTTGGACATCAAGCTGCAGTTTCGGATTTGAACCATTATGCGAAACGAGGAGCCTTGGTCGTTTCTACAACCTTTATGTGCCCAGGATGCATCGTATTAGTGATTACTGTGATTTAATTAGCTAACCAATGTCATCATGACATCCATATGTCTTGCGTACATGAAATCCGACACATGGTGGTGGTTTATGGGTGCTGAGAAAGAGCTGGCAGTGGTCTAACGCCTCCAGTCTGAGTTGAAGAACCACAAAATGGCCAGGACAACAGCTGTCTTATTTTTCAATTGAAAGCCGCTTTAACAAACTGAAATGGACAAAATCTACGGGATGCATGTAATGGAATACGTTCGTGGAACTGGGGATTATGAATATCCTTTTTTAATGACGTTTGCCAAAGACCCGGAAAATATGTTTACAGAATGGTGAAAAAAATCACCAGCCATGACAAAGCATTGTCAGATCGATTTTGAATTCGGAAATACCACCTGGCCAAGCCATTCGTCTTTATAAGCTGTGAATTATCTACGGCGATCCACAGAGCTATTGCGTTTGGCCCACACGGCACAAATCACTATTAGTGACGCCCGTTTTTTGGCGCTATTGTCGTTTGGCACACCCAGAGATTATTTCTGTTCGGCCTTTCCACAGTTTCTTCGTTGCCTCAGTCAGCTGAGCAAACATAATGCGACCATAACCGGGCGTTTTTTTTTTTGAGTCAATGAATTATGTTTTACATTTCCTTTTAAGCTGCAATGTCAGCCATAGTCTTGCTCCAAACACTAATTATCCCCGCTGATGAATCACTATTAAGTCCCTCCCGAATAAGCAATTATTTATTTCAAAACCGATCCCATTGCACTAGATTCTAATTACGCATCGCGAAAATTGATCGGCTTGATAGCCTTCCCCTAATGTTTTTCGAAGGAGTCCGTTAGCAAACTGAAATCGAGTCCGGCGCCGCTATCGTCGGACCTAGCGGGTCCGCTTTAAAGAGCAGCACCAGCCGACCAGGCCGGCTCGGAGCGCGCCGGTCCGCCAGCGAGGACATCGGTCCCGGCCAGGGTAACGAGCCGCCGAAACCGTCCGCCCGGGCGCGGCGACTTATGACCGGCCGCGTATCGAAGTGGCCCAGATTCCTCACAAACACAAACCTGCGGCTCAGGTTCTAATTGCGACCGAGCGATGTAAGCTATGGCTCACTGGAAAACAACGGCGCTCATTTGCTGGCCGAACGGAACACAAGAGGAGGCAAATTGTGTAGCTGAGCGTTTAATTGCTTCGAAAGGAAACTTATCTGAGGTCATAAAAGTACTGAAGTAATTTACGATCGAGCCTATCCGTGTGCGTTATACGTTAATTACGGGCAAATTTGCGCCGGTTTCTCGGTCCTAACGTTACGAGTGATGGGGACGGGAACCGGCGGTGAAAACCGAGGGAACCGGGAGAATGTGCGGCTCTGTTTCTTGTTCTGGTGAGCGCTCGTCGCGCAGCAGATGGCACCATTAAATGAGCCTCTGGACGCTCCATCATCTCATATCCTCCCCATCTCTCCCGCCCTCTTTCCCTTCCTCCCGTTCTCTCTTTTTCCTTCTCTCTAATTCACACCCACTCTCGTTTTCCCTCTCCCTCTTTCTTTCTCTCTCTCCCTCTCCCCATCTCTCTCTCTCCCATATCTGTCTCTCCTTATTCTATACATATATATTCACATAATGTTATTCTTCTTTCTCTCTTCCCATTTTCTCGCCCCCCCCCTCTCTCTCTCTCTCCTCCCTCCCTCCCTCTCTCTCCCGTCCCCAGGCCTGCTGTGGGGCTCGCAGAGTCGCAGATGCTGTCCCCAAGTTATAGTTGTCGCTTGTCGAGTGAGCGGAGGAGCGCCCGCCAGCCGAGCTGATCAGCACCTCGGCCGCATACTACAGATGGCGACAATCCGAACACTGCAGCCCTCTGTCATCAGTCGAACCGTGAAATCGCCAACATCCACCGGTCTGTGACGACTGTAGACAAACTCAGCACAAAGCAGGTAAAGGACGGCTACGCGCAAAGGCTGGAAGTGACCATCATCAACGAATCCCTCGCTCGTGTCCGCGGTACATCTGCGTAACTGAGAGGGAGTTGGAAAGGTCAGCGTGAAGCCTGAGTCGGTGCTGCAGGCCGACGTGGCATCCCCGTGCCCAGCGGACGATGTTCAGCAGGCGGCTGGGGGGTGAACCTCCTCCCCACCCTGGCCTGTGAGAGCCGGCAAACGTCTGAGGGTGAACGGCGTTCTGCCAGCTGAAGCGGGCCGGGCCACGGCCGATGTCTCGCCTGTGGAGACACGATGTCCAGCATTGCCGGCCAACAGGAGGACAGGTGAGAGGGGGGGGGGGGGGCGAGAATGAGGCAGCTGACTACCACTCGTAATTTCCGCTTTCTGGCTGCCCAATCTTTTCCGCGGTGGCGAACTGGGAGAAGTACTGAGATTTAGGTTCTCAGGGGCTTTATACCGATCCCAGTATTACAAAGAAATAAAATGTGCAATGCACCAATACGAAACGCATGTGATCCGATTTGATGGTGGTGGTGATGTGAATGGGCGTGGTGGGCAGGTGCAGTGCGGCGGCGGCTCTCGCCGCGGCCGCTGCCTTGAACCTCCGGAATGTTGGTTGAGCTGTTGTGTTTGGAGACGGCCTGAGGTGCGGGGCCGGAGTAAGTCGCCGGTGGTACCGTGACCCAGCAGTGATCTGGCGCGAGGGACGGGGGGGCGCTGGTGCTCGTCGTGCTTACTGCGTCAGAGCCGGGCTTGTTTTCGGAACAGCCACACTCGCTGGCTCTCCAGGGTTAATAAAGATGGAGTTTCTAGGCCCACACTGCCATTTGTTTCAGGCAAGTGATGTTGCATGACACGAAACACGTTCACTTTCCCATGAACAAGAGCCAGGAGAACGGTTACTGCAGCTAGCTCCCGGCAAAATTGCATTTTACACTTTCCCCGCCTGACCGTGGAGCGGTGTGTGAGCGTGTCAAAACGAAAACTGATACAGAAGTTGGTGCAGTGCAGCTCTCTTGGTCATGACCGGCGATCACGGCCAGTTTTCGACCGCGCGAGCCGAACAATGCGCTCGGCTGTGGGGCATGCACTGCATGCAAGCAAATTGAGCTTTCTCTTCACAGCTCATTTACAACTTCACTGGCTTCGGTCGTGGGCACCGAGGCGTGCCCGCTGGCTATCGATCGTTTGCCCCTTTCAGGCGCCACGGGCAATGTTAACCGTGCAACGGTTAGCAGCCCCCATGGTGCCAGAAAATGCGCCGCTGCAAATGAGACTCTCCGACGAGAGGTTGTCAAACGAACTAATTACAGACTGGTAGGGATGCAGGAACGCTTTTAAAGTTGGTGAGGCCAGAGCCACTTTGATGCAATTTCTATCCATGTAAACCACAGAGTTCGTGTACTCCAAAAGCTGCAGGGCCATCGCCTGCCCTGTCCTATGGGCTGCCAGGATCGTGCAAAGCACATAATATAGACCCGTGTGCGACACGATACCGCTCTGTGTACCTGTCCACGACAGCAATGTCCCGAATCTCGACTGGCGTAATGTGCCCGCTGGCCAGACGTGCCCGGCCTGGGGGGGGAGCGGCCACTGGCTGCCGGGCCAGGCACGTGCGCGCCGTGTCGGCGGCGTGCTCTCGACAGCGGCAGACGGCCCGGGTATGTCGGTACCTGTTGAATGTCGGCGTTCTCGGCCCCGATCGCCCGCCGGCCCCTGCTCGGGCCGGAGAGGGGAGGGCCGGCACGGTCGCTCGGCGCCGGGAATAGCCGGGAGGGCACGCAACTGACGGGAAGGGCGGGGAAGTGCCGGGCTGAAATATCGCCGCGGCGGGCAAATCGGAAAAGGCTGGGGTCGTGCGGGCTATGGTTTTTGGTGTTCAGCTGAAAACAGGGTCGACTGGGGAGGTTGCACGGGCGGCGAACGGCGGGGAAGACGGGAAATTGGGATTAAATTCATTGCTGTTAAGTTCTGCGAAGGATATTGGCTCACCGCTGCCTCGGTTTTAACGCCTGTGCCCGGAAGACGATCGGCTCAAGGATCTAAAACGGCGGAGCTCGTCGAAGCAGACGGCAGTGCCCGCGCCCGAGACTTTGGTACTCCGAGAGGTCAGTGAGGCCATGTCGGCCCACCCAGTGGCCCGGCAGAGAGCTGTGCACGCAACCCGTGGCCACGGCATCCGCGTCTGGCACGGAGGACAGGAGGCAGCCGGTTATGAGCGCGAGCTCTGGCCGGCTGCGGAGCCTTGCCCTCGCGGCCTCGTCTTGGGCGGGATCAGGGAGTGTGTCGGGGCCCAGACGCGCAGTCCGCGATCAGGTGGAGACAGCCGGAGCTGCCCCGAACTGCGCCGGCAAGCGGACAATGATCAAGGCTCAGTTCTAACGCTCCTCCTTTCCAGCGAAGACCATAACAAAGCCGGGGCCGTGATCGGGTGCAGGTACGAGTGCAGGGCCTCCCCAACCCGCTCCCTCCGAGAACGATGGGGACAAAGCAGGGGCGTTGCCTGCACTCACCTGACGAGGGCCGGTCCGAGTAGCGGGTGCAGTAGACCCAGGCCGGCCAGCGGGTGTCGGTGGCGATCTGGCCGGCCGGCGGCGGCGCGGCCGACTTGGGCCGCGGCCCGTCGCCGCTGGCCCGGCGCAGGTCGACAGGCTCGGCGCGCTCGTGTCCGGCCGCGGCCGCGGCGGCCGCCGCCGCCGCCGCCGCCTGGAAGGCGCGCAGCTGCGCCAGGCCCGGCGCCAGGCTGAAGTCCGGCCGAAGGATGTTCTCGATGGAGAAGCTGAGCCGCGAGTTGATGAGCGGCTGCTGGTGGGCCGGCGGCGGCTGCGGCGGGCTCGGGCTGCGCTCGGCCGGCGCCGCCGCCGCCTGCACGGCCGTGCACGGCTTGCGGCGGTCGCGCGGGGGCGCGCGCGCCTCCAGCATCTTGGCGTGGTTCTCGACGATGCGCTGGATGCTGGCCAGGATGCTGAGGCTGGCGTCGGCCGGCCGCGGCGCCGCGTCGCCGCCGGCCGAGCCGGCCGAGCCCGGCGAGCTGGGCGAGCTCGGCCGCAGCACGTCGGCGATCATGAACGAGCTGCGCTTGCGGCCGGCGGCCGGCTCGGAGGCGGCCGAGCGCGCCGCGCACGAGTCGGCCGAGCGGCGGCCCGGCTCGGCGTCCGAGTCGGCGGCCGCCTCGGCCGGCGCCGGTTCGCCGTCCGAGGCGGCGGCGCGCTCCGCACTCTCGCTGGCGCTCATCGCGGCCGCCGCGCGCTGTCCATCGGCGGCGCGACACTGCCGCGCGCGCACTCGGCCCGTCCGTGCGTCCGCTCGTGTGTCGGTCCGTTCGCGTCCACCGGCGGCTCGCAGCGCCCGCTACAGGCCGGCCGCTAATAGCTCCATTATTAGCACCACTGCCGGCATATAAAACAATAATCCGCTCCGGCGCCGGCCGCTATCGGGCCACAATCAGAGCCGCGCTGACGTCACGACAGGCCCCGCCCCCGCAGCCCATGTTCATTACGACTGACCAATGGCGAGGCGCGTTACATTCCAGCCCGCCCGCCGGCGGCCAGCTGATTGGCCGCCATTGGAAAACGTCAGCGTGTCGCGCTCGTCAACAGTAAGTAATAGAGTTTGCAGGCAAAGACGATGATTCTACATCAGACAACTTATTCGCCGGGATAATGACAAGGAAATATGCATGTGTGCATGACGAATCCGCGCCGATGGAGCCTGGCGGCCTGCCGGAGCACTGTGTCACTGCGCGGGGGTGAATGTCGCCGGCCGATCTGCCATTGAACCCCCACCGTGACCATCGCCGGCGGCGAACGGACCTGGCCCGCCGGGCGCCCGCTGACCTGACCTGATGAGGTCCGCCCGACTGACCCGGTCCGGCCGCGGCCGCCCGCTGACGGCGCCGTCCGGCCGGCCGCCGGGCCGACCTGGCCCGTAAGTGCCGGTCCGGCCGGCCGCCGAGGCGGACACGGTCGGCGGCGCCGTCAACGGCCCGGCCCGACCGACCTCAAGTGTACCGGGACCGGTACAGGTACGGCGGACGATGGACGGACCGGTACATGGAACGTCCGGAACAAACGCGCAGTGTCGTAGCTGATTGACCGGAAATGGGACCGAGTGACAAGGCTTCAGCTATCTGGTGAACAGAGCGAAAACTAGTAGTGAAATACACCAAAACATCTTATTATACCAACGCCAATTTCATGCGTTTGTGTTTAAACGCATCGGAACCCGAAGAAGGATTTTCCCTAAGCTAGCTGGTACCTGAGGGTGATTGGCTTAGAAATGTTCAAAATGATCGTTTTCCTCGCGTGAAAACTTGCTTATAGCAGTCAAGCATGAAGGTAATGGCCGCAAGTTAAATGCAGTATGTAAATCCCCCACCACTCATACCGTTCCATGCGAGGTGCCGTGCGGCTGCGTAAAACACACTATGGGAGGTGTATTTTCTGGTGCTTAGTTTCTTGTGTTTCTGGTGTTTTGTGATTTCCGGTTTTGTAAGATTCCCTTCGGGTGTGCATATTAAAATCTTGCAATAATTTTACTGTGGTCTTAAAACAAACCTGACTGTTAAGCTCAGATCATTGTTCTTTTCCCCAGGAATCAATAGTTACGGAGGAATGTGCGGACTCCCCGTAGTAAAGTTTTTTATGTATCTTGTGTGGATTTGATCGCTGATTTGTCAGCTTTCTGTCCCGTTTCGCATAGCCATACCTTTAAAAATAGCAGTTCATTTTTTCCAAAAACTTGCTGGTCTTATTGTCAGAATGCCTTTGTTAAAAATCGCCTCAAAGTTACCGAGAATGACAGAAAGGTAAGCAAGATTGTCATAAAAGCAGCGTCTGCTGTTGTTGGTTTTCTGCCTTCATAATGCTCATTATTTCGTTTGTTGGTCTTAGGCATAATTTATCAGCATTAAAGTCACGTTCCAGTATTACAATTGACTACTCTTTTGAGCCCTGTATTATTTGTAAGCGCATTTGTACATCAATACTTGTCACAATTGCGGTGAAACGTGTTCAAGGGAAGGGGGCACGAGCTACTTTTCCAGCCATTACGGTTTATGGTGATGATATGAGAGCGGTAAGCTCAACAGTCGTGTCGAGAGCCAAATATTTTTTCCTGGGTTCATTTTCCTCTGTTGAGGAGATATGTGCCTATAGTCTTGTTATTGCACAATGCGCATTTCGGCCTGTCCTGTTCATCTACATATGTGAACACAGCCCTAACCAACCAAACAACAGCGGTAGAGATCCTGTTGCAGTGGCGGAACATTACGATGTTTTCCAACAGAGAAATCCTATCAAAGCAAATTATCATGTTTATTGGCGAGAGGCGGGTTTCAGCGGAGCGGGGCGGCCGTAGTTTGTCATGTCGCGGACACGGGAACAGGCGGCCGGCACGGCCTCCGCCGGCAGTAAACACAGAGCGGAGGTGCGTCCGCCGGCCGTCGGCATACATCACGCGGCCGGCCCGCCCCGCGGAGCAGGGCCGCTGTTGTGCGGCCGCTCTCCCACCGTTCGCCGGGCGGCGGCCGACACCGCCCCCTGAACGTTACCGGCCCCGGCCCTCTCGAGCAAACAGCCGCCGCCCGGCTCCAGCTCCGCCGCGGCGCCGGCCGGCCGCCCGGCCACGGAAACGGCGGCCTGCCGACCCTGGCGCCGAGCTGCTGCGGCTCGGAGTAGAGCTGGCGCGGCTCCGAGGAGAGCTGGCGAGGCTTGGAGGCGGGCTGGTGGCGTGGCGACACGGCGTGGGCACTTTCCTACGGCGTTCCTGAGCGCCCTCGGCGTTTTCCTCAGCATCAGTGAGGGACTGAAATGCCACGAGCTTCTGTCGGAAAGGCACTGACGATTAACCGCAGAATAAAAGCTCCTGCACTGGCGGTCATTGACGAAACTTTCATTTGAGGCCAATGGCAGTCTATTTTCTTGAATCAATAAGGTTGAATCTCAAGGTATAAATTGATTTTTATCGATCTGAACTGAATTTGAAAGACGCATATGGAACAGGGTGTTCTGGAGGACCGGTAACCAGCTGTTGTCGTTTCCAGCAGGTCTCATTTGGATTCAAGGGGAATAATTGCCCTAAAATCTGATAATGGTTAAGGTATTATCTCCCCCTCCCCCACGTCTATTAATTCGGTGGGTCATAATCCTTTCTCACTATTTTGCCATGGGCTGAGCATCTCCGTCATCCACGTCATCATTTCGCCAATATCACCATTTCGTCTTGGCAGCCATCTGCTGAATTGCCGTCGGGCGACCTTCGCTTGATGCAATCGTTTCTCAGGTAACTGACCCGGCTTATAAATCATCTAAAGGCTCGCAGCACCTGTTTGTGGGAGTCGTGCACCACCAGCGCGCCCTACAGCCGTTGCCATACGTGCAGGAGATCCCAGCTTCGACTACATTTCATGTCTGATTAATGGTCAGATGATTGACACCCCGTGAATGCGCCAGCATGAGAATGGCGCCGGGGTGCGCCACGTCTCGTCTATCGCCCCGCTGACAGCTGAGTGCGGTTCAGCGAGGTCTGGCCCGTCCGTCTCTTACCATAGTGAGCCGGGTGGGCTGCCATGGAGGGCATTCCACTGGCCGACGGGCGGAGTGGACGATTCAGTAGATGCCACTATAGCGCGAGTTTCGCGGCCGCCTATTCTGAGGCGGCCGAGAATGCAGCTGAGGTAAACACAGCGGTAATGCGTCGCCCGTGCGGTCCTGTCCTAGTTGGCCGCCATCATGGCTGAAGCGTGCCGCACTGGAGGCTTGGATGGGAGGACCAGTAGACAGTCGATGATCTGAAAAGAGGAGGGAGATGTTGTCAGTCGCCGTTTCGTATATCACTCAGCTGAATGCTGGCTGAATCAGAAACCGACAATCTGAGCGCCACCATTTCCATCTGCACTTGGAAACATAGGCAAACTCAGCCAACGGATGGAACTGAGGGAAGCTTGGGCACGAACGTGAGCTGAGAATGATGGAAATGAGGAGAGGGCACATTTTCAGCGCGTTTCGATGCGATTTGAAATGTGGTTGAAGGGTGCCGTGTAGGGGAGAGTGCGGTAAGGCGAACGCACAAGATTGTCAAAAACGGGGAAAAATAACGCATTGACCAACTGGACACAGAAAAACATAACACTGCCCGCGTAGGGGGCCGCATCTGAGGACGATGAGCTGCTAGGTAAAACCATCATGCGATGTCCACTTCGCTTAACGGTGGTGTCAACCTCAGGTCAGGGCTGTGGGAAGGCGGTGAAGTGTCCTTGGAGCATTTGCCGAGTTCTGTGGAGTAAACCGGAATATGATCAGGCACTGAGTTCTCAACATAGCGTCATGAAATCTGTTATATTGGAACTTATCAGTTATTTTCGCAAAGGGAATAAGAAATATGAGTAAAACGTCCTCATACCCACAGATGCTGGCAACAAACGGAGGTCGTATAAAGTGTTCATCAGTGATGAAGTTGGTGCACCCCTAAGCCCCAATAACCCACTTAAGTCATCAAGGATGCTAAAAAGGCGTATTTACGAAACCTTAAAATGCCTGCGATTCGACTAACTCAGAACTTTTCTCTTGACGTAATTCCCGTGAACGACAGCCGAGTAGTTACGATTCTTCGTGACTCAAGCAAGAGCAATTAGTCAATGCAACGATGTTGGGCTCCAAGACAGGACAAAACGTACATATTTCAGGGCCTTATTATTTCCATGTACCCAAATGCTCAACATCGATGTAAGTTGCATAACCAGAGACCGTCGTCTCGATCTTGTATGGTATCCGTATGTGATAAGCAGCACAAAAGTCGTGACAAAGGGCCCAAATGTTTTAGCCTGCGAATCACTTCTGCACTGAGAAGGCGAAGAAATATCACTTGGCTTTCAATTGATAAGGCCATGGAATCGTGGGCCGGTGACGGCACAGACATCTCGGGAAACCTGATAACGGTGACCTGTCCATTAGTCCGCCTTAGCCTCATCATGCTGCAGGTAAACTGAAGTACTGACGGAACTGAATATTATGCTGAATGCGGAGCTGGTGTTAGAACAGTCTGGGCAGGCAGTAGGGGTGGGAGGTCACCGTCGCCCAAACAGTGTCGTCGCCGCGTGGTGATGAGACACTGCCGTGTGGCGGCGAGTATCGTGTAATGGAGTCGCGAGACGCCTCGGTCTCGAAAAAAGTTCCAATGGGGCTCCTGTGGTCGTGCCATGAACACCCAGGCATTTCTTCACAACAGGTAGGCAATAACGCACACAGAGCGAAGCTTCCTCGATTATGACGGTGGCAGCAAAAATAAAATGGCTCGGATCCACACAAAGGCGCAGCGAAGGGGGAGTGGGGGCCCGCCCCCCCCCCACCCTTAGACCCGCATTGTTTGTGAAAACCATTGCATATTGTCTTCTCAGCAGGCGGTTTCCGTATGATTTCAGTTCACACTGAACTCCCCCTCCTTAAGAAAATTCTGGCTGCGCCCCTGGATCCATAGCAGTACCCGATTATGTCCGCTGCAGTCCGTAGTGGACCCCGTGTCCCTTGTCCTTATTTAGTCCGAATCTGGCTACTACCAGTGCCGCTTCAATTCATGTTCTGTCCCTTTCAAGTCCCTTTCGAGTCCCTCTCCAGTGCCGCTCCGGTCCCTCTCCAGTCCCGGTCAGCTCCTCCCCAGTCCCGGTCCGCTCCTCCCCAGTCCCGGTTCGCTCCTCTCCAGTCCCGGTCAGCTCCTCTCCAGTCCCGGTCAGCTCCTCCCCAGTCCCGGTCCGCTCCCTCCCCAGTCCCGGTCAGCTCCTCTCCAGTCCCGGTCAGCTCCTCCCCAGTCCCGGTCAGCTCCCTCCCCAGTCCCGGTCAGCTCCTCTCCGGTCCCGGTCAGTTCCTCTCCAGTCCCGGTCAGCTCCTCCCCAGTCCCGGTCAGCTCCCTCCCCAGTCCCGGTCAGCTCCTCTCCAGTCCCGGTCCGCTCCCTCCCCAGTGCCGGTCCGTCCCCCTCCAGCGTCGGTCCGGTGCCGGCCGCCGGGGTCGGTGATGGATTTACGGCGCGGCGGCTGCGCTGACGCGGCCGGCCGGTTTTTCGGCGGTCTGTCGGTGGCCGGCCGGCGGGAGGCCGCCCGACACGGCTGTAAATCAGCACGGCCATGGCCGATCGAGCGGCGCAGCCCGCCGCCGCCGCCGCCGCCGCCGCTGATGGCGCCGCCGAGCCGATCACCGCCCACATGACCTGATGACCGCTTGATGACCCGATGACCGCTCGATGACCCGGCGAACGGCCGGCGGTGGTCCGCGGACGTGGAGCCGTCGCGGCCGCGCCTCCCGCGCCGCCGGAACAAATGGCGCGCCGGCCGCGGCGCCGGCGGACGCGGCGACACATGGCCACAGCGCCGACGACGCCCGGTATCGGCCGAAATCTCCACAAATGGTCTTTGTTCCCACGGCTCTGGATCAAATGCGGAAACTCTGTCGCCCCTGGCATATCGATGTGTAAGTTTTTGGAAAAGCGTTCACGTCTTTCGGGCTCAGTTTTAATAGGATTTTGACGTCGTGCGGCTATACGATTCATCTGACTGGAGACGCAATCTTTAAATGTCGTCGAGATGCCCACCCACGGTGGATAACTTGGAATGTCGGTCGCGACTTGAACAAAAGTTTTAAAATGTGTTTCCTGTAATATGATTGCGACAAAATGGGACCGATGCCTGTAAACTTGGATAAGGTCATAGCGGAGGTAAGCATACAAAAGTAGGAAGGTACGAACTGTTAGCATCCGTCTTAGGTCCCACTTAATCTTGTCGATATAAAAAATCAGTTGAACTTTTGCATCTCACTTCCAGTGATGAATAGCCAGCTGTTTGTGTTTCTAATTGGTGGTTCACTGGAAAGTTCGCAGTGATTACGGATATTACTTCCCGGTTGTGGGAAATGATCATGCCCCCGAAAAACAGACAGATTTCATTTCCAATTACGCGGAGTGCAGGGATAGGATTCTAATTCATTGATAACCATCCAATGGTCTCGCGACCTGCCCACGTTACGACGCGCTGAAGAGAAATGAACAGGTCGCAATGGTGGCGGTGCCCTGACGTTATAGCTCGTTAGAGAGACAACGTGTGATGGAGGCCATCCATGACGGGCACCTGGCACTCAGCTGGCACGGCGATCTGACGCCGAGCTCCCGGGAAGCTCAGTGACGTGTGGCTAGAGGGTTTGGCGCAGGAGTCCGGTGTGATGTCTGCAGTTCCGATGTGGTTAGCGGTTGGCTGTGGCGCCTTCTATTGCTCAGGCGTGAGATGGCCGTCCAGGCTGACGGTCTGTTGCAATGGGCTGGCCTCACGGTTCGTTGCATGTGCATGAGCAGTTACCAACATGGTGGAACCAGTGCCTTACCAGCTCCAAACGTATCATCTTCAGAAACAATGCTGGAGTAATTTGAAGGAAAGTTATTTCAACGAACTAAATTGCTCTATGACTTAGCACAGCATGTTTAGCCGAGCAAGAGACTGGTCTTTTTCTGCAAGCCTGCTAACATAGTTTGCCGAGTTGCTGAGGAGACTGCTGAGCTCCTGGGATCACAGAGCTTCTGGGGAGACCACCGAGCTGCTGAGGAGATAGCTGAGCTGCTGAGATCTCCGAGCGGCCGGATACTACCGCGTTGCTGGCACGTCGTTCGACGACCATTGCCAAATGCGGCACATCACAGGCAGTCAGGCGTCGCTGTTACTATCAGGACGTTACGCTGGCCCGGCGCAGGACAGTCAGTGAGCTCCGCGGCCGGCGGCGAGCTGGCACGCCTGTGCGCCGTACCGCTCTCGCCGCGCCGTCTGTGCGGCCGTGATTCCGCGGCGGCCGCTGCCGGCCGCGGCGCCGCTGTCGCCGGCTGCGCGCGTCGCCGTCACGCGTCACGCCAGGCCGAGCGTGCCGCGTAATGACGTCAAAAGTGCCATCAAGGTGATGCGTTTCACGCTGCCTGGCGGCTCCCGGCCGCCGGAGCTGGGACAGTTTTTGCCGCCCGCTACGGAGGAGCTAATTAATGGCATTACGCGTTCGGAAACGGTCACGGACGCTGCCGAATTAGGTTCGGACACGAGGTGGTGGCATGCGTTTTGTCACTGAAGTGATTTGCAGTCTGAAAACGACGAACAAGTCTGCTCCGTTAGATTCAGCTGGCACTTGCACGCTCCCCCTTTAATGCGCTTTGGCTCGACATGCAGATGTGCCGAAGAACTTAGCAACTCCGTGCTAAGCGAAAAAAAAACAGCATCGCATGTGTACGGAGCTCGGTCGTTTCCGAACAAACTTCACCCATCCTTACGATTCATGCAGTCCGGCGTTCAGTTGCCGACACGAGCGTGCCAGGGCGCTCCGTTCGGCGGCTCCTTTGTCTCGTGGCGCGCGGTCGTGATTGGCTGCTCGCCTGCTCGCCCGCCGCAAACCGGCTGATCCATTTAATTAACTCTTCAGTTTCCCGGTAAGTGGCGTCCGCGTCCGCCATGGTCCTCCAATCTGTTTTAATTGGCCGGCGGCGGCGGCGGCCGGGAGCCGGCCTCCACCGACCGCCGCCGGCGGCGCGTGATGCGCTGGGGCGCCTCCGTTCCGGAGAAACTGCGAGCGTCGTTCTGCGAGCCGGAGCCGGCCGGCCGGCCGGCCGCACTCCACGTCGGCCGCCGACGGCACCCTCCGAGGTCGCTCACGACGGCATGTGTGCTAATGCGAGCCGGCACTGCTAATTGGCCGCGCTGCAGGATTGAGATGAAGGCATGACCGAGCGTGCAGGCGGCGGCCGCGCTATGTCGCGACTTTGTATCGCGTTCGCTGCTCGCTATTAATGGCCGGATTAGCATGCTAATGACGTGCTTTACGACCTGTCGGTAATTGATAGTCGCTCTCGGGTAACCCGCAGCGGCATACTTCTGTGCGCTCGTTTGCGAGTGCATCAGCTCATAAACGGCCGGGCGGCCGATTCGGCCCCATCTGTTTCGATCTGGCGACGCCGCGGCCAAATAGACGCCGGCCCGGCGGACGGCGCTGTGGCGGAGTGCACCCGGTCGTCGCGGCCAGCACCACTCGACTGATTAACAAAGCTCCGGCTCGGCGACCGGAGGGGGCCGGCCGGCGCTCAATGGCTCCCGCGCGGCGACCGCCGGCTGGCGCGCTTTCCCGCGCCCCCCGCGCCGCGCCCGCCAGCTGGCCGTGTTCGCGCCATAATCCCGCTCGGCGCGAGCCCCAATACATCTCTCTCTATCACGGCGCGGCCTTTCTGCGCTAATCGCGCGTTATGCGGCCGGCCGGCGCGCCATTTTGCGCCGCGGCGCGCGGCCTGAGTTATCGCCGGGCATTGAGCGGCGGCGCGCTCAATGCCGACTGATGGCAGCATTTGCATTGAGCGGCGGCGGTCCGGCGAGACCGGTTAGAACGACACGGCGGCCACAATGGCCGGCCGCCGCCGACAGGGTGCCAATGACGCCGGCCGCGCATTCAGACGAGCCCAGATAAATCCGACCCCCCCCCCAGTTCGCCCCACCTGCGGCGCCCGGATGTCCCGGCCGGGCTGGCGCGGGATCGGCAGTCAGTTTCGAGCGCCGGCGCGGGATCGACCGCCACCTTCGAGATCCCGCCGGACACTTCCCTCTTTATTCCGACAAAATTCAGCATAACGCCCACGGACAAAGCTACATCGAAAACACCAGCATTCCCCCTCCCTTAGCTTCTGAAGCGTAACGAAGACCCGGCCCGCTCGAATTCGCCCCTAGCGTCCGTGTGCTCTGATCGGCACAGATCAGAATTTTCTAATTCAAACAAATGACTTGTTGGTTGGTGTACGACACTTGCAACGTTTCACGATCTGCTCAACATGACACTGTTTTGTTGCTGTTGATTGAGGCCCCAGACACGCCTTGAAAACAACTCACGAATTCTTAGTTTTTACGGTTTCTACTGTGAAATTAAAGTCACCTTTCATTTTGCATCTTTTGAATCGCCCTGGTCAATGCTGCCCAGTCCCATAACACAAACGGGGAAATATGTCTCGATAAGGCATGATTAAAGAGGATATGTGCCGAGCAGGACGCAAATACAGTACACAGACCTATTAATACAATGATTCAGTATGCGCGGCATCAGGCAAAAACTTCATTTAAACGATTCTAACTCACTGCAGTAGAACTTCTTGAAAGCTTTGTCTATAAAAGGCCAGATAAGGTCAACGAGTTTCTTCCTCAGCAATTTAAATTTAGAGCGCATTTTTTATACCCGCATAATGGTAACCTATTAGTTTCTGATTATTGTTCAAATATCCTGATGCATTTTCCTCACCGAAAGAAGCCTCCCAATGGCCTTTGTCTAGAAGTGAGGGTGATGATCAAAGACTCCGTCATGCCATCTGGACGAAAAACAGCATGGCAGCCGTCAGCAGCGTAGCCAGGATTTTCGTGGTAGTGGTTGTGGGGGTCCAAGACTAAAAAAGGTTTGATGCTATCATACCATTTTATTTCAGACATGAACGAAGTGACCCAAAGGAAATAACACACATGGAAATTTCGAAAACAAAATACGTCACTTTTTGTATAAAAAGGCTTGTCTGTTAAGTAAACAATTCGTGATAATAGCCGATTTTTGGGATCCTCTGACCATAGAGGTGGGGGTGGGGGCGGGTGTCAGTTGACCCCTCTAACCCTTTCTGAGCTACTAGCAGTCGTATGCTACTTACTTCCGCACTAATTTTCCAGCTGAATTTGCAGACTTGGTGAGCGATCATCTTCTTCAAAGTAAATGACTTCGTCTTGCATGTTCATGGATGGATGTTGTGCTAGAAGCGCCAATGCCTCATTGTTCTAGTACAACACCAAAGCTGTCTGTGGTACATACACGAAATGGCAGACCCAAACGACTGTGAGATTATGCACAATCCCTATCAAAACTGTTTGATTTTTGTTGCTTCTATGCCGGTTTTCATGCGCCACTTTCGTCGGTGATACCTCCATAAATAATTGGTTGGGAGGACAAAGTCTGTAAGACATACTTATTTTGAGGTCATCTGCCCCAAATGCAGTCTCTCATGCCAGTTCGGCCATTACTGCTGTTTTAGAGCTGATATTCCGTTCTGGTAATCGGGTCGACGCCTCGTTCCCTCGCAGCAGTGGAGGCTGTGATGACATCAGCATTGCAATGGCGTCATCTTTACACCTGGCGGTACCTTTTACTCGCATCCCTGCATCTCGATAAATAACGTATGTTGTGCGGCATGTTAAGTTGTTATGGACGTTTAGCAGCGGAGGTGTTAAACGATTTGCCTGGATGTGTCAGACCCAGATTAAGTGGGTTGGAATTCAGAGCTGAAAACAATCTTCTGAGTCCTCTGAGGTGCAAGACGTGCGCTCTGGCGCTCTCGATGGACACGCACCAACAGGTTCTGTTACGCCCATGCTACGGCGCCTAAAAGCACACCATATGGCTTCAGTTTTGATCGACAGCTTGAGTGACGCTAGAGGGCATTTGTTGTCACAGTGCTCAGCATGGCAATGATATAACCCAGCAGGTCTTGGACCTCGTTAGCAGGGCCCGTGAGGCGGTATAGTGTTTCGAGTCTGCAGTCTGAGGGGAACCTAGCCTGTCATCGTGCTGTCAGTCACGGCCATCGAGCAAGGCGACGGCCGATGTCGCAGAGGGATGCCCTGCACATAAAATACCGAAGCTTCTGAGTAGGGTTCGCTGCTCTTGTTTCGCTGTCTGTTCGATCTATAGATCGTCCGCTTTCCTCCTATATGGACGAGCGAGAAGCGGCGCAGGATTTGCTCAGTAGATGGCAACTTCGCATCGGTCAAACCCTCCAGTGGATGGCCTACGAAGAACACGTTGGTCGACTTCCGCGTCTTGCATTTTCTTTTCACGGACGATGACATCATTTGGGGCCTGGGAAAATGCGACACAGACGGTTGTTTGCAATAAAATGATTGCCAAAATCTGCGTTAAAAGTTGTTGGTGCCTGGTTGCTCTAGCTGCCTACAAACGCCCAACTTCCTTCAATATCATGGATTTAATTCTTATGGCATTTAATTCGCATCATTGCGAAAGATTTCACTCTGTGTGGGTACTGGGTGGCCAGTGTGGGAAGGTTCGGTATGTTCGTTTGGCCCTTTAATGATCCGAGACGCATGCCAGAAACAGTTGGCACTTGTCATAATAAACACTGCAATGAAGACGATTGTCAAATTAGGACTGCACTCCCAGGATATGACCTTACCATCAACAACGGAGGAATGATTGGGTAGCGGAGGCGCCAGACGCGGGATCTTCGGCTTACGGTCCACTTAGCTGCAGCAGCTGCGAGCTGTTTGTTTCGGATGCTTAGCAGTCTGAATATGCCGCTGTGATACGATACAGCGATAGAAAAATCATGTATAGATGGCACGTAAGGTCAGAGTAACATCTAGCAAAACACGATTTTTGGTAAAACGATCTCTACGGGTTCCAGACTCCGGAGGTTTGCATCTAAAGCCCTAGAAATAGCGCATGAGACAGTCTTAAAGGTGCTATGTTAGCTTAGTTAAGACCGCAGGTAAAGTAGCGTCGCTTTCCGATGCAACATAGAGACAGCAAAATCAGTGCTATTTGCTGGATTCGCGGTGTTAGCTTGATACTTCCCCATGCTGAGGTCTCGGGGAATTCAACGTAGCGAAATGCCCATCATGGCCGGCTTCAGCTACTCTGGGGCAGTTCCAAATATTATTCAATCGTTCTCGAATTTTGTAAGGTCTGTTGTCAGGCTTAACCTCACAATTTATAGCATATAGACATAGACAATCCCCATGGACAATCGGAAAGTAACAAAACCTAACCCCGAGTGCTCCTTCATCACTCTTCAATATTTTAACAATGAATGCTATAGAATGAGCACAGCTAATCCAGTCGCCATGCTTTGTTTATCTTGTTGGTGGACAGTGTTGGGGAGAATATGAAATTTACAGTAGAGAATGCAACAGCTCGTTTTTTGTAGAAGATACCCTAGATCGCACGAGATGTTGTGACGCTATGACGTTACGATGTTGTGACGTTATGATGACAAGTTATGATGTCGATTTCATGGATCTCCTGCGACTTTATGTATGGGAATACATTTGACCCTTTGAGGTTGACGAATTCTCATGTCAGCAGCTCAGCTGATGAAGCGCCTGTCCACGCCTCTCATCCTAACAATGTGGGTTCAAGTCGACACGGCGTTTGCCATGTCGCCTTCAGACCACACTTGACAACTGACCTAGAGGAAGGCATTGACGCCCGTGTTGTTCGTTTGGGTACGTTAAACCTTGGCCTCCATATTGTGCCGTGAACCTGGAATTCCGCGGTCGGGTGTAGGTATCAGAACCCGTACAGCAAACGCCCCGAAACGCGGACTTTGATCCAACAGCACCGTTAAGCATTCAAAGCGAATGAACAAAAACCCTCAGAATTGTTAAGGTGCCTTTCACACTCCGTACTGAGTCATGAAACTCACTGGGGCCTCAAAAATTTAATGATGTTTTTAGGACCAGGTATGGGGTCAGTGACCGTAAGGGACCTAAAACAACATCTTTCAAGAAGTCATGGGCTTTCGTTACCGCCTATCACCGAAAACTTGTTCTCCTCAAACGGAAAAAAGAACATTGAGAACGCGTTGACAGAATGCTGGGAACTGCTCAGATGACAATGCACAATGCAAGCGATATCGGTCGTGGTCATTTAGAAGCTACTCTGGGACGCAACAGGATCAAACCAGTCTTTTTTGAATCAAACAGGGTGATTTGAATCAAACTATGTGTTCTTGTGACATTCCTCTCCTTTTGAGAGGAAAAAAGGATTTACGGAGGCATTGAGTCCCGATTACCACAGCTATTTTGAAATGTCTGCGCCTGGCCATGGCCAAAAACCGTGCTTATTTTTTTCTGAAGCCGTATTCCCATACCATGTGCCTTTGCCCTTACCACCTAATGGTTATCCTTGCCTTATCACTGTCCTCAACGTGCAATGTGGAGCAACCAATCTGCACCTCAACAATCTTTTCTCGAAAAAGGCGTGGCTAACGGCAACAGGCGAAGGACTTCCACGATTCCTTAGCTGACCGTGCCTGTTATCCCAGCCTAGCGAGGTTAGCTCGAGCTGGTGGCGCGCGGGATACTGTGATTCTAAAAACTATGCTTCGCGCATGCAGCTACATGAAAAGAGTAAATGGCACTTGGATGCTGTCCTTCGGCTGCGTCACTCTGGACGGAGGCAGGAGGCGGCTGACCAAGCCTTGTCTGAGTGTAAGACAGCCCATAATGAGCTGTTTGTGCATAATGAGAACCGCAACCGCGCTGTTTTCAAGAGGCTGGTGTCAGCCGTCGTACTGCTTGCCAAGCAGGGCCTGCCGTTTCACGGGCACGACGAGCCGCGAGAGGGCACAACCGTGGGAACTTCGTCCAGCTGCTCGAAACGTTCAGGCTGTGTGACCAGACTAAGGACGAACATCTGCCGAGCACTAAGAGCCAGTTTAAGGGTACATCGAAAGATATTCAGAATGGCCTGATTGGATGCGTTCATGCGGTGCTGGTAGAAACTATCGACGCCGAAATTAACGAGGCAACTTTTCTGGCTGTACGTGCGGATGGAACAACTGATGCCTCAGCCGAGAAGCAGCTGTCCATGACCATGCGTTATATGGACACAATGGGGACATCAGAGTGATTCCAAGGCTTCATCAAACTGGCAGGGAGGCACGACGCAAGTGCGATTGCAAAACATGTTATCGACATGTGCCTCTCGTATGCGGGTGCGGAAACAATAGCAAACCAGTCGTACGATGGGGCCAGTGTAATGTCGAGAAGCGAGAAGGCGTAAAGACCAGAAGTTCGAGAGAAGTTTCCATTCGCTGCGTTTTCGCACTGCCTTGTCCATCGCTTGAATTTAATGCTCATGGTTGGATGCAAAGGGACTGAGGTGCGTCGTTTTTTCTGTGGTGTTCGTGGTTTCCACGCTTTTTGAGTAAAGGTGTTAAACGCACTGACTTGCTCGCGACGTGCGGCAGTGAAACGCGCATGAACGCAGGGTCTGGGACGCGCTGGCGGTACCGGGAACGGGCGATTGATGCCATCCTGAAAAATCAGAGGCGCTGGTGTAGTGCCTGACCGCCTTCGTCAGCGACAGTGGTGCGGGACCACGTGACCGTGTGACCGCGAATCCGTCGCTGCTGCTCGCTTGGACGCCTCACAGACGTAAAATGTCTGTTCTTCCGGGTCGTGCACGACTACAGCTTTACGTGGACAGGGATTCTTTCCAAAAAAAAACTTCAGTCTCGGTATCTCGACGCAAGTCTCGCCGGGAGCTCTGTCCAGGATGCTCTTGATCAGTTTCCGGCACTGCGCACGGAAGCTGTTCTTGATTTGAGCCTGGCGAGGTCCGAAGACCTAGCGCCTGCGAGTCGGCGAGAGACCGACTCGCAGGCGTCTTGTAGGCGATCTAAACGAAAAGACTTCGCAGATTCGGCTTTGACGCACACCGTGTCGTCAGAAGTTCACCGCCATGGCACGGAAGAGCTCCGCCGCCTTTTCTTTGGAACAGTAGACCAGATGACCGAGTCTCTGAAAACTAGGTCTAAAGATCACGGGGCCCTGGAGCTGGCAGAACTCTTGGATGCGGCCCGCTTTTCCCTCATGAGTGACAGCCAGTTGAGGGTAAAGAAAGCATTGAAGACCCTCAAGAGATTTTACATCGCCGTTTTCGAGGAGGGTGCTCTCCTGAACGAGCTACCAGAAATCTGGAGGTTTCGAGACACGCATCGTAACCCGCAGAGCCTCCTTAAGTGCGTGGTGCGCCAGGGCGTGGAGGATGCGTTCCCTCATGCCTGCCGCCTCCTGAGATTTGTCCTAATCATAAAGCCTACCACGGTGTCCGAGCAGCGCTCATTTTCTGCCCTGAGGCGTAATGACCCGCCCCGTGCCAGTGGTCAGATCCACCTTCCCCGTACCAAGGGGGTGTTTGGATGTCTGAAAGATGAAAGATGCATCGTCGAAAAGCACGGTAACATTTTTGTAAGTTACCCAAAATTTGAAGGACATACGGTCAAAAAACTCAAAATTTAGGTTTTTCTTTTTTCTTAATAGCGCAGCATTTAATCGAAATTTGTTCCACATTATGCCTTATACGATAGTTAATAACATGCCAAACAATCTTTTTTAAATAAACTTACTTCTTTTTGACCCTCAGCGCGAGTCAGGTCAAGTCACGTCATCGTCCTCAAATGGTACATTTGTAAAATGTACGTTCTCTTTTCATTCTTACTGATGAGCATGCTTTTACGGCTGATTTGCATTTAAGAGAGTGCTGATGAGATACCCAAATACACTACAGATACCCAAGCACGATTTCAGGTTGAACTGAAGGGCAGTTGAAGTCGACTAAGGTCAAATTTTCAGATGATAGGAGTCGAAAAAGTCAAGCTTTTAGCGGGGTCTGCGTGACAAGTGGAGTATTTTTTCAGGTTTCAGCAAAGGTCAATGGAAGCCAAGAGAGGTCATTTGAGGTCAGCAGGCGACGGCCTCCGACGCCAATTGATGCACCTGCCGTGGGGAAAAATAAATAAGGTACGCTTGGCCATATAGGAGTTTTCTTTTATTGAAACCTTCTTGTCGCAATTTATCCCATCATTGTTTTTATACATTGGAGTGGCCCATTCAAGGCCACAACAAACTCTTTAATGAATTGCTCAGGTCAAAAAAGGGTCATTAACCTTGTATGACTTCTAGTGACCTCATTTTACCTTACAATTTGAGATAAGATTATTTTGGGCCTTAAATTCGAATTCAGCCCCTGTTTTAAGCCTGTAGACCTGCAGATTACTAATCACGGGCAAGAAGTTTGGGTTTGTTACATGTTCCCATATTGCTGGGTCATGACCTGAGTCAAGTTCACGAATGCTTTGGTGGCATGATGTTAGCACATATGAGAGGTCATGGTGGGGATAATATCTGAGCATCACAATCCGGTAAAAATGCGCTCGAATTTAGACAAAGTCTCAAAAAGGGGCTAACATCGGCCTGACCTCAGGTCAATGACCTGGAATTTTCCAAAAAGAATCTGAAATATACACATTGTACCTTCTATCATATGCTATCGCTCCTGTAAGTTTAAGCCAACTCAGTCCAACCCGAAAAAAACCATTGGGGTCAAAGTTTTTTGGAGGCTGAGCTTTTCGACCTGACCCAGGGCAGTTACCAGACCAGATCCGGGGCTTAAATTTTGAAAAGATAAGTGCAATGAATGGTAGAAAAGGTCGGTAAATTTGGCGGCTTTGTGTTTTTTTTCGTTTTTTTGCTGTTGCGGAAGAACCTGAGAAAAACACACACACACCCTCCCTCCTGTTACGGAGAGAGTTAAGAACTTTCTCCGTTCAACCATGGGCCAGGAGCGCCTGAGTTTTTCTGGCAAAGCTGAGAGTAGAAACAGAGCTCCTGACATCCTTACACCGGTCTGGTGTGCTGATTGACCATGTGGTAGATAAATTCCCTAAAATGAAAAATCGACGTCTTGATCTCCTGTACCTCTGATGAAGCGAAGCGAGGTTGTCATTGAACTGGAAATATCGTGTGTTGCTGTCATGATGCCAAATATACTTTGGCGGAGAAATTCCGGACTGGATTTCGGATGGAGATGGCAGCACATGAAATGACGTTGATATGTTTGGCGAAGTGATCAAGGAAAAAACCCAGCTAACAGATGCAGGCGCTTCCGGTAAACAGCAGCTTGAATGTAGCAATCTATACAGCAGGTAGAATGATGACCGCACCAAGTTTGAAAAGTTTTAGAGGGAGCCATTGAGGTTTGCTTAGAATGAAATAATCCGAAAATGGTTTTGGCCCCACAAACCTGAAAACCTAAGCACATACGTTACGCTTAACATCGACACAAAGCTACAGTTAAATGCACGGAAGAGACAAACATCAGATCACAATGGCCGAAATCCGGGAAAAAGAATAAATTTATTGTTGGGGCCTGTCATTTGACTGCATTCAGTGAAAGACTTCAGCCAGAATTTCGCTTCACCCGCTGCGACACCAAGGCGCCGCCATTGTGTATCATCGAACATCTAAGCGGTCTTGCCATACAAGGTGAAGACAGTTAGTAGATGATCTACACACGATACCGTGAAATTATCTGCCACATGTCCTCGCGGGCGGCACTTACAAGCACAGCACTTCTACGCATTGGATTTTGGAATGACATTCTTTCAGGGTGTACAAAACATTTTGATTTGTTTAATTATGCGGTTTTCAAGATGGAGGAAGTGCTCACCAGGCTGTTGTTTCTCCCGAACGATTCCACAGTGGGGTTAGGGCAACACTACGATGAAGACATGCGGATTTACGATTCTTAATTATTTATTAACGCCGAAATGTTTGGGTTTGTTCCAGCGCAATAAAGTCTGAAAAACTCATGATTATTCAGAAAAACAGTAATAAACAGGCGACTGGAAAGTATTTTCATTACAGGATTAGATGAGATATGTCATATATGATCATATATCATGCTAAGCCGCTGCTGCCAAGCCTGTTCCCCTTGCTAATAACACGCAACAGCAGGGTAGAAAAAAAGATTATTTGGCGTCTCGAAGACGATATCCACAAACCGTACCGTCGCTCTCTGGTCACAGCCTGCAGTCGTGGCGGCATCTGCCAAAAACGGTCAGAGCTGTCTCCCAGCGGACCATCGGGAAAGAGAGAACTGAGAAACTGAAACAACCGGGACTTGAACTAAATTCGTGGCATTACAGAACGAAGGCCTGATTGCTGCATCATTTAACCCCATTTTGACACAATATTTACCCTTTAAGACATCTGGCTGTTACATACTCTTCCACACCGTATTTCGTGATACGAAAGTTGGCAATTTATCGCAATTATACAATTATGCAAAAATTTTGCAGTCAGCTGCAATCATGTTTCCGTGACCTGGCGTGAGTCTTGTAACCAGATATTCATCCGACAGATACCTCTCGTCCACCCGATATTTACATGGTCGATACTTTACCCACGTGATACCTATCCGGCCGATACTTTACCCACGTGATACCTATCCGGCCGATACTTTACCCACTCAATATTCACCCGGCCATGTTTGTCGTATTCGGTCTTGCTGAATTCGTTATACTCCATTCGAAAAATTTCTCCGAGATATTTTTTATTTTCGGTAATTGCCGCTCTTTGATATTCATGTGTGTTCTATGTTTTGTCTCTCGACATTTTTCCCGTTTCATGTTTTTGTCTGTCAACACTTATCTTGTCCAATACCCTGCGTAAACGTTTTACTCTCTAAGTTTTTCCAGTCGATAATCCGTCATGCGAAATTTGGTGCGAAAGCCGCGTCTATTCCTTTCCTCCGTTCCAACGATTATCACCATCGCCCTACGAGGGAGGGGCGATTCGGCCCTAATGTCATTTCTCTCTATCGCTCCGGCACGGTAGGGAGCAGCTGCATGAGACTTAAAGTAGTTGAGTTTTTTTTAAGTTCCACATATTTTTAGATGAGTCTCAGTCCTGGATCACGTAAGGTCACGGAAACATCAGGCCATTTTCAAAGGCATGTTTTGTGGTTTGACATTAGTTTCGTGCAAACTAACGATTGTTTGTTTGACAAGGGATCAAAGCTTGTACTCAAACCAAGTGAGGTCAATGAGTACTCAAAAGTAAAGTGGGGTCAAGAACCTAGTTTGACCTCATTGGGCATTTTGAATATTTCAGCCATGGTAACGACGTTACAAACGGTGCATATTGTTTGTATGATCCTGAAGGGCACGAAGAAGTAGCATAAGTTCATTCCATATTTGTTCGAAACACACTATTTACTTTCCTTCATCATTTTTACTGATCTGCCAATCGCATGAAAGTCCACTCGAGACCTAGCCTAATATGCCCATTTGACATGACCTAGGATCTTTGAAACAAAAGTGCATACGTTAGAAGCACGAGAAAAAAACATTGCGTGACATACACATACCATCGGCAATCAAAAGTAGCTCATTTATTCAAGAAGTAAAAATTTCCATTTCTGCAGTGTCGTTTTCACCTGGACCTGCTGGTGCTTTTAATTTTCGAAAGGCCCTGCGGTTTAAACCGACTAAAAGCAATGCTGGCATGTAGTGATATGCAATGTTAGAAAAGGAAACAACAAGAAAAAAATGTCGAATGGCTACTAAAATGCTAGAAATCCATCACTTCAAAAGAAAACTGAAAAGTGCCTAATGCAAGGCCATTGACCCTCACCATACCAGGGAGGGGGTTTGAACATCCCCTCACGTTTTTCCGCCACAGCGGGAAAACGGGAAAACGCAGAGCCGCCAAATTTACAGACGTTTTCCATCAGTCGTTCCAAATATCCTATCAAAATTTTAGCTCGGGATCTGATTAGGCCATTGACCTAGTTCAGGTCGAAGAGGTAAACCTCTAAAAACCTTCGACCCCTATAACTTTCTCGGGGTTGGACTGAGTTTGCTTAAACTTGCAGGAGCTATAGCATAAGACAGAAGATACAATATGCATATTTCAGATTTTTTGGAAAATTCCAGGTCAGTGGCCTGAAGTCGGGTCAATGTTAGCCCCTTTTTGAGGTTTTTGTCTAAATTTGGGCGGATTTTTACGGGATCGCGATGCTCAAATATTATCATCATCATGACTCCTCATATGTGCTATCATCATGTCAACAGAGCGCCCGTGACCTTGGCTCAGGTTATGACCCAACAATACGAGAACATATTATAAACCCAAACGTTTTGCCCAGAATTGGTAACCTACAGCTCTATGGGGTTAGCATAGATGCCGAATTCGCATTTACAGCCCCAAATAATTTTACATCAAACTGTAGGGCAAATCGAGGCCACCAGAGGTCATCTGAGGTCAATGACTGATTTTGACCTGAGCAATGCACTAAAAAGTTTGTTGTGGCTTTGACTGGGTCACTGCAATGTGTAAAAACAATGCTAGAGATAAACTGCGACAAGAAGGTTCCCGTAAAAGACAATTCCTGCGTGGTCATGTGCACCTTACTTATTCCTCCCCACGGCAGGCGAATCAAGTGGAGTCGGAGGCCGTCGACTGGTGACCTCATATGATCTCTCTTGATCCCCATTGACCTTACCTGAATCCTAAAAATATTCCACTTGTAACGCAGACTCCGCTAAAACTTTGGGTTTCTCGACTCCTGTCATTTAAAAATTTGACCTTGGCTTACCTTACCTGACCTTTGGTTCAGCATGACATCGTACTTGGGTATCTTCAGTGTGCTTAGGTATTTCGTCAGCACTGTGTTAAATGCAAATTTGCCATAAATAAATGCTCATCAGAAGGAAGAAAAAGAGGACGTGCATTTTACAAATGTTCCATTTTGGGACGATGACATGACCCGACCTGACTCGTGCTGTAGTTAAAAGACAGTTAAATTTATTTCAAAATATTGTTTGGTTTGTTATCAGCTATCGTGTAACGCATAATATGGGACAAAGTATGGATTAGTAGATAAGCAATTAAAAAACAAAAAACATGTAAATTTTGAAATTTTTGAATGCATTTCCGTAACAGTTTGGGTAATTTTGAAAAATGTTACCGGTTTCGAACTCTACACTATACGTGCTTTCAGATGATGTACCTTTCGTTTTCCTCCGACACATGCTTCGCGAGTCGGAAGGGGGGAGCGTTCAAACAGATCCTCGGCATAGGGAAGGCGGACCTGACCATTGGTATGGGACGGGTTAAGCTAACGAACGACCACATGACGACTCGCGATGCCTACAACTACTAGCAGTTTCCCTTGGCGTGAGTTTCTGGAAAAAAGGATGAGGTATTTACTTGGTCAAGACTGCAGTTCTTATAATTCATCTGTCAAGAGCATCATAGCTTAACTACAGGGGTCAGAGGTGTCAGTCCCCATTGTGGTCAGGTGTTTCCAAAAAATTGCTATCATTTTCGTATAAATTTGGTCCGAAAGGCTTGCTGGGTGCTTTGGAATCTAGGAGCGCAGCCAGAATCTTGTTCGGGGGGGGGGAGCTCAATGAGAACCGAAATCATACGAAAACCGCCTGCTATGAAGACGATGTGTTTGTTTGTGCTGTGTTTTGTGTGTTTCACTTAGAAGACCCATAGCAGACCCCTGTTCATCACTGGTACGCATTCCCGGAAACGGAGTAGGGCGAGACACCTCACTCGCTGCTACCGTACTATTAAGCAAGAAAAAATGCGGGCCTAAGGGGGGAAGGGGGGCGAGCCCCCGGCCTCCACTGGTCGCGCCGGCGCTGGGATCAGAGTCCGCGCTGAGCAACGTTTGTTGCACGGACTCTGATCCCTGTACCCGATCGCGCAATTCCAGGTTAATGGCATAATTTGGTAGTGAAAATTTAACATGCCGACATGAACGACACGGTCGCGCAGTAGCCAGTGTCTCCCTCTTGAACTCAGTTGCCAAGTGACATGGATGAGAAATAGAGAACGCCGAGACGACCCGAGCCCACGTTGCCTATGTAGGGAGCAGTGACAGACGCTCTACGAAGTGAGATACCGGGACGATTTACCATCACAGACAGTTTGCTTGGAAGGAAAAAAATATTCGAAATGAAAAAGTACCATGCCTCCATTTTAGAAAGGCTCGGGTATGTTATTAGCTAACTTCAATTTTACTATGTTCGCAATAAAATGTAAAAGTAATAGTTATAAAGCTCTTTATTTTAGCTTTGAACCTCCCTCCCCCACGAAAATCCTGGCCACACCACTGACCACTACCGTCAAAGCCATCCATGTAAGACCAATTTCGAAGATGGCATGATACGCTGTAATGCTGTTTCATTCCATACGAAACCGTAGGGCTCCTGTCCAAAATTTCCCAAATTTGGTTCGGCGTCCGCCGTGTTTGCCATATACGGGCCGTTGTTTCGACTGAGGCAATTCGGTCAGATCAAAACCAGTACCACTGCCAGACCTAACAGGACTAAGCAGATCTTGTTAAACATAACGAATGGTTCAATCAGTTTATGGTATATATCAGTGGTGTCGATTTGCATTCTTTTCCGGGAGCCATGCCGTCCCCTCCTCCCCCCCCCAGAATGGTGGTCTTGGTCTCTCCTAAGATGATTTTTGACCCCTCCCAATAGTTTCTGCTAGTTTTAACAGGGAAAAGATAGTTTGTCATTTCGTGAATGATAATATAAAATTGCCGTTGGTCAAAATAAAAAAGGCTAAATCTGCTGAAAAACCCTAATTTGGGACAGGTTACGCTGTCGGACCCTTAACTCGTCCTCCCCCGAAAAAAAATGCACGAAAAGACACCCTTGACATAACTGCTTATTTGGAAGCTGTACCATCCTGTGCTAACAGACACCATCCTGTGCTAACAGAAAATAAACATTGTGCGGACGGTCCTTTTTTGCTCAGTAGCGCTACCCTAAAGCCTCTAGTACGTCCAACTCACTATAGATGGCAGTAAATGGCGTAAAGGAGCACTGAGCAGGTGAAGCCTCGGGGCCCTGTGGCCTAAAGTGTCGTGTTCGAGTGTATTGCGCGTGGCAAATACTCAGTTTTTCGGTGGAAATATACAGGGAACTGGAAAGACTAACAATAACCAATTAATGGAATTATTTTTCTCCAAGACCGGTGATGACTGGGTTTCATGCAGGGCCAGGACTGCTCTTTTCATGCCAGTGGTAGTGCTACATTTTTCCAGCAAGTCAAGTCGCGTTACCAAAAATATTTAATTGTCTCAAATTTGTGTCTTTGTATCTACACATCGTCTGGCATCCGCAAATCTGCGTTAGTAATATCCGAAGTTCCATTTATACTACCATCTCTTTCAGTACTATCTTCTGCGATGAGTAGCATTTCCGGTCCCTGCGAAGTTCCGCGCCGGTTCTGCCTGTGGTATGTTGAATATTGCCTTTGTTCGCGGATTCGTGATCGCTTCATTACTTAGTTTGTGTCGTGGGGTACTTCACGATTTTTTTTTGACTTAGGTTGCATTTTTGTGGCTGTACGTTGTATTTTGGTGGAATATTGCTTGAATCATAATGCGTTGCATTTGTGCGATGCGCAGTCATGTGCTCTCCCGCCGGTATTCATCGTGGATTTGGTTTCTGGTTCAAGTGATTATCTTATCAACACCACATGTTGGATGCAGTGTTATGCCCGTGGTATTTGTGTCCACGTCTTTGGAGGCAGTGACATTTTGTTTTGAAATTGTTAATGCTAGTAGCAAAACAGATACCTTGTCCTCACTGTACATTTACATTTCAAGCTGTGTTTGAAGAAGCAGGTTTATAGATCACATCCCATTTGGGACCTGAAATGACCTCTCAGAATTATTTATTTGGCCTTCAAGAGTTGGTAGGCCTGCTCAGTCAATACCCAATTAGTTCATCATTAAGGCTTAGATGGATACTTCCATACTAATGATTCAGATAACAGATAGTGCAGCATTATGCTTCCTGTAAAGAGTATGAGCTTATAAGGCCATGTTAAATTATGTTTGCATTGCTGCTGTTTGGAAGTGAGTGATGTATTTTGCTTCCTGAACATTCATGTAGTAAATTTCCTTTACTGGGCAAAGTATTATTGGATTGGTGCAGCCATAAATTAGTATTCTTGGTTATTACTATATGCGTTATGTCAGTGGACTATGTTATCGACTTGGGGAATATTGGGGGATGCACCAGAATTTGCATGTTATCAGTTGGTGGTTGTTCATGAGGGTCTACTGTGGAGTATATGGGGTATGTGTGTTAAATGAGTATGTAGATGGAGGTGTAAGTAGTTTGGTACTCAGGTTTGGTGCTTGCCTGTCTGCTGTTTCCATTGCTGACTGGCAGTTCCAGAGAATATTGAGGTGACATGAGCCAAAAGGATATTAGGGTTATTAAATTAATCATTGTTAATGGCAGTAGTTCTTGAGATGATATTGCTTTCCTAACCTGTAATTTGATGCCTTTTTTAATAATTTAAAACCATTGCCATGCCAGCTATTTCTTCTTTGAGAGATCATCCTTTACTAAGATGCTTATTATTAAATACTTCCTTTTTATGGTGGGATGGTTGTGCACAAATTTAAACTCTCATTGAACTTAAATGAAGTTCTCTGAAGAAATGAAGACTCCATATCATTTCAGTTTTAATACTGTAACACCAAGAAAAGGAAACAAGTTTCAGTAAACCAGTGATATACCATTTCAGACCAAACATTGAAGGGATGTAACTGATGTGGCTTGGGTCCATGCATGATTTCAGAACCCAGTCCACTATCAAAATGCCTGAGCTGACAGAGGTCACTGAGAGCAAGCCAGAGGTCAAGGTTGAGGTTGAGTCAGGCAGTGACTCAGACTCTGATGACTCAGTCCCAGACCTAGAGGATGGAGTCAGTGAGTCAGCTAGCAAGGTGAGTACTGAGAAAACATGACAGGAATTGTGAGTCACACACAGTGTTGGGAAAACTTATTTTCTGGTAGCAAGGAGCACAAAAAAATTACACTCCAAGAACAGTTTTGCGCTCCAAAATGGTCATTTGCCCCCTCCCCAAAAAAACAGGTATTCTTCTTGACCAGTGTTTGAAATTGCCCAGCCCCCCCCCCCCTTCCACTGGTTGATGGTTTACCATCCATACCTGGTAGCTGAAATACATCCCGAATCTGTGGCCAGCCACCTTCCACCCCCTGGTCAACAACTCTGCTGACCTACCATGTAGACCCAGGAAACTGGTTTGACCCCCCCGGTCAGTGACTGGTGACCTACGATGTAGACCCAGGAAATTAGTTCGTCTCTCCCCCCAAACAGAGCTGCTGGATGCATGCCTGCTGGCCACGCATGTTTGCAGAGCACCTGGTTAAATTGTGTCTCACATAAATGCATGACATTTTATTCTACAAAAGAGAATCTGTACCCAGGTTTCCAACACTGGTTTGTTACATCCAGCAGTGTAATTTGGAGTTTTTTAGAGATCCAGTTTGTCTTGCCACATTTTGAGAGTGTTCAGATGTCATTTTTTGCTTCAGGTATATGGACAGTATGGTGACTTTGAAAGTTGTAATATAACATCAGAATGAAAGGGGTCTTGTCAGCATGGTTTGATAGGACATGGTTTGATAGGAAGAAGATTGGATTCCAAAGGGAAGGGTTGTTTGCTTTAAAGTGGCAGTGTTTTGTTTTTACAGGTAGCACAGGCTGCCGGCCTGCCTGATGAGCTCACCTCTCGTGCCAAGCAGTCTAGGGGTGAGAAGAAAGCAAGAAAGAGCATCTCTAAGCTGGGCTTGAAGCTGGTATGTTATTACATTCTGCTTGGATTGCACTGGTCACCCTATCCCATTGCACTCTTCTCAAAGTCAGGAAATCCATCACACCCAGCCTTGACATTCCCAGGGCTCACCATTTACCCTCTAAGGCCATTTTGTGGTATTAATTTGTATTTCTGACTATTTTGTGTATGAGAAATTATGTTTTTCTGGCTTTGTTTTTGATACATAGTTTGTAGCCAAAATGTGTATATACACATGATGTTGCATTGCCTGTAAGCATGTTTTTGTTTTCTTTATGAACTTCTCCATGTTTGTTATGCACATTTCACTTGAAGATAGTGGCCTCTTGACCTGTGTCCACATAGGAGGCCCTTTCCCTATTTGTTGGCACATACAGCAGAGTTGAGTCAGAAGTCGTACAATTCAGTCCCCCCCCCGCCAGGTTACGGGCGTGCAGCGCGTCACCATCCGGCGCTCCAAGAACATCATGTTTGTTATCAACAAGCCAGAGGTGTTCAAGTCGCCAGCGTCGGACACCTACATCGTGTTCGGCGAGGCGAAGATCGAGGACCTGAGCCAGCAGGCGCAGGTGGCCGCCGCCGAGAAATTCAAGACGCCCGAGGTGAACCCGGTGGCCGAGCCGACGGCGGCCGCCACCGTACCTGCCGCCATCCAGGAGGAGTCTGACGAGGAGGGCGTCGACGAGACCGGTGTGGAGGAGAAGGACATCGAGCTCGTCATGCAGCAGGCCAACGTAACCCGCTCCAAGGCCATAAAGGCGCTCAAAAACAACGGGAACGACATAGTAAACGCCATTATGGTACGTCGTTTAGCGTGGGAGGCGTCGTGTTTGCATTTGTTATTTTGTGGTTTTGACCAGCAGTCTTCAGTCTTGTGTAAACATCACCCTGAGAAGCCATTGCCCTTTGGACATATCCGGAGTTAAATCACTGAGTGCTTGTGTCCTTGTCTGATGCTGACTGATTGTCATTTGCAATGTGCATATGCCTCCGGTAAGGCAGATGGACGTTTTGTTGACAGTTTTCTGTTTTTGTTTCAGGAATTAACAATGTAGCACCAGCGGTCGGTCGCTGGTGCTTTCGGTCGCCGGAGAAATGCTTGATTGTTATCTGATGCCGTGGTTTGACTTTGCCATTCATTAACCCCAACCATTGCCTTGTATCTGCTGATAAGTCACATACTGAAAACCATTACCTGTACACGTTTTGCGGAATTCTCAAGTTTCATGGAGCACTGCTGTATTGCAGAAGTGAAGCTGTCGACTAGCATTGACTGCACGGGCATGCGCGAGCTCGAAGATGAACTTGCGGTCCATGGGCAGCCCCCATTGGTGTCTTGGGGAAGTGAGGCATGACTTGCGACCCCACTGCGTATGTAGGCGGCGGAGCCCTTTCTCCTTTTTTGCCTGAACGATTTGTATGGTTTGTCTCCGGACCTGACAAAGTGGTAATACATGTGTTTGGAAAACACCGTGCCCTTTTATGTGCGATGCAGGAAAGACTGGCGGTCTTATGCATGAGAGCGTAGTTCTCACAAGCGGGGTGGTTGGCGACCACCCACGTTTCGACGATGGACAATAAATATCGAAATGGGCTGCGTGACGTTCGTATGCCCCGCTCAGCCCGGTTTCGTGGCGGAGAGGCTGGTTGGACGGGCCGGTGGTCTGGTGGTGTGCGACGCTCGCGGGCACGCCTGGTCGGCTGGTGGCCCTAGCGGGCTGTCGGCAGCGGAAGGGGCTGGAGTGAAGCGCTAGCTCGTGCTGGAGATGACTTGCGAGAACAGCGGCTTGAGAAACTTGCCGTGTATCGCCGAGACCAGTCTGTATCGAGTGTCCTTTGCTGATCTCGTGTCTCCTCAAAGTGCTTCATCGATATGATTAGGAATATTCTTCGTTTAGTTTAATCGTTATTCGTACAGCTGAACCAAAGGCGCACAGTGCTGTTGCTGAGAGTGAGTTCAAGCTCTAGCTTCTAAAGCCGATGCTACATTTGAATCCTGAGAAATGGACAGGAGAGCAACGGCAACCGCAATAGAAATGTTCACCGATGACTTGCTGGTGTCTAGAACAGTACCGAAAGGGTTAAATAAACTTGGTAGCACGATGGGCGCTAGAATTATCTCAACTTACCAATGATTCGATGCCTCCGTTTGTCAAGCATGGATTCCACCGGGGATGACCCAAGGTGATGACCGCCCAGGATGAATTATGAGTATTACTGATGGGCCCATGACGCATTGCGTTGCATGAAAAGAAATTGTCTAAGAACGGCTCTGGCCTTACCATCGCTCAAAACGGTTTTACGTCGATGCGCTCGCAGTCTCACGTAAGTTACGAAATTGGCATTTATAACATTTCTGGGAAAGCTTCGCAGGTTGAAACGCCCGTCTATGTGAATCACTATCTGGCCATATTTGTGCAGCTGCGTCGCCACGTACTGGCCAGTGGCATCAAACTCCGTTGTGGGGACCTTTATCTTCATGCATGGCCATGGGAGTAACAGTTTTTCACTGCATGCGGACTAGCAGGAAGTACAGTGACATCTTTAGAAACTGACGGTGGGGGATGGGGTAGGGGCGGTGGATTAGGGAGGGCAGCTGCCCCCATCTCCGGTCGAAAGTTAACATTAATGGTGTTGCGTGGAAACAAACGAGATTAAAAACTGGATTGCCTCCCCCCTCCAGGCACGTAGCCAAGATTTTCCTCGGAGGGACTAAATGTCAAATTTTGTCAGATGCCACAGGCATATGACGAAATCTACAAGAAAAGGTAGCGATTTTAGGCAATTTATCTCATATTTAATGCACAGGAAAACCTAATATTTGTTTTTGCAACATATATATGATCGCTATTACGTATTCATGCGAAATCATGTATCTAGTCCAGACCGCTTGGCTCGGGGGGGGGGGCATGGCCCCCATGGTCCCTCCTTGGTTACGTCCCTGCCCCCTTCCCATCTCTGCAGGGGCTCCGCTGCCACTGGGGTGGGGGTCAAAGGAATTAAAGAGGCGGCGACATTTTTCACAAAGTACATTATAAATCCTCGGGATCGCCCATTTCAGTCTCACAGAGGAGTTCTGGACGATATTTGACGCTCAAAGCGCCATGGGCGTCATATTCTTTAAGGTATTGTGTTTCAACATAGCCAACAGTCGACATCATTCAGAACTGGGACGCCTTCGGCGTGCCCAGATCATGCCCATCATGACCCGGAATGGCCTTTCCCTTGATATGGTATTGGGGGAAAGCGCAACACCCCGCTGCTCCCACTCCCCCATAGCGCCGCTACTACAATACGTGGCACCCTAACGTGATAAATTGGTGATTTAAACAACAAGGTCAGATGGAAGTATACGGTTCGTCCTCTGGTGACCAATTTTCTCTTGATCCGCTTATCTTGATCCAGCAAGTGCTTGTTAAACTAAGCGGCGTGAGCTGCCTCCAGTATTTATGACAGTTATACAGGAGCGTATCCAGAGAAGTGGCGAGGGGGCCAGAGCCTTTTTCCCGATGGGGCTAATGTTAAATTTCTCAAGAAATGGGGAGGCGATGAGGCCTCCGCCCCGCCCCGCCCCGCTTGTTCTTACACCTATGTAGTTAAGCAACAATTTTTTTTTAAATCGATTTTTCGCCGAATCTGAAAGGAGAGATGACGCAGCCACCCAACGGCTCATCATGTTTTGATTTGCCCATACTGCATCTGAAGAGCCGCTCTACCCTTCTACGCAGTACTCTTCCAGTGATTCACTGTGCGTCACATACCGTTGCGCCGTCATGCGTACCACTGCGCAAACTTCGCCTGGATCAGTTTACTTTTGAATAGTGGACGGCTGCATATGATGGGGAACTGTGGAGGTTGCTCCCGTTCTTTTTATGTCGTAACATTTTGTTGTTTTGGCCCATTATGCTGTCCTTTAATGTCATACGGGATAACACATGGTACCTTTTTATCGCAATTCAAGGTTTTCGTATTTCACTCCTATTTGGTTGTCAGTTGCCACTACCACAGCAACATTGCTGGTCCGCCATGTTGCACTTTTTGTGGACGTCGTGGGTGCATCGTGTCCTTTTTTGTGGCAGATAAAAACTGTACCACGTTGTGTGGCCCGACGTAAGAAAGAAGTGGAAAACGTCCCAGGAAACGGCATGAGGACTTTGTGTGCTGAAATTCCCGGTATTCTTGGACAGTTCTCGCCCTGAAATGGTGGCGATTGTTTGGGGAGGCGTTTGTGATTCCAGCGGACGGCGAAATGGCCCGGACACTTAAGTCTCAGGACTTTGAGTGAATGCACCGACCTTCGGTTGGTTATGTGGAAAGTAGTAGCGGTTTTAGAGAAGACTGTTGAAGTGTCGTGGATTTTACAAGAGTTTTGCAATCATTTTGTAAGTGATTCTTAATGTTAATCGCAGCATGGATTTTCCATGGAGAAATATGAATCTTCTGCACCAGCATTACTCCCTGGTGATGCTTCTGATGTGTCTCAACCTTGGTGAGTGGGGAAAATGGCCACTGCTAATGTTGAAGCCTGGTTTGGTTGTCCTTGTTCATCATGGCGTGAGGTTGAGGATGCTCTTGTGAATTGATGTCCTGTGAGACATCAACATTCTTTGGGCTTGTGCCAGAATGTGAAAGTGATAGGCTTTATGGCATGGACTGGGTTTCAAATCATTTTTCTTTCCACTAATGTTGTTTGTTGGTTATATGAGAGCTGATAGGATTTTGTATGTCATAAATGTAAAATTAATTTCCAAAATTAAGTTTTCTAAAAATATGTAGGACATTTCTGGGCAGAATGGTCAGATGAGAGTTGACTTGATTTTATTAATACCTTGAAAGTTTCCATATAATATTAATGTTTTTGAAAGTATGTAGGAGGTTTCGGGACAAGTGTCCAAAATGCATCAAATGTGCATGTGAAGTGCATTTGTGTCCAGGGACATGGAATCTCCTCCACAGTTAAGGGGTGGGCAGGGAAACATGTTGGGCAAATTGTTTCCAGTCAACACCCATAGAATCAGTGTTAAATGTCATAAAGTTGGGGGACGTCTGTCCGCACACCCTCCTGCCCCCACTTCCTGTGCCATTGTTTGTATCTGTTGTCTTTATTCCATTTTAGTCTTAGTAGCCATAGTAACTTTCTTGTTTGGGTTTTATGCCTCCCACTTAAGCATTTGCATTGGTGCGATGTGTATTAGAGTGCTAATCTTGGGCATTTGGAATCTTTTCTGAAGTACATCCTGTCTAGAGTAGCTAATTGCTGTTGTTAGATGTATAATAGTGAACTATTTATTCCAGACAGAGATCATTGCCCATGCCCATTAATGTCAAAAGCCCAAAGGTTATACCTGTGTTTGATATACACAACAGCATGGCCAGATTTGCAATTTTGGGTAGGAAATGGTCCCTAATCTTGAAAATAGATTGCATGTTCCCAAATCCTGATGTTGCATTCTTGCAGTGCAGGATTTGACCATAACAGATCATTGCCTCCAGGATTTGGATATCCTGTGGTAATTCTTACACCAACACACATAGTTGGAATTTGATATTATGCTGTTTTTGACATGGCATGCCTTTTTTGCTGCAACTGCTGACTTTGTTGGTTTGGTTCGTTTGTTTTCCATTGTTTTAGTACACCTTTATGCCTAGTGTAAAATAGAATTGCCCACAGTGATGGTTTTTTGTTTCTTTGTTTTATTTTCTATCATTTATGTTTTATGTTCTACATTTTATGTTCTATCATACATGTGTTAATGATGTTATGTTTCAAATTTTTGTGGTCGTACAGTTAATTTAAATACTTTGTGTAAATGTCCTGACCTTGGTCTCATGCAAAATTGAGATTATGCTAATTTTGCCAATTGAAATGTTCACTTTATTGTTTTGCACAATAGGGAATGAGGTTTGTCGTTTTAGTAGTCTAAAATGACCCTGTTTGATATTGTTTCTTTTTTGTCATAGAACAGGCCTGTTTTGTGTAGCAGCATAACTCCATATGCATTCTTTGAGGCCAGTTTGCATGTTTTCCCCTTGTATGTCCATGGGACATATGACTGTCCAAATGAACTGAAATCCTGTTGCCAGATCACCAGAAGAATATTCCATGCAGAAAGATGCTCAGATTAAATGTTGATGCTTTAAAAAACCCAGGCATGCTGCAGTGTCTCTTAAGCTCTTGTCCAGTTTTATAAAACATGTGGGCTGCCAAGCTAATGAAATAGTCACAAAAGCCAGATAAGTGATATCCATGTCATTTTCCAGGTATCAGTAGATGTCATAATGGTTGGGTGTGAGAAGCAGTCACTCATATAGTCATAATTACTAGATAAATATGTTTGACTCAGATTGCATAGTTTTTTTCCGCAGTATTATATTCCAAGCACAGTAGTTATCTTTTATTGCATTTTAACCTCTCGTAAAGTGTTTTCATGATATTAATTTCTGTCAGCATTGTCAGCCTGGCTTGGAGCTAAGGAAAAATGGTGGTAATGATATGGTGCAGTGTGATTGCTGTGCCCATTGCAGGTGATAGTTTCTCATATATGGGATGCATTCCATTTAGCAGTTGATTGCAGGCACATGAAGCTGTGTGACATAGGCATTGAACTGTTCTCATTCAGAGAACATTTTTACTATTGTTTGTGAAGTTTGTTTGTCATTGCAAATTCTCTGCTATGAATCAGGCTAAGAGCATACAGTAGGTATTATTACATGGTTTGTGTGGGTGGGCTGCTATAGTATTACATGTTCCTTGTCCAGGCATCATTGCAGATACTGTTACATTGTTGGTAACAGCATTTGCATGTGCTACGTTGCAGCCCTTGGTCACGGCCAGGACATGGTGATGTCGTCTGTGACGCGGAGGTGCCACTTCTACAATGAGACTGTGTGCCCGGATGGTGTGGACTCGTGTCACCTGGAGGAACAGTGTCCTGAACTGGAGCGAGGGCGACGCAACATGTGCTTCGTGCTCTGGGAAAACTCCACTGCTGAGCCCATGAAAGTGAAACTTAAGGTCAGGACATGTGACTGGGGCGAAACTAGCCATCTGGGTGGTGGCACATGCATTTTTGTCATTGGGATATGTAGCTCATTGATTACAAAAGGAAACAAAGTCATCATTGGTTTCTTAGTCAAAAATCAATCTTCTGAAGATTGATTTTTGAAAGGCTTGCATCTTCCTCAAAGTGATTAGTTTAAATTATGTCAGATTTTAGGCATTCTTGTCTGACAGTTGTCCTTTTTAAGGCATGCATCTTCCTGATGGTGATTAGTTAAAATGATGTTGGATTTTAGGTGTTTTTGTTTGACAGTTGTCTTTTCTCCAGGGCTGCATCCTTGACATGCTTGAGTGTTACAACCACTCAGAGTGTGTGGCAACCAAGCCAAATAGAGGAGCGTATTTCTGCTGTTGCGAGGGCGATAACTGCAATCAAGACTTCCATTGGAATGTTCAGCCAGACCGAACCACTACTCCAATGCCAGTGACTAAACGTGAGGCTTAAGGTGTCGTTTACCAGACAGTTTCCAGTGTTTCGTCTTTATGGAGTTGTGATTACATTAGAACAATTCAGTTGCACTACAGGGAAGTGGAAATATTATGCAGATACTCATAATGTCACATCATTTTTTGCCTGGAATAATCTAACTGAGGTTAGTTGAGCAAATTTTGTAATGATAGAATGTACCATGCATGGAATTATAGAATGATAAAAAATGTCATAAATGTAACAGTGACAAATTGCATGTAATCTGATTGATTCCAGTGCCAGGCAAATAGCCATGATGAAATGGTCTCATCTCTTGGGTTGGAAAACTGTTGCAGAGTTTGATTAATATGGACTGATATATGTGGTTTGCCTCCAATTCAGTAAGGAGTTTATCTCCAATTCAGCAAGCATTTGGTGAGATAGTGTACTAAAATTTGTGACAAGGTACTGCTACCTCCCTGTACAGATCAAAGATGGACATTATTTCACTACCACTTTGGCATCTGAGAGTACTTACTTGCATTTGTTGTGGATCTGATGTTATAAGTTTCACCAGGGACGTAGCTAAGGGGGGCCGTGGGGGCCATGGCCCCCCTGAGCCAAGCAGTCTTGATGATACATGATGATGATGATGATGATACACACTAGATACATAGTGATTTCGTACGATTATGGAATAGTGATCATGTGTATGTTGCAAAGGCAAACATTGTATGTATTCCTGTGGGTTAAGTATGAGGCCTGTTTCATGTAATTGCTGCTTTTTGCTATAAATCTCGCCATATGCTAGTGACATATCACAAAATTTGGCATTTGGCCCTGTCCCCCCCCCCATTGGGGACAGTCTTGACTATGTGCTTGAGTTTCACACGTCATCTACATCATCACCCTTGCAGTTTTTGGATCTGTGGTGTGTTTTGCTTGATAAGTCCTCGGGTCAGTTTACACGACACGGTATGGAATCGGCATGACGTTGTACGGTGTCTTGCACTGTGCCTTGAAGGGTCTTACACTTTTTGATACTTTTTCTTGTATTGAGGGCAGGGATATAATGATCACTGTGTGTGGCTCTGTCGTGCATCACATGAGTTGCTGTGTGATGCAGTCTAGGGTATGCTCTGTCTGTCGATCCCAAGGGTGGAAAAAGGTGTTTTTTGGTGTTGAAGAAAACCTAGAAATATGTGGTCCACAAAACATTGTATGCTTCAAAAGTGTGATGTTATGCCATCAATAAAGGCACAAGATCAAACTTTTTCTCGATAAAAAAATTGTGCTCAATCGAAACTAAGCTACGTTGTAACCATGTTGACAAAGTTCCGACTGTACGAGCAAATGGCTTCATTCATTTAGTAGGAAACAGGTATGATTTCATGACTGACTTACGCCGAGAGCGCCAGCTTAAACCGGTATTACTCTGCAAAATGTGCTCCGAAACAAAAATTGTATTCCGACTCTAAGAGCAAAAACCAAGTTTCCAACGCTGCCGAGTCTGGCCGGTGCCGGGACCCGGGCAATGCGGCGCTGTGTGGCCTCACCGTGCGCGTGCGGGCGCCGTCGCTGACATAGCGTGCCCGGCCTCCCGATGTTTCAGCCACGTCCGATCAGAGTTCGGAGACGGCGCTGATCGCCGTTGTGACGCTGGCGCCGATCGTGTTCGTCACCGTCTGCGTCTTGGCCGCCTTCTTCGTCTACCGGCGCCGCAAGCCCAGCTCCTTCAATGAGGTAGGCGCCCGGCGTCCGCGCCCGTCCAGCCGGCCCCGCTACCAGCTCACGGCGTCCAGACTCGTTTGCGGCGCAGTTTACTGCCTCCTGTGGCGAGCGGCGGCAGCGTGTAGACCTCGGACGGAAACGTGGGTGTATGAGGCTACACCGATTTGAGAAGGCGGTGTCGCGAGCCGGCTGTGACGGACGGCAGAGCGTCAGGTCTAAGTCGGCCGTCTGCCGCCGGTGCCGCGCTCTGACGCCCCGCCGCCGGCCGCCGCCAGATTCCGTCAGTGGACTCTGGCCTGCCGTGCCCGCCGTCGCCGCTGCCGCTGAGCCGGCCGGTCCAGCTGCTGGAGATCGTGACGCGCGGCCGCTTCGTGGCCATCTGGCGCGGCCAGCTGCGCGCCGAGCCGGTGGCCGTCAAGATCTTCCCGGGCCACGAGCGGCGCAGCTGGCAGATCGAGCGCGAGGTGCTCGAGCTGGCGCAGATGAACCACGATAACCTGATCAGGTCAGTGCGGCTAGTGCCACGCCTGGTGACTGCTGAAGTGAACCGTGCAGCATGGTAAGGTCGGCTGCGCGGAGCGAACCGCAGTAGTCTGATGATGCCAGTCGTGTTGAGATTTTGGTTTGAAATGTTAACCGTAATCTAGCGCAGAAGTGTTTATTTTTAAAAGTACTGTGTTGCTGCCACCAGGTTGCGTGGCCACGATGGTAGCTTGGTTCGGAGAGGGTGCGGTGAGGATGTTGGCCCCTTTCGGTCGTTGATCGCCGGACGTTCGGGCTCCGCCACTGATTGTCCCTGCCCTCGCCCGCGGCGCCGCAGGTTCATCGGCGTGGAGAAGCACACTGACCTGGCCCAGGTGGAGTACTGGATCCTCTCCGAGTACTGCGACAACGGCTCGCTCTGCGACTACCTGAAGGGCCACCTGATGAGCTGGCCGGAGGCGCTGCGCGTGGCCGAGGGCGTGGCGCGCGGCCTGGCGCACATGCACGAGGAGGTGGCCGCCGGCCGCGGCGGCGCCGCCAAGCCGGCCGTGGCACACCGCGACTTCAAGTCCAAAAACGTGCTGCTGCGCCGCGACCTCACGCCGTGCGTGGCCGACTTCGGCCTGGCGCTCATCTTCTACTCGCACCGGCCGATCGGCGACGTGCACCCGCAGGTGAGCGGTCGCCCGACGGCCGGCCGGCGGGGCGCGGCGCTGCCGGTTGGCCGTCCGCGCCGTCCCCGAACGCTGGTGCCATGAATGGCGTGTCTGCGGGCTTGGTAGGTTGGACAGTGTAGGTTGGCATGATTTTTGGGTAGAATGCCTTGCAGTATTCTTGTGGTTTCGAAAATGGTGACATTGATCACGGAACGTAGATGTGGTTGAGGCTAAATGCATTGGAAGAATGTTTTTCTCGGAAGTGGTTGAGTCTCGTAGTAAGTGGCAAATGCATGTGGACTGACATTGGTTTAGTTGGTCTTGCGCGTCGTATCCAGTGTCCCCATTGTTCAGAGGCTGGGTATGACCTCTGTGTGACGCGCCTCACGTGCCGTGCTCGGTCCGACAGGTGGGCACCCGGCGCTACATGGCGCCCGAGGTGCTGGAGGGCTCTATCTGCTTCCACCGGGACGCCTTCCTGCGTATCGACATGTACGCGTTCGGCCTGGTGCTGTGGGAGCTGGTGTCGCGCTGCGCGGCCGCGCCCGGCCCCGTGGCCGACTACCGGCTGCCGTTCGAGGAGGAGGTCGGCCCGCACCCCAGCCTGGACGACATGCAGGAACAGGTGGCCAACCGGCGGGTCCGGCCGCGGCTGCAGCCGCACTGGCGGCTCCACCAGGTGAGCGAGACGGCCTGCCGCCGGTTTTCGGCCGCGCCGGGGGACGCCGCGGCCCCGGCCGCCGGCTGCCTGGTGGGGCGCAGGCGGTTAGAAAAAAAAACACCTTTTGTCTAGACGCGCCAAGAATTATTCTCAAAGAAGGTGTCCAAAAGCAACTAGTATGCATGCATTGGCGTGGTCCATTACGCATTCAGACATAGCTTGTGGTTTCTGCTGACGAAGTGTTGTCGTTTGGTATGGTGCGCCGACTTTGATGTTCCGCTGGGGCAAACAATGGCACATAGTACATGCTCAGACACCAATAACGAACAATGGGTTTCCGACCCTGGAAGATCGTCACAGGCCTGGGGAGGCGGGCGGTGCGGACGTCATATGACGTTTGTTACACACACGGACGGAGGGATGGCCTTGTCGGGGGCAGTAGGACGCCAGTCACATGCAAGTGTGGTATTTGTCATCGTCATGTGTTTAGAGGGCAGTTGGCCTTGAAGTCTGCTGTCGATGTCGAGAGCGACGGCTGTGCTCGTTGGAAAGATTCGCCGACATTGTGGCGTGTACAGCTGCGCACCCATTGTTCCTGGCCGGGCTGGTGAGGCCGCGCGCGGCCCGGTGTCGGTGTCGTGTGTTGATTGTGATACAGGGCCACTACACTGGGACAGCCAGCACGGGCCGCGGCAGGCGGTCAGGGCGGGAAAGGTCGGCTGTGTGGTGTTGGATGCCTGACGAATCCCCGGTTTCCTGAGTCTGACGTGTTGTACTGTGGGGAACACCACGCCAGCCTTGATTGTGTCGTGGCTTGTTGTGTGTGTGTCTGTGTGTGTGTTGCTGGTTCCGACGTTACGGCTGTGCGCATGGTCAGGCGTCACCTCTGTACGCTTTCGTGCCCGGCCCTGACCGTGCCGCTCGGCTGCCAGGGTCTGGAGGTGCTCTGCGAGACGGCCGACGACTGCTGGGACAATGACGCCGAGGCGCGCGTCTCGGCCAGCTGCGTGCTGGAGAGGATGAGCGCGCTGCGCCAACACCAGGCGATCGCCGCGCCGGGCCTCCGTTCGCCCACGGTGCCGACGGTGGCGGCCGGCGCCGCCGGACTGCCGGCTCACGCCGAGCCCCTGCTGGCGCCGCCCGCCAACGGTCCGCTCTAGGTCAGTCACCAGCCACCTGGGGTTTCCCCGTTCACCGCAGCTGTCCGCTCTGTGGCTGTGGCCATCAGCTGCTGTAGGTCACCCCTTTCCTCTTCCCCCGCCCCCGGCCTCGTGAAGGTCACTCAGCTGGCCACCAGCTGGTAGAGGTGTCCGCTCCCCTGACACGATCCGCCTTAGGTCAGTGGCCAGTCATTACGGCCTGTTGCATGAAGGTCCCTCTAACGTGTATGACGCCGCGCGTGGCCTGTGTGAAAGGCTTGTCACAAAATTTTGGGCCACAACTTACAAACCTGCCATTCCTTCATGTCCTCATTGTCCGGGTCTGTGGTCCGGTTCTCAGCGAACTGTTGCCGGCATGCTCTGCCGTGGTCGATCGCTATTGCTACCATCGGATTAACTTCCGAATTGTTTTGCCCATTGTGGTCTTGGAAGATGTGGCTGTACCCCTCAGCTTTGTTCGGATTAATGGCTGAAGTTTTCGCCTGTTGATATCCTGTTGGATGGCACCTGCATCTACAAAAATGGATTATCGTGTGGGCTGCTGGATGGCCGGCGGTTTGTGTAGGTTGATACTCTGCCGGTGGCACACTGCTCACCCTGAAATCACAGTCGTTTGATGTAGAATTGCGTCATGTTTTCCCGTTTTTTCCTGTTCATCGTCATGATCGATATTGGTTTGATTGTGATCGCCGTTCTCGGTGTGACACGTGACAACTGACGGGTCGTTTCTGCCTCGTTTCAGTGTCGCCGCACCGCGTGTGCCACACCTCATTGTACCTGCGCGCTGTACCTGTATGTGTGGTGGGCCGGGCGCCGCCCGCCGCGGCCGCCCACCGCCCGACCCCAGACGGTACAAACGGTGCCGGTTGCCGCCGCCGGCCGGGACCGGCGCTGAACGTGCGCCACCGGGCCCGGCCGCCCGCAATCAAAAGGCGGCCGCCGCGGCCCCCGTGCCGCGCCCTCTCCCAGTGCGTGTGTGATTGTGCGCGTCGCCGTGACGTCCACGCCAGGGGCGCCCGTGTCGCCCGCGCGCCGTTCTGCCTGCCGCCTGCGGCCTCTCGATGTGCCCGGCGCGTCCGCCGGCCGCCGCCGCTGCAGCCGCCGCCGCCGCTGCGTCGCTGCTGCCGCCGCCGCGCCGCCGCTGCCGCTCGCCTGTAGTCGTGTTGGTGTTCTCCTGAGGTTTATCTTCGTGCGGCGAGGAGCGTGCCCGCGCCGCGCCGGCGCCGGCGCCGCCTCTGGATGTGTGTGCGTGCACTGTGAGCCTGCTGACGGGTATCACGGCGGCCAGGACCAGGGCTAACTCGCATTACCTCACCGTGCTGGTAGATTCGTTTTTATTGTAGCGGGGTCTCTGACAAAAATGCCAACGGTCGCCGGCGGGGCGGCCGCCGTCGCGCCGCCGGCCGCGCCGCCTCAGTTGCTCAATTCTGTCCGCTCCTCCATTAGCGCGCGCCCGAGTGCCAGGCCCGCCCAGCAGCGTCCGACGGCGGTTTTTAGACGTGGCCCAGCGCGGCCGGCCGCCGCCGCGTGGTCCATCTGTACGCCGTTGATTTGTGGTGTCGCGAGCGAGCGCGGTCGCGCGCCTGTTATGGGTTTACTATTGGTACAATCTTATGTTCCTAGACGGGGTCGGCGCTCGCCGAGAGGCCACGGGTCCCCCCGAATTCCGCCCTCTAACGCCATCTGCCGACCGTAGTGGACGCCGCCAGCGTTTAGTTTGTCTCATTCCTTCCCTGTCTGTTACCATGTAGTACAAAGCGTATTGTACATATAGTGGTAGCCTCTGGGCCCAACTGGTTTTATTATGCGCATGCGAGTAGTAATTGTGGGGTGCCGTGGGCGGCGGACCCGCGCTCCGAGTGCGAGCCGGTCCACCGCCGGCCCCCGGGCTAGTTATCCAGTCTCTGCTAACATGGTGTAACAGTTTTACCAGCTAATATCGTGCAGAATAAAACAAATCACTGGAGCCGTCGTCTGAGGCGCGGTGGAGCTTGCGGTGTCGCCGGTTGTGGACTAGTGTCCAGTCTGCTGACCTGGCGGGGCAGGCGGTCTAGCGGGCAGAGGTAGTTCTGCGAAAGTCACTGAAGCCTTCGCTTGGCCCGTCTCTCGTGTAATACTAGTCAAATGTAGGTCTAAGTGGAGCTCCGTGTGGTAGTCCTCCGCATAAACGTTTGCCATTACCATGAAGCATTAGTGAAACCCCAGTTGATCGTGGTTGAACAGTTGGACTTAAAGACGGCAAACAGTGTCAACGTCGTTGCACTTCGCATGCGGCCGTCTCGGCCATGCCATGTATTACCGCGACTCACGGATGCTGCCGCCTGAGCGGGCCAGTCTGGTCCGTCATGACCTCCATCTGACCTCCATCTGCCCGGGTCTGCGGCCCGACATGCCACCAGGCCTCGGGGTGGCCGCCCGTCCCAAACCTCGCTACCCAGTCCCAGAGCAGGTGTTGAACTTGCTCAGTTTGTCCAGCCTGACCCTGAGCTGACAGCCAGGCCCCAGATCAACTTTGCGTTTCGTCACGGCCTGCCTCAGCGCGGTAGACCAATCAGTCGCAGTTTACTGGCTTGCACGGTGCGTCTCTGGTGACCTGGTTGACCCGCCGGCGCCTACTGATCGCAGCTGAGACACTGTTCGCGAGGTGAACTGTTGCAAAACACCCTTCTCTAGGGAAATTTCCGGAAGCCTGGCGCGCTGTTTACACGACTAAGATGAGTGATGTTTATTTGTTATTCGACGTGACGTGGATTGCACTGAAGGCGCTTGGAACGCAGACCGCTTCTCGCTTTACGTTTCGGATGCTAGTTTCTCTGTTCGTCGGTGCAGTGAAACTCCAGAGACAAGCACGACCGACGGGCTCGCTGGCGTCACGGACTGACGATGGGAAAGCGGGAGAGTTCGCAGCGGAGGCCGCCGTGGTCGATCCGCCGGACGCAGGACTGGTCCAGACACCCGGTGGTGGTCGGCGATCGGGTCGAGCAGCCCGGCGGCAGGTTCACCAACACGTCCGGCACGACGCTGATGCGGTGCACGCCGATCGGCGCGTAGCCGTCGAGGTGCCGCGGGAGCACGCGGACGGGGCGGTTGTTGTACGCTCGGTCGGCGCACATCTTGGTCAGCTCCAGCGTCCGCCTGTACTCGGTTGCCGTCATCGGGCAGTAGTTGCACGTGTACAGCGTCCTGCCCGGGTAGGCGGAGCACGGGTTCTCAAAGCTCTTGTCGTAGAGCCACTCGACTTGTTTTGGCGGCAGGATGCCGCGTGTCGTGGCGAACTGCTGGGCGCAGACGTTGGCTCTGTGTTCGACGTTCCACGGCGCTCGTGTAGCGCGGAACGCCGGCTTCGTTCGCTCCATAGACCCATGCGCGAGATGACGATCAAACGTCAGGTCGTAAGTGGTCACGAAGGGGTTTACCTGTTGCGGGTTAATTTCCAGGATACTGCCGCACACATTGATTTGCGATTGTTTCACGTCCCATGAGGGTTTATCCCGCTTTCCAAGAAATGAATCGTACTCTGGCATCCGGTAGTGCTGTCGATAGGTTGTGTCGTGCTTGAAGCACTCGCGCTTGTATTTGCTCCTCTCCTCGAACCAGTTTCCAATAAGGGTGCATTTGTTGTAGCGTTTGTCAGTGTTATTGACTCGGGCGGTAATTTGCTGCTCAACAATGGCAGCGCTGTCATCAAGAACGGTCATCTTGCAACTACAGAAATTTAGGATGCGTTTTCACGAAAGCTATAACTCCATCTCAGCGCAATTTACCTGCGAGTTGATATCACCTAGAAAAAGACCTCCATGTATAAATTTTGGTATTCTTGACGTTTAATCAAACTGAGTTGCAAGTATGCTAAGTTTCTATACGTAAACTGCACACAGGGACTTTGGGTGGAAATGTCTCAGCCAAAATTTGATGGGACAATCACGTGCCATCGTCGTAAGAACACTATGTTGCATAGTTATTCAGTGGCATAAAATAGGGCGTGTAGAATTTCAGATGCCAGTTGGATCAATATCCTGGATCTTGCCGTGCGTCTACCACATAAACGGCACATTTCGCTTAGCGCATAGAACAGGAGCGCTGCACGATTTGAAGCACATTTTCTTTATTACAAAATCCCAAATACATTCCTCAAGAACTGTCTGTTTAAATATTTACATCGCCTACCAGTAGCAAAAGAAGATAAAAAGTTCACAATCACATGCATACAGATGCTGAAAACAAAAGAGTTCCTTACAAATTCGGACCTAACTACAACGTCTACACCGATCGAACACCAGCAAACATTTACATTAGCTGCGCCTAGGCGCGAACCCGAGTACAAATGTGAGCGGCCTCCGCTCGGTACCAAGGATGATAGAACAGTCTCTACGGAGCAACATCATATATATGTATAGATGTATATGGAATGACAAAAATAGTAAGCTGCGGTGCAGGTACTGATGAATCATGAGATTACGATGCCGTAGGCCAGTCAAGATCCTCCACAAAGTAGACCCAATAGAAAAAATTCCACTTATCGAAGCCATGTTCATCACTGATCACACACGGCATCAAAGCATACACCAATACGGGCTCCGAATTAAACAGTGCAAGCAAAGGAATGTTCAAACTCCCCGTCCAAACCTCAAATAAATAGCTGTGCATCTGACACGAAAAAAAATGCCTTACGACCAAAGCATCGCAAACGCGTATAGTTCAAATCACTTGGTAAGTACATTCGTCACATTTGGCTATGTGGTCACACTGGCGGGCGTCCGTGGCCGGCCGGCCGGCGCGCGCCGGTGCCGGCCTCTGCTGTCCGGCCGGCGCGCCGTGGCGTCCCGGGCGCCGGCCGCCGCCCCACTCTCGGCCGCGCCCGGCCGCCGGCGCGGCATCACAGCGCGGGCCGGGCGGCGCGCGGCCGACTACACCCACGAGTCGCCGGCCGGCGCCGCCTCGTCCCGGTAACCCCAGACGTCGCCCGGTCCCGGCTGCTCGTAGTCGTCGCCGGCGCCCGCCTGCTGCCGCTTCTTGTCGCGGTTCACCTGGGCGTACACGGGCTCGCCGGGCTGTCGGCCCTGGGGCAGCGCGCGGTGACCGAGTCACAATCGGCCGCACACACGGGCCGGCGCCAGCACAACACACGCCTTCTGCAGGACGGACAGCACTCAGAGACAGAGCAGCGCAATCAACACTGGAACATACTGCATCAAGGGCACGTCAAGGGGCTCTAGCACGACGGATTAGGTCCAGACATACGGACACAAACATGGGGCTGTACGTGACGCGAATGCGGCGCAAACAGCAGTGCACACACAGCCCACATCCCACCAAGGACGGAAAAAGACACGAAACATGTCGGCAGGTAACGGTAGCCTAGCAGCCCCACACGCCGTGTCGAGGAACATGGAGACAAACATCAGAGGCCAGTATCCCAGTCAAACCCACACGGTCCAGCCCTAAGGACAGTCGCTCCTGGACCGGAAACAAACCACTAGCCCTAGGTCAACACGGCGCGCGGAGTGGGCCAGGGGGGGGCATGTACGGACGCCTTGTCGACACGGCGGACCGAACCCCAAAGGAAGGGATCTACGAACGCACTCCCCCCCCCCAGCACGCAGTGACAACCCGGACAGCGGTGGCCACGTCTAGACAGGGTGTGAGGCGTGGGCGGTGAGGTGTGAGCTGAGGTGTGAGCGGCAAAGCGGTGCGGCCCTTCCTCGCATGCAGGCGTCGTCAAACTGAGATTATCCACTGCACGGCGTCACGTGCGGCACTCTACGTTAACGCTGCCGTGAACGAGTGGTCGGGCCCCGGTGCGACATGAGACTTCGATGGGTATAACTTTCTTTGGAAATGCTCTTATGTGGACGGAATTTCGAGTCAACAAATAATGGTCATATAAATAATGTCAGGTAAATATATATCATAAAGGTCAACAAATAATGGCGTCATACAATCAAAATCTCTGGAATCAAGCTCAAGGAAACAAAGCCGACGCCAGACCCCCCAAAGCTACTGGTGCTTTAAACAAAAGCTTAAAAGTTCCGACCGCTAGATCACGAAACCAGGCTACGTGAAACGATCCCCGACGAATGTCTAAAAAAGTACCACTGGACGCGCAGCACACAGAAACGAGGCCGTTAGGCGGAAGCGGACAACACAGACCCACCAGAGGCGTGAGAATACCTACCGGTGTGAAGTTATTGAGCATCGCGGTGCTGCCGTGGAAAGCGGAGAGAAACAGAGAGGGGCGATACAGTGTTAGTACAGGCGGCCGGTGAGCGCAAAAAGCGCCGACAGTTGTCGGATCTTCTACAAACACACCTCCCCCCACAGCATGTCCAGGCTTACCCAGCAATCGATAGGCAGACGCACCGAAAAGAAAAGAAGAAGCCGAAGAACTAATACTAATGGGAAAAAATTATACGTACCCCAACAGAAGCAATTAAAATAGTTCAAAAGAGGAAGCTACAATACAATGGTGGAGAACCCTTAAAGCATCTTATCACTAATTGGGTACCGGATCGCACTGCCCCACGAACAAGGGAACAGCGCCAATGTGGTAACACCAGATGTAACTGACAAACAATGATCAGCTGCAAATATACCATCACTGCCTAACGCCATCGACAGCCTTCCCCCACCTCTGAAGCTCCGCCGGGGAGCCAGCTGGGTCTCAGCCCAACAGCCCTCCCCCACCTCTGGAACTCTGCCGGGGAAACAGCTGGGTCTCAGCCCGACAGCCCTCCCCCACCTCTGGAACTCTGCCGGGGAACCAGCTGGGTCTCAGCCCGACAGCCCTCCCCCACCTCTGGAACTCTGCCGGGGAACCAGCTGGGTCTCAGCCCGACAGCCCTCCCCCACCTCTGGAACTCTGCCGGGGAAACAGCTGGGTCTCCGCCGCACGCCACCGCGGCGTCGTCTGCTCAGCAATCAGGTCGTCCAGCAATCGATGCACGACCTCACGAGCAGAGGATACGGCCGAGGCCGGCCGAACGCCGCCACCGTTCCTAACGATATTTTAGTCATGAAAGGGATTCTCCGTATTCTTCAATTTTTAATATTGCAGTACAATGCAGATTTTGAGATTAATGTTGACGATGTCCGCCTGCCAATGGAATAAAAAGACACATATTTAACTATCCCTCGGCTGGGCACAAAGCTACCATTGGTCCTGCGCCACCACCCACCCCCTCCGTCCACCCTGCGCCCACAGGCGGCCCCGTGCGTGCTCGGTCATGCAGTCGGCCCGATGGCGGACCGTTCGGTGGCCGTACCGGGGGCTGCGGGTACATGCGGACGCCGCCGGGCGGCGGCGGCCGCGGCTCGTAACCGGGCAGGTCGCCGAGCGCGATCTGCTCGCCGTCGGCGGTCGGCGGCCGCCGGCCGTACGTGCCGTTACCGCCGGCCGCCGAGGCGCCGCGCGGCATCGTCCGGTCCTCGTACTTGGTGCCGCCCTGGCTGGCCATCGGCCGGTTCAGCGTGCTGTTGGTGTTGCTCGGCGAGTTCGGGTTGGTGTTTCTGCGGGCGCGGGCACGGGCCGCTCAGCCGGGGCCGGCCGCGTGCGGTCGTGTCGCGTGCGCCGTCAGCGTGACCGGTGCGCGGCGGCTCGCAAGCTGACAAAGCGTCCAACACGGTCCCGACACGGGGCATTCGGCGCCGATTAGTGTCTCCGCTAATTAATAAGCACTCATTAGGGTCTTAATAACGGCTCACATTGCACGGCAATCACGAAACTTCTGCACGGGGTGTCATTCCGGCAAGCGGCGGCCGTTGCCGACGACAGCTGAACGGCCCGCCAACACGTGCCGCGCGATGCCGGGAGCGGGGCCGTTTAACACACCATCAGTCAACTCGGAACAGCATCCCGAGAGCTAGGCTACACGCAATTTCATCGCCCTCACCTGCACATGACTCGAGACTGCCAGCATACAGCCCGCACGGGCTCCGGGCAGATCCGCCTTAAAGCTGGCATCAAAGGGTGCCCAGCTCTCTGTCCGGGATCAGTCGGGCTCACAAAACCCATTTAGCGGCTTACGCAGCCTCGCCGGCCGCTCAGCCTGCCGGCTCTGGGCTGATTCAGCGCCGTCCCCTCCCCTCCCCAGCAATGTCAGCGGTCGAGCCGCCCGGTGACGTCACCGGGGCAGGGCCCGCCGCCGGCGCCGACCCCCACCCACCTGGCGGCCACCGACTTGGTGACGAAGTCAGCCTCCTTGTAGTTGGCCTTTTTGTAGACCTCGCGCAGGTCCTGGTGCAGCCACATGGAGAAGAGCACCTGTCCGGCGAACTTGATGACGCGCGAGCTGTAGCGGTGCCGGTGGCGGGTGATGATCAGCAGCCTCTTCACGCCGTCCAGCTCAAACAGAGACCTGCGACCACAGCCGATGTAGGGTCACCCAAGGCCCTTACCGCCTCAGGCCGGTAACGCACACGACGAAGCCACGAGGGTGGACAGTGCGCTGGTGTTTGCAAATCAACGAAGTAATGACGAACACGAACACAAAGCCATCCTTAAAGCGGGGTCAACAAATACTCAGATCGGCAGCATTCGCACAGTGATGCGCTTTAGTGAACCTGCAATGTCCGTTCGCTATCTGAACTTGAAGTCGCACCGAACTACGCCGTTTGGTAGACCACATCCTCCTAAAACGGCGTCCCGAAGCACCACATAACGTCACCAGCACCGACGCAAACAAGGCGACGTGCTTCCTCCCCATTATGGTACCAGGGACAAGATCCGAACGCCGTGCAGATACCGGCACCCGGTTTCGTGGGCCCATCGGTCGAGAACGGCGAGCGGCTGACAATGTCATATGCCAACAGCCCGTCAGTCAACACAATCAGACCCCAACAAACTATTCAACAGCCACACAAAGCAAGCTATATCGCTCGGCGTCAAACCGCGTCAACCCGCGCACGCCAGCGCCGTCGCCATGGCAACCGGGCTGGCGTGATCGCTCGGAATGGCCGTCGATTGGTGGATAATTCAATTTTCCACACCGTCAGTCATCGCAATCATTAGATCGGTTCCAACGGTCGTCCTTTGTGAAACTGTCTGAGTCAGGCATAGCCCTGATCAATGTCAGTCGCCACGACCTACCCACAGCCGACCCTCTCCCCAACGCAGCCCTGGTCAGTGTCGGCTACCGCTACCCACGGCCGACCGTCTCCCCGAACACAGCCCTGGTCAGTGTTAGCAACTGCTACCCACGTACCCACGGCCGACCTCTCCCCGACACAGCTCCGATCAATGTCGGCTGCCGCTACCCACGGCCGACCCTCTCCCCGACACGGGCCGATCCTTTCCCCACACTGCCCCGTTCAGACCACCCCTGAGCGGCCACGTCAACAGCGAACTCCCAGACATCTGGCAATTCGACGCGGAACCGCTTGCTTTCAAAGCTCCCCAGTCGGCGAGGTGTCAATTTCAGAGACGTCGAGCTTTCCCACTTCGTCGCAACACGCAACAGAGCACGTCTAGGATACCCAGCAGCACAAGAGCACACGGACGACAAGCAGCTGAGGTTATCACCAGGCGTGGCGAACAATTGGCCCGGAAAAAGCAGTCCATGATTAGATAACGTCTTTCCCACACCGTCATGGAGCCTATGTAAAACTCCCCCCACCCGAGGGGGAGCCACCCTTCCGTGGCGCTGCCGTCTGACGCCATCGCCACCAGCCGGGCCCGGGCGCCGACTGAGCGGGCGCTGGCCGGCGGGCGCGCGGCAGCCGGGCCGCCGTACCGTGAGAACTCGGCGCTCTTCTTGATGACCTCGTTGAGGGTGGCCAGCACGGCCGCGATCGTGTCGTCCGAGGTGGCCTGGTCCTGCTGCTGACTGCCTGACGGCAGCTTCTGCACCAGGTCACGCATCGCGTACTTGCCTGCGAACGGCCGTCGCACCGTCAGCCCACCGCCCGGGGGGCGGGAGTTTGACCGCAGTCCGCCCAAGGACGGAGGTGTCCGGGCCATACACAGATGACCGCACTGAGGAAGACGGACACCCAGGGCTGATTCGGGGACAGGAGCACGCTGACACAACAGGCCACGGAGGACCGGCCGGGCCAGTCAGGGACATTCCAAACCGTCCCATGAGTCACTATATAGGCGCTCGGCACCACAGTGAGTCGCCCCAATCACAACACCGCACCGGCCAAAGAACCTCACCAAAACCGCCAACAAAAACCAGCAACACTGACCCTCGCCACCCCACGATCAGACCCTCCAAAAGCGACGGGATCCCGGGCCTGGCGGCACCGCTGACCTCGCCCTGCCTCCCCGCTGAGCGGCTCACCGATGAGCTCCTTGTTGCGCTGGTCGATGGCCAGGTTGCGGAGCGCAGTGGCCACGGCGCACACCACCCGGTCGGCCTCCATCCGCAGCAGCTCCACCAGGATCGGCAGGCCCTTCTCCTTGCGGACGGCGGCGCGGATGTCGACGCTCGGCTGCCAGTAGCAGGCCGACAGGTTCTGGATGGCGCCGGCCGCCGCCTCCAACGTCTCCGGGTTGGAGCAGTCCGACAACAGGCTGAGGTACGGCTGCACGATCTGGACGCAGAGGGCGCACGGGTCAGCACTCGGCACACCGCACAGACTCGGCGGGCCGGAAACACTCGGCAGACTGGAGATCAGGGACATTCGGGAGACAAGAGATCAGATGCTTGGGAGATCGGAGATCAGACACTTGGAAGATCGGAGATGAAACACTCGGGAGACCAGAGACCAGGGACATTCGGGAGACAGCTGAGGGGTATTCCTGAGAGCGGGCAACAGACAATACGGAGGCCAGAGACCACACACAATCGCGAGACCAAAGAGCACGCCGTCGAACAGGAGCTTTAGAAGTAATCCCATAATCATCGAAGCCCTCGGCAATCGCCTCATGTCGACTGTCCGGAATGGAGCTCACTCAGCAGCAATGGCTTCGTAAGCTACAGCCTCGGATCTTTTCCCAGCCAAACGACAAACGTGAGGACCGGAAGACGTCCAGGACTACACTACTCCCCTCCGCGACGCCCCTACAGGCTGGTTCCCGAGGCCCGGCGACACAACGGCTCCAGCCCACATGGTTCCTCCGTCGCGGCGGGAACGTACAACGGCCGCTGCTGACATCGTTCAGGACCGACGGACCGCTCCACTCACGTCCGGCTGCCAGAGCAGCTCCATGCCCTTGACGGGCGCGTGCCGGTGCGCGGCGGCTCCGGCTCCGGCCGACGGTGGGCCGCCGCCGCCGCCCGGCATCGTGTCGACACCGCCGGACGGACCGTCCCGCCGCTTCTTACCGCCAAAACAGCCGGCGTTCTCACCCTCTGCCGGCACACACAGCGGCTGTCAGTCCACCGGACAAACAGGGACAGCCAGTCCACCGGACAAACAGCGGCCGTCGGTCCACCGGACACGGGGGCCATCAGTCCACCGGACACAGACCACCGGTCCACCGGACAAACAGGGACAGCCAGTCCACCGGACAAACAGCGGCCGTCGGTCCACCGGACACGGCTATCAGTCCACCGGACACAGACCACCAGTCCACCGGACAAACAGGGACCGTCTGTCCATCGGACACGGGGGACCGTCAGTCCACCGGACACGAGGGACCATCAGTCCACCGGACACAGGGACCATCAGTCCGCCGGGCATACCTGTTACTACGGCGACACAGGGGCCGTTCGTACTCTACAGCTGATCAAACGGACAGCATGGCGTGCACGTGTTCACGGTCGCACATTAACGCCACGACACGCTAACCGCGTTACGTCAAACAGATTATCGTACGATCAGTTGCATTATTACGCCAGCTTTCAACGTGCTGTCCAGGTGATGGGTGATCGGTGAGATGGCTTTGTTGGAAATCTGTCCCGACAACCACCATCAAACGTAAAACGTGAAAAGCAGATACGTTTTCAAATCGCACTCATCCAAAGAAACCAATAAGTACGAGATCAGGCCACGATGCGTCCCAATGGAGTCCGATCAGCCAGCCAATGCATACGAGGCTTTGGTGGGAACGTCAGATAGGCCTTCAAGCATAAGGATCTTTTAGGACTTGACCACTGACGGCCGTGATAGCGATGGACGTTGAATGCAAGGGATGCAATATACATCACATTACGCTACCCAGAACAGTCGTAACAAGTCCCAGCTTCAGATGCATCACCGGGACCAAACGGTGAAGGACATGGCAGCCAATCCAGTAGTGTCACTTGGTTACCATCTACGCTTCTTCACCGATATCTCACCGCTCTGTCGCACGAGCTACAACAAAGCCCAGGAACATGGACTGATCTAGAACAATCGCCCACTAAGCGGCCCTTCCAGAACCTGTCTCTTCGATCCCAAGGCGTCGCAGACGTCACGTGAGATAGGCCGGACGGCTACGCCACCCGGGAGGTGTGCGCTGAGCTGGGGAAACATCGCCATCCGGTGGACGCCGGCTGCCCGACCAACGATTACCGACCGCTAATTTGACGACACGCTTACTGCCGCGGCCGGCCCACGGCTGAGACCATTACAAACTGGTCAGGTCGGCCGTCGAGTCGGCAATATAATGACGCAATCATCAGCGCCGCGGGCTCTCGCGCCAGCTGTCGCGCCGGAACAGGCAAAAACGTGCAGCTGATAAGGGTCGAACCCGTCACCGTTCGTTCATGCGTCGGGAGCGCTGGCCAACGCGCCGCGTACCGCGCCCGAACTCACAGCTACACACAGTACACGCATACCACGTCAACAGCCGCGGACGTGTCCAAACCATGGTCATTCCCAACCGCCAGCAGCGGCCGGACGACGGGATTCAAACCAGGGTCACCCCCGCCGGCTGAGCGGGGTGGGAGGGAGGACGGCGGCGAGCACTCACGGTCTCGGGAGGCGGCCGAGGCGGTCGGCTTGCCGGGCGGCGGCATCGCCTGCTTGTCGTAGTGCGGGTCCTCCACCTCCTGGCACCGGTACGACAGGTTGCGCAGGATGCACACGCAGTTCTCCACGCACTTGTTGTCGATGTTTGACTTGCCGATCGCCGACTTGATGACCATCAGCAGGGCATCCACCAGGCCCTCGCACTCGCGCAGCTTCTTGCGGGCGTACTCGCCGGCCGAGCTGACGTTCCTGTGGCCGGGGCGGAAGGGGGAGCGGTAAGACGGGTGTACTCTGGCCGAGCCAATGTTCCTGTGGTCAGGAGGGGGAGTCAAACGGGCGTACTCTCCGGCCTAGCTGAGGCTCCTGTGGGCGCGAGAGGGGGGGGGGCTACCCTGACCCGGCCCGGCCGCGCCAATCGCGGTGAAAGCGTGCCGACCGCCGGAGCGGCGGACGCGTGATTAGACCGCTCCAGGGCGCGCGCCGCTGCCGGCTGAAAGCCCGATCCGGCCGCGGCCGCCTGCCTCGTTACAAAGTTGGGCACGTGCCGGACGGCGGCGGCCGCCGCGCGTTAGCGGCCAGCCGGCGCCGGGACCGGCTCAAACGGCTCGCTCTTTACGGAGAAAGGTAACGGGGGCCGATGCACATATGGTGCGGGATAATTAGATTGCAACGCTACGGAAGCCCTGCACGTCCGACCTTCCGCCGCGTGGCATAACTCGCACCAGTGAAATACATCAACGGTTATCAATAAGAAGTAGGCGAAACTACCCCTCAATGGAACGTCGCTGTAACCCTCCCAATAAAATACCCTTGGTCATCGTAATGGAAACACCGCATCCAGGACACTTTATGCAGCACGTGGTCCACGATTGTACGTTCCACGCGGCAAGAAAAGACGGGCGGTGAGCTCGCCTGATCCGCACGACAAAAACAGGACAGTAAAAACCGAGCCGCCCGAGCGGCCAGCCGTAGCCGGCGCGGCGGCCGGCCGGCTCACCTCAGGACGCCGGTGGCGTTTCGGAAGACTGTGGACCAGAAGACGTCCATGACGGGCTCCGAGTGGGCGTTGCCGCGGTTCCAGCCCGAGTGCGGGATGATGACGTAGTTGACCAGCACCGTCAGGCCGTCGTCGATGATGGCGCGCTTCAGATCCTGCCGGCGACGCCGCGGCGGTCGGACCGATTCCCCGAAAACTCCCCGGCGGCCGTCGGCGTCACAAAGAGGACACCAACACAGCTCACCGCCAGCGGCACAACCACAACATCACAGCGCACTGCCGGCGTCACAAACAGGACATCATAGCGCAACGCCACAGCCACAAACAGGACATCGCAGTGCACGGCCCATGCCATATGTACACCAAGCACCCTTGATGGGAAACGCCAACGACAAAGGATGTCATGAATAACAAGGCAGGGCTCGCTCCAGAATATGTTCTGGGTCTGACGCCTGACAGATGGCTCCTACTGAACGGCTGCCTCTCTCGGAGACCGCCGGGAGCGGCAGGCCGGCGGCGGCCCGCCGCCCGGCGCCCGTCCGTCCGGCCCGGGGTGGTCACCGGGCCCAGTCCGGCACAGCGCTGACCACCGTCCCTGGGGGCCAGCTGGCGCCCGAGCGCCGGCCTCCCTCGGCAGCGCGAGACCGGCCCGGGCCGCCGCCCCGCCGAGTCCGACACGCTCCGACCGGCGAGGCGGCCGCCAGGCCGGACCGCGCTTCCAGAAGGGATCGAGTCCGGCCGGTCGGAGCGAGGCACGGAGTCCACCGTGCAGCGGCCACCCGGACACTCACGTCGGTTGACGCCGTCCGCAACACATCGCGCGGCGAACATCTCACCACCGAGACCCGGGGGAGGGAGGGGCGGACGGAGGTCAGGCCGGTCTGCGGCGAGGCGGGGCCGGCTCCGCGCCAGCGTGCTCTCCCCGCCGATCCACCGTCCTGATGTCGCCCTTTCATGCGCCGGCGTCGCGTCTCCCCTCTGCCGGGAGTGCCCGCGCGAGGTTCGGCCGCCGGCGCGCCGGAGCCGGCCGGCCCGCGTCGCGTCCGTGTGATTCGGCGCCATCCGGAGCCCGGGTCGCCCGGGTCAATATCGGACCGTCTGGCTCCGGCGGCGCGCCGGCACCGGCCCGGATACACGGCCCGTCAGGTGCGGCCGCCGGCGGCGCCGCAGCCGCGGCCCAGCACGGCCACTCGGCGGCCCGGGTCGCTCCTGTGGTCAGCGAGCCAGAGAGGGGGAAGGCGGCCTGCGTTCCGCTGGCAAGGTCGCAATCCCGCGTCCGGGCCACTGTCCCACCGTCCCGCCGCCCGTGGACGAGTCGGCGCGCCTGAGAGCGTCGGTGGCCGCTTGGTCCTGGCACGGCGCGCTCCGGGCCGTCACAGCGGCGCCGCCCGGCCGCCAGGTGTCGCCCGTCGGGCCGGCGCCGCAGGCGGCACCTGGCCGGGTGCCGGGACCGGCTCCCCGTCCTGCTCCGTCGGCGGCGGCCGCCGGCCGGTAACCGGAGGACGCGGCCGAAGGGCCGGTCCCCGGTACAGGGCGGGGATACCGCGCAGTTTCACCGGCCGCCGCGCCGCCATCTTTTGCACGCCGAGCACGGCTCTGGACGTGTGAAGGCGGCGTCTGACGTCAGCCAGCGGTGCTGGTGGCCACGGCACAAAAACAGGCCAGAAAATACGTGACCTGCTTCGCGAGAGCTATCCCCACTGCGGCGCCACAGGCCACAGGCAACATGGTTTCTTTAAATAACCAACTACGCAACAGTTCCAACTTCTAAGGATATCAGGCACAAACACCCAAGATTTGGCTTCATTGTTTTAGACAACGACTGAGCTGTCATAAAAGTAGCAGCGTCAGTAGCACGGAAAGCGGACAAAATGACAATGCAAAATAACTAATGAGCCATTATGCCATGTTGCCTCACGCAATTTATTACACTAACCCCTTTCAGTCCCGATACAGCAACAGAGCCAGCCAGTCACTAACTAGGTGTTTACAAATCCAAAAACAGAACAACCCCAACCAAGAAAAACATCATAACGCATAACGCATCACGCAACCCAGCACAACCAAGAATTCTACATTCCGGAACAAAACTTGAAAAAAATCGGCAATGAACACTTCGTGGGCTACCAAGAAAACGCATGGTTTCCGGAGCGTACTGCTTAAATAAGAGCGATTCTACAGAAGTTACCTGTTCAACAAGTGTCACATACTAAGCTCGCTAAGGCTTCCGGGGACGCTCGTTCGAAAAGAGCAGACTCCCAGAACTGCTCAGGGCGCGAGAAGCCACGGACATGAACCCAGATTACCGGTTCCGGATGGCGTGGAGAAAGCAAAAAATACCTCAGAGGATAACTTCAAAACGACCTTCAAAAGCTGCACACGTCTTCGGGGCTACTCTACTGAACGAAGGGCTCCAAGTACACCTCCTCTGAATGGGAGATTTTTGGATTTTGTAAACCCAGGGAGACGCTAACATTACGTCACCAGTTCCGGAGGACACCCAATCTGCAGCTAATGACCCTGGACACGCTCACAGCTCCGACTGATGTGCTATCTCCTCGCGAGTTCCCAGGAGGTGCTCACCCTCAAACCTTCACAAGGGAAGAGTTCACAGTCGACGCTTTCCCGGCAGCAGCGTTTGCCGACGCTCCTCTCGCCGCATTTAAGTTCCAGCGGGTGGTCCACGCCCGCACTGCACGCTTACCCCTGACCCGCTCACCTCGCAGGAGGAGAGGTTCCACAGGATGCCCGTCACCAGCTCCTTGATCTCGTTCTCGGGCGTTTTGCGCAGCAGCCGGATCAGGGCTGGCACGCCGCCGGCGTTCTTGATGGCCCGCTTGTTCTCGTCATTCTGTCGACCGTACGAGAGGTTCCTGTGGACGGAGGCAGACGGACAGTGTCAGTGGACCGACAGGTCACAACGGCTCACCGGCCGGCCCCGCGCCAACAGCCACGCCAGTTCATGTCGTCAGGCCCAAGATAGTTCTGCTGATGATCATTCTTCTCCCAATCTGCTTTTTTTTTTGCAAGGCCGGAGAAAAAGCAAACTGCACACAGCGAGAGACACGCTTTCCCGAATTTCCAGCTCACGAGTCGACGTGGTAAACAATGACCATCCAAATCTCAGATCTTCACACGGCCCACCTCTATCGACACGGCCTCACACGGCGGACCGACCTGAGCGCGCCGCAGGCGTTCCGGTGCACCTCTGGGATATCGTGCGAGAGCAGCACGACCAGCGGCGGGATGCCGCCCAGCGCCCGCGTCTTCTGCTTCATCGGGTCGTCCATGTAGCAGAGGTGCTGCAGGTAGGCCGACGCGTTGGCCTTCACCACATTGTTGGGGTTGCTGAGGAAGTTGATGACCTCGTGCAGGTCCGGGTCGCGGAAGCGCACTGCGGGCAGCGCACGAGGAGCGAACGTCAGCGGCGCCGCTCCGGACGGCCGGACGGCGGGCCCAGACTCAAACCGGCGCCGTCCAACCCTCTGGTGACGGGACCACAGCACGCTACCGACGGCAACAGACGCCGGCAGATACACGGCCCGGCCATGCCCGCTGAGCGACGCGGCTCAGACACGCGACTGGACGGGACGGCCGGCCCCGGCTCCTGCATGCGCAGCGGGACGGCGGGCCGCGGCCCGGCGACACAGTCAAAAGCGGCCCGGCAAGCCCCGCAGACCCCACACACAAACACGTGCGAACGCTCGGCCCCAGGGTCACACGCAGACATGCACCGGCCTACCGCAATCTCGGCTTCCCCGGCTACACCGAGACCCAGACTGATCGGCTCGCACGCACCGGTGCGACCACGCTGCGATGCGCCCCCTTGCGACCCACCTGCGACACCTTCTGGTGCATCTCACCGCCTGCCGGCCCCTCCGCTCAGGGGTCCGCTCTGGTCGTGATGCCCGCGCCCTTCGCCACCGCCTGCGACCTCCGACCTTCGGCGCGCCGCTCCCGTCAGCGGGCCCGTCTGGCGGCCGGCACTCCGTGCCTCTGAGCCGGCCAGTCGTCCACATACCTCCCGGACCGGACCGTTTCCGGACGGCGGCGACTGGCCGGTCGGCGCCGCTCGTGACTCACCTGGCCGGCTGCGGCCGCCCGGCCGGCCACTCACCCGTCTGCTGGCTGAGCGCCGACGCCGGGCGCGCGTGCTGCTCGCCCTCGCGCACCACGTCGCGGATCACCTCGTCGAAGACGGCGCGCGGCGCCGCGCTGCGGCCCGACTGGCGCGACTGGCGCGACAGCGGCCGGCCCGGCTCGGCGTCGCCGCCCGGGGACGGCTCTGCGTGCGGCACCCGGCCGTGTTAGCCCGCGACCGCGGCGCTGCGGCGTGCCATGCGGCGCCGCCGCCGGCCGCGCCCGGCCGGGCGCGTGCCGCGGCCGGCGGCGGCGGCTGGGCGGCCGGCGCCCGCCCGGCGTGCTCCCATGCCTAGCTAGGTGCGCACGGCCGGGAAAATCGGGCCGGCAGCAAAACAGACGGTGGCGAACAGAAACCTGCACGCCGTGGCGGCGGCACACCCAACGACGAAAAACGAAAACCGACCACGCCAACGCGTCAAACTAGAACCAAACTGGAGGCAGGGTCAGCGTGGCGTCGGGCGGCGGCGGACGGCTGGCGCTTACCGTGTCCGGGTGGCAGCATGGACGGGCCGTACGGGTCCTGTCCGCGGCCGGCCATCAGAGTCGAGTCGAGCTCGTCGTAGCCCGACTGCGGGTAGTGGCCCGCCGGCGGGTAACCTGTCGCAGAGGCGGCACAGCCGGTCAGGATGCATCAAGACACCGACTGCGTCACGCGCTACTGACAAAACGGGACACAAACGTCTGCCGGACACACGTCAGGCATGGTCCTGCAGTTTCACCAGTTCGGTGGAGGACTATCACCATACAAACAGGTCCCCCGCTCCGAAACCGGAGCTCGGATATCGATGGCGTCCGATACCCGACGGAGCCATCACGACGAGTGCCACGCCTCGGCCGGCATCCCTGACAGCAGGCATTGCGCCGCCCGCCGCCCGGCCGACCGACCAGGCTGCTTGACTCAGGGCCGCGGGACTCGGGGGGGGGGGGGGCGAGTTCGATCCCCTCTGCGCTCCGGCGACAGACGGCGCCGGCCCTGGAACGGAGGCGGACCGCAGCCCGTCTCGTCACAGAACGGCCCGCGTAATCGATGCAAGGCCGACCGCCGGCCGCGACAAGCTTCTGCCCCTCCCCTGTGTCACCATCCCCGCAACAGAAAGTCGTGCCTAGGCTACTCTGCACCCCATGGTCATGGTCGCTACTCACCCCCTCCCTGATATCCAGCCAAACAAGAACCACTGCTCCTGACGCCAAGAGTCCTCCTCCGGGGCCACGCGTCCCGCCCCGGCCATCTGGCACCCCTCCCAGCCAAACCAGCGCCACCGCCGCGGCCGCTAAGCGCCGCCGTCACGGACACGCAGCATCCACATCAGCAGTCCGCCCGGCGCCGCCGGCCGCGCCGTCCCGCACCGCCTTCCGGCCGGGCGTCTCCGCCGCAGGACATCGCCGCCGCGGCGGCTGCGTCCGGCGGCGCGGCGCGGCGCGGCGCGGCCGGAGAGCGGCGGCAATCGATGCGCGGCCGCCGCCCGCCCGGTTATGGCACCTCCTCACGGCACATCTCGGCGGCGGCCGCCGGCGCCGATCGATGTCCAACTTGTGCCGGCCGCCGGCCGCCGACGCGCCGCCCATGGCCGGAGCGCGCCGCCCGGCCCGGCTCCGGAGCCGGTCGTCGCCTCATTACGGCGCCCGCTGCCGGCCGGGCCAGGGTCCCGCCAGGGCTGGCCCAGGGATCCCTGCCCCGGCTCCAGCCGGGCCAGGGTCAAGGCAGAGCTGACCCGAGAACCCCTGTCACAGCTGTCGGTCGCGCCAGGGTCCCGCCAGGGCTGGCCCAGGGACCCCTGCCCCGGCTCCCGGCCGGGCCAGGCTCCCGGCAGGTCTGGTGCGGGGAGCCCTGACACGGCCCGGTATCCCCACGTGGTGCTCGGAACTCTGCCACCCTCGGCCGACGTTTGAACGGCCGTCTCCCGATCCCTGACGGTCGGCGCTCGTCCCTCAGAGCGGCGCCGCCTCCGGTGTCCCCTGGATCCCCCAGGGCGGGTCCGTGACCGGCCCCGGCCGGGGCCGACCCGCCGACCGCTGCACCGCCGACCAACCAATCACCGGCCGGGATTAACGCCAACCGCCGCACTAATAGAATATGGAAATGTGTAAATTGGACGCGCCGAAAGATTGCAGCTTTCACTCGCGATCGGGCCGGCGCCATTTCGGCGTGAAATTTTAACAAGGGCGTCTGTGTTTCTCAGGTCGGGCCGCGCGCCCCGTGCCGTGAATTCCAACAGCAGCATCTGTGGCCTGTTGCCCCTGATGAAATTGACCGTCCGCCCCCCCCCCTCCCCTTCTGCGGGCGGACGAAACGCTCCTACAGGTCCAAACCTCGTGACCTCTGGACGGCGGTGGCCCGAACAGCAGAGGTTCCAGGTAACGCGCCGCAGTAAATCTACACAAACGACAATCACTTAAAACGTACAACTCGACAACGGCGGACCCAAATAAGAAACACTGCCAATCACAAGCGGAGCTGAATCACGAGGACTCCGACGATACTTCGGTTATCGCGTCCAGCCTGTCTCACCATCGGACGCCCAACCCAGGTTGCTATCGTCCGAATCCGCCCGCCCGCGGCCTGACAGACCCCACAGACCCACAGACCACGGGTCCGAGACGGACCTCAACCAGCGGACACCGGTCGGCAGACTGACGGACCTTCACACCAACAGACCTAGGCCTACAGTCAGGCTTGTGCTTGACTCATAGAGTTCAATCGTGAGACGAGTTTCTGACAATCACATGGATCAAAATGACGGTCGTTCAGCTCCGACTCAAAATGGCTCAATGGCGTGGTCCACACCGGAAATAATGAAAACCCCTCCTCAGTTCCAAAACAGCCGTTTGCAACCAATGCAAAAACCACAGACTGTTGATCAAAACAATGTTTGCATGGTTTCTCCTAAGAGCTGGCACAAATTTGCCAGGATTGGTCACAACCGTGTTGTGTTTCTGAAACGACGTGTTTTCTGAAACTCATTTCTAAGTGGCAATGGCTGCTGTATTTTCAAGAGCATATCCTCCAAGGAATTGTGTGTAAACACGCAAACATACTGGTATCTGTCAAGATGACAATAACCAGTCAGTCCTGAATAAAATTATGAACCATGTGCATGTCGGACTCGATCATCTCTGGTTTAGCAGAAGCCGCTCTAGGCCATGAGACGAGTCTGAGTCAGTGAACATTAAGTCAGAATCCAGTCGATTCCAATTTGGAAAATTCCGCTTTGAGTGCGACTTGAATCAGAGTCCGTGAGCTCCGGCTCCAATATAACCGACTCATCACAATGACTCAGCTCACGTCTGCCTGCAATCCGGCCCATCATCAGACCTCCGGCTCCGGGCACACAGACGGACAGACCGGCGGGCTGGGTCAGACATCGTGCCCGTCCGACTCGGAGCTCGACGCGGCCGCCGGTGGCTCCGGACGGCACGTGTCCGCGGTCAGAACCATCTGCCGTGCCCGGGCCGGGGCGCCCGGGCGCCGGGCCCGCCGCCCACGGGTTCCGCCCGCCGACACCGCTGATCAATACCGCTCACGTGGGAGCAGGCGCGACAATCGAGTCCCGGTCTGGCGCCGCGCGGCACGCCGCAGCGACGTCCCCTCCACACCCTGAAGGCAGGCCGGCGACTCCGGAGCCTGCCTCTCGCTCTGACGGCGCTCCGGCCCGGTGACGTCAGACGCCGGCCGTGACGTCAGCGCAGACCGGCCGGCCGGCGGGCGGGACTGAGGCGGTCGACTCGGCAACAGCGTCCGGCCGGCCGGCCGGCCGGCGGGGACGAGGCCGGTACCGGGGCTCACCGCAGCCCTGCTGGTGCCCGTCCAGACCGGGTCACTCCGAGCCGCCCGGCGGACCGGGACCCGGCGGCGGCCGCCACCACCTCGGCCGCTGACCCGACACGGCGGAGAGCGGCTGCTCCACACGGCCGGCTCATAACGTGCGGAGCTGTTGATACGCCGCCTGTGCCCGGTGACGAACGACGCCATCCGGCGGCATTTCATGACGGTGCTATTGCGCGAAATGCCCAGTGGAACAGCGGCTGAAGAGAAGCAATAGTGCTGCAGAAACCAACGATCCACATATTCCAGAGATGTTTAAAATACAATGCTCAGTGCTCAGAACAAGTTAAAGAGAAGAAAGAGAAATGTACTTTTCGTGAAGAAACACAATATCAGGAGAAAAACTGGAAAACGTGGAAGGTGACTGAATGAGCTTAGTGGCGGCGTTTTAATCCAGACGTTAACTTACGTCCGGATTGAAATTCGGATAACTTACGTTAAGTTACGTCAATATCTACATGGTCGTCACAGAACAGCGCCAGGCATTGTCATCGAACTGATCTTGGAGTGCATTTCTTAGTGTCAATAGTTGCTGTTTACCTAAACAGCGTATCTGTCAGATAACAGCAACTGACCTAGTGCTGCAATACACAACCTACTTCCTTTCATAGGGCGCATCAGAAAGGGTTTGACAATCATTTCTGCAACAATCATACTGTGGCGGTACTGACAGCGTGAGCGAGGGTTGATTTTCTTGAGTGTGGCGACTGCGTAGTAACTGTATGAATGCGGAGCGTGTAATCTGCTTCATCCATAACCACCTTGCCCCATTACCTAAAAGCTACTGTGGCTTCATGCACATTGCACTCAGCAGCGTTTACATGTGTTTGAAATAAGCACCCAACGAGGACATCCGATTATTCAAATGCAGGCCTCGCAAAGGCGTTCGCGCCAACTGAGCTCACTCCCATTAAGTTTCACAAAACATTCCGGGGAGGACTCTTCTCGGCATTGGGCCCACGCCCGTAACCAGGCGGCACGACATTTGAAACGGCCATTCGCCCCCAGACCCGACTTCCCCCGAGGCCACGCGACTCCTCCAGAATGCCGCGGCCAACTTCTGAGCGCCGTGCCACGGTCCGCCCGCTCAGGACGAGCCGGGGCGGTCTGGCGCGGAGGCGGCGACAGCGGCGCGGCACGACTTCCGGCGTCACGGCCAAGCCGCCGTCGAGCCGACGGAGGCCGCGCCGCCGAGACCCCGTGACGAACGACTCGCCGCCGGCCGCGTCACGCACGTCCGGCCGCCGTATCGAACACACAGCCGGCGGCGGCGACAGCGACCACGCCTGCGGAGCCTCGCGCGCCGGCGGGCCCGGACAGACACCGGAGCGGCGGCGCGCCGCCCGGCCGCCGGACTTGCGGCGAATCGATCATTCCGCCTGCTGCCAGCGACGTCTCCGCGGGCCCGTCCCGCAATCAGAGCCCCGGTGGCGGCTGGCGGCGGCGCCGGCCAGCGCGCGGCCCGCCGGCCCGCAGGCGCCGCGTGCGGCTCCGGCCGGCCGACCGAGCAGCGTCCCCCGGCGGCCGGACGGAGGGCGGGGCCCGACACCGGCCAGCGCGTGAGACGCACGCTCCCGTCACCGCCGCCGCCGTCATTCATTTTTCAGGGCGGCCGCCGTGCCGGACCGGCCGGCCGCGGCTCGGCGCGTGCGGCAGCCGGCGCCGACGCGATCAATGCCCAGCCGCTGCTGCACGTCTCCCGGAGGCGGCGGCGGCGGCGGCGGCGGCAGAACGGTGGCTGGCCGCCGCTGTTTGCCTCTTCCGCGTCAGGGCTCGGCCGGGTGTCGGCCCGACTCGCCGGCCGCCGTCCCGGCCGGCGACACGCAGCCGAGCGGCGCAGCGGCCGGCAGCGGCCGCCGACCGAGGAGGCCAAGCTAGATCACAGAACGCCCGGCAGATCGGCGACCGACGCCCGAGGCACGCGCACGCTCAAGCAGACGCTCCGGCGGCGCGCCGACGGCGGCCGGTGGTCGGCTGCTCACCTGGCTGTCCGCTCTTGTCGGGCGGCGGACTTTCGCTGCGGTCGCTCGGCGACGGCGGCGTGGGCGGCCGGTCCGGGTAGCCGCCGCCGCCGCCCCGCGACGGCTCGCCGCCGTAGCCGCCGTAGTCGGAGCCCGGCGGGCCGTACGCGTACTCGGGCGGCGGCGGGTACGGCTCGTAGTCGCGGTAGCTGTGCCCGGCGTACGGATCGTAGTTGCGCCGCGAGCCTGCGGCACGGAAGGACGTCATTACACACGGGCACAGGCACAAGGGACGAGCATCGCGCGACGGTCACGAGCCGCGGTCAGGACGACCGCAGGGACCGCTCCCCTCCCCGCCCCATCGACCGACCATCAATACATTAGCGACGTGAGGGCGAAACGACATGTCAACAAGAACCGGCACGAGCCGGCCACTGCGCAGTAATCAACAGAAACACAATGAAAACATCGCTCAACACGCAAGTAAACACGCGGTTAACGTTTCTTACTACGCGACTTTACAACGTAGTAGCAAGGTCCCACGGCGGTGCGACGGCCCAAGCTTCGTAGTAAACGCTTCATCCAAGAGATCGCCGAAATGGCCCGTTTGCTCATCAAGCTGGGGCATTCAGCTGAAGACCCCGTCCCAGCTCAGCTCGGCCGGGCTCGCACGGTCTTATCCATCACGCGGAACGACCGGCCGGACAGGGGCTCGCGGCGCCGCCGCCGCCGCCGCCGCCGCCGGCGGCTTCGGGCCGGCGGCCGCTCAGCCGGCGGGCCGACACCGTCCGTGCGCGGTGTCACACCGAAGCCATCCATCGCCGCCAGCCGCCGCCGTCGGCAAACAGGCTTTACTTTCCCACCGGCAGCCGCGACCACCCGGCGCGCCGCCGCGACTCGCGCCCAGCCCCGGCTGAAGCGGCGGACCGGCCGACCCGCTCCGCCCACGCTCCGCCAGCTGGAGCCGGCCGCCGCCGCGCCGGCTCAGGCTCGGCGCCGCTGACCGGGCCCCGGTCACCGGAGCCGGCTCCGCGTCACGACCACAGAGCAGACGACCGGCACCATCGATCGGGCTCCGGCGCGCCGCCACGTGCCTGAAACTGGCGGCGGGCGCAAGCCGCCGCCCATAACCGGCTGCCACCGCCGGGGGAGCCGCCGGGCCGCCAGTGCCGACAGACCGACAGACACGGCCGGCTCCCGCTCCGGCTCGGCTCAAACAACAGCCGGGCAACAGGCAGGAGCGCGGCCGCCGGCGCCTGTCCAGCAGCAGGCAGAGCGACCCCCGCCGGCCAGGTCCCAGCAGTTCCCCTCCGAACGATGCATCTTATCAAACGGATGC